>CM062815.1:230622994-231822994 GCA_031772625.1 Pinus tabuliformis
AAACTCATGAGCCACAGCACCCAAAACATGACTTCCATTCGGGACGAACAACCTCTAGATAGGAATTCTGTATGTCGATGGTTATCATCCATCCAAATGTAACACCTTGCCTTTCATATTACGGTAGTTTTATTTCACTTAGATTAGATTTTAAAATGGAAATAGAGGGAAAAAATGTTTCACGCCACCACATAAAGGCCACAGACGGAGCGAGCTGTGAACCCATGGCAAATCAGTGGTGCTATGCTGTTTTTTTATGTTTTCATATTTCATATTATGACTAGTTTTCCATTTTTATATGATGATTTTTGTCACGTATATATATTTGGCTTAGCAATGTACTCATCATTCCCCTTTTGTTTTAAAACAAGATTTTTTCAATATCCCCTGCTCTGGTTAGTGAAAACCATGCTTGGAATTAAATTTTCTAGTTTCTGTTACTTGTATGGCATATACTTGACATCACTGTTTGATTTTAGAGTGTAAATTCTGTAGCAGAAGCTGAATCATATTGATGATTTCAGGACAGTGACAGCCATCCAATATTAAAGATAGTAAATCTCAGGAGTTTGCTCGCTTATAGTCTTTGATTGTAGAGGATTTGAACCAGTGGATTTTTATTTCAAAGATGGAAGGATGGATCGCAGAGTCTCTTCTTGAACCCTTTGAATGTTCTCCGTATCTTTTGAAATTTCTGAATTTGATATTTTATTCTTTATTTTATGAAATATTTGTCTTTGTACTAAAAAAAAAATACTAGCAAATATTTTTGAACCATGGTCAACAATCTGCAGCTCCTCCTCTAATCCTGTTTCAAGATTTCGAGTTTCAAGCCCCTCTGTTTCTTGAATTTTAGCATTGAAAACTTCCACCATGTTAAACCAATCACAGTCCATGTTTTACAATCCTTTCCTTCTCATGATATTTATGGTTCTTATTGCATTTATGCTCTACTCCAAATGACCTTCCCCTAGATCTTTGCTGTTGCAATTTTTGGGATTGTGGATCATTTAAAACTACGTCAATAGCTTCCCAATGGATTGAAAAATTGGCATGAAGTTGATATCTCTGGTTTGTATCACCATTCTCCTTACCTAACTGCTCAGATTTTGCATACCAATATTGTGATTGGGAGGGAGATCACACATACTCGAGGCTCTATCACATATGGTAACTGTATCATCTTCGTCCTGTAGATTGGGGGGCGTTCCAACTGTAAACAGAACTTTGATACATCAGAATTTTGGATACCCTTTCTTCATTTGCTATGTCAAGCTTTATGAACTTGTTTGAACGCAAACCCTAACTTTCCATGGATGCTAACATAAGGGCTTGAGTAATGTCATTAGCTTGATCTCGAAAGATGCCCAAATGCGCGTTCCTGTCACCAGTGATTTCAGTGTACCAGGGGTTCAGATTCATACCTTACTCTTCAAACACGTTATTGAGAACCAAGGGGGAAAGATTTTCAATTTGCACTTTGCCCAGTAGGTACTATGAGCTTGGAGATTTCCTCAACATATATGTCATAAAATTGCTCTTCTCCTTCCCTGAGGACAGAGATGTATATCTCACTATCAGCCTGCACTTCCTCATATGTGCTTGCATCAGCAAGGGTTTCCAAATGATCTCTCAGAACACCAATTGCTCCCTGTAGGCAATTATTTTCAACAAAGAAAGGGGTTTTCTGGTTCACTTCTGAAATGTCCTGATCAATATGCTTGGCATCAACAGCTTCATTCATGGGGCAATTACAGTTATTTCGCTCAACTTTTGTGTGCAAATCTGCCCTTGGAGCAACAGATACATCATTCGTTTGTATTAGGGTAGAGGCATCCTTACAAATCTACTCCAAATTGGACCAGACCTCCATATTCATTAAACCCCAAGATTTTTTTTTGTCAAAACAGAAACACCAAGAGCCTAGTAACCCAGAGGGCTATTTGAAGCATTTCCAATGGAATAAGTAGGAGCCACGAAATTACTATGGGAATTCCCTTTGGAAGGTGGTCCAATTATTTACCACCACCTGCCAAACTCGCCTGTTGCACGGTCATGTACTAAAAGGAAAATGCATCATTAGAATTATGAGAAAGGCTGACTGAATATTTACTTGCAATCTGAAAACCAAAGGCTGGCGAGCCATTTAGTCTCTGAGAAAATGGCAGTTTGAAAATATATAACTACTTTCCCAATGGAATATTTTATTTTTACAAATGGAGAACGAGTTCCTTTACCCCATTTTTAAGCTTAGATTTAATATTTTGGCTTAGATTTAATATTTTGTTTTTTTAATTGAAGCTTCTGTAATCCATCCCATTTTTAAGATTAGATTTAATATAGCTTAGATTTAATATTTTGTTTTTTTTTTAATTGAAGCCTCTGTAATCCATATCAAGTTTATGAGAAAAAAACGTACATCAGAGAGATGTACATCTCACTATCAGCCTGCACTTCCTCATATGTGCTTACATCAGCAAGGGCTTCCAAATGATCTCTCAGAACACCAATGGCTCCTTGTAGGCAATTATATTCAACAAAGAAAGGGGTTTTCTGGTTCACTTCTGAAATGTCCTGATCAATATGCTTGGCATCAACAGCTTCATTCATGGGGCAATTACAGTTATTTCGCTCAATTTCTGTGTGCAAATCTGCCCTTGGAGCAACAGATACATCATTCGTTCGTTTGTATTAGGGTAGAGGCATCCTTACAAATCTACTCCAAATTGGACCTCCATATTCATTAAAACCCCAAGAATTTTTTTGTCAAAACAGGAACACCAAGAGCCTAGTAACCCAGAGGGCTATTCGAAGCATTTCCAATGGAATAAGTAGGAGCCACGAAATTACTATGGGAATTCCTTTTGGAAGGTGGTCCAATTATTTACCACCACCTGCCAAACTCGCCTGTTGCACGGTCATGTACTAAAAGGAAAATGCATCATTAGAATTATGAGAAAGCCTGACTGAATATTTACTTGCAATCTGAAAACCAAAGGCTGACGAGCCATTTAGTCTCTGAGAAAATGGCAGTTTGAAAATATATAATTACTTTCCCAATGGAATATTTTATTTTTACAAATGGAGAACGACGTTATTTTACCTTATTTTTAAGCTTAGATTTAATATTTTGTTTTTTTTTGTTGAATTGAGGCTTCTGTAATCTTTGTCGAAGTTTTTCGAACCAACTAGTGTGGTTGATCGTTAGGACAAGTTGAACAATCACATCATGGGTACACATTAAATAGGGAGAGCAGATCTTCGAAGTTTTTCGAACCAACTAGTGTGGTTGATCGTTAGGACAAGTTGAACAATCACATCATGGGTACACATTAAATAGGGAGAGCAGATCTTCGAACCGCTAGGTTTGACTAGAGAAAGCTAGATTTGACTATTCAAAATTGTATAACAAATAATATTTTAATACCCACATAAGAGTTAACAACACTATTAGGGAATATTTATAATAAAATTGATTGAAAATAATAATAATAATAATAATAATAAAAGATTAGATATTAACTAAACTAATAATGATTAATATTATATTTATAATGATGTTATATTATTAATGGCAAGTGTAACTAGTTAGTATAAATTTAATAGTGGAGTTATTTAATGGGAATAAGTATTACTAGATCTAGGGATATTAGAAAATAGTAAGGATTTAGTAATAACTAACATAATTTTATTTATTGTTATACTATATATACAAGATCATTTGGATTAGTCAAGAAAATGGAATATTTATATTAATATTGAACATACATTAGTAATATTAACTAAAATAATATTAGTTATTATTATATTCTAGTTATAGTATTATTCTAATTATTAATGGTTAAGGTAACTAATAGTTCTAGGAAAATTAGTGGTAGTAAGGATTTAATGTAATAATATTATAGTGTTATAATTGTATTATTATTAAAAGAAGGGTAACTCATTAATATGAATTTATTGGTAAAGTTCTCTAAATATTATATGTTAGATAACTTAATCTATTTAGATAGTTATGAAAAGGACTAAAAATATAAATAAAATAAAAAGAAATCAAGGGAGATTTCTTAAGAGGATCAAAGGAATAAGGCTAAAGAAAGCATGTTAAGGGTAACAAGGGAAATTTTATTTTTATTTTTTTTTTTTTATTTTTTTTATTTATTTTTCATCTTTCACCTTAGCAGAGCATGCAGAGAAAACCAAACATCACGTTTGTATTGAGGAGGCCAATGTTATTGCTAGAGTTGCGCAATTCCATCACCGGAAATTTAGGGAAGCCATTGAGATTCAAAAAAGGCCTAGAAATCTCAATAGAGATGACGGATGAGTAGTTGCTGGATTCCTACCCTCTCTTCCTAATCATTTCTTCCCTTCCCCTTCCCCCTCCCTCCCAAAAAAAAAAACATTAAATAAAATTTCCCTTGTTACCCTTAACATGCTTTCTTTAGCCTTATTCCTTTGATCCTCTTAAGAAATTTCCCTTGATTTCTTTTTATTTTATTTATATTTTATAGTCCTTTTCATAACTATCTAAATAGATTAAATTATCTTAATCTAACATATAATATTTAGACAACTTTACTAATCAATTCATTAATATTAGACAACTTTATCAATCAATTCATATTAATGAGTTACCCTTCCTTTAATAATAATACTGTTATAACACTATAATATTATTACATTAAATCCTTACTATCACTAATTTTCCTAGAACTATTAGTTGCCCTAACCATTAATAATTAGAATAATACTATAACTAGAATATAATAATAACTAATATTATTTTAGTTAATATTACTAATAATATGTGTTAAATATTAATATAAATATTCCCTTTTCTTCACTAATCCAAATGATCTAGTATATATAATATAACAATAATCAAAATTATGTTAGTTATTACTAAATCCTTACTATTTACTAATATCCCTAGATCTAGTAATACTTATTCCCATTAAATAACCTCATTATTAAATTTATACTAATTAGTTACACTTATTCCCATTAAATAACCTCATTATTAAATTTATACTAATTAGTTACACTTGCCATTAATAATAAGATTAATAATATAACATTATTATAAATATAATATTAATTATTATTAGTTTAGTTAATATCTAATCTTTTCGATTACTAACTGTTATTTTTCCCTGGTTCTATTATTATACGTTTCAATCAATTTTATTATAAATATTCCCTAGTAGTGTTGCTAACTCTTATCTGGGTATTAAAATATTATTTGTTATACAATTTTGAATAGTCAAATATAGTCGTTTCTTGGACAATTTGTAGCCGTTTATCCAATCTGATCTTATATCACCGTTTCTCAGTCAAAACTAGCCTTTGGAATATCTGCTCTCCCTATTTAATCTGTAGCCATGATCTGATTCTTCAACTTGTCCTAACGATGAACCACAATCGTTGGTTCGAAATGCGTCAACAAATGTACTATTTTTTTCTTTTCTTTTTTTAATTTAGTTGTGAAAAATATTTATTTATTGAAAATGTTTCCCATGGAATATTTTATTTTTACAAATGGAGAATGACGTTCCCTTATCCCATATTTAATGGTTAGATTTAATATATATATTTTTTATTTTAATTTAATTTAATTTAGTTGCGAAAAATATTTATTTATTGAAAATGAGATTATGTTTAATTAAATGTTTGACTTTATCTAATGAACCCCTAAACATATTTGGAAGCTAAAGTATCACTAAATTATTTTAAATAATAATAAGAGCTTATTTTAAATAGTAATAAGAGTAAATTTATAGTCAATTATTAAATTATTTTAAAAATTAATAACAAGTTAATTTACATTTATAGATAACCAATAATAATTATTTCACTAATAGTTAATAATTAAATTATAATAAATATTTTTTTAAAATAAATATTAGTAATTACTAATCATAAATATAGATGAGTAAATTTATTATGAATTATTAATTATGAATATAGATTAGTAAACTAATTTATCATTATTATTTAAATAACATACCATTTAAAATATTTATTGATATTGTGTAATTAAGAAAAACATTTTTATAAAAAAAAATTATTCTTGTCATATATATTATTTATTAATTATAAATAGGAATTTATAAATTAATTCATTATTATGTTCGAGTAAGTTTAATTCCAGAGAGCATGTATTTTTTTCTAATGTGTATTTTTTCAAGAATCATCCTGGGTAAAGAAGAAAGGAAAGGAGACTATTTAAGCTAAACTCATAACACCCAATAACAATCAAATCATCATGTTGAGACATTTTTTTTCCCAACAATCAAATCCTTATTTGAAGAGACATCCTTTATTAAAAAAAACAATCTCATCCACCAATTTAATATCTAATTTCACTATAACTTTACTATATTATTATTACTATATTATTATTATTGCTCTAATATAAAAACTCCAAGTCAATAATATTTCTTAAAACATATATTTAAATCAAAATTTAATTAAACACGACTTTAATATTTTAAATGAAATATAAGCCTTTTTTTGTAATATCTGATTCTAATTTCTATTGATATTAAAAAAACAAAATTTACAATTGGTTGGTGTTGTAGCATATTGTTGACTTTGTTAGCAAAAAAAAGTCCATATCCACATATAACCAAGAATAACAGAGGTCCCGACTATCAACAAAACCAAGTGTACTCGCCAACAAAAGTAACACCCACATTAACCATGAACAAAACATACATATTACTGGATCGAAAAACAAACATAACAAAGAACCAGAAAAATAACAACCTAATACAAAACAGGATAGTGTAATATTAACAGGAGACGAATCATTCATCAAGGATCATCACTAGATGATCTGGAGATGAATTTCTACTAACCATATTGACTGGTGTGGCATCAATGATCGTTTCACCATTCTGAGGCATTGTGGATTCTGTATCTGAGTCTCAGTTAGTGTAGCGCTTGATTTTGTTTATTCGGACCACGATGTCATCCAAATCGTATCAAATATCCCACATTATATGCTTGAGGTCCTCCTGACACACAAACAACTTATAATTATCAACCTGCTTATCCTGCAACAGCATATGAACCAGAGATGTCATCAGTTTGTGAGAGAATATTGAATGCAAGAACTATAATTGATGCTTTCTCCATTTTCCTTGGTCTGGTACCCACTCTATTTTTCATTCACGAACCTCAAAATCTAAATGATATAATTTTTCACCAAATTCTCATGCCTCCAGGGATCGTATTGCCTGTTGAACTTCTAGGGGCACAACATCATAAATATTTTCCAATGACCCCCAACCAAAGAGATGACGTTGTCTAGAGGAGGACGATGCAGATGATCCTCCTCTTCTGCAAATGAGTTGTTTTTGCAGTGTCATCGAACAGAAGAACCTACAATAAAATTTGACCAACTAGACTCAAGAAAACCCACAACGAAATTTACGTAGGACAGCAGGGTTGGGTCATTGAGACAAAAACCCTTGATTCTCCAAATACCAAACACAACTAGTGAGGAGAAAGTGGCAGTGTAAACATCATCCACATACCTACAACCATGAATATTCCAACCAGACAGGACTCAAGGCCAAGTACAACTAAGAACCACAAACAATTTCCCCTCCAAACACGATATAACCACCAACATCTCAATTCAAAACTTGACAGTGTTAAAACCAAATCGAAAATGAAACACTATACAAAAACCCTAACAACCAAGACTGAACAGTTGAAAGATAAGCCTAAAGGTTCAAAGGATTGTAAATCGGTCAACAGAAGTACCACCACCAACTCGAAAGAAGGAACAAAGGCTGAGTTATGTATAAAGCACACAAAATACATTTGGTGGCCTCCCGTAACCCCATAACCCTAACTATGACAATAATAGAATGGGGAACAAACATAGGAGACCGACCAAAATAATTGCCACCCTTAACTAGAACCCTCGACATAAGAGGAGCTAGGAAATATCATAGTATAACATGACTACACAACCCGAAATGACATCACATGTAATTAAAATACCCAAAATGATTACATGACCACCCTAGACCTGAATATACCGTGATGTACCATCTCAAATCTAGACAAAGCAAGCAATTACCAAGGAAATGAAACTGAGAACCTGCGATTCGTAAAATCCTTGACCATAAAAAACATCATCCAATTGGATGTTTCTAAAAGGAATTTGGACAATATATCGCCACCCTAAATACAGTGGTACTCTTCAAAACTCCTTCACACTAATTAAATCTATGTATGAGTGAATCACAATGACAAAAGAGGAAAACTAGAGATTTACCAATAATTCTGGTCCATAGACAGGTTCAATAACATACCCTGCAAGAGTTAGAAAGGTTTGGAACCACCCTATAGATGCTAGTGCTCGACACCACCCTATGTACTCAATAGTATCTATATATAATGAAGCCAACGAAGCGATGTTGAAACATGAAACATAACAGAACCCTTGACATTCCTTCATCATGCGCCAAGTGGTTAACCCCATCATGTGCTTCTCTGGTACAAAATCACCTATAATTCATGTATCATTAACGTTGATCGATCTCTTGTCACGTAAAATCCTCCCTTTCTCCAATCTGCCATAAGTTTTCTCATCCATGGCAACTTTGAAAACCTCAACTACCTGTTCAAATATGTTTGTAGAGACCACTATTATGTAACATAATGTTGTGGAGTAAATTCCCCACATGAAATAACATACGACGCCTATTCTAAATGTTTTTTTTCCTCCTCCATGCATTGGGGGTCTTATACTAAGTGGGTGGCTTGGAACACTCCCCAAGGTCACCCCCACCTTAGTGAGCAGAATGCCTCACATGCCACTTATTTCATTCATGTTGCCTAGCCATCAAAAAACCACCTTCTCCATGTTAGTGATGGTTTACCATGATTCTAACAACCCTATCGAGGGTCAACGTGACAACTCTTTTCCTATCTTGTGCTACCCATTATTGTAGTGCGGGAATCGTATCATGCTATATCCATACACCCCATTCTTCCTCCATAACTATTACCTCATATCCGCTAATTGCCCACTTTTCTAAAGTATCCTCTACCTGATTAGATTCCCTCTTCGTGTGAACAAGGACAACATAATCAAAAAACTGTAGAAGCTCCCTAATGTTGCTTGCTAACTCTTGCAAATTCTAGCTAGAGATCGCTTTTTCGGGCAGGTGACCCAGAAAAAGTTTGTGCACCATGTTAACGACGATTTTAGAATCCTCGTGAATTTGTAGAAGGCAGAAGCATGTTCTTACTACAATTTGGAGCCCTTTTTCCAGTGCCCAAAACTCCACTACATTATTTGTGGTTTCTCCGCATGAAATTCACAAAATATAGCGGTTTTAATTGATCATCTCCCAATATACTTCCAATACTCGCCTCTCGAGGGTTTCCACGTGAGGCTCCATCAAAAATCAACATCACAAAAGATGGAAGGGGGGGTTGCACTAAACATCTAGAAATCTGCCTTTCACTGTAATTTTTTCGAGTGAAAAAACCATTAACCACCTCGAGATGTAGTTTTTGCAGAACAAGCGATAATTCATCATCACGTTTCCTTGCATGTTCATATGGTGGATGCACTACCAAGGTTTCCCACAAATTCGACATTATTCATTCTTGTAACATATATGATAGTCGACTTCTCCCTTCAAACACACTCATATTACTTTCCTTCCATAAATTTTAGAAAGAGAAAACAATACATAGACGCCATGCTGGAATTACCCATGGATGTTTGAATTTTTCACTAAACCAATCTAATAACCAAGTCTTACCCATGGATGTTTGAATTTCTCACTAAACCAATCTAATAACCAAGTCTTAATATCCACAACCTTTAGTGACTTTCGTTTAAATAATACATAGGCACATTGCCAAATTTCTTGCGAATATGGGCAAGATATGAGTAGGTGAGTAACATTCTCTTCTTCTTGTAAACAAAAGGGTCACCTTGATGGACCTGAAAATCCCTTCCTTTGCAGTTGATCCCATGTTAGTGCCCGACCCCATGTGATCAACCACTAGAAAAGTTGACACTTTTGGCCACCTCTTACATCACAAAAATCCTTCCAAAATTTTCATTCCTCCTGATTATTTTCTAGAGATGTTAAGTACACTTCTTTTAAAGATAATGTTCCAGATTGACATGTTCCCTAGCACAACATGTCTCCTTTATTCAAGTTTTGTATCTTAATTCCTTGAAGATAGTGTTGGAAATCCACCCACGACAAGATCATATTGGGATTTCCACAGTCTTGTTGTGTTTTCCATTGTCACCAAACATGGGGAGAGGGGTTCATGCTCCAAAAGTCAGCTACTTTATAATGGCTTGAAGATCAAGTCCATTCTTTTAACTCACAAAAATTGCTATTATCTGCTAGAGGAGGGTTTTGTTGTCATGACTCTTCCCAAAACAAGGTCGATTTACCATCACATATTTCCCAGAATGTGATTTTTTTAACCTTTAGTCTTGCCTCATAGGCCAAGTTCTATATGACATAACCGTTGATTGGGACATCCATATTCATCCTTTCCACCTGAGAATTGGCTGACATATACTTCCTACTCCACAACCTCTTCCAAACATGGGAACAACCTTTCACCCACGACCACCATAACTTCATTGCGTAGGCTTTACTAACAAAATAGGGATCCCTTAGTCCCAAACCTTTGTGTGACTTTGGTAGTATCATTTTGTCCCAACCTATCAAAACCCATTTATTTGTTATAACCGACCCCTTCCAAAGGAAATTCGACCAAAGCATCCTAAGAGACTGGTAGACATTGCTTGTGATGGACATGAGTGATAACTGATCATTTGGAAGTGCATAGAGAACAACTTTCATCAAGACAAGATTGCTTGGGAAATTCAAGGTTTGAAAAACCCAATTTTTCATTCTACAATGTGTTTTCTCCACTAACCCTGCCCATGTGGAAGCCTTTTGGTAGTTCCCAACTAGCAGAATCGCCAGATACATTTTTGGTAGCACACCCCAAGTATAGACCAAAGGGTGACAGTCTTTTTTGTATCTGTTTCGGGTAGTGGAAAAAGTGCATATGTGGTTTCTCTTTATTCACCACCATTCCAGAGGTTTAGGGTCCATATAGTGCTAAGAGAAAGGCGTTCTCTTAAGTTCCTACATATCAAAATCTACCTGTTAGGATTCTCTTAGATGTAAACCATTGTTGAGAGAGTACCAATTGGGGATTCCAACAAACAAATTTTCCTCCTGCTATCCCCAAGGACGATATAGACATATGTTCACAACCTTTCCAACAAAAACGTACAATGCTTTGCATTCTCTCCATGTCCAATTTCATTTCCTGTAAGATTACAATGGTCGAGTTCTCCTTTTTAATATGTGTTACACCAAACAATCCCTCTTGTGGACAAGAGCGATCTCCCTAAATCCTTGATGGAAACTAGAAACAAGCAAGACAATTGAACTGACTCTTTCCCTAAGTCAAACTTGTTTGAATTAGAAGAATTAAAGCTAATAGATGAGCCTCTTACCTCTTTCACAAAATGCTCGATGAAGATCCCATTTTGTGATTTGATGCAACTCTTCAATGCTTGATAAGACCTACAAAAATCGACCATTAAAGGATCAAAAGCACATGCGATATAATAATCTGAACAACTTAACCTAATGATCAAGGAAATTAGGAATTGAATTTTCCTTAATAAACATTATAAACAATTGTAAACAATTCATCATCCCAATAAGACAAATCAATGGGAGAAAATGTTCATTTCAGAGAAAATTTTAGGGGCTAATATTCGCATGTGGGCTAATATTCCATCATTTTTCCAAAAAAAAGATTCGCCAATTTCCATTTTTCTAAAAATGATTTGGCCCAAATTTTATAGTATAGAATTATTTTACCTTAGAAATCGCCAATATTATATATTGTCTAATATAAAATAATTAGAAATCTAAACATTTTTACAAAATTATCATCAAACATTTTGAAATTTGGATATTAAGGACTAGTAAGATTCCCCAACGTTGCTAAAATTTAAGATAAACTCCCATCCTTAAAATTTTCCCTTGTTCGTTTGTATTAATCAAAGATTAAGAGGAGCCTTACAACCTTCACCTTGATCCAGTGAGGTCCCTCCCAAATGCCTTTAATATGACAAGCTTTCCAATATCAAACCAACGACATAAGTTTATCTTCTCTGATTTCTTACCTCGTTAATCCCTCTACCCTCTAGTCATTTTATAGGCCAAGAGGTGGAAGTTTAAGATCCAAACATGGAGGATGGGACTCCTTCATTGAGGGATTAGGTTACCATGAGAAAAGGGACAGAGATGCATCATCTGAGGGTTATATTTCGAATAGTCATCACCTTTAGGATTTCATTTGGGAAATATTCGACCAACTATGTTTCTAGAATTTACTTTTTATTTTTACTTTCTAGAATTCACCTACATGGGTTTATAGTGGTATAAAGAGTGTAGCTCTACATCGTTCTCAGATTTAATTTCAGCACATGTGCGAGAAACTCTAGAGAAATCGGCGCAGGTGGAACTTAAGAAGGTGTGACAACTATTTTTCCCAAATTTCTCATCTAATTCAAAATATTTTGGGTTGTTTGACTTCTGAGGGAGTTGATTCAAACATTTTTACGGATGGTAAAAAGACCCATAAACTGATCAAGTTTCATGGTGAAAAAATTGACATGTAACAGATTTCCCACTAAAGTGCAAAGTCTATAAAGCAAGTTTAAAAGATTGAAGTGCTTTATCATTCTAAAGATTGAATCAAAGGCAATGGTCAGGAACCTGCAGGGAACATTCAAGGAATACAATGCAAATATATATCAAAAATCATCTTTGAGGTAGGAATTTTTATACTTAGAACATAAAAGTCTTATAGCACAGTATGGAAATACATAATGTCAAAGTAGATATAGGATGGATGCAACCATCAAACATAAAAGTTTTTGTATAATCATGAATACAAAACTCCTCACAACCTAGATGGATGAAACTAGATTCAGGGTCTTGATCTCCATCTCTCAATCCATAGTATGAATCTAGCCATGCGAGTAAATGTCTTGATGTTGAACATGTTAGAAACCACTTGATTACCGGTCAATCATGTGAACCGTTAACAAGCACGAGAGAAACCACCAATAATGACAATGGTTCTCAAGGTACTTCCAGTACAATCTATGAGGTGTGAATAGGTGATCTGAAGTTGAACACTCATAGAATCGTTTGATTGAAGGCCAATGATGAGAACCCATCGTCGAAAGTGATAAACATGCCATTAAGGCATTCCAGCTTCAATGTAGTGAAGGTTTCTAAATCAACTTCTTAGATAATGAGATGAAGTCGATAGTAAGCGATCTGTCGTAGGAAAGCCTGCAACATGAAACATAATGTCAAGTTTTGAAAATAGTTTTCAAGGACTAACTCAAGGATGGATGATGTGATTGAAGACATAGAATTTTCATAGGGTTTATGAATTGAGGTTAAACTTCTCTTAAACACATAACGGCACGAAAATGACTTGATAGTATTTGACTTAACGATAATACCCAAAACCATGAATACTTTCAATGAGGTTCAATTAACTGTAAGGAAAATGGATTTCCCAACCTGGACATGAGTGTGATGGAGTGTCATGTTCAAGAGCGACATGCTACCTTTTAAAAATGATAATGTAAAATGGATACCTTCCCAAATTTATCCCCACCATTACTAACAATTACCTCTTTATTTTTTTACAAGCTTCAGGAGGACAACATATGCTTGGACTGTAATCTCATCCTTGAGATGAGTCCATTGAAGTATTTTTAACAAACCCTAAGAAGGAATGGTTCGGTCCTGTTATTCTTAACGGGTCCTATACTGTTTAGTTTTTACGAGTCCACTAAAGGAGTAACTCAATGTAATTTTTTTTAAGAGTTTGAAAATGACACAAAAGGAAAATCATTTAGTTGTTTTATAGTAAATTTTAATGAGCCTGGAGAAAGTAAATCTCAACGCTTTCAATTTTAGAGAGTCAAAATAAAAACATAAGTAGACTCCATCAGGTTCTTTTTCATCAGTTTTAGGCTCTCAATTCCAAAAAAGGATAAAATAATACAAGAGTGAACTCTATTTACCATATTCAGTCAACGTATACCTTTTTCGTAAATAGTCCTAACTTAGTCCGTAAAAGGGGTAAACTTATACTGAGTGGATGGTTGTTCATTTACTTTTACGATTTTGAACAAGAAAGTACTCAGTGATATTTTCATTTTGAAAGAGTCTGGAAAGGGCTTAAAAGAAGACTCCATGGTTTTTATTGTTCGTAAGTTTTAACGAGTTTGAACAGTGATAAAAATATACTCATCTTACCAAATTTCAATTTAATTGGCAAGCAAGAAAAGACAGAAAGAACTCGCCATTTTCATATGTGTTTTACGAGCATGAAAAGATAACAAAAGAAGATTAGGATTTTCATAGAGTTTAACGAGTCTTGAAAATAATAACCTAAATGGACTCAAGATAGGTTACATTTTTACACAAGTTTGAAACATAGGAAAATTTTGCTTGAGACTCGTTTCATTTTTACACAAGCTTGAAATAGAAAAAAAAATTATGCTTGATATAACTTTTCATGCCCCTAGCATAATGACTACAAGGGCACATGCCCCGCAAACTTCGTTTCATTCATCGGAGTAGACTACAAGTTACTAATAGGAGGATGAAATGAAGGCTTGCTTATGAGATCAGAAAGACTTGACTTAATATTTATGAGATCTAGTAAAAGACTCAAGTCAAATAAGGGAGGATTTGTTTCATTTTTTAATGAGCTTGGCACACGAAAATAACTATGCTCATGGAAAGTCGTTTCACTTTTGAATGAGGTTGACATTGTAAAATAACTATCCTCATAAGGATCTGTTTCATTTTTTAACGAGGTTGACATAGTAAAAGAACTATCCTGAAGAGGTTGTTTCATTTTTTAACGAGGCTGACATAGTAAAATAACTATCCTCATAAGAGGTCGTTTCAATTTTTAACGAGGTTGACACAGTAAAAGAACCATCCTCATGAGACTTGTAGAAAATCCTATAGATTCACAAGCTAATGCAATTTGCTAAAGCAAGAGACAAGAATCTACTTCTACTCTTTACAGCGGAAGCCCATAAACATCAAGCAAAAAATAATCAATAGAGGAAGAGAATCAAAGGCACATAACACAATAAATATCCGGGGAAATCCACAACTCAAAACCCCACTATTTGTTTTGTATTAATCCAGAAAATCAAGATGAAATTACAATGTTTGTTCTCTCTAAAACAATCTCAACACTCAACAAATTCAATCTCCAACTCATAAGCCAGCTCAAGGCCAAAACTTAGCCAATTCAAAAGCTCTCCAAGTCTCTATTCCAATGTGTAATTCCTATGAGGGATAGCTTCTATTTAAATGGAAATAAAACCTCTAAAAATAGTGCAATCCCTCAAGGATCAGTTCCTAAATGCATGCATTATCAGTGAAAGTCAGAAAAATATAAAACAAAAAGTACATTGTGCTTGCAATATAGTCTCAACTAGGTCTTTCTCAAAATCGACATGCATGAGTTTCTGATGAGTAAATATTCAATTAAATAGAGTAGCATTGGTGGATTTCATTAGTATCACCACTGAATGTTAACTCACTAGTAGTTCTCTCAATTAGTTTGAGAACTAATTTAACTGAACTATCTCATTAAACCGATCTTCTATTTTACAAATCACAATTAACTCACACTGAACTCCTATAAAGTAGGGAGAACATATACATGACTTCCAAAAGACTTCCAAATCGAATTTCCTACATTAAGTAAGTTTAATAAACTTAATTTAACTATTTTAAGTTGCTATGAGAATAGAATTCGAATTTAATTCACAATTTAATTCAAGGACAAATTAAACTAGAATTTCTTGTTGCCATTTTTCAACACTCCCTCTCAAAAAGAAAGGGATTATCAACTACCCCGATCCTGTCTCTGTGAAACTTGAATTTACATCTTGACAATGCCTTTGTCAAGATTTCAACATCTTTCTCCTCTGTGGGAATGTAATATAACAACATGATCCGCCTCAATACATAATCTCTGAGATGATGATACTGAATATCAATATGCTTGGACCGACCATGAAACACTGGATTTTCAGAGAGTTTTATACAACTCTGATTATCACAATAAATCACTGTCGGATCCATTTGTTGACCAAACAAGCCAACATGGATCTTCCTCATCCAAATATCCTCACATGATGTCTGACTTGCAACCATGTACTCTACCTCTGCCGAACTAAGTGCAATCGATCTTTGTTTCCTGTTGTACCAAGAAACTGTCGCTGACCCAATACTAAAGATCCCTCTTGATGTGCTCTTCCTGTCGGATGGACTCCCTGCCTAATCTACATCGGTGAAGCCTTGAAGCTTCACTCCCTCTATCCATTTGTACCATAACCCAAACTGAGTAGTGCCTCTGAGGTATCTCAATACATGCTTTCCCACCTTTGAATACAACTTGGTAGGCCTAACCATCACTTGACTAAGCTGGTTAACTGCATAGCACATATCTAGTTGTGTGTTCACCAAGTACATGAGTGAACCCATAAGTTGCCTATAAACAGTAGCTTCCACTACTTCCCCTAAAGTAGCATCCTCCTTCCTCTATTTACTAGCTAGAGGAGTCTCCATGGGTTTACTTCTCCCCATGCGGAATCTCCTGAGTATCTCGTTGGCATAATTACCATGAGATACAAACAACTCCCCATCTCCCTGCAATACCTCCATGCCAATAAATTAATGCATGAGCCCCATGTCCTTCATCTCAAACTCTCTTGCAAGGTCCTCCTTGCAATATTTGATGAGCTTCTCATCACCTATCAGTATAATATCATCTACATAAAGTACAATGATCAAAAACTTACCTTCCACCACTGTGTGATACAGGTTCACATCCTCTTCACTCTTTGTGAAGCCCAACCCAGTGAAGTATCTATATATCCTGATGTACCAAGCACGGGTTGCTTACTTCAACCCATACAACACTCTCTTGAGTTGGCACACATGTGACTCATGGTCCAAGGTTTCAAAACCTTAGGGATACTCTTTGTACACCTCTTACTCAATCATGCCATTGAGGAAGGCAGTGTTCACATCCAACTGATGGATATTCCAACCCATCTGTGCTGATAGTGCCAAAATAGATCTGATTGACGAGTACCTTTCAATAGGAGAAAAGGTCTCATCATAGTCAATCCCCTCTACCTATGACAAGCCACGGGCCACAAATCTGGCCTTATGCTTCTCCACACTACCATCTGCAGCTTGCTTTACCTTGTAAAGCCATCAGGAGTTCACAATTAACTTGTCCTCCAGTCGGGACCACATCCCAAACACTATTTCGAACTATGGATTCATACTCCTCCACCATCACATAAACCCAAACCAGATGTTACACTACTTCTTGAAAGGAAGATGGCTTTTTCACAACACATGCACCCATAAGTGCCATGTATCCAGTGTACCTCTATGGTGACCTCCTCTGTCTGCGTTGAGAAGAGGGTGCTCCCACATTCTCCCGTGCATCATCTAATAATTTGTTAGCCTCTCTACTGCAATTTCTTTCCTCTCTGGAAGACTCTGCCTGAGTGGATGTCTCCAATCTATGAACCTCTACATGTGGCTTCTCCACATCAATCTGAGGTCCCTCAACCTTAGGAGCTAAAAGCTCCTCATCCGCATGTAGCTCAAGCTCCCTCTCAAGGGATACTCACATGGCCTTCTCCTCATCGAACTTGATATCCCTGCAAACCACTGTCATCTAACTGGTCGGCATGTGCACACGATAGTTGTGGGGTGTATCAGTGTACCCCAAAAAGATCCCCAACTCTTCTGTTGGATCAATCTTCTTTCATGCATCTTTGGTCACATGGCAATAAACCGATGACCAAAAAATCCTGAATTGACCAACATCTGGCCTCTTACTGGAATAAGCCTCCTCTGGTGTCTTCATCTCAAGTATTTGATGTGGGATACGGTTCTGAACATAAACCATTGTCTTGCATGCCTCAACCCACAAGTGTAGTGGTAGGCCCTGATCATGCAACATCACCCTTGCTGCCCCTACTATGCTCTTGTTCTTCCTCTCGACAACCCCATTTTGTTGAGGGTTATGAGGTGTTGTCAACTCTCATTTAATCCCTTCCGCTGCACAGAAGTTATTAAACTCATTTGAGACATACTCACCACCATTATCACTCTGTAGAGATTTAACCTTCTTGCCAAACTCTTTCTCTACCAATGCTTTGAACTCACAAAACTTTGTGAAAGTTTGATCCTTTTTCTACATAAAAAATACCCAGCATTTACGAGAATAGTCATCAAAAAATATAACATAATACTTGTGTTCGGTCGTAGATGCTATTGAGAATGGTCCACACACATCTGAATGGACTCTCTACGGAATATACTCTGCTCGACTGTCTCTCTCTCCAAAGGAAGACTTGGTGTATTTTTCCAAAGTAAAACCCTTGCATGTATCAAATTTCTCAAATGTACCTTTGGGAAGACCGGTAGATATTTGTTGCAATATCTTCAAAGTCCCATGATGAAAGTGGCCCAATCGTCTGTGCCACAACTTGCCGACGTCTTGGCTCAACATCTCTTCCGCTTTTGAACTCAAAGTAGCACAATCCTCTACCTTTATCTTATAGATATTATGAACTCAAATCCCTATCTTCTTTACTTGAACCATGGCTATGTGTTGAAGGAACACCTTTCCTTTCGAAAAGATCACTTCATAGCCTCTATAATCAAGCATGGCAATGGATACCAAGTTCTTCGTCAGTCCGGGTACATGCATAACATTCTTCAAGGTGAGTGGAGCTGCATGCTCCCTCTCAAAAGTAATAATTCCTACACTAGAAACACTATACTTACCATCATAACCCATCTCAATATGCATGTTGAGATATTTCTCCTCCAATTCACTGAATAGCTCTTTGTTGCCAGTCATGTGGACATAAGCTCCTCTGTCAAAGTACCAGACACTTCCCATCGTTGAAGAAAACATGCATGCAATGAGGGAAAATTTGAATTCAAATTTGGATGCCAAAGCCTCACCCGCCGCTCCTCCTGACGACTTCTCCTTGGATTTATTCAATGGACAATTTGCAACAAAGTGACCCATCTTGTGACAATGAAAGAATTTAAATTTCGTCATCTCCTTCTTCTTACCTCCATGATAAGAATCTGATTTGAAACGAGAAATTTTACCTTTCCCCTTCCTATCATTAATCGCTAAGGCACAGTTCTCTTCATCATCAATATTTGATGAAGAGCCATCCCTGGTGTTCCTCCTGATCTAATCCTGTATCAAATCTGACCATATTCGTTCCCAATCTGGTAGCTTCTCTTGACCATTGGCAGAGTCTTGATAACTATGCCAACTCTTTGGGAGTCCAAGACGAGAAAGGTTGACCATATCCTCCTCGGAAACTGTGATTCCAACACTTCCAAGTTCATCCTGACATTGAGTGAACTTGGTCAAGTACTTTGGAATCATCTTTCCTTTCTCCATCTTGATTTTACGAAGTTTATCCTCCAGTGCCAACTTCCTTCGATCATTGCTATTATGTTACAAGTCCTTCAATGTTTTCCACATAGCATGTCTGCTTTCCTTTCCACAGGGACTCGAGAAAATATGATCTCGAACTCCCTCAAGGATTATCCGCCTTGCCTTGACCACACACTTCTTCCACTTAGTTAAGTTCTGTGCATCAGTAGCTGCTGGTTTAGGAATTTCTTGTTCAACAAATTCCTTCAAGCCATTGTCCTCTAGCACAACCTACATCCTGTCCCTCCAAGCTATGAAATTTGAGTTTCCTTCCAAGGCATACTCAAGCCTCAACCCATGGAATGCCATCTTCCAATCCTGAAGTATGTATTGTAAATTTGACTTTCACCTGTAGCCCAGAAACTCAAAACTTCGAAATCTCCTCTAGAGAGCTGATTTTAAATCGGCGATATTTCCCTCATCCAAACTCCGATTCGGCTGATTTTTTCTTTGAATTTGGGTATCGTTTCCCAAGAAATCTAGATCTGCAATTTGTTTATGAAATTTTTGCACAGAAATTTTCAGATTGGCTCTGCAAACTCTCGGCCCAAAAAACAATATTTCTGCAATACCATGTATAAAATCATAGATTCACAAGCTAATGCAATTTTCTAAAGAAAGAGACAAGAATATACTTTAATATTTACAGAATATGCCCATAAAATTCGAGAAAACAATAATCAATAGAGGAACAAAATCAAAGGCACATAACACAATGAATATCCGAGGAAAGCCACAACTCAAAACCCCACTATCTGTTTTGTATTAATCCAGAAAATCAAGATGAAATTACAATTCTTGTTCTCTCTAGAACAATCCCATCGCTCAGCAAATTCAATCTCCAACTCATAAGAAAGCTCAAGGCCGACGATTAGCCAATTCATAAGCTCTCCAAGTCTCTATTCCAATGTGTAACTCCTATGAAGGATAACGTGTATTTAAAGGGAAATAAAGCCTCTAAAAATAGCACAATCCCTCAAGGATTAGTTCCTAAATACATGCACTATCAATGAAACTAAGAAAATCTAAAACAAATAATACATTGTCCCTGCACTTTAGTCTCAACTGGATCTTTCTCAAAGTCGACATGCATGAGTTTCTGATGAGTAAATATTCAGTTAACTAGAGTAGCACTAGTGGAGTTCATTAGTGTCACCACTGATTGTTAACTCACTATTAGTTCTCTCAATCAGTTTAAGAACTAATTTAACTGAATTGAATCATGAAACCAAGTCTTCTATTTTACAACTCACAATTAACTCACACTGGACTCCTACAAAGTAGGGAGAACATATACATGACTTCCAAAAGACTTCCAACTTGAATTTCGTAAGTTAAGTAAGTTTAATAAACTTAATTTAACTATTTTAAGTTTCCATGAGAATAGAATTCAAATTTAATTCATGGTTTAATTCAAGGACAAATTAAACTGGAATCTCTTGTTTCCATTTCTCAACAAGATTCTTGTTCATGGCTTCCGTATGGAAGAAACACATGACAAGGGACACCGCTTAATCATGGCTTCCAAAAGGTCTTCATCAGATGGAAGACAAGTCATTTGGAAGGAACACTTGTCAAGGGGATCAATAGGGACAAGAAAATCATATTCAAATGACTCCATTGATGTTTTGACCATGTCAGCTACCGGATCTGAGTCAAAAGAAGTCGAGTAGATAGTGATAGGCTTGTTTGCATCGGTAACTGAAAACATGGGATGGGTTTCCACATAATTAACTCGTGGCAATGTAGGTACCACTTCCATATAAGGAACATTCAGGGGTGTTGTATGACTGGTATACAAAGCAAGATGTCACAATGCTTCCATTGTGAGGGAAGGAAATCAAACGAAAGAGTGTCGATACGACAACTTTCATGGCATAAACATAGTCACGCCCAAGGATAAAATTGAAATATAAGGGACCTTGGACTACCATAAGATCAATACAAACTATTTTACATTCCAAAGTAATAGGTAACTTAGGAAGGATCCCTAAAGGTTCTCTAACATTTTTGTTAAAAGCTAACAAATTATGCGTAACAAGCACAAGCTAAGGGGAACCCAAAGCTTACCAAGCAGTCGAGGGTAAAATACTGACAGAAGCACCTTCATCTACATTGGTGCGACAAATATTCTTACCATAAGCCTTCACAATGATTTGGAATGGGGTGGAAGAAGGAAGATGAGGTTCTTTTAGTCTACTCCAATCAAAATAAATAGCCTCGTTACTTGGATGGGGTTCAAAAGCAACAAATGAAATGCCCCCATGTGTAGAAGAATCTAATGTACATGAAGAACATGAGTGGTATGAAGTTCACTCTCTAAAGGGAGAGTGGGATCGACCAAATATGGAATCGATTCGATGACTTGATCAACAAATAGTCCATCAACCTGAGTGATGCATGTTTCACCCTCCAATGTAAGACTGGGATTGAATATACTTGGATTTAAATCAATCACTTCATCAACTGACGGTAGATGCGGAGAAATTTTACAGTAATTAGTTGGAAGTTGTTGCTATGAAATAGTAAGTTTTTAAGACATTTCTGAGGATTCATTGGTGTGAGGGAAAATGTGACTATGAGGAGTTCCTTTTCATAACCTACAAGGAAACCTGACCTTAATCTTTTTCCCCAGAATATAAGAATCACTGGTTGATGGATCAACAATAATTTGATAAGAATTATTTGACCATACTTCCAAAACCTTGGGAATACCAAGACAATTGATAAGGAAATGGTCACCCTTACAAAGCTTGCAAGGGTATTTTGGTTTACGATGCATTATAGAAGTTCCCTCAACATTACCAATACTTACGACTATCATTGGTTGGTTGACTACTTTCTTATCTTGCTTCTTCTTCTTTTTCCCGTTCTTCTTCTTCTTAGTCACTTGGTTACTAGAATCAAGGCTTTTACCCAGAGAAGAAGAAGAAGGGGAGGAAGACATGTTGGGTGAAGAACTTAAAGGGTCAACAATAGTTTGTTGATGTTGAGATGGAGAACTCGGTTGAGGTGAAAAACTCGGTTGAGCTGGTACAATTGGAGTATGCTGAATTAAAGAAGTTGAGTACAACCATACATGTAAACCTATCGTGAATCCACGAAGTGATGATGTAGCCATATAACGAGGACCTACATTTCCAAGATTGGGAAAAGGACTAGGATTCTTGTTAATGGGGTTTCCTTGGTTGGTAACTTATGGATGGGTAGCCATTAGATTCAACCCAAATAAGTTTTTATTATTAAAGTTAAATAATATTCACAATTCATGCCTAAGGTCTTGTAAAAAGTAAAAGCAAACAAAGTAACACACGCTAAAAAATCTAGGGATTCAAACCATACAAAATCACCTTTCACGGAGATCAATATTTACTAGTTGGTGATGAAATCCAACTTCGCAGAGATCAAACTAAAATTTTTTATAGATATGAGCATTTGGAACCCGTTACCCTAACAACCTGATTAATGAAACAATATGGTGCAAGTAGCTTTTCTTATGCCATGTCGAGTAAATATTACCCTCCAAAAAGTCCAAGTGAGTCTAGTCAACGTCTATTCTAGGTACAACGGGACCTTCCCTCTGTCATCACCTTAGATAGAGCCCTCAGATTATAGTCAATAATTTTACCAAATACAACAATTTTACCTGGGGGGACTGTCGTAGATCAGACATACACACAAGGACAGAGTAACACGCTCAATCCCCTTGAAGGCTCCTCCAAATGATCAATTGGAGGTTTACTTTCAAGTGACCCCAAGTACCTTTTGATACCATTGTAATACGTGCAAATCATTATATCTAGGTCGATGAAGTGGGTAAGATCACTTCACTAGATTCGACATGATCTCGTGTTTAACTCATGTACAACGAGAGCTTCCCAGAGAAAAATTGAAATAATTGGATTTTCTCTCCCTAACTCAAGATTCTATTGTTTGTTTGTAGCTTTGGAAAGTTTACTTCCTTCCCTATTCCAAATCCCTACACTTCAGCTACTGTAGGTGACAAGAGCCCTAAAAAATGTAAAATTCTAGATGAATTTTAATTAACATTGTATCATTAAGTTGTCCTTTACTCAATGGGTGATGAAGGTGAAACTTATGATGTTATGAAATGACTCGAAATCTTAATGCACTCTAAAATGTAATAGCAAATTTCAAATTCGATGAAATCCTATTTAGAGAAAAGAAAGAGTTTCTTTGATTTTTTGAGAAATGAAATGCAAAAACTCACAACTTTTCCAATTTTCTAAAGCAACCAATTTCACTATAATGTAATGAAAATGCAGTCAACAAACCAAATTCCATATTTTCCTAAACATCAAATAAGCCAAAATACTCTTTATCTCTAATCACTCAAAACTTTCAAGCACACATAAATCAATCAAGAGAGTTCGAGAAAATGCATTTTTCCTTATGAATACTTTGATTTAATGATGATAACAGTGCAATTGTGAATTTTTTTCCAATATGAAAGCAACAATTTCCTTTATCAAGAAAAAATGACTTCAGTTTCTTTACAAAAGCACAAGGTCTCAAGAAACCCTAATTTGCAATTCAACATGAATTTGACTATAAATAAGGAACAATTAAGGCTTAACTAATGTATTTGGCATAACAAAATAAGAATATCATAAGTAGAAGGACAATCTATCTTATTTCGATCAATCAGCAAATCATCGAGGAAAACCCCTAAGTAATTCTTTCAAAAAGACCTAATTCTAAAAAATCATTAACAAAGCAGTCAACTACATTTAGAAGAGACACAACATAATCCAAACAAAGATAATGAAATTTCCAGAGAAACAAATTTAGGTATGGGTTGAAGCAAAAGAAATATTTTCAAAAAATGTCAATGCCTGTGCGGTTTACATGCGCTTTGTTGCTACGGAAAAAAGGGCGCAAAACTCCGCTCTATTAACAAACAGAAACGACGCAAGGGGAAAACTTAAGAAAAAATAAAAATTTGAAAAATCAACCACTCAGATCTAAAAGGCCATTAAATTATAAAGACTCAGGTCTGAATAAATCATAAAAATCAGAAAGAAAAACTAAGGAAAAAGATGAGAACAAAGATGCTCCCCAGTGGAGTCGCCAATTTGTTACACTGGACAATCCCTCTTATGGACAAGGGTGATCTCCCTAGATCCTTGATGGAAACTAGAAACAAGCAATACAATTGAATTGACTCTTTCCCTAAGTCAAACTTGTTTGAATTATAAGAATTAAAGCTAATAGATGAGCCTCTTACCTCTTTCACAAAATGCTCGATGAAGATCCCTTGTTGTGATTCGATGCATCTCTTCAATTCTTGATAAGACCTGCAACAATCAACCATAAAAAGGATCAAAATCACATGAGATATAATAATCCAAACAATGTAACCTAATGATTAAGGAAATTAGGAATTAAATTTTCCTTAATAAATGTTATAAACAATTGTAAACTATTCATCACCCCAATAAGGCAAATAAATGGGAGAAATTGTTCATTTGTATTAATCAAATATTAAGAGGAGCCTTACAACCTTCAGCTTTATGTCGTGAGGTCCCTCGAAAATGCCTTCAATCTCCTCCTTAGATGACAAGCTTTCCAATCTCAAACCAACAACATAAGTTTTTCTTCTCTGAGTTCTGACCTCCTCAATCCCTCTATCCTCTAGTCATTTTATAGGCCAAGAGGAGGAAGTTTCAGATCCAAAAGAGGAGGATGGGACTCCTTCACTGAGGGATTAGGTTACCATGAGAAAATGGATGGATATGCATCATCTGAGGGTTATAGTTCGAATAGTCATCACCTGGAAGCTTTTAGTTGGGAAATATTTCACCAACTATGTTTCTAGAATGTACTTTTTATTGTTATTTCTAGAATTCACCTGCGTGAGTTTATAGTGGTAGATAGAGTGCAACTTTGCGCTGTTCTCAGAGTTAATTTCAGCGCATGCGTAGGAAACTATATAGAAATTGGGGCAGGTGGAACTTAACAAGGTGTGACAACTATTTTTCTCAAATTTCTCATCTAATTCAAAATATTTTGGGTTGTTTGAATTCTGAGGGAGATGGTTCAAACATGTTCACGGATGGTAAAAAGACCCATAAACTGATCAAGTCTCATGGAAACAAATTGACATGTAACAATATGATCCCTAAAATAATGTTGTTTATCATGGTTTTTTATCCCTCTAATATTCAATGATAAAATTTTCATTTGTACTATGCAGATATTTTACAAACCCTTCGCTAAGCCGATGAGAACCTACTCTAAGATATTCTAAGTGTTCCCCTTCTATTATTGAGCTTCTCATTTTTATTTGATAGTCTTCTTCTTCTCTTCTTTATACCATTCCTTCAATCAAATTTCCTTGCCTTTCTCTTTAAAGGCTTGAAAAGCTTGTGTTGTCGGGTCCCTTGGGAAATTCCTTTTCTTGACTTCTAATGAAGGCAAGGCTAGGAGTATATTTCCTTATCCTCACTTGGAAGAGTCAGCATGTCCTTCTCAACCCATTAATTTACCATAGTGACCAATGTTTTCTCCTCTTCCGACAAGTTGATGATTTTGTGATCCAATAGAGGAACCACTTCTGCAAAACTTGGCGAGGAAAGTATAATAGACTATATTTGTAGATTTTCCTCCTCACCCATTTTTCAATTTAAGGCTCCCTTATCCTATGTGTGTTTCGAGGAAAAATATCCATTTGGGTCACGTCGAGTTCTTGATTGTCTTTCTCCATTACTTCAAGTGCGGAGAAATATTTCTTATCCTCCGCTTCACTTGGGTTAAAATGAATTTGACTCCTTTTACTGTGCCTCTTATTAGCAACACTTGTAAACCCATCATCCATCATCGAGATTCTTTTGGATTGTTCCTTTTATTCAATGATTACTCACAGAATAAGTTGTCATGTTTGTGACAGAGTCTACATCGGAATGACACATGCTCATAGTTAAGGGGTTGCATCCAAATCTCCCTTTGATAATCCATATCTATAGAGTCCGACAGGGGTTGCGATATATTATTATAAACACATATCCTGTCATATGACAAGTTCCTCCCCTATTTAGTCACTTCCACAACCTTCACAAAACGTCCCAGAGCTTGACCAATGCCTTCAAATATTTCTGAGAATCATAACTCTACTAGTAAAGAGTATAATCTAACTCAAACTAGTGAAGCCTTGAATTACTTCTTATTTGGGTTAAAACATGCTTCCTAGTGCCTGATGTAAAGTCCCGCATTATTAAGAAAATACAACCCTCCTTCAAAACACCATTCCTTATATTCTGGGTTGGAAAAGATAACCGTAAAAAACTCTTTCGGGCCTTTTCGCAGATCTAACTCTCCCTTAGGTTTCCAGTTAGCTTGTATCCAACATTCGATCTCTCGTTCTATCGGCAAAATGCCAATAACCTTACAAATAAATGTGTGATCTCACATATTCTTTCTCTACATTTCTAAAATGTTGGCAGGAATGGTGAAATTGGGGTTTTGGGGGCGCATCACCCCCGCATACCTCTTTGCCATGAATCCCCCATTATTGGTGTCTGCTGCACTCCTGATAGACCACCACCTCCATCCCCTCTAGTTACCTCTTCTTCTACTTTACAAGAAGAACCAGACAGGGTATTTCGGAAGGAGGGGGAACCCCTCCCACCTGTGAGGACATCGCACAAGAAAACTCCTTTGACCAAAGATGCATATAACCTATCAACTATTATAGTGTATGCCACTTAATAAAAAAAACTACCATTAAAGGACTAAGGAAAATCGCACAACATTATTTGTGAAATCATGGAAAATAAATTCAATTCCCCTATAATTTACTTACTACAATCAATGATGTATTTTTGCATGCCACCACCTTACAGAAACACCAATCAATTATAAGCCTTATATACTTGAGCAAACTTGAGCATTGATTTCACTTTATGTAGTATTAAGAGATTTTATGAAGATGTCTTGACATGAATTTGGCCATGGTGATCCCTATGGCACACTTTATGACACAAAGTAAAACTTATAAAGTAAATATAAAAAGTTAAGTAATAAATGAAATATATATGAAAACTTTTTAGATTTCATATACGAAAGTTGTGCATATATGGAAGCTACCCATATATGGAGGATACACATATACGGAAGATATGTGCATATATGGAATATACACATATACAAAAGTTATGCATATATACAAAAGACACACATATATGCATATATGCATATATGCACAACTTCTGTATATGCATATGTTCCATATATCCGCATACCTTCTGTATATATGTAGCTTTCGTATGTGCACATATTTTTCGTATAGAAGCTGTGTGACTTCCGTATATGCAAATATTTTGTATATGCACATCTTTTTTGTATATGTACAACTTCCATATGTGTGCATATT
This sequence comes from Pinus tabuliformis, assembly GCA_031772625.1. Lineage (NCBI taxonomy): Eukaryota > Viridiplantae > Streptophyta > Pinopsida > Pinales > Pinaceae > Pinus > Pinus tabuliformis. The sequence goes on from CM062815.1 coordinate 230,651,028, forward strand.
TTCTGTATATGTGCATATCAAGAAGTTGTGCATATACAATAGATACACATAAACAAAAGTTGCACATATACAAAAGATATGCACATATACAGAAGCTACACATATATGAAATATATGTGCATAAATACAAACTAAACATATACAGAAGATATGCACATATAAGAAAGATAACAATGTAAACTTTGAAACGGGAACTATAAACTAAAAACGAGAACTCTGGCCAAAAAACCCCAAAAAAACATCAAAAACAGTGCTAAAAACGAAAAGTGTGTATACTAGAACGATGATTTTATTTTTTAGGGGTCAATTTTGAACATGTTTTAAAAATGGCAGTGACTATGAAATTTTTTTGCAAAATATAGCTTCAAAACGAAAAAGTGATGATACTGGAACGGTGATTTTTTTTTTAGGTTCAATTTTCAAACTTTTAAAAAAATGCTAGTAAAACCAAATTTTTATGTACCAAACAAAGTTGTTTATGAGGAAAAAAAACACATTAATTTTTTTGGTAGAATATCATTTTTCTTTCCTAAGTATAAATTCAACATGTTCTCAACCATAAGATCAACATCAATGGTGCTATTTTTTTTTTTGTTTCAATCCCACCATCTATTTCATGAGTAACATATTTCAATCTCTTAATGTCAAACACCATCCATTGAATTAATGGTCAGATCAATAATCCAATGTTGAGATTTTCTGTTTGTAATGAAATAGGAAAAATCTCAGCTCGTGACAACAATAGGAATTCAGGTCCTAGATTAACTCCAGGTTGTTGGGAGGGAATTAATGTCTCCTATATTTGATGTGAGGGAATTAATGAGGCTATTAGATTCTCTAGGCTATATAACAGGCAACCATTCGGATGTTTGCTGAGAGAGAGTGTGAGGATTTCTTGATGTAATCTCCAATTTGATTAATAAATTCCTGATGCCTATGTTTGGTGGACGTAGCCCAGATTGGTTGGGTGAACCACGTTAAATACTGTGTCATATGTGCTTGATATTCTACTGTGTATTTTAATTGATTTGATGTGCCTCTGAATTCCAACAATTGGTATCAGAGCTTGTTGGAGGTGCTGCCTGGAGGAGCTGATCGATGATGGAGGTGCTGCCTGGAGGAGCTGATCGAGGCACTGCGCTGATCGATGATGGAGGTGCTGCGTTGATCTGTTAGCGCTGGCGGACTGTGCTGGAGCGCTGAGGGTGCGTTTGTTTTGGACGTGACTGTTGCTGTGACCTGCTGCGTGGATTGCTGGAGGAATGAGCGTAAGGCACTACATCATAGTGAGGAGTAAAGGTATGCGCATTCAAAAACGATTGATGTGTATTTTGAAAACGGCGTGGACATATTTTATTAAAACAACGTGAATATATTTTGAAAAACGGCGTGGATGTATTTTAAAAACATGCGTGGAGTGGATTGCTTGTTAATGCGTGGAGATGGAATTATTATCAAACGGTGTTAATCCATATTTACAAACGGATGTACATTTCCAAGACTGCGTGAACGAGAGTAATTTCCATTTGTTTGCATGATTAAATTGTGTTTGCTGCGTGGGAGGTGAATTTATAAACACCTGCGTATCTGCGTGGAGATACATGCGCCGGTTTGAGTAATTGCTGCGTGGGGGCTTCAAATGTTTTGTGATAGCGTGAAACTGTCTTCCGCACGCTAGTTTGAAATTATCTGCATAGTTATATGTTAAAACTTTAACAAATGCGTGTATATATCTTTAATACACAGCACAGATTTATGTAATATAAAACGGCGCAGTGATTTCCTGCTGGAACGAATCCTCGATTCCTTCGTTAGGAAGAGGAATGTGGCAGAATGCCAGTGTTTAACTCCTTGACTGGCCTTTGTCAACGCAGAATCTAGAGACCACAGGTTTTTTGATGCACATTTTTGCCTACGCAAATGATCTGGATCCTTCTGTTTGGATTCATAACGACGGCACTATATATATTTGCTGGTTGATCAAACAGTTAAATGAAAGCAAATTAGAATAAAAGGCAAGTGTATGTATTTTTTTGTGGGGCGGAATTTGCACAAGTAAAAGGAAAGTTTTTTTTTAAAAGGAAAGTAATATAAGTGCAAAGGGCAGTTTTTTTGTTGTTAAGGCAAAGGCAGAAAGGCATAGGCAATTTTTGCTTTTATTGCTGGTTGGATATTGGAGATTACTGTGTGTTTGTTTTTTTGCTGATACAAAATGGCAAAAACTCAAAGTGCCCGTTTTGAGATTGCGAAATTTAATGGCAAGAATAATTTTGAGATCTGGAAGGTGAAGATGCACGATTTGCTGGTTCAACAAGGTGTGGCGAAAGCATTGTTGGGGAAAAACAAAAGACCTCCTTCCATGACGGAGGATGAATGGGATGAGATGGACGATAGAGCTCTGAGCGCAATTCGGTTATGTCTGGCGGATGATGTTCTGTTCAACATTGTGTCAGAGAAAACCGCCGCAGGCTTGTGGTCAAAGCTTGAGAAGCTCTATATGACAAAATCTTTGACAAATCGGATTCTCCTGAAACGGCAGCTTTACAGTTTGCGGATGAAAGAAGGTACCTCAATTGCTGATCACCTGAATGTTTTTAATACCTTACTGGTGCAATTAGACAGTCTAGATGTGAAATTTGATTCAGAGGATAAGGCAATAACTCTATTATGTTCTTTGCCTGAATCCTGGGATCACTTTGTTACTTCCATAAGCTTTAGTACATCAGAAATCCTTGAGTTTGACGATGTTGTTGGAGCCTTGTTGGCTGAGGAGATGAGGAAGAGGTCGCATGCAGACACCTCTACATCAGAGGTAATGATGGCCAGAGGTCGCTCAAGAGAGGGACACTCTCGGGGAAAGCATAGCGACTCTCGTTCAAAGTCCAAAGGAAAGAAGCCAAAGATGAAGTGCTGGCATTGTGACAAGGCTGGACATCTGAAAAAGGATTGCTTGAAGCAAAAGCAGGCTGCTAAAGAAGGCTCTTCGACAGAAAAGAAGGAAGCCAACACCACAGATACAGGTTCAGTATCTGGTTCAGGTATGAGTGATGAAGTATTGTCAGTTAATATTTCAAAACATGATCAACATTGGTTGTTAGATTCCGGGGCATCTAACCACATGTGTATTCATAAAGATTGGTTTAAAACATATAAATCAATTGATGATGGTGTTGTGTACATGGGTAATGATGTAACATGTAATATTGTGGGAATTGGGAGCATACAACTGCAAATGTTTGATGGGACAACAAAAATATTAACAGATGTGAGGCATGTACCAGATTTAAGGAAAAATTCGATTTCATTAGGAGCACTTGATTCAAATGGATATAAAACTGTAATTCAAGGTGGAGTAATGAAAATTTACAAAGGAATCTTACTAGCTATGAAAGCTAAGAAAGTAGGAAATCTATTTCAGTTAGAAGGTAGAACTGGGTCAGATCATGTGTCGGTGTCTGAACAGGACAATAGTTCCATTCACTTATGGCATCAAAGATTGGGGCATATGAGTGAAAGAGGATTGAAAATTTTGGCTGACCGAAAGTTACTTCCTAATCTAAGATCTGGAAAGTTAGATTTCTGTAAACATTGCTTGTTTGGAAAACAAAGTAAACAAAAGTTTAAAACAGGCAAACATACTAGTAAAGGCATACTTGATTATATCCATTCAGATGTTTGGGGTCCAGCCCCTACAGCGTCATATGGTGGCTCTTCATATTTTGTATCGTTTATTGATGAATTTTCTCGGAAAGTATGGGTCTACATGTTGAAAAAGAAGTCTGATGTTTTTACAGTTTTCAAGCAGTTTAGAGCATTGGTAGAAAACAGCACTGGTAGAACTATAAAATGTTTAAGAACTGACAATGGTGGTGAGTTTTCCTCCAAGGAGTTTGACAGCTATTGCAAGGATGCAGGGATCGAAAGACATAAGACCACGGTTTATACTCCTCAGTAGAATGGAGTTGCTGAACGCATGAACAGGACTCTTCTAGAGAGAGCAAGGTGTATGCTGAGTAACGCCGGGTTGCAAAAGGAGTTGTGGACGGAAGCGGTGGCAACAACTTGTTATGTGATAAACCGATCTCCATCAATGGTGATAGGCTGCAAGGTTCCGCAAGAGGTATGGAAAGGACACCCTTGTGACTATTCTAAACTCAGAGTGTTTGGTTGTGATGCATATGCTCTAGTGCCTAAACATCAGCGAACTAAACTAGATCCGAAATCGAAAAGGTATGTCTTTGTTGGGTATGGTGATGGAACAAAGGGATATAGATTGTGGGATCCTACTACCCGCAAAATCATCATCAACAGAGATGTAAAGTTTGATGAATCCTCTCTTGTAAAGTTAGATGTAAATAGTAGATTGAAACAGGATGATTCCAGCATATTCAGTTTGACAGCATTTCTAATGATAGTCATAACGACCATAGTTCAGATTCTAGTCATGAACAGGTTTCAGAATCAGATTATGAACAGGGTTCAGATGGAGGTCATGAACAGGTCTCAGATGGCGATCATGAAGAAGTTCCTACAGTTGATAGACAACCAGTTGTGGAAGCACCAGAAACATTCTTAAGGAGGTCAACAAGGATCAAACGCCCTCCGAGAAGGTATGATGATCATGTTACTTTAGTTGCTTTGATCGCTAATGATGATGAACCTTTGTGTTATCAAGAAGCTGTAGAAGGTTCAAATAGTGACAAATGGAAAGCAGCCATGAAGGAAGAAATGATGGCCTTAGGTAAGAATGGCACGTGGGATCTGGTTGAACTTCCTAAAGGCAGGAAAACTGTGGGATGCGAGTGGGTGTTCAAGCTAAAACGGGGTGTGAATGATACGGAAGACAGGTACAAAGCAAGGCTGGTTGCAAAAGGGTTTTCTCAGAAAGTTGGCATAGACTTTCATGAGATATTTTCACCAGTGGTTAAAATTGTTTCAATTAGACTTGTGTTAGCATTAGTGGCTTTGCTTGATTTAGAGTTGCAGCAGTTAGATGTTAAGACTGCATTTCTACGTGGTGATTTAGATGAGGAAATATATATGGAACAACCGGAAGGGTTTGTTCAGCATCGCAATGAGAAATTTGTCTGCAGGCTCAAGAAGTCATTATATGGCCTGAAGCCGTCGCCTCAGCAGTGGTATAAGAAGTTTGATTCTTTCATGTTGAGTCAGAAATATGTAAGAAGTGAATATGATCATTGTGTTTACTTTAAGCAGTTAAATAATGGCATGTTCATTATCTTAGTGTTATATGTTGATGATATGCTTTTAGCAAGCAAAAGCATTGAAGAAATCAACAGGTTGAAGACTCAGATGGCAAGGACGTTTGATATGAAAGATCTAGGAGCGGCAAGACAGATTTTAGGCATGGAGATTTTCAGAGACAGGAGTAATGGTAAGCTGTGGCTATCACAACAGAAGTATGTTGAGAAAATACTTTTGAGGTTTGGTATGAATAATGTGAAGCCTGTTTCAGTCCCTTTAGCTTCCCATTTTAAGCTTTCTTCGAGTTTATGTCCTAATACAGATGAAGAAAAGGATTATATGTCTCGAATTCCTTATGCCAATGTAGTAGGATGTTTGATGTATGTGATGGTGTGTACTCGACCAGATATTTCACATGCAGTTGGGGTTGTCAGCAGGTACATGGCAAATCCGGGTAAAGAACACTGGTCAGCAGTGAAATGGGTGCTTCGGTACTTGAGAGGCACAAGTAGTTATTGTATTTCTTACAATAAGAGTAGTGAATTTGTTTGCGGATATGTTGATTCTGATTTTGCAGGTGATTTGGATAAGAGAAGATCAACTTCAGGGTACGTCTTTACTCTTGCAGGTGGAGCTATAAGCTGGATGTCAAAGCTACAGAATATTGTTGCTTTATCCACTACTGAAGCAGAATACATTGCTGCTTCTCATGCTTGCAAAGAGGCGGTTTGGTAGGTTACAGGACAACATCAGGTTTCTTTGTGATAGTCAAAGTGCAATACATTTGGCTAAGAATCCAGCCTATCATAGTAAATCAAAGCATATTCCAATCAAGTATCATTTTGTAAGAGAAGTTATCACTGAAAGGGGAGTCTCTCTTGAAAAGGTGCATACAAAGGAGAACTGTGCAGACATGTTCATGAAACCAGTTTTGTTAGAGAAGCTACGCTGGTGTTTGGCTTCTCTTGGCTTGCAGAAAAGATAAAATAATAATAACAGGGCATCAGGGGAATTGTTGTCAAGGTGGAGATTGTTGAGATTTTCTGTTTGTAATGAAATAGGAAAAATCTCAGCTGGTGACAACAATAGGAATTCAGGTCCTAGATTAACTCCAGGTTGTTGGGAGGGAGTTAATGTCTCCTATATTTGATGTGAGGGAATTAATGAGGCTGTTAGATTCTCTAGGCTATATAACAGGCAACCATTCGGATGTTTGCTGAGAGAGAGTGTGAGGATTTCTTGATGTAATCTCCAATTTGATTAATAAATTCCTGATACCTATGTTTGGTGGACGTAGCCCAGATTGGTTGGGTGAACCACGTTAAATACTGTGTCATATGTGCTTGATATTCTGCTGTGTATTTTAATTGATTTGATGTGCCTCTGAATTCCAACATCCAAATCTATTGCACGTGACAAGCTCCTACAATCTCTTATATAGAATCTACTTTATATATCAATGTTGTGTCATGAGCTTTCAATTTGGCTATTCATTTCACGTTTACTGGTCTCTAAGTGAATTTACCAATTATTAACAATTACCAATTATTAACAAGTGATATAGAGGTAATTACATACTATAATTGGCTCAATTAAACTAGTCAATAGTTAATACTAATATGTACAATAGTTTAAAATCAATTTAACAATTAAAAATTCTTACAATGATAAAACTAGTTTTTATGTCTGCAAAAATTCAATTCAACAAATATACTATTTGTAGAAAATATATCTATTATTAGGGCTACAATGTTGCTATATAAATTTACTACAACTACATTTTATGAAATAATTGCAAGGGCATTGAAAGAAACAAAGTATAACCACTAGGAAGAAAATAAGGAACATCTAATAAAATACAATATGAATATGTTTTATAAAATAAAATATAGTGGATAAAATAGAGTATAGCTATTTTACAAAAAAAAATTAAATAATTTACAAATATAAAAAAAATGAAATATTTCCTAAGTTAGAAAATACCAGTTTGAATTCACTGAAATATATATGGATAGAAAGAAAACATATTTATATATTTACGCAAAAAAATAACTTAAAATTAGCATTACCACTTCTTTAGAGTCGCCCTTGCTCTAGAGTAGAGTTGATAATCACAAGCATACACACACTAACCAGCAAGATTGGAAGAAATTATTCTTTGAATTTAAGGAAAAAATGATTAAACACCAAAACAATAAAATCCCTTAAACTTAGTTCTCTTATTTTTTATACAAAAACTACTTAACTATAATAACTTCCTACTAAATTCTAGTGTTTTTTCCCTTAGTGTCCATTTTTAAGTGTTTATACTTAGTACCAAGTAAACAAAACTAATTAAAACTTATTTCCTAGTATGAAGGAAGGCAACCACTTCTTAGTGAAAAAACATATAAGTATTTATACTTAATATGAAGTACAACAAACTAGTTAACTAACTATTGCATCATGTGCTTATTTTACCCTATAATTAAGCCAAATGGCATGAGTGGAATGACATTAAATTAAGTAACTATTGCATCATGTGCTTATTTTAGCCTATAATGAAGTCAAATGGCATGAATGGAATGGAATTAGTGGTCTAAAATAGTGGAATGAAAAATCTTACGCTAACTTACGATTACAAAATTTTGAAATTACTATGAAACAAATTCAGATCTAAAAATATATAGTAATGGTTTAATCTTTTATAAATTCTTCAACTAGAGAAAAACTATGTTTTATACAGATGTTAAAGTTTTAAATGGCTTATGGCTTATGCTACAAAACAATTCTTCAATGTAAATCTTCTCTAGCTCATGATTCCTCACTGAAAAGGTAAATCATTGTTTCTAATCTAGATTGCATTCAATTAGAACAAACACATTTCTTCAAACATGATGTTGAAAAAGGCTCATTATCTTCATTCCTATCTCATTCATCTTGAATCTCTCATTAGAAGTTGAGCATTTTATTAGTTATCAGGTAAACAAATACAGTTCATTTTAAAATTCATCGCTTTTTTACACAGTAGATGTGGTGGGGCAATTCTCAGAATCGCCCTGCTACCGCCTCGCCACCACCTGGCGATTCTGAGAATCACTATTATCACCATTTTAGTTTCTTTGACTTATTGCTATTAGCATATAACGTCAATTCTATTTTATTCCTCTCAGCTTAAGTCACATGTCTCCCTCCATTCCTCCGAATGATCGCATTTTCTTTTCGTGCACAGCGAGTCTCTGACTTGACAAGGTCAGTGCACGCATGCAGTTGTTTTTTTCGAACATTCGTCCTTCACCAGTTTCTTCACGGTGATAGCTGCTTCAGTTCAAAAATTCCTCGTTGCTTACACTTTGTTTTCAGATACACGGTAATCAACCTATGGTTATACTTCTTATCGGGCAACCTTAAATTCTTCTTATTGGCTAACCTTAAATTCATCCCTTTTTACGCAGTAGAAGTTGGGCATTTTATTAGTTATCAGGTAAACAAATACAGTTCATTTTAAAATTCATCCCTTTTTTACACAATAGATGTGGTGGGGCGATTCTGAGAATCGCCCCGCCACCACCCGTGTGGTGGCGGGGTGGTGGCGGGGCGATTCTGAGAATCGCCCCACCACGAATGATCGCATTTGCTTTTCGTGCACAACAAGTCTCTGACTTGACAAGGTCAGTGCACGCATGCAGTTGTTTTTTTCGAACATTCGTCCTTCACCAGTTTCTTCACGGTGATAGCTGCTTCAGTTCAAAAATTCCTCGTTGCTTACACTCTGTTTTCAGATACACCGTAATCAACCTATGGTTATACTTCTTATCGGGCAACCTTAAATTCTTCTTATTGGCTAACCTTAAATTCATCCCTTTTTACGTGGTAGAAGTCGGGCATTTTATTAGTTATCAGGTAAACAAATACAGTTCATTTTAGAATTCATCCCTTTTTTACACAGTAGATGTTGGGCATTTTATTAGTTACTGGGTAAATAAATACAGTTCATTTTAAAATTCATCGCTTTTTCAGAGAGTCTGCAGCCACAGCTGGCAGAACCGCAATATGAGTAATAAGTCACGCCCAAGAAGTGGGAAGTATTTTTCCGCCGCGCCGAGCCGAGCCATACTCTCGAGTGTTTTAGCCGATTGGAAAAGCTGTCATCGTCAACCACAAGCAAGCCGCGAAGATTGAGTGTTCAGCCTAATATTGTTGCCGTGAGGGTTGAGAAATAGATACACTCTGATTACTCAAGTGCGTCGATAGTCGAACAGCCGTCCGATTCTGTTGGGTGAGTCACAAGCCACGAAGGTGCGATAGGTTTCCATCATACCACGTCAGCAAGGTGATCGTTAATTGCAATCACAATAAAGTGATATGAGTCGTAAGTATAGGAGCATTTTGTTTAAAGTGGATTTGTATTTTACGATAAGACGTTCACATATTTGGTAGCTTTATTTTTATTATTAAAATAAAAGACGTTCACATTTTTTGCTGTCTTATTTGACACGTTGACAATGGCAGCAACTAGGAACATGTGAATGCTGGTGATTTTATGAACAGTAAAGCTGCCATCTATATTTTTTCGCTATAGCTCTATTAATACACGGAGTCGGATAGATGATATAAGCACTCCGTCATGTGTTTATTCAGAGATTTTACGTTGGTTCTGAGTAGTTTTCTGAAGGTGTCATATCAATATGGAATCGACAAACAGAAAATGGATTCCTCAACGGCAACATTCTTTGTTTCTTCTTCAATACTGAATTTACTTCATACGGAATGAGCGCAGATATATCGCTATAGCTCTATTAATACACGGAGTTAGATAGATGATATAAGCACTCCGTCATGTGGTTATTCAGAGATTTTACGTTGGTTTTGAGTAGTTTTCTGAAGGTGTCATATCAATATGGAATCGACAAACAGAAAATGGATTTCTCAATGGCAGCATTCTTTATTTCTTCTTCAATACTGAATTTACTTCATACAGAATGAGCACAGATATATGTATCTTTTAACATAAAATGAACTGTATGTATTTACCTGATAGTTATATAAAATACCCAACATCTACTGAGTAAAAAGCGATGAATTTTAAAATGAATTGTATTTATTTACCCAGTAACTAATAAAATGCCCAACATCTACTGTGTAAAAAAGGGATGAATTCTAAAATGAATTGTATTTGTTTACCTGATAACTAATAAAATGCTCGACTTCTACCACGTAAAAAGGGATGAATTTAAGGTTAGCCAATAAGAAGAATTTAAGGTTGCCTGATAAGAAGTATAACCATAGGTTGATTACGGTGTATCTGAAAACAGAGTGTAAGCAACGAGGAATTTTTGAACTGAAGCAGTTATCACCGTGAAGAAACTGGTGAAGGATGAATGTTCGAAAAAAACAACTGCATGCGTGCACTGACCTTCTCAAGTCAGAGACTTGCTGCGCACGAAAAGCAAATGCGATCATTCGTGGTGGGGAGATTCTGAGAATCGACCCGCCACATCTACTGTGTAAAAAAGGGATGAATTTTAAAATGAACTGTATTTGTTTACCTGATAACTAATAAAATGCCCAACTTCTACCGCGTAAAAAGGGATGAATTTAAGGTTAGCCAATAAGAAGAATTTAAGGTTGTCCGATAAGAAGTATAACCATAGGTTGATTACCGTGTATCTGAAAACAGAGCGTAAGCAATGAGGAATTTTTGAACTGAAGAAGCTATCACCGTGAAGAAACTCGTGAAGGACGAATGTTAAAAAAAAACAACTACATGCGTGCACTGACCTTGTCAAGTTAGAGACTCGCTGTGCATGAAAATAAAATGTGATCATTCAGAGGAATGGAGGGAGACATGTGACTTAATCTGAGAGGAATAAAATAGAATTGAGGTTATATGCTAATAGCAATATGTAGGAGAAACTAAAATATAGTGATTCTCAGAATCGCCGGGTGGTGGGGCGATTATGAGAATCACTATTATCACCATTTTAAATGCCGATAATGTTATATGTTGAGACTATTATTATTATTTATATGTATTCTTGTCTGTAGGCGTATATTCTATATCTTGGATTGAGTTACTTCTATGGATAGTCTATAGATATGTCAATTGGCTTGTAAAGCGTATGTTCATGAATATTACTGTAAAGCATTTGAAACCTCAACACATTAACATTGCTTTCAATCATAAACGATGGATTCTATTAGTTGAGTATATTCAACATGATTCTCGGTGATTAGTGGTTTATATGAATATATGTAGAGCCTCCGATGCCCTGGATTTTTTAAGAAATACTGGATGCAATTCCGAATCATGTTATTACTAAAATCAAAGCCCTCACCTCGCTTAAAATTTAAGGCAGGCCTGGAATTACTCTCTTGAAAAAATATTTAATTAAACCCTTGATATGAAGATATGGCCGTCTGTTTCTGCTTTACTTGAAAATACTTAATGCAAACAATTTTATATAATCTTGCAAGGTTATTTGTAAATATGAGTAGCAATTTGTTAAAATAACTCATATCATGTAAAAAAGAGGGCTGTGAAACTCTTACATGACTTTTAACTTCTTTCTAAAGTAATTTCATTATAAGTTTCACATTATCTCACTCTGTAAACGTTATTCCTAAAATAATTTCATTATACGTTTCACATAAAGAACATTCTTCCTAAAGAAATTTCTGCGATATAGAAAACGTTGGATTTGATTTAAAAACAAAACAAAATTCCCAGATAGAGCAACGGATAGTTTCAACCACAAATACTAAAATCAAAGCCCTCGCCCCCCTAACTCAATCTCTAGACTTTTAACGTTGTCTCAAATATGCAATGGTTATCTCCACGGATTTTCATTTGTCGATCAATAGGGTTTTCTAATTTCAATCAAATGTATTTTGAAAATATTAACTACCCCATGGTTGTCTCCACTAGTTTTGAATAGCCGATCAACAGGGTTTTCTAATTTCAATCAAATGTCTTTTGCAAATATTACCTTTCAATATTTGATTTATAAGGTTTTTTGTCGTGCACATTATTACCTTTCAATATTTGATTTATAGGGTTTTTTTTTGTGCACATTACACATGGGAAGCTTGTAATTTCCACTTAAAAAATAATATAGTAGAGGTTCCAAAAACCTCTTAAAAACACTTCAAAAAAATACATATTACTGGACCAAGCGGAAAAAAACAACAACATTTAAACTACGAAAAGATGAAGTAAAGGACATTGAATTGAATTTAGAGCATTAATATCATTGTTTAACAAGAACATTGGAATTTGGAGCATTGTTCTGTATTGTTTCAAGAAAATCATAAAGTGATTGTGTCCACAGTGTTAGCCATTATCTATAAGGAGAGTTTATATTTTTCTGGAGATGTTTTAACTTGAATTATTTTAAAGATATACAGAAGTACATTTTAAACAAAATGCAAAAACCACTCAGCCTATCATAATGGGTACGTCTTGGTTTTCACAATTTATCTTCACCAATTTCTAGTTTCATTTATGAAGTTATTAATCACTAAAGTATGGATAAATGCAACAATAAGAGGAGAGGATATTAACAACCTTTCAATTTTTTTATAAAAACATCGCAAAAGATAATATCAAATGGAATTACATATTAAATTGTATTGTTTGAATGACTGGTGCTCTAAATCCCTGTATAAGGGATATGTGTAGGTATTATGACTGTTTATGTCTTTATCTCAAACATATTTTGGTCTAGCCTTTAGCTACATATGATATGATTTCACTCCGAGAGATGACACTTTTGGGTGGAAAACATGATTTCTCAATTGAGCCCTTTTTAAGCACTTGATCGAGCCGTTTGAGCACTTAAACAATGTAACCCAATGTTGTTTAGGAGCTCGATTTAGCGATGTATTTGCGGCAGTCAAATGAAGAAGATTGGGTTTTGGATTTATTTTCTGGCTCAGGTAAGTTTTATTATATGGAATTGAATTTTAATATGTTATTTATTAATTTATATGTCATTTTACTAATTTACTTCATTATTTATTTTCTGCTTGATAATTAGGTACAACACTAGCATGTTTCCTTCAAAAAGGAAGAAATTGCATTGCAATTGAAAACGATCCAATACAGTGCAATTTCATTCAGCAAAGAATTAATGCTCTTCCATTTCTTCCAGATGCAATTCAAGAAATTGGGTTGAAAAAGAGGGACTTTAGTGAATCACATCTGGCAAAAAAGGCAAAGGAACCCCAACCACCATTACATGGAATGTTTGGAAAGACATACATTGGGAGATTCGCAAACATCAAAGATCCATTAGAAGAGGAAAATGAGCAAAAGGAAGCAGAAAATATTGTGGAAGAAGACAATGATGAAACTCTAGAGGACGAAGAGTTTGGATTACGTGACATTGTTGATTAAATTTAAGTTATGCTTGGGAATCAAGCTTTGCAATGTTTTGACTTTAACATTTTACGAGAAGAATAAACACTCAATTAAGGTTGTTATATGTTCAATATTTGTAATATGTGATATTCGCATTAATTTTTAAGTTAATCATTTTTTTTGAAAAAAAAAAGTGATTATCATTATTTTTTTGACATGAAATTCATAAAAAAAATGATTATTTAACCATTTTTAGTTAAAATTTTCGTATAAAAATTGTGATTTTGACATGTCAATTCTAGCAAAAAATTATCAAAACTTGTAGTTTTTAGTTATATTTATGTTAAAAATGGTTATTTTTATGTCCATTGTTAAAAAATATTGTTTTTTAAAAACAATTATTTCATGTAGATTGAAAAATTAATTAAGAATGTATAGATATGTAGAATATCGAAAATTCAAAATATCGACCTTCTAATTTAAAAATGCAAAACAATAAAAACCTCACTACAAAAAAATAAAATTAAAATAAAAAACAAGAAAATATGAAGAAAACGACTACTTCAAAAATTATTAAATTTACAAAATAATTATTTACATTTCATACATTAGAAAATTTAAGGTCAAAAAATAGGTCTTTTAAAAAAAGGGTCTGATGTAGAATACCCACTTTTTTAAATCAGCATGAAAATCACTACCATTCTAAAACATAATGTACATAAAAAAAATTAAAGTGCCAAAAACTATGCTCTAAAAAAACCTGTGTGTTCTGCACCACCCCTTTTCAAAATCAGGTCACTTTTTTGTTATCTCTACGAAATGGGTAACAGTATCAGTTCCCGTTTCAAAGTTTACATTGTTAGATATGCATATAAGCATATACACATGCACAATTTATGTAAATGCACACATCTTTTGTATCTTCATATCTTTTGTATATGTGCATATATTTTGTATATGTATAGCTTCCGTATAGAAGCTATGTGACTTCTGTATATGCACATGTTTTTTGTAGATGCACAACTTCCGTATATGTGCATATTTTCCGTATATGTGCATATAAAGAAGTTGCGCATATACAATAGATGCACATATACATAAGTTGCACTTATACGAAAATATGCGCATATACGGAAAACATGCGCATATACAGAAGTTGCGCATATATGGAAGATATGCACATATACATAAGTTGTGCATATACAAAAGATATTCCCATATACAAAAGATGCACATATATGGAAGATATGCACATATGCACATATATGCACAACTTTTTCATATGCACACATCTTATGTATATGCATATCTTACGTATATGTGTATTTTTCATATATCCATATATTCCATATATGGGTAGCTTCCGTATATGTGCAAGTTTAGTATATATGCATCTATTGTATATGCACAACTTTTTTATATGACCATCTCACTAGAATATCAATTTTTGTCAAAAAATAAAAAATCTTAGGAAAATAATTAAATTAACTTATTTAGAAATTCATGGACGAGAATAAACTTAATGTCAATAGTTTTCACAATGTCACTAGGCTAGAGGTTTGACAATTTTTTGGAATTTTCCATGAAATTTAAGGCAATCTCCTTGTTTTCTCAAATGGTGAATGGAATTGAAAATGAGGCTCTCTTTAAGAAAGTTACAAAGGATGAAATATTACTGATATTGGAACCTTTTCAAAAGAAAATGATCCCATCGCCAAATGAATGGTCTATGGAGTTTTATCCAGTTTTTTCTACTTACTTAGAAATTATATTATGGGAAAATTAGGGGATATTAGACATGAAAGAAGTATTGCAAGATTAGCCTTATTCTCAAGTTCATTTGCAAGATTCTATAAAAACGTTTCCATGGTTCTCCATAAGATATCAACCTTCTGGAATCTATTAGCTATAGCAACTTGGAATAATTTATCTTCATTCTTCAATTAATTCTTTATCTTTGGATTCTCTATCTAGAATAAGGAAACAATAGACCAATTACATCATTACAAAGTCAAAAACCAACATTCTTCTCACTGAGTTTCTGTAATATTTTACCCATTTTATGCTTGCCTCTGAAATGGTGGTGAATAAAGAGAAAACATAAATGTTCTTATTCAACTACCCAGAAAAAATATAAAAAATACTTTGTCACACTTTGAGCTATGCTCGATGTGCACTACCAACAAACTATCTTGGGATTCCACTAGTTGGAAACTTCCAAAAGAGTTCCACATTGGAAAGGTTAGTGGAGAAAACACATTGTCGAATGACAAATTGGGTGTTTTGAACCTTGAATTTCCCAAGCAGGTGTGTCTTAACAAAAGTTGTTCTCCAGGCACATTCAAATTATCAATTATCACTCATGCCCATCCCAAGCAATGTCTTCCAGTCTCAGTATAATTTGGCCGGATTTCCTTTGGAAGGGGATGGCTACAACAAATAAATGGGATCTAATAGGTTGGGATAGGCTGATACTACCAAATTTTCACATAGGTTTGGGACTAAAGGATCCTTATTTTGTTAGTAAATCCTATATAATGAAGTTGTGGTGGTCATGGGTGCAAGGTGGTTCACAAGTTTGGAAGAGAGTGAGGAGTAGGAAGTATATGTCAAACAATTATTAGGTGGAAAGGATGAATATTGATGTCCCAATCAAAGGTTATGGCATATGGAACTGGGCTTATGAGGCAAGACTAAAGGTTAGAAAAACTCACATTCTCGTAAATATGTGATGGTAAATCGACCTTATTTTGGGAAAAGCCATGACAACACAACCCTCCTCTAGCGGATAATAGAAATTTCTGGGAGTTAAAAGAATGGACCCAATCTTCAGGTCATTATAAAGTAGCTAACTTTTGCAGAATGAACCCCTCTCCCCATGGTTGGCGACAGTGAAAAACATAACAAGACTGGGGAAATCCCAATACGATCTTCTCGTGGGCGAAGTTACAACACTATCATCAAGGAATTAGGATACGAAATTTAGAGAAAGGAGATATTTTGTGCTCAGGAACACGTCAATATGGAACATTCTCTTTAAAATAAGTGTACTTAACATCTATAGAAAATAATCAAGAGGAATGAAAATTATGGAAGGATGTTTGGGATTTAAGAGGGTGGCCAAAACTGTCAACTTTTCAAGTGGTTGACAACATGGGGTTGGGCACTAACATGGTATCAACTGTAAAGAAATGGATTGTTAGATACATCAAGGTTCCCTTTTTGTTTACAAGAAGAAGAGAATGTTACTCACCTACTCATATCTTGTGCCCATTCACAAGAAATATGGCAATATTCCTATGTATTATTTAACCAAAAATCACGAAAGGTGGTGGATGTCAAGACTTGATTATTAGATTGGTTTAGTGAGAAATTCAAACATCCGTGGGTAATGTCAGTGTGGTGTCCATGTATGGATTCCTTTTTTCGGAAGTTATGGAAGGAAAGGAATATGAGGGTATTTCAAGGGAGAAGTCGACTGTCACATATGTTACAAGAATGAATATTATCATATCTATGAGAAATATTGGCAGTAAATACACCTGATGAACATGAAAGTAACCTCGATGATGAATTATCATTTATTCTATAAAAACTACATGTCCTGGCAATTATGGATTTTTTCACTCGAAAAAGTCACAGTCAAAGGCATATTTTTGGATGTTTACTGCAACCCCCCCTCCATCTTTTGTGATGTTGAGTTTTTATGGAGCCTCACATGGAAACCCTGGAGACGTGGGTATTGGAAGGATAATGAGAGATGATCAATTAAAATTGCTATATGTTTATGCATTTTCATGACACAGGGAAACCACGAATAATGTTGTGGAGTCGTGGGCATTGGAAAAATGGCTCCAACTTGTAGTTAGAACAAGCTTCTGCCTTCTACAAATTCATGGGGATTCTAAAATAGTCATTAAGATGGTGCACAAACATGTTTTGGGTCACTCACCTGAAAAACGATCTCTAGCTAGAATTTGCAAGAGACAACAAGCAGCATTAGGAAGCTTCTACAACTTTTTTATTATGTTTTCCCTGTTCATACGAAGAGGGAAACTAATAATGTAGGAGATAATTTAGAAAATGGGAAATTAGTGGAACTAAGGTAGCTCTAGAGGAAGAATGGGGTGTATGGTTCCAACATGATACCCTTCCTGCACTACAACAACAGGTAGAACAAAATAGGAAAATAGTTGACAGGTTGACCCCTGATGGGAGTGTTTGAATGACGGTAAATCATCACCAACATGGATAGGGTGGTTTTATGGTGGTTGGGAGACATGAATGAAATAAGTGCCATGTGTGGCATTCTATTGGCTAAGGTGGGGGTAACCCTGGGGGAGTGTGCCAAGCCACCCACTTGGCATAATACTCCAGACAGGTGGAGGAAAAAAATATTTAGAATGGGTGTCATATGTTATTTCATGTGGGGAATTTACTCTAGAATATTATGGTATGCAGTAGTGGGCTATGCAAACATATTTAAGCAAGGAGTTGAGGATTTAGAAGCTTCCATGGATGAGAAAACATATGAGATATTGGAGAAATGGAGGATTTTCCCTGACAAGAGATTGATCGACATTAATGATACACGAATTATGGGTGATTTTAGACCAGAGAAGCACAGGATGGGGTTTACCACTTGGCACATGATGAAGGAATGTCAAGGGTTCTATTCTGCTTCATGTTTCAACATCGCTTTGTTGGCTTCATTATAAACAAATCCTATTGAGCACGTAGGGTGGCAGAGAGCACTAGTATCTACAGGGTGGTGCCAAACATTTCTAACTCTTGCAGGGTATGATATTGAACCTATCTATGAGCTAGGATTCTTGGTAAATCTCCAGTATGACTCGTTTTCCATTGTGGTTTAGTCATACATAGGTTTCATTAGTGCGGAGGAGTTTCGAAGAGTACCATTTTATTTAGGGTGGCGATATACTGTCCACATTCCTTTCAGAAACATGTGATCAGATGATATTTTTTTATGGTCAAGGATTTTACAGAGCCACACGTTCTCAATTTCATTTCCCTGGTAATTTATCACTCTATCCATATTTGAGAAGGCACTTCATAGTATATCTAGGTCTCAGGTGGTCATGTAGTCAATTTGCGTATTTTAATTACATATGATGTCATTTTGGGTTCTGTAGTCATGTGACACTGTAATATTTCCTAGTTCCTCTTGTGCCGAGGGGTCTAGTTAAGGGTGGAGATTATTTTGGTTAGTATCCTCTATTTTTTCTCCACTCTATTATTGTCATAACTAGGGTTTTAGGGTTACGGGAGACCACAAAATGTATTTTGTGTGCTTTATGCATAACTCATCCTCTAGTCCTTCTTTTGAGTTAGTGGTAGTACTTCCGTCAGCTGATTTACAATCCCTTGAACCTTCGGGGTTATCTTTCAACTGTCTAGTCTTGGTTGCCAGTGTTTTGTATAGTGGTTCCTTTTTTATCTAGTTTTAACTCTATCAAGTTTTGAATTGAGCGAATGGTGGTTATGTCGTGTCAAGAAGGGAAATTGTTTCATACCTGGCCTCGAGTCTTGTTTGATTGGAATATTCATGGTTGTAGATATGTGGATGAATTTTACACTGCCTCCTTCTCCTTGCTAGTTGTGTATGGTATTTGGGGAATTGAGGGTTTTTGTCTCGACGGCCTGACCCTGCTGTCCTACGTAAATTTCCCTATGGGTTGTATCGAGTATTGTTGGTCAAATTTTACTGCAGGTTCTTTTGTTCGATGGCACCACAACAATGACTCATTAGCATAAGAGGAGGATCATCTACAACGTCATCCTCTAGACATCATTATCTCTTTTGTTTGGAGTCATTGGAAAATATTTATGATGTTGTGCCCTTGGAAGTTTGATAGGAAATATGATCCCTGGAGGCAAGAGAACTTGGTGAAAAATAATATCATTTAGATTCTGATCTTTGTGTGGTCCGGATTTAAACATGGATGCAACAAACTATAGATATAGCCATAAATATAGATATGCAGCAGAAATAATACTTCATTTCATTAATGTAAAATACTAAAATATGCCTAGTAACAAAAATGGAAATAAACTAGTTTGGGGGATGGTAGCTTATCCCTGAGAAGAGATGTGGTGGCTACATACCTTTGAACTGCCTTACAGTGAGGCTCAAGGGCCTTCTTACTATTGAACAATAAGATAAAACCATAAACAACCAAAACCTTTACCCGAGGAGATGTAACACCAAGATTTTATGGGCCCCGTTGGGGTTAGTTGGATAGCCAACTTCCCGGGGTCGTGCCTTGGTCATATTATCTCCATTTGACACGCATGATACCCCATTGGAAAGATCTCTCCAAGGACTATGACGGAAAAGATGATACTTTTAAAACATTGCTAGCGGTAGATTGCCAGAAAAATGTCATTTAGGGCCTCAAAACAGCTTCAGAAGTTTAGGACCTGAAAAACTACTAAAAATAGTAAATTGTGTTACAATTAAGTAAACTGAAAAACTGAGAGAAAAAATGGTGGGAGTCCAAATGAAATTGGTAGGTGACCACCAATATCCATCTGGACCATTCCTCCCCCCTTAGGAAGTAATGGTCCCCATTGTGTTGAGTTCCTCCATGAGATGATGAAACTTCTGTTGAACTTGGTCCCTAGTGAGCCACCTGTCCTGGTGAAGGAGTCACCTTGCTTTGACAACTCAATACAGTTGGATCTTCTGTTGGTGAGTGTGCTTGACCTGCATGTCCATGATCCAATAATTTGCAGCTTGTTCCATGAAATCTGGATTTAACTCTGTTGGTACGAGTTGTTCTGCAATGTCGGATGTGTCTAGTAATGGTGGAAAGTATTGTCGAAGGCAGTTCATATTGAGCATTGGGTACATAACAAGGACTGGGGGAATGCTGAGCTCAAATGCATTCTCTCCCACAACCTTGGTAATGGTGTAAGGACCATATCAGAGTGGTATGAGTTTCCGATAGGCTCCAGTAAGGCGTTCCTTTTGCAAATGCAACCGGACTTTGTCACCCACTTGAAACTTGTGTGACACCCGATGTTGATCATGTCGCTTCTTGTTCTTGGCATTTGATTTCTCCAAAAAGTCATGGACCTACTGGCAAATATGTTGGATGTTATCAATGAATTTGTTTGCCTTATTTGTTTTGGACTGGACATGAGCCGAATCTACCTAAGTAGTTGAAAATGGCATGGCTACATCAATGGGACATAGTGTCTAGAATCTAAAGCCCACCTGAAAAGGGTTGTGGCCAGTCGAGTTGTGGAGAGCCCAGTTATAGTTGTGTTCAACATAGGGGAGGCTCTCATCCCATGTGCGTGGATGCTTTGAGTTGTACATGCACAGAATGTGTACGATCATCCTGTTGACAACCTCTGTGTGGCCATCAGTTTGGGGATGGAAGGTTGTGGACTTAGTGAGTTTGGTGTCCA
This sequence comes from Pinus tabuliformis, assembly GCA_031772625.1. Lineage (NCBI taxonomy): Eukaryota > Viridiplantae > Streptophyta > Pinopsida > Pinales > Pinaceae > Pinus > Pinus tabuliformis. The sequence continues at coordinate 230,672,011 of CM062815.1, forward strand.
ACATCGACCAGATACTGGACCAAAATGTACTGAGCAACCTTTTGTCCCAATATGAGATGATAGACTATGGGATCCCAAGGTGTACCCACACTCGTCCAAAGAACCTATCGACGACCACAAAAACATAGTCATATCCATGCTTAGTAGAAGGAAGGCCCGACATGTAATCCATGGAGATGGATTCCCAAGGTCGACTAGGGGTAGGAAGCGGAGTATAAAGGCCTTGCTTTTTGATGGTTGGTTTGGCAATGGCGTCGATAGTGCAGGATCTGATGTACCTCTTGACATCATGTCGAAGATTCGGCCAATAGAAATACTTCTGCAGTACTGGCACCATTTTCTCGACCCCGAAATGCCCAGCAGCCTGACTGTAGTGTGCTTCCCAAATCATCTTGGCACACTTGCTTGAAGGAACACAAAGGTAACCCAGGTGGCATAACAGGGCATCCTAGAGGTGAAAATCTAGAACATGTTGACCCTCCAAGATTGTTTGGTATGCGTGGCCAAATTCTAGGTCGCTTTTATAGAGAAGTGGCCAATCAGAAGTCTCTTGCCTACAAGAGTTGAGCATGGTGGTTAATGCCATGATCGGTGGTCGGCTGAGGCAATCTGCAACATTATTGGTGTTTCCCTTCTTATACTTGATATTAAAATGGAACTGTTGCAGGTATGTGGACCACTTATGATGGCGATCATTCTGCAACTTCCCTTGCATCTGTATGAACTGCAGGGGCTAGTGGTTTGTGTGGATGATCGTTTCCTTCCCCAAAATATAATGCTTCCATTGTCGGCATGCCTACACAATGGAATACATATCTTTGTCATAAGTGGGATACTTCTGGATTGTGTCTGAAAGTGTCTCACTGTGATATGCCACTGGATGCATGTGTTGAGTAAGGACCGCCCCAATAGCATAGTCAGAGGCATCTATCTCGATCTCAAATGGTTGTTGCAAGTCTGGTAATGCGAGCACTCGTGTCGAGCAGAGGTGATGTTTCAACTCTGTGAATGTCTTCTGTTGAGATTCAAACCAAAAGAATTTTTCTTTCGCTCCTCCCTTGGTGACTTGACTCAAGGGCCAAGTGGTATGATAAAATCCCAACACGAACCTGTGGTAGAAGTTGGCAAGACCGAGAAAGCTATGGACCTCTGTCAGAGTGGTTGGAGATGGCCAATCCCGAATGACTTGGATCCTGCGAGGATGTGTATTAAAGGGCTACCCACTTTATTTATGGATATCTCGAAATGGTTCCTAGTTGAGGGCTGGAAGTTGGCAATGGTTATTGAAGACCAACCACTTTCTCTTAGGTATGTACCATGGCATACCTCCAGGGACCCCAACAGCAAAGAAATGAATGAGGCCTCCTCTTCCGAATGGTATAAGAAGATGTTGGAAGTCAGTAAGGCCACACAAAGGATCCCAAAGTTGCTACTTGATGACTATTCATAGGATATCTCATTTGGCATCATCCATGGTAGCACCTGGATAAGGACGAAGTATGTCTATCATGACACATTTCATATGCACGCCCAAAATTTTATGTTAACTAAAGAATCATTAAATATCAAAGCTTCTTCACGGTCAGATATTGTGGGAGAAGTCCAGGAGGGGAGGAATATATATTTGTTTGGAGGAATGGTTCCCCAACCGCTGCTGGGAGAAACCCCTATGGAATCAAGGAAGTGGATGGATGTAGAGACACTGAACCCAGTCATAAAGAAGCTTGAGACGTAGATATAATCCTTACAGGAAACTATGGTGAATATTGGTGCTTTAGTAAGTCCATTCCCCACCTTTTAACAATTTCACCTTTCAAGGATGCTTGTTTCTTTGATTTGCATCCCTCTGGTTACTTCAATTACTAAAATCAGAACCCACTCTCAAATAGAGCCCACAATTCTAAATTGTCAACCTATTACTGCAAATCCACCATCCGAGCACAAGAAAAATACTAACACCACCTCCATCCAATTTTTTGATATGAATGAGGAAGAGCCCCACTCTCACACTAACATGCCCATCACAGAAGAAAATCCACCTTCCACTTCCACTGCCTCTTTGCGCTCGTGAAATCCATCACCTCACACAACCTCCACTTCCGCCACCATCTCCAACATCCTGCAATATGAAACTATGCTCAGTATAGAAACAAAAATTGAGGTCGACTTTTTTATCCAATCAAATGCTGAAAATACGAATGAGGTGCTTACAACCTGAATCTCTTCCATGGAAACTGTTCAAACATTCACGTTGTATTTATTTCTCGAATCTGGTCTGCTCACAGTCACTGAGCAGTTTACTACCCCTCCCCTTCCCAACCCCACCACATTCTACACAGTAGCCCTGCCCGTCGATCCCATCATCTCATCACCACAATGTACCCCCACGGTTCACATTGATCCACAGACCGTCGAACCCTCGTAGAGAGAAAAATATCCATAATTAGAGAGAAACATATCCATAAGGGAATTCTGAGAAATCATCTTTCCAGTGGATAGTCATTGCAAATTCATTTTTATGGACCTTTCAAAATTAACCCTGATGACCTCTAGGGGTAGTCCGCAGCCTAATTATTTACTTTCATTCAACTGGTTGCATTCCAGGTAGAGGTGTTTGTTGACACCTAATCCTCAATGGATGGGTGAACTGGAACCCGATCAGTCATCAAGAAGATGAACTGATCCGTCCTATTTCTGTATATAAATGATAGTTAGCTAATGAATTATGCAATCAATTTTCTTCTGCCTATTCTGGAGTTACCCTGGCCTGACATGGTATCAGAGCATAGGTCCCAGGTCCCTTTTTCTGGCGTGCCTTGTAACTCCTTTGCCTCTGCCAGCGCTCTCTCCTCTAGTGTAATTACATTCATTGGTTAACGCCTCTGCTTCTGCCAGCGCTCTGACCTACATCTGCCACACCTGCTCTGCCTCTGCCTGGTCTGACATTGATGCGCATCCATTTTTGCTGCCTCTCCACACCGTATACACCAGGAAAAACCAGGGATGGTCCCAATACCGCCTTGAATCCTCCCTTATTGGTATCACTTCTTGGTATCACTTCTTGAAATCGTTTTGCAAGTCCGCTCTGGCCATTTCAATTCAAATCGTTTTGCAAGTATGCTCTGGCTATTTTGATTCAAATCTTTTCAAGTACACTCCGCGATTCCTCTCGGCACCTATCTCTTATCTCACTCAAATCTCACTGTAACCTCATCAAGAACGGATCCCAATTCTTGGTTGATTTGCGCTGTAAATGATGGTATTTCTACTAGCAGTGCCCAATCTCTCGCAGGCCTGAGAGAATTGCTTCCAAACAATCCCCACCTCTATTCATTTCATGAAATCAAGAGGGTAACCATGAATTTCTGCTCTGGAAAGCTCGGGAATTGTTCGGTCTGGAAGTGCACGCTGAGAGGTAAATCCGTTGTCGTTACAGAAAGAAGCCGAATGGATTCGATTGATTTTAGGGCAGAATATCCAGTAGTCGCGGGTGCGAGTATCTCATCCGTCCAAGAAGCCGAAGAGACGGCCTACTCAGATGTTCTGACGAGGAAACGATGGTTTTGAGCTTATTTTCATGTAGACAGATTGGGATAAACAGTTTCACTGAAGGTCATTAAGTGGAGCTCTGTGAGCTTGTTGTGCTCTACAACAACCCCCCATTTCATAACATTTTCATTCACACAAAAAATTAACATATGGAATGGGTCCCTTTTAAAATTTAATTGGCATCAATGCTTTTGTGTTCAAAAAGGTATGATAATCAAATGAGTTTATGTATTTAAGCCTTTTTGAATAATAGTGTTCCAATAATAAAACAATCTTTTGTTATTGCGATAAAGCGATCGCAAGATCGCATATCGCAATGACATGAGAAATACATTAAAACGGCACCTTGTTCTCCGCCGATGCGATATCGCTATCGGCGATCGGCGATATTCCATGCACACCTAAAAAGGGCACATAACTCACGCCCCGACGTGACGCGATATCGGCGATCGGCTATCGGCGCTGCCTCATGTGGGAAAAAACACTTTAAGTTATAAACCCCGACCCGATGCGATATCGCTATCGGCCGTCGGCAGGATCTCATGCACTTTGATAAGGCGCTCGGGTCTTACCCCGATGCGATGCGATATCGCAATCGGAAATCGGCAAATCACTTTATATGCACTTTGTAATGTTTCCACGCGCTAGTCCGATGTGATGTCGCAATCGGCACTCTGCAGGATCTTTTTCTACTGATTGTGTAGCATCTATTCCCCAATGCGATGCGATATCGCTCATCGGCGGTCGGCATTCTAAAAAAGTCATCGCTTGAAGCCTTAAAGTTATATTGATATCCGGTTGATAAAGCGTAAATTTCAGAATGCCGTTAAATGCAGGGATAAGGTAATGCATGTGTATTTAAAACTTTGCCCCTTCGATTAACGAGTACTTGCGTTTAACTGCCAAAATATCTGTTGCATGCTTAAGGGGGTCATTCAGCCGGATAACGGTGTAATAGTCATTTAATGGGTAGCAGGCCTTAAATCACCATTAATGCATCTGCAATATCTGCCCAGTGATTGGATCCGCAGCCACTTTTGAGAATTAATATCACCACGCTTCAAATGATATATCTTTCCTGTTATGGATCGTCATTATTATCTCCTTGTTACGATTTCTCTTGCATTTGTGTAGAATTCATCTGTTGAGAGAAGCCTAAGCATGATGGGGAAGAAATCCAAGAGGACCGTGGGCTCCGCTGCTGCATCTGTTGCAGGACAAGCTGCCGCGGATAAGAAGAAAGGCCTAATTTCAGACACTACGTGCACTGGTCTCACTAGGACTTCATGGCAGGGCACATATAATCTATTAGAGGCTGAGCAACCGAAAGTGATAGAGACAGAGGCTAGTGTGAATGTACTAAAGAAGTCCGATGCTACTCTCAAAGACTTGGCCGACTCCTTTCTTCACAGGATAGCAGCCAGAGAGCAGGTCCTTCCCTAGACTGATGTAGTGCGCTGGGCAATTGAGGAAATTCCAATCATCGATAGAACGTTTCACACAAGGGATGGAAGGATTTTCGGGTCATTCAAGCCAGAGCACCTAAGGCAAATGTATCATTTGCCTGAGCCAGAGAAAATCTATAACAAAGCCTTCGTGGAGAAATTTGCAGCCGAAAATGAAGTACAATCTGAACCCATTCGGGATTGGAGGCAGAATCCGGCCAAACACAAGCACGAAAGCTCGGGTAAGTACTCCGTCGATTCTTTGGCTTCTCCCTATTGCTATGCGGGGATTATGATGTGTAGGCTATGGGGGTTACATGACTCTGCTAATTTCGACATAGAAATGGTTCCCCTGATGGAAGCAGCTGTTAATAGTATAATCATGGATTGGGCCACCATTCTTTCTGATAAGTTGGCCGAGCTGTTCGTGACTTTAGAGCCAAATCCAGAGTTACCGAAAGGAAAATCCCACCATTTTATTATAGTGCTTACATTATGGATACTTTGTGTTTTAATTCTGAGTTTCCTATCCTCGGTTGGAGGTGGACCACCCAAGACCCCTCACCCATTCATTTGTACCACCAGAAATTGTGGAAGTCCTCTTACAAGGACCATCTGTATCAAATTTCCAATGGTTTTATGGTTCCCATTCATTATTCCATTTTTGATCGGCCTATTCCGAAAATCTCCTATCTGGCTTCCTTCGACTTACCAGTTGTAGCAGGTTGGTTCGGAGAAGAGCATTTTACCTATATTAGGGTTTTTGGGAGCCAGGCCAAGCCGCATGTTCTCCCTTTATATGTTCCAGACAAATTGTTGGCCCGAGAAATCTCCTACCAGATTATGGCCGAGAGTGTCACACAAACTCTCAAGAAAGAAAAGAAGAGGGGCTGGCCCTCTTTTCCCTTGAGAATTGGTGTTTTTACTTTGCATGATCTCAAGCATGCAGAAAAAGAGGCAACAAAGATGCAAGCTTTATCCCTGGCCACTATCCCAAGCAGACTCTATGATCCACATAAAACTGTCTACACTGCCCTAGAACAGGCCAAATTAACAAAAGTTGACCATCAAGAGGATATGTTTGATGACCTGTTCGTCGCCGCCGATACAATAGGCCAGGCCAAACAGCTTGCTAGAATGAGATATAATGATGAGACGTTAACTGAGTTCAATAAACTTAGAGAGCAAAGGTTGCAAAATCTGCCTCTAGATTTATTGACAACAACCCCAGCATCTTCCTCAAGCGAGCCTGGTCTGCAACAGACGAGCCAACCTCCTGTTACAACTAAGGAACAAAAGAAACAATAGGAGGAAAGGCAAAAGAAGCTGCAGGCAGAAAAGCAAAGAAAAGAGCAAGCTGAGAGGCAGAAGAAGGAGTAGATAGAAAAACAGCAAAAGGCACAGAAGAATCAAGAACAGAGAAAGCACAAAGAGATAGAGGAACAGAGGAAGAAGGAAGAAGAGGAGAAACAAAAGAAAGAACTGGCTGATAGGCAGAAAAAGGAATTGGTAGATAGGTAGAAAAGGGAGCAAGAAGAGAGACAAAGGAAAGAGTTAGAGGAGCAGCAGCGAAAAGAACTAGAGGAGCAGCAGAGGTTAGAACAAGAAAAAGAGCAGAGAAAATCCCAGACAGAGCAACATAAACAAACCTCCATTGATCCTGAATTGCTTAAACAATGGAACCAATTTGATTCCATTATCAGTGGAAAGGAAGGCTCCAAAGACACAGACACCTCTAAGACAAACGATGCACCAGATACCACTTCTTCTCAGGTTCTAAGCAGAACCAGCGGCCCACCCATTTCAAAGGATGTCGAAGTAATTACTAAAGACCCTTCCGATCAAATTGTTCTCCAGGTGGAAGATATTCCTCCCCTGGATGTTTTTTATAGCCCAAAGTATAAAGTCGTTGTTAAGCGCTCAAGGAAGAGACGAAGGCTTGATCAACCTTCTATCTTTCCTGAGCAAACAGTCACGGGCAATGTAGTCTGGAAGGAGGAATTGGATCCCTCCGATGATCTAACAAAGTTGTCGCAGTATGCGGGAGCTTATTCTGCAGCGACTATTGACAAGGCATCGGAGGTAAGTCTTCTGTTGAAGACTAAGGACCAGGAGATTTGTGCATTACAGGCAGAAGTAACCGAGGCGAAAAACAGGGCAGTGCAAGTAGAAGAGCAGTTGCTGGCACAACAGCAAGAGAACAATGTATTAACCTAGCAACTGCAGGCCGAGAAGCAGAAGATAGACCAGAGCGCAATCCAGAGGCAGAAAGAATTGTCGGAGGCATTTTCACAGTTGAGAACGGCAAATGAGCTGATGATGAAATCAAAAGATGAGCAAATAGCTCAACTATCAGCACAGCTCGAAGACATCAAGAGCACCCAGAAAGTGAAGGATTTCAGAGCGGAGGCAGCTCAAATAAATAGCGCATTAATATCTCAGATTAGACTTCTATGCCGACAACTTACTGAGGCTGAGCCATTATGCGAAATATCTACAGCAGTATGTCAGCAGATAGAGAAAGCCAGAAATGAGCTAGATCAGGCCGAAGAAACCATAACCGGATATCTTGATTGGCAAGATTCTGATGTGGGGAAAGCGGCGAACTTGCCTAGAATCTATGAGACATACAAGGACATACTCTTCACGGAATGGAACACTCAGGTGATGAAAGCGGAAAGGGCAGCTTCAAGGTGTAAAATGATTGCCAGCAATATGATTGATTTAGTCAACAACACACTCTATTTGGCAAACATGATCTCCCAGTGCACACCTGGAAGCATAACAACAGCAAACATGATTGAACAAACAAGTTATCATGACTTGGAGGAACAAGGAAGGTTAATCGCTGGAGTAAATACCTTAACCTCTGAGGCATATTGGCTCTTTCTAATCAAGCCACATACTCAAAGGTCGGCCCTCAAATGTTTAACAGATGCTCTCGGATGCCTGATCCCCGACATTCAGGATGCCACATATGATGCCCAGCTCACTTCGCGTCTCAACACTCCACAGAAAGTAGAGCCAATGCTGGCGATATGTCAGCTAAGGTTTAAAGGCAAAGAGGCCACCTGATGAAGCATTGCAGCCGACTGCCAGATCGCCAAGGAAGATGGAAGAAATATTTATTGATGCCAATTTAATAGCTTTTCAGTTTCTTAGATATTTAGATTAGCTTAGTATTTATAGACCCTTTCATTGTTTTGGAAAGGGTCGTAAAATTTTGTAATAGACTTAAAAGCTGAAGTTTGCACTACTGTGCTTCAGCCTATATTCTTTTGTGAAACTCGACCGATAGTTCTTAATTTAACGAGAAGGCTGTTTTATACAATTGCGCACTATTGTCTATTGTTTGGAATGCTTTCTGGTTTGAAGGAAGGACTGCGACATAGCGATTAATATACTGGATTGTTAAGCAGCTTACATGGTACTTTTATCTGCATCTGCGTTCTTTCCCCTTATATGAATTGCTGTGTTATTATTTTTTTTGCTATTGTTGAATACATGTATGCGCTGTAACAGCAAATCTTCATTTTGTTCCACTATTGGATGTTTTTTGATATGCCCTCTCTTTTAATCATGCATGTAGCAATGATATGAATGACAAAGTGTAGTAATTCGCTATTATCGCTCTGCATAACTAATTATGCAGAGCAATCTTAAATGGTTTAAACATCTATGCTTTAGCGTTAGAGTCATCTATATGCCTGCCTTAAAGCACAGATTATCAAACGCTACACTTTACAAATTGATAAGTCCCGGGATTAGATTATAGTTAGTATATTTCGCCAATAGTTTTAGTTGTTCGCTTATCACCATCATATATCATAAGTCACTCATCCATCCCTTTTACTTATAATTCTTGGGAAACTGGTCCCATTATCCCTAGTCGGAGCCACTATTCCAAATGGAAAAGGAGCTGTATTAGGGTCCGGACCGGGTGGTTTCCCCAATGTTGTTGCAAAGATTTTCGGGGCATCAAGATTTTTGGCGCTAGAAGGAGGGCCTCAACTGTGAATGGCACATAAGTCCAAACCTATAAGCCATTCCAAGAGTATTTCCCCCTCCGAATCCCCTCGACCTTCCCATTTGCATACTGGTTCGCCGGTATCCAAACAAGGAGAAGGGGAATCAACTACCACTTCTCAAACCCATCATACCACAGAACAATTAGGTCTTGAATCACTTGAAGTCCAGTCTCTAATCCATAAACTTCAGAGCTTCTCGATTTCACCACAGAAATCTGAGGTATCAGAAAGTAGTGCGACTTCGCAATTCAACCTCACTCACCCTCTCACCAGACTTCAGAGCAAAAAACTCGGTATTGAACCCACTGAGTTTCCTTTACCTAAAAGGAAAAGGGCGAAGAAAATTACTGAAAGATCTGATAGTGAAGAGCTTTCATCTACGTCCTCCATTGCATTTTCTCCTCTGCGAAGTCAACCATCCACACCCCCATTACAAATTGTCGCCCATCAGGTATCAGAAGCCTCAATATCCCAACCTATTCACTCCTCATCTTTGATCCCTTCCCATACATCTGGAATCCCAACAGTAGTGTCAACTACTGTCGCTATCATAATGGCAGACCCATGGACTAGGCCAGGTGCAGTCAACATGCCTGCACCATTGCATGATCTACCCGATGCTCCCGAAAAATGGCTGCCTAAATTTAATCCAGATGATGGGACCCAGGCTGAAGAACACATCAATAATTTTATGTTAGCAGTTAACTTAAAAGGAGTGACAGAGCAAGATGTTGTTGTAAGACTCTTCCCTTACACCTTACAAGGATCAGCAGGATCCTGGTATTTTTCCTTACCTTCTGGTTCAATTACCAGTTGGAACACATGCCAAGAGCAGTTTCTTACCAAATATGGAGATGATAGGTCCTTAGCTACTTTAATAAATGACCTCTCCAATCTGAGAATAGAGCACAGGGAACCAATAAAGGAGTTTAATGCCAGATTTAATAAACTCCTGAATAAAATCCCTACCGCTTCTAAACCAAGTGAACAAATCCGAAGCGAATGGTATATTACTGCCCTACCTGCCAACATAGCTATTTTTGTAGACAGGGCTGGGAAACCTACCTTAGCTGAAAACATGAGAGAAGCACTTGCTGTTGAAAAGCGCATCAATGCTCTAGAAAAGAAAGCTGCTTTGGAAGATAGAAAAGCTAAAAAAGTCTCGTTTAAAGAAGATTCCAAGAAGAAAACCCCAAAGGACCCGTATGACATGGAAGGTTTACAAAAGGTCCTTAAAACATTGTCTAACGAAATGGTTGAGATAAAGAAGCAGGTGGCCGAAACCTCAAACAAAAGACCATTTAGAACTTATAAGAAAACTGAATCAAAGCCGCCCAATGTTATATCTAACGCAGATTCAGAGCAAGAAGAAGAGGAAGAGGAAACAACTTCACAAACCGATGATGAAGAAGAAGTAGCTGAATGCCATGGAATGTGGGATTTTATACTCCCAAACTCTGATACCGAGAATGAAGAAGAAGCCTTTCCGGTTACTACAAGAAGTAAAAGTACTTCTGAACCTGCCCAGGCAACTTCAAAGAAGAGGAGCGCAGGCGCTGCTACAGCAAAGGAAAAAGTCCCCCCAAAGAAGTCACCTGTAGTAGTTCCCCAAAACCAGCCTTCAACTTCTAATTCTCCTTCAACATCCAAGACATTAGTGGTATCCGATTCAATGGAATATAACATTGTTGATGACATGAAGAAAACTAAGGCAAATATAACCATGTTTGAGCTTAGCAAATTAAAGCATCAACAAAAATTACTTCTTAAAGAATTAAATGCTATTCCCTTTACTCCCCTTCCCAGTGCAAGAGCTGCCAACGATTCAGGCCAGCCTCCTGCAGGTATGGTTGAAGCTACCGATTCAGTTCTAATTGGAGATAAATCAAATTCTCACACTCCACCCTTCCTGTTGACTTATGAGATTTATAATAGAAACCTGCACAACTGTTTAATTGATTCTGGGGCATCATCTAATATAATGCCAGCTTCAGTTTGCTCTAAGCTGAACATTGAACCCCAGAAGTCTGCCATTCATATTGTACAGTTGGATAGGACTAAAGTGCAGGTTGTGGGAGAAATTAATTTTGTAACCATCAGGTTGTCTGCCGACCCCAGGATTGTACAGAGGATTGACATCTTAATTGCCGACATACCTGAATTTTATGGTTTAATTTTGAGCAGAGATTGGTCCGAAAAACTGCATGGGTATATTTCCACAGATTGGTCACATATGTGGCTTCCCTACAAGGGAAAGCCAAATCAAATAAGGATCGATCGAGAGAAGCATATGACCCACACAGTTACAGAATTTGAGCAAGAAAACCAACCTGTGGCATTCAACAACAACATTTTGGGGAACTATTCGTCTGAATCATTCTTTGGCAACTTTGTTGCCCAGCCATCTCCTTTTTCAGTCAATCATTTTACATCTCAGATTGAAAATTTTTCACAAACTGATAAATCCAGATGTTTTAATGATGCTGAGAAAAATGTAGATATTTTTGTTAATACTCCTTTATTTTGGTCTTTATATTTTGATGGCTCTAAGTCCAGTGAAGGTTTAGGAGCAGGTTGCATTTTGGTTAGTCCGCAAGGAGAAAAGACAATGTTGTCTTGTAGGTTAGAATTTGAGTGCACTAATAACATAGCCGAATATGAAGCTTTAGTCCAAGGATTATATAAAGCAATCGGCCTTGAAGTGCGATATCTAAAAGTATTCGGCGATTCAGAAATCATTGTCAAACAGGTTAGAAATGCAATTCATTGCCTTTCGACTCACCTTAAACATTACCAATCGCTAGTCCAAGAGCTTACCTCACACTTTTTGGCATTCAACATTTCCTCCATTCCTCGATCCCAAAATTCGGCAGCAGACCTACTAGCCAATGTAGCTTCTAAGCTTCTACCTTCTGAAGACTACAGCCTTGATAGATTTTCTGTAGAATTACTTTTTAGGCCTTCAATTCCTGACAATGTCACTAATTGGAGAGTATTTAACCATGACGACGATATCTTGCAGTTTCTAACTTCGGAAAAATCCTATAACAATCAAGTTATTGAGGAAGATGATCATGATCTACAGATGAAAGAAACGCCTCAAGAAAATTCGATCCCTAAACCAGTGGTAAAGCTTGAAGACCTTTATGATATCAAAGACAGGTTTAAACCTGTAATTAATGCAAAGCTTCAAAGTTCTACCCTTAGGTTTGAATTGATAAATCTAGGCACTAACGATGCTCCTCAAAACATCAACTTAGGAATAGGACTTTCCCAGGAAGAAAAGGAAGCATTTATTAAACTATTAAGAAAAAACAAACAGGTCTTTGCTTGGAAATATGACGACTTGAAGACATATGATACATCTATTATCCAGCCTACCATTCCTATGCTTCCTGATCAGAAACCGATTCAGCAAAAGTTAAGAAAAATACATCCAAATTTGGAGAGCCAGATAAAGTCGGAGCTTAACAAGCTCTTGAAAGCCAAGATTATTTTTCCGGTCCGACATTCAAACTGGGTCTCTAATATGGTGCCAGTCAGAAAGAAAAATGGCGACATTCGAATCTGTATTGATTTCAGGAACTTGAATAAAGTGAGCTTAAAAGACAATTTCCCATTGCCTACTATGGAGCAAATTCTCCAATCAGTGGCAGGCTCTGAATTGATGTCCTTTCTAGATGGTTTTTCAGGGTACAATCAAGTTCTGGTTCATCCTGATGACCAGCTTAAAACTACATTTAGAACAAAATGGGGAACCTATGCATATCAGAAAATGCCTTTTGGACTAATAAATGCAGGAGCGACTTTCCAAAGAGCTATGGATACAACTTTTAGAGGGTTAATTAATAGAACAGTGGTGGTCTATCTAGACGACATAACTGTATTCTCTAAAGAGAGATCTAATCATTTGCACGATTTAAATCAAATTTTTCAGCGATGCAAAAGATATGGTATTTCTCTGAACCCAAAGAAGTCTTTCTTTGCTCTTGATCAAGGAAAACTCTTAGGCTTTATAGTATCCAAAGATGGCATTTATATTGATCCTGATCGGATTAAGGAAATTTCTGAAATCCCTTTCCCACACAATAAAAAATCGATGCAGTCATTTTTGGGTCAGATTAATTTTGTCAAACGATTTGTTCCAGATTTTTCTCAAATTGTATTACCACTTCAGACAATGATCAAGAAGAATTCAGTCTTCAAGTGGGGATCAGAAGAAAAGCAAGCTTTTGATGATATCAAGCAATCAATAATCAATGCCCCAGCCTTGAATACTCCAAATTTTTCTAATCATTTTACATTGTATACTATCGCATCCAACTCTTCATATGCTGTTGTACTCACACAACCGAATGACAATAACTTAGAGGCACCCATTTCATTTTTTAGCTCAAACCTTCAGGGTGCCGAATTAAATTATTCCGATGTGGAGAAACAAGCCTTTGCTGTATTCAAAGCAGTCAAACATTACAGACCCTTCCTTTTGAAAACTCACACAAAAGTTATAGTCCCTTTCCCAGCGGTAAGGCAACTATTAATTCAAAAAGAACTGGGTGAAAAAAGGGCCAATTGGGTCACAGCGCTTCAAGAGTATGACTTAGAAATAAAGCCAGCAAAGATTGTTAGGGGCCAAGGTTTTTGCAAGATATTGGCAGGAGCATCAAATATTCCTGAATCAAGCGATATGGATCAGACTGAATCAATCAATCAGATAAGTGTCACTGATTCTGAATCTCAATATGCAGATTTAATATTTTATTTGAAGAACGGTTACGCTCCTCCAAATTTATCGTACAAAAATAAAAGGGCCATTAGATTAAAAGCAAAGAATTTCACTCTTATTGATGATGTGCTTTTTAGACAAAATTATGATTCTATCCTGTTAAGATGTCTTGAGAAACCTGAAGCTCAAAAGGTTTTGGAGGAGCTACATGATGGACCAGCAGGAGGACATTTTGGAGCAAACACAACAGCTCACAAAGTTATTCATGCTGGATATTATTGGCCTACTCTGTTTAGAGATGCTCATGAATACGTAAGAAAATGTTTCAATTGCCAAACTTCAAGTGGAAAAAAACGGAAATCAGCTTTCCCTCTGCAACCTGTCAACATTGAACAGCCATTTGAACAATGGGGATTAGATATCATTGGGGAAATTACTCCACCATCTTCCAAAAAACATAGGTATATCCTCACTGCTACCGATTATTTTACCAAATGGGTGGAGGCTATTCCTTTGAAGGCAACAAATTCAGAGGCAATCATCGAGTTCATAGACCAATTCATCATTACCAGGTTTGGTGTCCCAAACGCTCTCGTTTTTGATAATGCTTCCTATTTCTCAGGAAATGCTATATATGATTTCGCTATTAAAAGGGGATTTAAACTGAAGTATTCTGCTAATTATTATCCCCAGGGAAATGGTTTAGCCGAATCTACTAATAAGAATCTCATCAAAATCATTAAGCGAACTGTTGAACAAAATCATAGAAACTGGCACAAATCTTTGGTGTTTGCATTATGGGCTGATAGAATAACACAAAAGGCTTCTATAGGTTCCTCCCCATTTAATCTGGTATATGGAAAAGAAGCAGTATTGCCTACGAATCTTGTTCTACCCTCTTTAGCCCTAGTACAGTACATTGAAGAGACTCCTTCTTCTTCCATCCAATTTAGACATGACCAAATTCTTAAATTAGAAGAAGAAAGGGAAAAAGCCAGAATCACTCATGCCAAACATCAACAAATCATCAAAGCATCCTTTGACTCAGCCTCATCCGGTTCCAAACAGTTTCAAGTTGGTGACTTAGTTCTCAAATGGGACAAGGCCCATGAAGATAAAGGTAAGCATACCAAATTTCAGAAAATGTGGCTTGGACCATTTCAGATCTGTGAGAAGATAGGCCATTCAACCTTTATATTGCAAGACTTATCAGGGTTGAGAGATTCTCTCCCTGTTAATGGCCTGATCTTGAAGAAATTCTTTAATTGAGAAGGTAATCCCTTCTCCTCTTTGTAGATTTGCGTAGTTTGTAGGATCGGTAGGAAATAAAACTGTAGAGTATCCCCATTGACCTTTTGCTGTGTTTGAAGAAGCTGTCTCACAAAAATAATAAGAATATTTGCTTTTAGATAGTAGAACCCTCAATCAAAAGGAATAATTTTTAGCAAATTAGATATCCTTGTGTTCTGAAACTACAATCTAATTTTTGAAGACTCTTCTCAAGATGTAAAAGTTCTGTGAATCATTTTCTGTTTTCAAAACTGGTCTTCAAAAGTTATCCATTTTAAGATAAGAAACTAACCCATTTTCAGCATCTTCAACTCTTCACCTGTCATCCATTTGCTCTTAAGGAGAAGATTGTTCACCCCATTCACTAAAGTTTATGGTTACTCAGAGTGTAATTCTAAAATATAAAAGATTAAAGATGAGAGGTCTTATTACAAGCCTGCTTACCATGTTCATAGGAAAATAGTTTGACTGACATTACCAATACTGCCTACCAAAACAGGGTAATGGCTTGAAATTTCAAGACAAGAGGTCTCATCACGAGCCAACTTGTTCAGTTAAATTATTACCAGTGAATGGCATTGTCAACAGCTGGCCACCAAACCAGGACAATGGCTTTTTATCTTATCAATGACAACGAAGAAAAAACAGATGAAAAATAAAATATGAGAACATGTTTTAGATTCATTCTGTTAACTACACTCTTATGTGAATGGAAAAGTGAACAATACTATGGTTAAAAGGTATCCCTGTCGAGACTATAAACGTTTGCTGGCAATAGAGGCTCTACCTATGACAGAGGGGTTAATTATAAAGCTGATTTGGGAAAGTTTTCTGTTTTATCATTATAAACCAATAAAGGCCTATTTTAAAAACTTAGAATGTATTTATTTTCTTGAAACTAAATGAGAAGAAGTTAACTTTGTTCAGAACGAATGAATATCCAGTTATATTAGAAGTTTCCCTTTCTAATTGAGTTTCTATTTTGGAAAAGCTTAAGTGTTTGTATTAGTTTCAGAGATAACTGGTTCTTCCAGCGAATCGCCAATTGTTGTGCTCTACAACAACCCCCCATTTCATAACATTTTCATTCACACAAAAAATTAACATATGGAATGGGTCCCTTTTAAAATTTAATTGGCATCAATGCTTTTGTGTTCAAAAAGGTATGATAATCAAATGAGTTTATGTATTTAAGCCTTTTTGAATAATAGTGTTCCAATAATAAAACAATCTTTTGTTATTGCGATAAAGCGATCGCAAGATCGCATATCGCAATGACATGAGAAATACATTAAAACGACACCTTGTTCTCCGCCGATGCGATATCGCTATCGGCGATCGGCGATATTCCATGCATACCTAAAAAGGGCACATAACTCACGCCCCGACGCGACGCGATATCGGCGATCGACTATCAGCGCTGCCTCATGTGGGAAAAAACACTTTAAGTTATAAACCCCGACCCGATGCGATATCGCTATCGGCCGTCGGCAGGATCTCATGCACTTTGATAAGGCGCTCGGGTCTTACCCTGATGCGATGCGATATCGCAATCGGAAATCGGCAAATCACTTTATATGCACTTTGTAATGTTTCCACGCGCTAGTCCGATGCGATGTCGCAATCGGCACTCGGCAGGATCTTTTTCTACTGATTGTGTAGCATCTATTCCCCGATGCGATGTGATATCACTCATCGGCGGTCGGCATTCTAAAAAAGTCATCGCTTGAAGCCTTAAAGTTATATTGATATCCGGTTGATAAAGCGCAAATTTCAAAATGCCGTTAAATGCAGGGATAAGGTAATGCATGTGTATTTAAAACTTTGCCCCTTCGATTAACGAGTACTTGCGTTTAACCGCCAAAATATCTGTTGCATGCTTAAGGGGGTCATTCAGCCGGATAACGGTGTAATAGTCATTTAATGGGTAGCAGGCCTTAAATCACCATTAATGCATCTGCAATATCTGCCCAGTGATTGGATCCACAGCCACTTTTGAGAATTAATATCACCACGCTTCAAATGATATATCTTTCCCGTTATGGATCGTCATTATTATCTCCTTGTTACGATTTCTCTTGCATTTGTGTAGAATTCATCTGTTGAGAGAAGCATAAGCATTATGGGGAAGAAATCCAAGAGGATTGCGGGCTCCGCTGCTGCATCTGTTGCAGGACAAGCTGCCGCGGATAAGATGAAAGGCCTAATTTCAGACACTACGTGCACTGGTCTCACTAGGACTTCATGGCAGGGCACATATAATCTATTAGAGGCTGAGCAACCGAAAGTGATAGTGACAGAGGCTAGTGTGAATGTACTAAAGAAGTCCGATGCTACTCTCAAAGACTTGGCCGACTCCTTTCTTCACAGGATAGCAGCCAGAGAGCAGGTCCTTCCCTACACTGATGTAGTGCGCTGGGCAATTGAGGAAATTCCAATCATCGATAGAACGTTTCACACAAGGGATGGAAGGATTTTCGGGTCGTTCAAGCCAGAGCACCTAAGGCAAATGTATCATTTGCTCGAGCCAGAGAAAATCTATAACAAAGCCTTCGAGGAGAAATTTGCAGCCGAAAATGAAGTACAATCTAAACCCATCCGGGATTGGAGGCAGAATCCGGCCAAACACAAGCACGAAAGCTCGGGTAAGTACTCCGTCGATTCTTTGGCTTCTCCCTATTGCTATGCGGGGATTATGATGTGTAGGCTATGGGGGTTACATGACTCTGCTAATTTCGACATAGAAATGGTTCCCCTGATGGAAGCAGCTGTTAATAGTATAATCATGGATTGGGCCACCATTCTTTCTGATAAGTTGGCCGTAGCTGTTCGTGACTTTAGAGCCAAATCCAGAGTTACCGAAAGGAAAATCCCACCATTTTATTATAGTGCTTACATTATGGATACTTTGTGTTTTAATTCTGAGTTTCCTATCCTCGGTTGGAGGTGGACCACCCAAGACCCCTCACCCATTCATTTGTACCACCAGAAATTGTGGAAGTCCTCTTACAAGGACCATCTGTATCAAATTTGCAATGGTTTTATGGTTCCCATTCATTATTCCATTTTTGATCGGCCTATTCCCAAAATCTCCTATCTGGCTTCCTTCGACTTACCAGCTGTAGCAGGTTGGTTCGGAGAAGAGCATTTTACCTATATTAGGGTTTTTGGGAGCCAGGCCAAGCCGCATGTTCTCCCTTTATATGTTCCAGACAAATTGTTGGCCCGAGAAATCTCCTACCAGATTATGGCCGAGAGTGTCACACAAACTCTCAAGGAAGAAAAGAAGAGGGGCTAGCCCTATTTTCCCTTGAGAATTGGTGTTTTTACTCTGCATGATCTCAAGCATGTAGAAAAAGAGGCAATAAAGATGCAAGCTTTATCCCTGGCCACTATCCCAAGCAGACTCTATGATCCACATAAAACTGTCTACACTGCCCTAGAACAGGCCAAATTAACAAAAGTTGACCATCAAGAGGATATGTTTGATGACCTGTTCGTCGCCGCCGATACAATAGGCCAGGCCAAACAGCTTGCTAGAATGAGATATAATGATGAGACGTTAACTGAGTTCAATAAACTTAGAGAGCAGAGGTTGCAAACTCTACCTCTAGATTTATTGACAACAACCCCAGCGTCTTCCTCAAGCGAGCCTTGTCTGCAACAGACGAGCCAACCTCCTGTTACAACTAAGGAACAAAAGAAACAACAGGAGGAAAGGCAAAAGAAGTTGCAGGCAGAAAAGCAAAGAAAAGAGCAATCTTAGAGGCAGAAGAAGGAGCAGATAGAAAAACAGCAAAAGGCGCAGAAGGATCAAGAACAAAGAAAGCAGAAAGAGATAGAGGAACAAAGGAAGAAGGAAGAAGAGGAGAAACAAAAGAAAGAACTGGCTGATAGGAAAAAGAAGGAATTGGCAGATAGGCAGAAAAGGGAGCAAGAAGAGAGACAAAGAAAAGAGTTAGAGGAGCAGCAGCGAAAAGAACTAGAGGAGCAGCAGAGGTTAGAACAAGAAAAAGAGCGGAGCAAATCCTAGACAGAGCAACATAAACAAACCTCCATTGATCCTGAATTGCTTAAACAATGGAACCAATTCGATTCCATTATCAGTGGAAAGGAAGGCTCCAAAGACACAGACACCTCTAAGACAAACGATGCACCAGATACCACTTCTTCTCAGGTTCTAAGCGGAACCAGCGGCCCACCCATTTCAAAGGATGTCGAAGTAATTACTAAAGACCCTTCCGATCAAATTGTTCTCCAGGTGGAAGATATTCCACCCCTGGATGTTTTTTATAGCCCAAAGTATAAAGCCGTTGTTAAGCGCTCAAGGAAGAGACGAAGGCTTGATCAACCTTCTATCTTTCCTGAGCAAACAGTCACGGGCAATGTAGTCTGGAAGGAGGAATTGGATCCCTCCGATGATCTAACAAAGCTGTCGCAGTATGCGGGAGCTTATTCTGCAGCGACTATTGACAAGGCATCGGAGGTAAGTCTTCTGTTGAAGACTAAGGACCAGGAGATCTGTGCATTACAGGCAGAAGTAACCGAGGCGAAAAACAGGGCAGCGCAAGTAGAAGAGCAGTTGCTGGCACAACAGCAAGAGAACAATGTATTAACCCAGCAACTGCAGGCCGAAAAGCAGAAGATAGACCAGAGCGCAATCCAGAGGCAGAAAGAATTGTCGGAGGCATTGTCACAGTTGAGAACGGCAAATGAGCTGATGATGAAATCAAAAGATGAGCAAATAGCTCAACTATCAGCACAGCTCGAAGACATCAAGAGCACCCAGAAAGTGAAGGATTTCAGAGCGGAGGCAGCTCAAATAAATAGCGCATTAATATCTCAGATTAGACTTCTATGCCGACAACTTACTGAGGCTGAGCCATTATGCAAAATATCTACAGCAGTATGTCAGCAGATAGAGAAATCCATAAATGAGCTAGATCAGGCCGAAGAAACCATAACCGGATATCTTGATTGGCAAGATTCTGATGTGGGGAAAGCGGCGAACTTGCCTAGAATCTTTGAGACATACAAGGACATACTCTTCACGGAATGGAACACTCAGGTGATGAAAGCGGAAAGGGTAGCTTCAAGTTGTAAAATGATTGCCAGCAATATGATTGATTTAGTCAACAACACACTCTATTTGGCAAACATGATCTCCCAGTGCACACCTGGAAGCATAACAACAGCAAACATGATTGAACAAACAAGTTATCATGACTTGGAGGAACAGGGAAGGTTAATCGCTGGAGTAAATACCTTAACCTCCGAGGCATATTGGCTCTTTCTAATCAAGCCACATACTCAAAGGTCGGCCCTCAAATGTTTAACAGATGCTCTCGGATGCCTGATCCCCGACATTCAGGATGCCACATATGATGCCCAGCTCACTTCGCATCTCAACACTCCACCGGAAGTAGAGCCAATGCTGGCGATATGTCAGCTAAGGTTTAAAGGCAAAGAGGCCACCTGATGAAGCATTGCCGCCGACTGCCAGATTGCCAAGGAAGATGGAAGAAATATTTATTGATGCCAATTTAATAGCTTTTTAGTTTCTTAGATATTTAGATTAGCTTAGTATTTATAGACCCTTTCATTGTTTTGGAAAGGGTCGTAAAATTTTGTAATAGACTTAAAAGCTAAAGTTTGCACTACTGTGCTTCAGCCTATATTCTTTTGTGAAACTGGACCGATAGTTCTTAATTTAACGAGAAGGCTGTTTTATACAATTGCGCACTATTGTCTCTTGTTTGGAATGCTTTCTGGTTTGAAGGAAGGACTGCGACATAGCGATTAATATACTGGATTGTTAAGCAGCTTACATGGTACTTTTATCTGCATCTGCGTTCTTTCCCCTTATATGAATTGTTGTGTTATTATTTTTTCTGCTATTGTTGAATACATGTATGCGCTGTAATAGTAAATCTTCATTTCGTTCCACTATTGGATGTTTTGTGATATGCCCTCTCTTTTAATCATGCATGTAGCAATGATATGAATGACAAAGTGTAGTAATTCGCTATTATCGCTCTGCATAACTAATTATGCAGAGCAA
Source organism: Pinus tabuliformis (assembly GCA_031772625.1). Lineage (NCBI taxonomy): Eukaryota > Viridiplantae > Streptophyta > Pinopsida > Pinales > Pinaceae > Pinus > Pinus tabuliformis. The sequence goes on from CM062815.1 coordinate 230,693,110, forward strand.
TCTTAAATCGTTTAAACATCTATGCTTTAGCGTTAGAGTCATCTATATGCCTGCCTTAAAGCACAGATTATCAAACGCTACACTTTACAAATTGATAAGTCCCGGGATTAGATTATAGTTAGTATATTTTGCCAATAGTTTTAGTTGTTCGCTTATCACCATCATATATCATAAGTCACTCATCCATCCCTTTTACTTATAATTCTTGGGAAACTGGTCCCATAATCCCCAGTCGGAGCCACTATTCCAAAAGGAAAAGGAGTTGTACTAAGGTCCGGACCGGGTGGTTTCCCCAATGTTGTTGCAAAGATTTTCGGGGCATCAACAGAGCTATATGAGGAAACCCCGAGATATAAGCCCCGGTTGCACCACTCTGATTCAAAAGTCCAAGGAGAAACAGACTGCTAGGAGCTAGGGTTAAGATGTTTTCATTTTCCTTATTGTCATGATGGTGATCGAAGGCTTCAAAAAAAGGCTTTGTCGTTGAATTAGAAACCTAGTTTAGTGTCAAATGCCACTACTGCTACATGTGGGTAGCCTCGTGAGTAGTTCAAAAAAAAAAAAAATCTACCATTTTATATCATGGATTTGTTGTGTTTTAGTTGATGCTTCATTCACGGCTTTCATGGTGGGTTGAAGTCTGTAACTGGGGATTTTATTCATTTTTTCCTAAGCTATCTTCTTTTGCTACAAGGTCTGTTCTGCACAACCACCAGATTTTAAATAAACTTTTCAATCTGTGTTTAATAGAAACGATACTCAATCTGGTTATGGGCTCAGGTCTAGAGAATCAAAGGGATTTATGGTGATTTTTTAGTCTTTTCAGTGAATTTTGAAATTGTAATACCGTTGTTGCTCCAACTTTGTAGAGCTCACGGTTAATACAGTTGCTGCTCCAACTTTGTAGAGCTCGCGGTTAATACCGTTGCTGCTCCAACTTTGTAGAGCTCGCGGTGAATGACTGATTATTTTTAAACAACCAAAGTTATTTCCCATAGAAATCTTTTGAGTACAATTTCACTGTACATCAGTAAAAGTTTTTTTATCAAGCAGAAATTTCTTATCAGCAGAAGTTTTTTTTTAGAAGAAGTATTTTTTTACAGAATGCATTCAATCATCTCTATGGTCGGAATAGTTCTCACTGGCAAGCAGAACTATTCTGAATGGTCTCGGATGGTAAAACACACCCTCATATACAATGAGTTGTGGAAAGGAGTGTGTGTCGGAGAAGAAGACAAAGACCCTGTGCAGCCTACATCAGATAAAGAACTTGTCATGAGGGGTATAGAAGAAGAAAGACTTCTTAAACTGCAAGGAACCTCTGCTCATGCACAACATTTCTCATATATTTCTCATCATGAAGAAGGTACACTTTCGTCAAGTTTATTATGGCATGCTAGATTTGGACATTTAAACTATGATAGTCTCCGCTTGTTGAAGAAAAATGGTGTTGCTGGTTTGCCTACAATTCCTAGAAAACATAAGCAATGTGATGCTTGCATTCTAGGAAAGCATAGCAAACAGTCTTTTCATGATTCACATTCAAGAGCACATAGGAAGCTTGAACTCATTCATTCAGATTTATGTGGTCCAATGCCTGTTTCTTCTGCAAATGGAAATAAATATATCATGACATTTATTGATGATTACACCAGAATGTGTTGGGTTTATTTATTGAAGAACAAATCTGATGTTTTTCAAACATTCAAGAATTTTCATAAATGGATTGAAAATGATGCACAATCTCATATTGGGTCTATTCGCACTGATAATGGAAAAGAATATACATCAAATGAATTTGAACACTATCTTCGCCAACATGGGATTAAACATCAAACAATTGTGCCTTATAATCCTCAACAGAATGGTGTAGCTGAAAGAATGAACAAAACAATTTTGAATATGGTACGATCCATGCTTTTCTTCAAAAATGTAAAGATAATGTTTTGGGCTGATGCTGTTCTATGTGCTGCATATATAAAGAATAGATGTCCATCTAGTGCTATAAGAAACAAGACTCCTTATGAATTGTGGTATGGACATGTTCCTTCGGTAAAACATCTCAGGATCTTTGGTTCCACCTGTTATGCTTTAATACCAAAGCTACATAGAAACAAACTTGGTGCTAGAAGTCGTAAGTGTATCTTCCTGGGGTATTCAAACACATCTAAAGCATACTGTCTCTATGATGAAGTAAATAAAAAGTTTGTTGTATCTAGAGATGTCATTTTTCTTGAATCATCCAAATCTGACAGTGTTGTTGAGCGGCAACTTGATCGCTTGGATAGATTCACAAAACCAAAATAATTTCAAGAGTTTGATAATCAGATTCCACATCTTGAAGGGGGGATTCCTATACTAGATCAACATGTGGAATCTTCTTCTGAAGAACAATCTCCCCTGCATGACACTCCAACAACGGATGATGCTTTAAGTGATGTAATTGATAGAATTGGGAGACTCAATCTTGATTCAGACCCAACTCAATCAACAGAGCAGCCTGGACCATCTCAGAAAGGTCCCCCAAAATGGCTGACAAATACACTTGAAAGTGTTCATCCTGATGAAATTGGAAAAATAGGAACCAGAAATACAAACCGACAAGATGGAGGTGATGTAGATAACTCTAATTCACCTGTTGATATGGATGTTACTTATGATTGTGAATTGAACTTGTCTACAGATTTTGAACCAACTTCCTTCAAAGAAGCTGCTTCTCATGATGAATGGAAATAAGCGATGCAGAAGGAGTATGATGCCCTCATAAAGAATGGCACTTGGAAGCTGGTTGATCCTCCACTTGGAACCAAACCAATTGGCTGCAAGTGGGTCTACAAGAACAAATACAAAGCTGATGGCTCACTTGAAAAGCACAAAGCTAGGCTTGTGGCAAAAGGTTTTGCATAGAAGGAAGGGGTCGATTATGAGGAAACTTTTGCCCCCACAACAAAATGGGCCACCATCCGGACACTCTTTGCACTAGCTGCTCAGAACGGTTGGAAAGTCCATCAAATGGATGTAAAAACTGCATTCTTGAATGGAGATCTAAAAGAGAATGTTTTTATGTCCCAGCCTGAAGGACTTGCTGTGAAAGGACATGAACATAAAGTATGAAAACTTGCGAAGTCCTTGTATGGCCTCAAACAAGCACCACGAACCTGGTATGAAAAACTAACTGAGCATCTTCTGAAACTCAACTTCAATCATTTTGATCTTGATGATGCAACTTTATTTGTCAAGAAAGTTGGCAAAACAGTTGTATATCTTGTGGTATATGTAGATGATCTTTTAATGACAGGGAACAATGAAAGCTATATTGCATCCATAAAGAAAGAATTAGGAAAATTTTTTGAAATGACTGATTTGGGCTATGTTCATTACTATCTTGGCATTGAAGTAACCCAACATCCAAAATCCATATTTCTTTCTCAAAAGAAATACATTTGAGATTTGTTAAATAGATTTGGCATGACAGAGTGCAATCCTCTTTCTACTCCAATGGAACAAAACTTGAAGCTCACATCTATTGAAGGAAAGGAATTTGAGGATGCAACAAAGTATAGACAGCTTGTAGGAAGTCTCATCTACCTCACTACTACCAGACCAGACATTTCATTTGCTGTTGGAATCCTCTCCAGGTTTATGCAAAAGCCTTGTGAGGGACATTGGTCTGCTACAAAAAGAGTTCTAAGGTACTTGAAGGGAACTCAAGACCTTGGAATCAAGTATACACAGGTGGACGACTTCAACTTGATTGGATACTCTGATTCAGACTTCGATGGAGACAAAGAAACTGGGGTATCTACTTCAGGATATGCTATGAGTCTTGGATCAGGAGCTGTCTCCTGGAGATCACGCAAACAATCAGTACCAGCAGATTCCACAACAGAAGCAGAATATGTGGCAGCAGCTAAAGCAACAAAAGAAATTGTGTGGCTCAGGAAAATTCTTGAAGATTTGCAGGTAAAACAAATACAATCAACTCCACTCATGATTGATAACACCTCTGTAATAAAGTTGGCCAAGAACCCAAAGTTCCATGATCGTACTAAGCACATCAATACTAAATATCATCTGATCCGACATCATGTTGAGGCCAAAACAATCCATCTCCATCATTGTTCCACAAACGAGCAAATTGCAGACATCTTCACCAAAGTGCTTGGAAGAGAAAAGCTTGAAAGATTCAGAACGATGCTTGGACTCACCAACATCCCTTCAGATTAAGGGGGGGAATGTTGACACCTAATCCTGAATGGATGGGTGAACTGGAACGCGATCAATCATCAAGAAGATGAACTGATCCGTCCTATTTCTGTATATAAATTATAGTTAGCTAATGAATTATGCAATTAGTTTTCTTCTGCCTATTCTGGAGTTACCCTGGCCTGACAGTGTTACATAATTTGTTGGCTACAGATAAGGAACAACAACAACAAAAAATTATTTCCCTTGTAGCAAAACACAACCATCTCCTCTAGGAGAAGTAGAATCTCTAGGGTTAACTTGACTAGATTACTCAAAATTTTCACGTACTATGGCCATTGGCCCTCTGTGATAGATATCATGATAAATGCTCTGGAAGATTTCTCTGCTAGCACCCTTATTGAATGTTTTAATCACATCAAAGGAGCCTGCGCTGACCTTGTCTCGACCAATCCAGATCTTAAGAGAAGTATTTTTACCACTCAGAGGGCATTACCAGATCCTACCACCTAGTATGCAGACGAAATAGAGCAGAAACTAGCAAAAGCGACTAGCCTGAAAGCCTTGATCATCAAGGATGCGAAAGAATCTCAAGGCCATATTCAACAAGTTCATGACTGGGTTGGACTTCTAGCAAGGAATATTCAACCTGTTTAACCTCTATGGCATCGCGCTAATCATTTTTTTAATCAATCCATGGGTACCTGAGACAATACCCATTAGAAGGAACATCTGGCACAAGTGGATGACCTCGAGACCCAAATCTAGCACATCGAAGATGAATTGGCCAAAACCAAGTAGATACTCTGAGACCTTCATCCACCTGCACAGGCTCATTTACAAACACTGCAATAGATCAATGAAGAAACTAACATGAAGTGGAATACTCTATTGATGACACACCCGACCCATCCTACTACCAAACTTATCATGCAATTCCTTTCTTAGGTAGGCACCCTCATGGGTACATGGAAGGCTTCTCTTGACGCATATACATAGTTCAAAAATGCAGCCATCAAATCCGTCCCTTAGTTGGGTCCTTCATTTGAAGGAACCAATCAAGGGGAAGTAGTCAACTAAGGACAAGCAACGCAGGGAGGAGCACCAGTAGCATCAACATCATTGATAGCATCAGAAAAGGATTCACTCGGGGATAAGTCAATGCACTGTGGTCAGGGACTTTGGGTCTTTCATTTTGAGAACCAAGGTGACATGTTGGAAGGATGTGTAAAAATTCCATATAGATTCAAACTGCATATGTGATTTTCTAAAACAAACTACTTGAATCTACTCTACTCATCAGCGGAAATAATTAAACGATCGAGAAATGACAACATAAACATGAGACAAGATTCAATCGCGTATTCTCTGAGATTTATTTAAGGGGAAATTAGCTACTCAAAACCACTTCCTATTTGTATTACATTAGTCAGAAAATAGAGAGGAAATACAATGATTGATCAAGACCGATCAAGCTACGCACTAGTATAATGTATCTCATTGTCTCACAAGGTGACTTTGGCCAATACTTAGCCAATTTTGTTGCCTGTCCAAGGCCCTATTTCCTTGTGTTATTCCTCAAGGAATTAGACCCCTATTAATTATGGAAATTCCCAATTAGAATTGCACAATTCACGCAGGCCCCTTCTTTGACTGCATGCACCACCTGTACAACTTGGATAATTATATAACTGATAATACACTGAACTTGAACTCCAATCTCAACTGGGTAACTCAAATTTCATGCATGCATGTGTTAATTAGGTTGGTTAATCAATTAACTGGTTGAACACTAAAGTTTCACCCCACTGTTATACCTCCTACTAGTTTCCCTAATAATTGGAACTAGTTTATCTGACCTTAACTCGATTTGACTAAATTAAATTGTTACAACTGAAATTAACTCAACCTAGGCTTCTAAAAAATAGGAATCATTGTACGCAATTCAAGGTAATCCCTCAATTCAAATTAACTAAGCTAAATGAGTGATAACAACTAAGTTATCTCATTCGAAATGTATTGTGATGTGGAATTTCGATTTTCTCCCAATTTAATTAAAGGGAAAATGAAATTAGGAATTTCTTGCTACATATTCAACACTCCCTCTTAGCAAGAAAGGGATTCACATCTGCCCTGATATAACACCTTTGGACTATACTACATGCAACACTTCTCTCTGTTGTTGCCACTACTACAACATATGCAACTGAGAAGCATAAAAAAAGAAAACTGAATCAACTGTGTCTGCAACTGTCTACTGGGAAACCTCTGATGCTACTGACTATGCCACTCAGCTTCTTGTTTTTCTTTCAACACTCCTTAGTATCTAACTAATGTTGATCCTCCGGCTACTGAATATTGTGGATCCCTATAGCAAGGTAATGATCGATGAGATAAACACACCTCGATGGACCCTACCAAATTTCTTCAACTCTTGGACTAAGGATTTACATCACTCGACCTTTCTCCTAGAAGTATAGGTGCATGTGCTCCCTCTTCCCACTTAGTGGGAACTTTCCCCCTACTAGAGGTCTCTTCTTGAGTGGAAGTCTCCACTCTTCCTCCTCTCTACTTCTCCATTTGTGGCTCCTCCACAACTTCCTGGTGAGGTTCCATTTTGAGAGGCAAATCATGCTCCCTCTCAACCACCAAGTCTTTACCTCTTCCTTGCTCCTCTAGGCCTTACCTGCATATTCTACCTCAAGTGTGTTAGTTTTTGGAAGCATCGGAAGTGCTCTAGCCTTGAAAATAGTTGGAGAGGCTAAGGCACATGAGTTCCAAAGAAATCAGAAACTGTTTGTTGAAATTCCACCCGGATTGTATTTTATTAAAACAATTAATATTTTTAATGGAGTCCCTATGTATAAACTTAGGGAAATTAAAATATTAATGGGCATTAATCAAAATATGTCTCAGAATGATCTAGAAGGCAGATCAAGTCATGTTTTAATATTAGCCATTGATTAGAGACTTAATCTTGGTCGTTGAAGACTCAACAGGAAAAGTATAAAATGAAGGCTTGGGGTTCATTTGGAAACACATGCAGTGAGAGAGAATTAATCTGGAGTTCGATTTCTGGGGCTATGAAGGTGAGAAATTTGAAATAAGTGATCATTCAGTAGCAGAGGGATGGTGAGAATCTAGGAGAAGTAATTTTTGGAGAATACTGACAAAAGAGGTGGGGAGAACTTGTAGAGAGGTAGTGCAATAGCTCAGAAAGGTTGACACCAGGCCAGTCTGGGCTGACGCAGTCCCTACACAGAGCTAGAAGGGTGAGCGCAGAGGAGAAAACATGCCTTTCACACAGAACTCAGAACTTCCAGAACAATCAGAATTGTTTGGAATAGTCAGAACAGCTGGGAGATCTGATGTAGAGAGCAGAGAAGCTGACACAAGGCTGACGTAGAGCCTATGCAGGGTCAGTGCAGAAATACCCAGGCTCAGCCAGTCTTGTGCCAGATCACCTAGAATTCTACCTGGTGAAGTGAGGTAAAACTCACTCATATTTTCTGCCAATATTTTCTTTGTAATGTATTGTTATATGATCATCCTAGATTTGTATTCAGAAATTTATCCTACATAATAATAAACCCTCAGAACTCTTGTGACAGTTTTTCGGCATTGGTTTTTTCTGGAGACTATTGTGTCCAAAAATAAGTGTGTCCCATGTATATTGGTCTTTGCTATGTTTTCTTCTTCATGAGATCGAATATTAAATTACTGTAGGTTGTAGAAGTAATTTGCTTCAGTATTCATAAGAATAACTTGATGAATGTAATTTAAAAAAATCAAGTAGGTGAAGTAGATTCAGATTTATTGCAGTAGGGGTTCCTTCAGTAGTTGAAATTTTCACATGGTATCAGAGAATTGATTTTGAAATAGGAAGAGCAGATCCAGTGCTGAGCAGTGAGGCCAAAAGATGCACTTGAAAGAAATTTGTATCCCCTTGAAGGGATTGCGCAGTCCTTTCCAGAAAGCAGATCCAAGGAAATCTCTCTTTGAGTGAGACGATAGAGAGGTACGATTTCTAGTTCATAAGTTTGCAGAGGCTGAGGGAGTGATTCAGAGCCTCGGCGTAGTGCCTGAAGGGCGCAATTTATGACAGGGCAGAAATCTGCTAGAAAATATTGAAGAAAAATACAAGGAAATTTTCTCCTCAGAGAACTTTTCGCTAGAAAGTTTGAATTTGTCACTTGTTGAGCAATTGAGTAGTGCTAAGCAGTGACTATAGAACTCAGTTTGACAGTTGGGTAAGATGGCATCACATGGGCTCAAAGATCAGGACAAGTTGGAAGAAGCTTCCAACTATGTCATGTGGAAGACCAGAATCATAGATGTTCTGGAGGAACATGATCTCGAGGCCTACGTCAATAGTGTTGTAGTTGTTCTTGCTGACAACGATCAAAAGAAGAAATACAAGGTCGAGTAGGAGAAGGCAAAGAGGATCATTCACGATGGAGTTCAAGATAATGTGGTATCACACTTGTAGGGAAAGGATATAGCCTGAGAGATGTGAGAAGCCTTGTCATCACTGTATGAAGGCTCTTCCAAACAGCATAAGATGTATTTAGAGTAGAAGTTGCAGCAGACCTTAATGTAGAAAAGAGAAGGGGTGAACCTCTATCTTCAATGTCTTTAGGAAACTATAGCCTAGCTGGATACAATGGTGTCCACTCCTTAGCCAACTGCAGTGGTGAGGATAGCCCTGAATGGAGTCTCAAATGAATGGTAAGTTTTCGTCCAAAGGATAGTGGGCAGAGGAAAACTACCTTCATGGGAGGAGATGTGGGCGACTCTTCACGAGGAGGAGTTAAGGAGTGACCTAGTAAAGGTCAACCTTAGTGGTAGTAGTGGGAGTGGCACAAAGACGATGGAGGAGGAGGAGAACATAGCTCTAGCATTGAAGGGACAGCAGAAGCTGAAGCGAAAGAAGGACATTTCAAAGGTGAAATGTTTCATTTGTGGCAAGATGGGCCACTATGCATCCCAATGTCCTTTGAAGAATAAGGACAAGGATGAGCAACATGATCCTAAGGTTTCTTCAGCAAATATTGGTGATGATGAGTTTCCCATGAGTATCCATTCATCTCTAGGAGGGACATGGGGAAATATTGAGTTGTAGTTGGGAGGACTACATGTGGGCAGGATCCTTGAGGAGTCCTCCTCTTGGATCAATTCCTTGCTACAGGAGCCAAGATTGAACAATAGCGAGACTAACTTAGTGTCAAATGATGGAGTGGAGTGTTTGGAGGATAGATGTAGTAGTTGGGGACCAAAGACTGATTAGTGCAGAGAAAGGTTAGCAACAATGTAGTCAGCACAATGCCGGAGTCAAAAACAACGCAAAAGAATCAGAGGGCTAGAATCAACAACAGTCAGATTCCAACATTCATTGTATTATTCTGAACACAGTTAATTTCAACTAGTTTTTTAATTTTTTCGGTTGCTTCTCTCAACAACAGAGTTGCAGTATGGATGCAGTGTTAGTAGTGGCAGTGGTAGCAATAGTGTGAAAAGGAGGTGCTTTAGAAGCAAAGAAACATGCAATTGGACATTGTTGCTAGTGCACTTTCCTCGCTAAGAGGGAGTGTTAATTTTTCATAGCATCGAAAGTGCTCTAGCCTTGAAAATTAGTGGAGAGGCTAAGGCACATGAGTTCTAAAGAACCCACAAACCGTTTGGTGAAATTCCACCCGGATTGTATTTTATTAAAATAATTAATATTTTTAATGGATTTCCCAAGTATAAACATAGGGAAATTAAAATATTAATGGGTATTAATAAAAACATGGGTGAGAATGATCTAGAATGTGAATCAAGTCATGTTTTAATCTTAGTCGTTGATTATAGACTTAATCTTGGTCGTTGAAGACTCAATAGGAAAGGTATAAAATGGAGGCTTGGAGTTAATTTGCAAACAAGCACAGTGAGAGAGAATTTATCTGGAGTTTGATTTCTAGGGTTAGGAAGGTGAAATTTTTTAATTAAGTGATCATTCAGTAGCAGAGGGGCAATGAGAATCTGGGAGGAATTTCTGGAGAATACTGACAGAGAGGCAGAGAGAGCTTGCAAAGAGGAAGCGTAGTAGTTGGGAAAGGCTGACTGTGGGCTAGTGTGGGCCGACACAGTCCCTACACAGAACCAGAAGGGCCAACGGAGAGCAGAAAAGTTGTGTGTCACGTAGAATCTAGAACTGCCACAACAAGTAGAACTCCCAGGAACCACCAAAATAGCCGGGATATCTGATGCAGAGGGAAGAGAAGATGATGCAGAGCCTACGCAGGGCTAGCATAGAAATAGCAGAGACTTAGCCAGTCCTGTGTCTTACAAGGCGGAATTCTGCCAGGTGAAGTGAGGTAAAACTCACTCCGATTTTCCACTAGTATTTTCTCTGTAAAGGATTGATAGATGAGCATCCTAGATTAGTATTCAAATATTTCTCCTACATAATAATAAACCCTCAGAACTGTTGCACTAATTTTTCCGCATTGGGTTTTTCCAGGACTATTTTGTCCAAAAATAAGTGCGTCCCATGTATCTTGTTCTTTGCTCTATCTTCTATTTCATGAGATCAAATATTTAATTAGTGTAGGCTGCAGAAGTAATTTGCTTCAGTATTCAGAAGAATAGCTTGATGAATGTAATTTAAAAAATCAAGTAAGTGAGGTAGATTCATATTTGCTGCATTAGGGGTTGCTTCAGTAGTTGGAATTTCACATGGTATCAGTGCATTGATTTTTAAATAGAAAGAGTAGATCCAACACTGATCAGTGAGGCTGAAAGCTGCAATTGGAAACATTTTGAATCCCCTTGAAGGGATTGTACAGTCCTTGCCGGGAAGCAGATCCCAGGAAATCTCTCTCCGAGTGTGATGACAGAGAGGTACGATTTCCAGTTTGTGAGTTTGTAGAGTCAGAGGGCATGATGCAGAGCCTCAACGCAGTGCTTGAACGACATAGTTTTTGCCAAGGTAGAAATCCACTAGACCTTAGAGAACTTTCTGCCAGAAAGTTCAAATTTTTCACTTGCTAAGCAATTGAGAAGTGCTAAGCAGTGACTAGAGGAGTCAATTCGACAATTGGGTAAGATGGAATCACATGGGATCAGAGATCAAGATAGGTTGGAAGGAGATTCCAACTATGTCATATGGAAGACCAGAATCATAGATGTTTTGGAGGAGCATGATCTCGAGACCTACGTCAATACTGTTGTAGTTGTTCCTGCTGACAATGATCAAAAGAAGAAATAGAAGGCCGCGCAGGGGAAGGAAAAGAGGCACATTCTCGATGGAGTTTGATATCATGTGGTCGAACACTTGCAAGGCAAGGGTACAACTCAAGAAATGTCGGAAGCCTTTTCATCACTGTATGAAGGCTCTTCTGAACAATGGAAGATGTATTTAGAGCAAAAGTTGCAGTGTACCTTGGTATAGAAAGGAGAAGGGATGAACCTCTATCTTCAGCATCTTCAAGACACTGGAGACCAACTTCTTGCAGTGGGGTCCACTCCTTAGCAACTTGTGACGGTGAGGATAACCATGAATGGAGTCTTGGATGAATGGAAGGTTTTCGTCCAAAGCATATTGGGCAGAGAGAAACTACCTTCATGGGAAGAGATGTGGGCGACTATTTAATAGGAGGATTTAAAGAGGGACCTAGTGAAGGTCAACCTAAAAGGTAGTAGTGGGAGTGGCACAAAGATGAAGGAGGAGGAGGAGAACATAGCTCTAGCATCGAAGGGAAAATAGAAGCTGAAGCGAAAGAAGGAAATTTCAAAGGTGAAATGTTTTAGTTGTGGCAAGATGGGCCACTATGCATCCCAATGTCGTTTGAAAAAAAATGAAAAGGATGAGAAACATGATCCTAAGGCTGCTTCAGCAAAGATTGACAACGATGAGTTTTCGATGAGTGCCCACACATCTCTAAGAGGGATATGGGGTGACATTGAGTTGTAGTTGGGAGGACTACATGTGGGCAAGATCCTTGAGGAGTCCACCTCTTAGATCAATTTCTTGATACAGGAGCCCAATATTCATGAGTAATGAGATGGAATTAGTGTCAGATGATGTAGTGGAATGTTTGGAGAACAGATGTAGTAGCTGGGGACTAGAGACTGATCAATGCAGAGAAAGAATGGCAGCAGTGCAGTCGACACAGTGCAAGAGTTAGCAGCAGTGCAGAAGATTCAGAGAGTCAAAATTAGCAGCAGTCAGATTTTTGGATGTTTTTCAGTTTCTTCTCTTAGCAACTAAGTTGCAGTAAGGATGGAGTGTTAGTAGTGGTAGTGCTGGCATCATAGCGGATGTAGTGTTTGAGAGGGAATTGTAGTACATATGCAGCAGTGGCAGTGGTAGTGTCATGGGTAGAAATACAATAGTAGTAGCAACATAGTGTTGGTGGATGAAACAATGGGGAAGGGGTGCTTCAGAAACAAAGCAACATGCAATTGAACATTGTTGCTAGAGCACTTTCCTTGCTAAGAGAGAGTGTTAGTTTTTGGTAGCATCAGAAGTGATCTAGCCTTGAAAATTGGTGGAGAGGCTAAGGAACTTGAGTTCTAAAGAACACTTAAACCATTTGGCGAAATTACACCCAAATTGTATTTTATAAAAATAATTAATATTTTTAATGGAGTTCCTAAGTCTAAATAATTAATATTTTGGAAATTAAAATATTAATGGGTATTAATCAAAATATGGGTGAGAATGATCTAGAAGGCGGATCAAATCATGTTTTAATCTTAATCATTAATTAGAGACTTAATCTCGTCCATTGAAGATTCAACAGGAAAATTATAAAGTGTAGGCTTGAGGTTCATTTTGAAACACACATAGTGAGAGAGAATTGATTTGGGGTTTGATTTTTAGGGCTAGGAAGCTGAGAAATTTGAACTAAGTGATCATTCAAAAGTATAGGGGTAGTGAGAATCTATGAGAAGGTCTTTCTGGAGAATATCGACAGAGAGGCAGAGAGAGCTTGTAGAGAGGCAGTGCAGTAGCTGAGAAAGGGTGACGCTGGGACAATCTAGGCCCACGCAGTCCCTACGCATAGCCAAAAGGGCCAATGCAGAGTAGAAAAATTGCATATCACATAGAATCCAAAACTACCGCAACAGCCGAAACTGTGAGGAACTGCTGGAAAAACTGGGAGAGATGACGGAGAGGGTGGAGAAGCTGATGTAGGGCTGACACAGAACCTACATAGGGCTAGCATATAAATAACCGCGCTCAACCAGTCTTATGCCAGATCAACTGAAATTTTGCCTCTTGAAGTGAGGTAAAACTCACTCAGGTTTTCCGCTAGTATTTTCTCTATAAAGGATTTCTATATGAGAATCCTTGACTTGTATTTAGATATTTCTCCTACATAATAATAAACCCTCAAAACTGCTACATCAGGTTTCTCGCAATGGGTTTTTTTGGGGACTATTGTGTCCAAAAATAAGTGTGTCTTATGTATCTTGTTCTTTGCTCTATTTTATGTTTCATGAGATCAAATATTTAATTAGTGTAGGATGAAGAAGTAATTTTCTTTAGTATTCAGAAGAATAACTTGATGAATGTAATTTCAAAAATCATGTAGGTGAAGTAGATTCAGATTTGCTGCAGTAGGGGTTCCTTCAGTGGTTGGAATTTTCACAAAGTGCATATGGCTTCTTGACTCTAGCATCAATCTAATTTACCTATCCCATAGCTATGAGCCTCAGAAAGGCTTTACCTTTACTGAAGATCACATCATAACCATGTTCTTCCAACACCGCTACAAATATGAGATTCTTCTTCAGACCCAGCATAAACATCACATCTTTGAGTCGAAAAAGGGATCCTGACTCTCTCTTAAAGGTTATGGTATCGGTACTGGTAGCATTGTACCTTTCACCGCCTCCAAACTTAATGTTTTTCTTGAGGTATTTCTCCTCCAAGTCACTGAAGAGTTATCTATTCCCTGTCATATGGAATGAGGCACCACTAGCCAAGTACCACACACTCCCCATCATGCTTCTGACCATGAATGTGATGAGATTGAAAACAAGCTCAAATTTTGAAGCCAAAGCTTCACCTACTACTGATACTGCAGGCTCTTTCTTGCTTGCCTTCTAATGTGGACACTTCGTGGCATAGTGCTCGAATTCATGACAGTTTAAACACTTGATTTTTGATAAATATTTATTCTTCGCTCTTGGTTAGAATCAACCTCACCTTGGGACTTATTTCCCTTGGCCTTCTTTCCTTTGTTGACTAATGCAAAGTCCTCTTTGCACTTATATGGATGAGGGCTCATCTCTGGTATACCACCTTATCTCTTCTTGGACCAAGTTAGACCACAATCACTCCTAATTTGGTAGCTTCTCCCTCCCATTTAGCGAATCTTGTTAGTTTTGCCAGCTATTGGGATGGACTAGAATTGTTAGACTTACGAGATCATATTCTAGAACTGTAATGCCAACACTCCCAAGTTCATCTTGACATTGGGTGAACGTACTCAGGTATTGTGATATTGTTTCGCCTTTCTCTATCTTGATCTTCTGAAGCTTTTCCTTCAGTGCTAGCTTCCTGTGGTCATTTCTTTTTAAACAAATATACAAGGCTTGCCACAATGCATATGGGGTATCCTTCCCATGAATATTTGAGACAATATGATCTCTAACTCGTTCTAGTGTGATCCTCCTTGCCTTTTCCACACATTTCTTCCATTCTTCTAGATCTTGAGCATCAATTGTTGCAGGCTTGGGAATATCATTGTGTATGAATTCCTTTAGCCCCTTATCGTCCAACATTTCCTCCATCATGTCCTTCCAAGAAATATAATTCGAGCTACCCTCAATGGCATACTTGAGCCTCAATCCACAAAATGACATATTACTGGTTTTGAAGAAGCATACTACAAATTTGATTCACTTGCAAAGACAAAATTGAATTATTCTCTTCTATTGTGATTCCTACTTTGATACTGTTGTCCCTTACGAAACCAATTTCCTGACTGTGTAGAAATTGTTCTTAAAACATTAATGTTTATTGTTTATGTCACTTAGTGGTCACTTAATTATATGTTATACTTCCAAATGAAGAACCTGAAACACCTGATTTCTAATCTTTAATACTTAAGTGACATGAAAGTCTCAGAATTCCATTTGATTGCTGAATATAAACGCTGAGTGAAGAATGATTTGAGAAGTTAGAGACAATATGCTGCTTTTCACAGAAACTATTATCTCTAACTTAGAGGAAATGTAGAAGTAGGAACTTTAAATATAGGAGCGCTCTTTTAAGGGATTTTAACTTCATTCACATAAGTAAACAAAGAGTTGCAGCTTCATTACCATATTTTAAAGAAAGGAAGACACATAATGACACATAACAAAGAAATTAAAAAATCATAACCAACGATGTCTGGAAAACTCCTGATTCTTTCATTAATCATCAATTCATATCAAAATACAATAGTATATCCCCCAGGTCCTTCAAAATTCCAACCCTCTTTCTATAATTTTTGCTTTTCTTATACATCAGGGAACAATTGGTAACCACCAAAACTGCCAAACTGTTTAACTATCTTCCTAATTGTCTAAGGTAAAGGGTCATTACAAAATATTACATGTAGGGTAAAAGATACCTCATTCTTCTTAAGACAACAACAAAATAAGAAGTGACATAAATCAAAGTATGATTGGTGATTGTTGCTCACTGTTCGGATCTGTAGCCTGAGTATGTAGTTCTACTGATGTACCTTTTTTCTACTCTATCATCCATTCCTTACACTTTCTCCATAGTGGCACATTTGACTTTGGTGCTTCCTCTAGCTTGTCGAGTGCTATTCTGCAAGTTGTTATCCTACCATAAGTAGGTTTGTCAGAAAATAGAGTCTTCACCATTGAGAGAAGTTCAAAATATTTGTTCAAGAAATTCACAATGGTGGCTCCTTTTAATACCGTTGTTCTTTCATGAGTATTATCAACTTTGCTTTTTGCCTCAACCAGAAAAGTCTCATATGTTTTCCATGGGAACAAGTTTCCCTAAAGATCCCAGTAGGAAGGAAGTCTAGCCCTAACCCTTTTGTCAAACAAGATGTTAAATTTTGAAATTGCTTTCTTTATCTCATTTATCTTCTTCTCAGCAGTAATCTTGTAGATATTTCTGACAATCATTTTATTGAAATCAATTGCACATGTTATTCTGTCTAGCATGTCATTCTCCTTCAACTCTGCAGTAGACTTAGAGTTAATGAAGTCTATCATCCTCTTTGCAAACTTTGATCTGTCTAGATCTTTTTTCTTATTTTTAATAACCACCTCCTCCATATCCCTAATTAGTGTTTTTTCTTCAGATATAATCACCAAAAACTCCCAAATACCTCTGACAACCTCAATAACTTCATCCCATAGGATTTCTCTGGCTTGAATTAAGGACATGTTTCCCTTCATTTTCTCCTTTAGCCTTTTGATTTCATCTTCAGCCCTCAGGAGATCTTCCCTGTATTTCTTGGCATTATCTCTTTCTCTTATTGTTTCTTCTTCACTTAAATTCAATAATTTGCAAGCTGTTTCTAACTCTCTTTGAGATTTCTTCACATCATGCTCAACCATTTTAAGCTCTGTTCCCAATTGTAGAACCTGTGTTGTTGGATCATCTGTGTTGGCTAGAATTACCACTGTACAAACATGAGTGTCTACCTGTCTTTGTAGCTTGTCGAGAGTTTCTTTAAGTAAAGAAACTTCTTTAGTCTTCTGCAACACATCTTGTAGGAGCTTTTCTTTTTCATTTTCTACTTCAGCTATCCCTGCAGCTAAGGGATGCTCACCTGTAGGTAGATTCAACTTCTTTTTCAAAGCTCCAATCTCTCATTTAGCAGATTGCAACAATTTTTGAACAACAGGTTGGTCATCAGGATTGACCCCTATTTTAATGATAATCTTCTTTAGCTTGTCAACTTGAGCATTCAAATCTCTGGAATTAGCTTTCTCCAACTTCAGCTGCTGAATTACTTTATTTAGCATTTTCTCGCCGTTGGAAACTGCTGCATTTGTCTTATATAGATCATTTACAATCAACTTCGCAGTTTGCATATGCATATTAACCTTGCCAAGCATTGGAAGCTTGTTAGTGTCAACAGTCAAATTTACAGTGTTGAAATTTCTAGAAGATCCCACTGATATTTGTGTAGGATGAGAAAAAGTAATTATGAGTCGACTCTTCTCCAAATCAATGGCATATAACAATCTTGTTTGTTCAGGGGTTACCTGAGACTCAGCTTGAGCTTCCATATTTTACTTCATCTTCTAATTTTTCTAAACTATTTGAGCAAACATACTTTGAATTAAAGGAACCTGATCATGAACAAGGTCTCTGGATGATGGTGAAGTAGGAGCACCGTCTGTCTCTCCTAACTGAATAATCAAACCAGGTTGAGCCAAAGACATGGCATCCTGAAGCTTGATTCTTTTTGCTGCTTCAGATTCTTCCTCATCTAGATCAATAATTTCCTCTCTAACCCTCTTGACCCCTTTTCAGTAATGCTAGGGGTTTCAATCTTTGTTTCTTGAGTGCTTTGCAAGACTCCATTTGCCAATTTTTCTGCTTCAGATCTACTTTCATGCATAAAGCTTGCGTAGCCATTCTCCACTCTTCTCTTTGAAATACTTTGGTGAGGGCCATAAGCCCACTCAACGTCCTGTAAAAGGAACATATCATTCAATAATATTTCAACTTCTTAGGTAGCATGTCTGGTATTTACAATGAAGGGTCTCACTGCTTTAGGCAGCTTGAAGAAGAAGCCTTTCTTCATAGGGACAAAATGAACTTGATCAACATTTAAGCTTTGCCTTATAAATTCCAGGGCAAAAAGCCTCATTGACACAAACTTAGGTAATCTATAAGGTTTGACAGAGGCTCCATAAAGCCTAATCTTTGCATGCTCTTCAAAGATGAACCAATCCCCACATCTCACATCCTTACTCAATTCAAGACACTCGTGAGCTTTAGGAAAGAAAGTTGGGGGTAGGATTCCATTCAGAATCTTATAAGCTACTAGAAGAAATAAGGAATTAAACTCAAATAAACCACTATCTCCTGGATCATTGCTTATTAGGTATGTCCAGAAAACCACTGTTTACTTCTTTTTATTTATATCAACAATATTTAACCCCAAACCAGAGAAATGTTCAACATTATGGTACAAAAATAGATAAGTAATGACTGAAGGAAACTTGAATTAACCAGTGAGACGCAAAGTCATAAATTGAGTATTGATGGCATCTACCGAGAATGTTGGGATGTCTAATACAATTGCAGGCTTCATCATTGAGGAGAAAAAGCCTAGAAAAAATTTATTTACCTTCTTGGAGTCTTCTTTCCCTAGAATCTTAGCAATTACTTGCAACACAAGTCTTATATCCACTGCAAACATTTCTAAAGGGAAAAGATTGCCATCTAAGGAGAATTGGCTAGATTTAGGAGCTAAGAAAGAGGTGACATGAGAAAGCTCCTGAGGAGACATGTTATCATAATAAGAAATCAGGGATTCCTCAGTAAAGGTGGTGTAGGTTCCTAACACAGGGTAATTCAATGCTTGGTGTATTAACTGTGAGGTCACTTGAAAATAATTTTCCCCAGATTGATTCATTAAAAAACATTTCTTGGGGTACATTGCTGACGCTAGCCATTGAATAAATTTAGGAAATAAATTGGTTCTGGGAACAAAAGCGGCTAGAACACCTGACATGACCATTGCCATGAATATAGGAGACTTCTTATGATTTAGAATGACCTCTTGATATAATGAGAGATGTTTAATTGTACAGAGGGTATCAGAAATATCTCTTTCAACATCCATTAAGGGGGTATGAATAACTGATGAGGAACTTACTTGTTGGGCCATGGTGACTGTAGGTGACAGATACAGATGACAGTTACTGGCACAGTTGCTGACTTGGATGTTACCGGCACGGTTGCTGATTTGGATTCGTTGAACTAGCTGCAAGACTGCTTAATATTAAAACAAGGATAAAACAATAGGGTTTTGCTGATCTCTTATATATATAAAATAATCGAACAGGGAGAAACAAAAACTGTAATTAATGAACTTAATTAATGGAATGATAGGTGAAGTGATGGGGAACATTGGATGAAGTGATTGATAATAACTGAGGGTGGTAGATGATGTGGAGGAGATGAGATGGAGTGAAGTGATGAGGGTGGCCCATTTTGGGGGTTGGGAGTGTACGGGATATTCATTGGGTTTGAACCCCCGCAGTAATCTTGGCCTATAGATGTTGGTCAACTAGCTTGATGCCATGGTCAACTGCGGGGGTTGAGCCTGAGTTAAAACTCATGCTTGTTTCTCCCACGCAGATCACTTTATCAATCTCCCGATCCCATGCTCACTCAGATTTTAGGATACTGCTCACACTTTAATATGGGTCAAGGCACACCTTACATCGACTTTGAATGTCGTCATCAATAAATAATTGCTTTGGACTTTTTATTCTCTTTTAATTTTTGGAATATAATATATGATTTTTTTATTTTTGTTCATTTTTTATAAAATTAAAGAATGAATTTTAAATTACAATAGATGCTACAACATCTGGCTCCACCTGGGGATAGTTCTTTTGCCACAGAAGCACTAAGAACCACAGATTAGTGCCTTCACCTAGGGCATAGAGTCACATATTGCTTATTCAATTAAAATTCTATGGAATTTGTACAATGAATTCACTCCAGTATCTACCATGATAAGATGTTTGTGCTTCAAAATTGGAAATAATGTTTGAGGTAGTGCCCATTGACAGGTAGCTGTAAGGATTCACCATCAAGATTCTCTAGGAAGAATGTGTTATTTTCCCTGGCTTCTATAATTCTGAATGGGCCATACCAGAGAGGATCAAACTTACCATGTTTACCCTTATCTTCTCTTCTAGTATCCCACCTTAATACCAGGTCTCCAACTTTAAAATCAATCTCTCTAGCGTTTTCGTCAAAAATACTCTTCATCTTTGATTGATACATAATCAAGTTGTCTCTTACCTTATCCATGTTTTCACTTAACTCTACTACCTTATTCATTCTTCTTATTAGGGCATTGGGCTCTCCTTTTGCCTCCTAAATCATTGCAATCATAGGCTTCACAAGCTGACTTGGGAACAGAGCCTGGGTTCCATACACTAACTCAAAAGGTGCTTTGCCTGTAGACCTTCTTGTAGTTACTCTAGCAGCCCATAGAGAAAACTTTAACGTGGAATCCTAGTCTTTCTGGTTTTCTGCAATAGTTTTCTTAAGGATCTTCATCAATGTTTTGTTCATGTATTCAACTAATCCATTTCCCTGTGGATGATAAGTTGTTGAATGGGATATAATAACATTATACTTTTGACAAAAACCACTAAAATTACTTGAACTGAAGACTTGAGCATTATCTGTTATAATTTTGAAAGGGCATCCAAATCTGCTGAAAATATTCTCCTCTAAGAACTTCATCACCACCTGGTCATTTTCCCTTTTAGTAGGTATAGATTCACTCCACTTGGTGAAATAATCAGCAGCTGTCAGAACCCACTTGTGCCGTCCTCTTGAAGGTGGGTTAATCACTCCAACCAAATCTAATCCCCATTGGTTGAATGGTTCTTCTATGAAGACTGGGATCAAAGGCAAGGGAGATAGCCTCTTCTTCTCAGCAAAAAGCTGACACTTCTGATAGCTTCTCACAAAATTATATGTGTCACCAAATAGAGTGGGACAATAAAACCCTGCCTGGAGGATTTTATGTGCAGTAGCCTTCCAACTATAATGTCCTCCACATAGCTTCTCATGACAATATTTGATGGTTTATATGAATTCATCCTCCGTTAAACATAACAACAAAATTCCTACAGGATGCTTCCAATACAATTTTCCCTCAACAATCACATATGGTTGTGCTTTGATATTTAATGATCTATACTTTGTTCTATCCAAGGATTGAGGACAAGAGAGAAAACACAAATAATGGAGTATATGCTAGTACCATTCTGAACATAAAAATTTATACCTGATCTTCATACCTAGATCTGGTTTTTCTTCACCTTCTTCAATTGTTCCCTCATTCACAGGTGTCAGCAAGTTGATTCCCAATGCCTGAAAGTTCGAATCTGTCAACATCTTTGCCAATCCTTACCCCTTCACCAGCTTTGTGGGATTTATGTCCAAGTCATACTCTTGGATCTTGGCTATCCATTTTCCTCTTTTGCCTTCTACATCACTCTGGACTAATACATCCTTTACTGTAGCATTTGGCACATAAGCAATGATCTGTGACTGCAGCACATAAGTTCTGAGGGCCTTTAGGGCTTTTACCAAAGGATATACCTATTTTTCAAGAATATTATACTTTAGTTCAGCATCCCTGACAATCTTGATAAAGAAAGGAACTGGTTGCTCCTTCTCCTCATCATTTTTCTGCAACAAGACAACAACTATTGAATTAGGTGATGCGAATGAAAAAACTTGGAAAGGATTTTGATAATTAGGGTTGATTAGGACTGGAGCTGCTTGTAATGCTTCTTTAATCCTAGAGAATGACTCTCTGGCTCCCTTGGTCCAATGTACTTCATTCTCCTTCTTCAGCATATTTGTAATTTCGTTTACAATTTCTGCATAGTTGGACACGAACCTCCTTAAAAAGTTTATTTTTCTTAGAAATCTTTGAATGTCTTTCTTACTCCTGGGCAGTGGTATTTTCTACATAGATTGCACTCTTGCTAGATCTATCTTCACCCCATCCCTAGAAACAATGTGCCCCAGCAGTTTTCCCTCTTCAGGAGAAAAAATAGACTTCTTAGGATTCAAGGAAAGCCCAAACTTTCTACATTTCTCAAAAGTCTTTTTAAGATATGTTCAGATGTTCCTCATCAAAATTAGAGAAAATAGTAATGTCATCCAAATATATCACTACAAACTTGTCACCCACAAAATCAATGTCCATAGCCCTCTGAAATGTAGCACCTGCATTCATCAACCCAAAAGGCATTCGAGCGCACATAAAAGTTCCCCAAGTGTTTTGGGAAGTTTTAGTGTCTATGGATAAACGCTTAAACCCCTAGACTAGTAGCTAAGTCTAGAACAACAGTGCAAAGCATTCTCTACTTTTTCTATAATAAATAGATTAAATAAGACAGTAAAGAAGCATACTTGAGGCTTTCGCTTACTCCTTATCTCCCTTGACCAGTTATGTCGCTCCTTTCCATACTTAATCTGCTTGAAAAGTACCTGCACACAGACAGAAGACAAAAACTGATCAAAGAATATGATAATGATCTATTGATTAAACATAAAATGGAATCAAGTGCATAATACACATATGAAAGCATCAATGAATAATACAAACATATGGAAAAAGCTTTGAACACTTTATCACTAAAAGGAAGAGTTACAACCCAATTTGCTTGATTCAGTGTCACCCCTCCAGTTCAATCCCATTCCCTCCTCATAAAAAGCAAGACATTTTGACATCATTACAATAATTGAAACCAACTCACGTTTCGTACAAACAGCATCTCCCTATAATTCAATGATTTCCAGCCCCTGATCACTTAGATGAGTGGTCTTTTTAAAGGTGAATGAAGGAAGTTATGCCATAAATGGTGATAATGAATTCCCTCCCAAGCTTAGGATTTAGTTCCATGGAGGAAGGGATAAAGGGATTGATGTTCCTTAACTCCCTCCCTCATCCAATTTCGAGCACAAAGGAGTGGATAGCCTTGGGAAACTTCTAAAATCATCCTATGGATAAGAATATTCCAAAACTCAATGTAGATTTCGCTCAAATTCACCTAGCGCAGGCCAAAGAGGGCTCAAGTGCACTGCAATTCACCTTGGCAGTGTACTAGGCTACATTGCAGTGCACCTTGATAAAGGCCTGCCTGCACCGATCTTCTTAGAGGCAATTTTTGGATGATTTCAGTCATGGAATCTCTTGGGAAGGAGGCATTCTTGATGGTTGACTTCATTAGGGCATGTAACAACTGAATTAGGGTTTGATGGGCCCTAATAGTACTGATCTATAAGTTGGGGTTGATGTGCCCAAATGGATCTGTAACAGTTGCCCCCTAAAGCATGAAGTTGTAAATATGTATGTCGAGTGAAATGATTTACTATGTGGAGAGGAGGTTTCGAAGTGAAAGGTGACCTACATCAATTACAATACACATATAATGATAATTTGATTTTTTCTCATGAACTTGTTGAGGGAAGGCATACCCATGCTCAGTGTATAAACTTTCATTACATGTACAAATATAGTCGTCTACAGATATAGACCCATGAATAGATGGCCATGAATGTAAGGCCATTGTACATTTGACTTAGCAATCCTAAAAATATCGCAGCCTGGATGGATGAAACTAGATCTGGGGTCTTCAATCTCATTCAATGTTTCACTCAAGTACAAGTTTAACCATGTGAATTGATGATCTAAAGTTGAACATGGGAAGACATCGTCTGATTACCAGCCAATGATGTAAGCCATTAACAAACGCGAGAGGAATCACCAATAATGATGATGACACTCAAGGTACTACAGTACATTTCACATGGTGTGAATAAATGATTTGATGTCGAACACCATACAAAGTCTTTCGGTCTAAGGTTAGTGATGTCAACCTACAGCCGGAAGTGAAAAACTTGCCATTGATGTATGCAAGCCTCAACGTACTGACGGGGTGTTTCTAAGTCAACTTCTTGGATAATGTGCTGATATAGACAAGAACTAATTCGTCACAAGAGGGCCTTGATGTATCCCACATCAATGACACGAAACGAGGTAAATGATTTTGGAGATGAAAAAATTGACTGACGACAGAAGGTTCAGGAATGGCGATCATGAAAATGAAGGTTTACGGTATTGAAAAGGATGAAGTTTGAACTGAATGACTTCTCTTGAACATGTCGACGACACTAAAATGAATTGGTAGGATTGACCCAAAACAAAGTAATGGATGGTATGATAGGCCAAAGGTGTGATAACCATCAAGCTGAATGACCCAACCAACATAGTCACGGTGAGGAGGTGAAAGTGTCATGTTCAAGAGTGATTTGATACCATAAACTGTTCTCACATTTTTGCCATTTTCCCCAGTCATTGCTGACTAGTACCTCTTTATTTTTATCAAGCTTGAGGAGGATAACATATACTTGTTGTATAATTTCACCCTTCGGGTGAATCCATCGCTATTTGATGCTTTAACGGGTCTAGCGAAGGTGAAACTTGGACTTGTCTAGATGGACAAGTTTGTCGGTATTTGATGTTTTTAACGAGTTTAATGACAAATATAACTTAGTCCTTTTCATGTTTAGATAGTTTGAAAAGTGACGAAAAGAAAACTCCAAAATTTCTTTTTCTTAGATTTGTCTCTCAAGTCTGAAAAAGCATAAAACGATACAAGAGAGAACCTATTGATCATGTTCGATCAACGTATTCCTTTTTTGTAGTTAATTTATCTTAGCCTGAAAAAGGGTTAAACTTAAACTGAGTAGATATCAATTTGAATCCGTTAACGATCTGGAAATGACAAGCACTCAGCAATCTTTTCATGTTTAGAGAGTCTAAAAATAGCTTAAAGAGGACACCAAGGGGGTTCCTTTTTCGTTTTTAACAAAGCTCAAAAAAGAGATAAAAGTTTTCTTTGTGGTCAAACATGTTCAATTTACATTTGACCACATCAAATTCTGCATGTAAGTTGTTAAACCTACTCAAAACACCATCAAAATAGATTAAAAATACCTGTTTCATGGATAAA
Source organism: Pinus tabuliformis (assembly GCA_031772625.1). NCBI lineage: Eukaryota > Viridiplantae > Streptophyta > Pinopsida > Pinales > Pinaceae > Pinus > Pinus tabuliformis. Next base: position 230,718,082 of record CM062815.1, read on the forward strand.
ATGAATAAAAACTAATGTTTACTCGATTAATGTGCAAGAAATAAACATAAAAACAAGTTTTACCATTCATTTTTACCATTTCACATTTACCCTTTGATTTTGGTGCTTTGGAGTAGTTTTTACCTCGAAGTTCACCAGCTAATTACGAAAGATTCAGTGGACCATTCCTCGTGCCATTAGGTAGGAGTTATCTCTGTTCTCTTTCATTTCATATCATTCATTTTCAATTTCAGGCAAAAATTTTGAGTTTTTTGGGCCCCTGGGGTTTCAATTTTCAAACCTGGGATCAGCGCACCCTTTCATCATCGAAAGGTGTGCTACAGTGCACTCACCTATAAGGCTTCTTGTATTACAGCGCACTGTCCCTAAGGCTGGGCTACACTGAGCGTGAAACCCAATTTCATTCAGCTGTTTTCACCCAAAAATTCTTCTTTTTTTTGCAAGAAATGGATCCTAATTTTCCTTATGGTTGTCTTTTTAAGTATTCATCGGATCATAATGACGATTAACTTGAGAGAATGAGAGCACAAACAATAGGATATTATTTCCCTAAATAGCCAAAACAGTTGAGGCCCTAAGGAATTGCGGGTTACTCAAACATTTCCGCTTATCTGGTATGAGGCAGAAAATTGAGCTTTTACAGTTCCTTGTCCGTTCATGGGATCCTACTGATCAGGCATTTCACATTAGAGACAAAGTCGTCTCAATTACCATCGATGACATATACTTTCTTACTGGACTATTGAGGTGGAGTGCCCCATCTCACTTTCTAGATTTGCCAAAAGGGGTGAATCAGTGAGAGATTACATACGACAGTTCTGTCAGCCAGCTGCATAGCCTAGTAGGGACGGAAAGATTAACATAAGGGATGTTAGTGATTTACCATTAAGGACGATCCTCTTTACCATTGCCAAATTGACTAGCAACATGACACTACATTTGGCAAACAGATCATACATGTAGTATGCATTAGAGTGTTTAGAGCCAAAAGTGTTCAACTCGTTCGAGGCAATACTTTCATCCTTGAAAGAAAAACTGACCAAGGTGAAAAGCGGAAAGACAAAAAACTTTGGCTATGGGTCGGTCCTGATTTCTTTCTCCTTGGAGAGAATTCCACTTATGTAGCCACAACTTGTTTCACTGGGTGTATCTAGACCTAGGGATCCACGGATGCAGAGATGGGTAGATCTTATGGCTAGGCATGCTGGTCAGTCATTGATTACATTTACCCCTGCATTCTTTGAGTGGCTTGATCGACAGGATATGGCCATCACATAGTATCCATATTCAAGGATGGATTTCTGCGGAGATCCAGACTTGATGTTACTAGTTGGAGCAAAGTGGGGTGCTATAGGTAAATTGTTTGAGAAAAGTTTTTTTTAATTATAAAGTTTCAACATTTTTTTTGTGTCTTTTGATTATTTCCAAGACTAAACAAAATCATTTTTTATGTATGCAGATGTTGGACCTGCTCAACCTGTGTGGCACCAACGAGTGGCAAGTGGGCTAGCACAGAGACCTATTGGGAGAGCAGTTCTCCGAGACTTAGATTTAGCCGAGACATTGGTTGAACTACAAGCCCACATAGAGGGTTTGACCCTAGGCATTCCGGATGTCCAGATTGAGGAGTTTCCTATGCGACTGTGGCACAACGCCATTGGCGTTCCAAGTCATTAGATGAGACTTTTACGCATGATAACACAGGCTGTGACCTGTTATCATGAGCACCACTAGTCTACTTAGATGTTTTCTGCATATATTTTGAGTTTTTGGGTCAGATGACTAATTTTTGTCTTGGACACAAACTATTTGTAAAAACTTTTAAAACAACTATCTATTTTACTTTCAGAGCTTTATTATGGTTATGTGATGCAATCCTATTCAACTCATGATGTGAATTGGAAATATTTACTTTATATATGTCGCAAATGTCTATTTAACACATGATTTGCTAGAGAATTAGTTAATGTGTTTAGATTTCTGGAAATATGCTGATATTGAATGTGTTCAAAATACCTTTCCAAAATACGAACTCTAAGGAACATGCGATGCATTGCTGGGTTTTAGATGGTATAAATGCCAGTAAGTTGTAGTACAACGAGTTGTGAGTCCATCCTAATTATGATTCGACGTATGCAAAGTGAAATGGCATCAGAGAGAACTCAATCAACGTGCTATACTCAGCGATATTTTTTGTTGATCGATCAATACAAATCCCTCTAAAACTCACTAACTCGCCGCTTGGAGCGAAAATGGCCCATGCTGCAGAGAATAGGTTCTGCATACTACGACTAGCCCCGTCGGCATAACCAACAAATGGTTCTTAAAAGTTTGACGTCTGCAACAAACGCAAAGTGGATTACTTAACCAAATAAAAACTCTAAAATAAACACACACACACATGCAACAGTGAGTTTGACTACATTTCACTAAGCATAGTAACATTTAAGGCACAACCTGTTTCAGGGCTGCGACAATGGAATCCCATCATTGTCCACTAACTCATAGGCACCTTTCGTCAAAACATGCTTAACAATATAAGGGCCCATCCATAGCGGTTCAAATTTTCCTGCTCCAAGTTTATCAGATTCCTGATCATAAAGCAAGACCAAGTCACCTTCTGAGAAGACATGAGGCTTCAAATTTCTATCATATTGTGCCTTAAGAAGTTTCTTATGTGCTTCGTTAGCCAATGCGGCATCACAGTAGGTTTCATCCAGATGGATTAATTCCAAGAAACACGCTTCTTCTTCAGAAGTGTCAGGTAACAGGTCAATTGCGAGTTTGAGAGATGAGATTTTACATTGAATTGGTAAGACTTCCTCCAAACCATACACCAATTCAAAGGGTGTGAATCCGGTCGCATTTCTCATCGAGGTTTGATATGCCCACAGAGTTGAGTATAGGATTAAATTCCAATTTCTTCTATGAACTCCAATCATTCTATGCAACATGCACTTAAGGACCTTGTTGATGGCCTCAACTTGTCCATTAGCTTGTGGGTAGTATGGAGTATAACTATCATGTGACAGTCATAACTTGGCAGTCAACTCAGCCATCATGTGATTGTGAAAATGAAACCCATGATCTATAACTATGGCTTGTGGTACATCAAACCTTGCAACCACATGGTTGAAGAAAAATAAAGCAGTCGTTTTGCCACTGTTGTTCAATGTTCGCATCGCCTTGGCTCATTTGGTAAAATAGTCAACAACAACTATAATATATCCATGCCCCCTAGCCGAGGTGGGGTTAAATGTCATAAAGTAAATGCCCCATTTGGTGGATGGGCCAATAACAACGACTGGATGCAATGGTGTAGATGGTAATCTGGTTTTTCGGTCATATATCTGGCATGAATGATAGCTTTTGACAACAATAATGCAATCTTTGAATATGGTTGGCCAAAAGTAACCAGCATGGAGAATTCTCTATGCAGTAGCATACCTAGATAAGTTTCCACCACAAGCACTTGAATGACATTCATTCAAAGCTTTCTCGGCTTCCTCATGAGTGAGGCACCTACGTAAAATCGTATCGACACCATGATGATAAAGTGTATCACCAATGATCAAATAATATTTGGCTTGGTATCGGGTATGTCGCTATTCAAAGCGAGAGGTATTAGGCCAGAAAGCTTGGGTCTAGAGATAGACCAGTATATCTCCATACCACAGATCACTTGACGAGATAAGAAACAGAGAATCATCCAAGATTGATGCTTCTGATGTTGAATCATTGGAGGATGAGGGAAGATCGCAAAGTAACTCGATGAAAACAAGAGATTTATTTGATTTATATTTGATGAATTCCAAATCAAACTCCTGCAAAATAACTATCTATTTTGAATATTTGCCCCCCAGCAATTGACGTGACAAAAAGTATGTCATAGGGTTGCAATCTGAAACAATAGTAGTTTTACGGAGGAGGATGTAATGATGAAATCTCTGCACAGATTGAACGACTGCAAAAGCTAACTTTTCGACATAGGAATACATACTTTTTGTATCATTGAGATTATGACTCAAGTAATAAATAAGATGTTCAATTCAACTTTCTTCTTGGACTAAAACCATGCCAATGGTTGTATCTGTAGTGGTGAGATACATGTAATAGTCTTTTTGATAGTTTGGGGCATACATTAATGATGCTCGAATCAAGGAACCTTTAAGAGCATCAAAGGAAGCTTTCACAACTTGATCCCAATGGAAGGGTGCCCCTTTCTTCAATAGACAAGTAAAACCTTTATCTAATTCAGCGTAGTTTAGAAAGAACCTCCTCAGAAAGTTTTCCTTCCCTTGAAGTCTCTATAACTGTAATAAGTTTAAAGGTGGAGGCAAGTCAAGGATTGCCTGAACCTTAATTGGATCGAGTTGAATTCCATCTTTTGAGACCATGAATCCAAGCAATCAACTAGAGCTAACACAAAGCACACACTTGTGCAGATTGAGTCATACCTTGTAGTGTCGACACCGTAAAATATTGCTCTCAAATGTTGAGGGTGATCAGTTCGCTTTTGTTAATGAGCAGGAAAATCATCAAGATAAGGTTGAACAATGTGATTGATGTCATGGAAGGCATAATTCATTGCCCTTTGAAATGTAGCCCCTGCATTATTCAAACCAAAAGGTAACTTTCGATAGGCGAATGTGCCCCACAGACAAATAATAGTTGTTTTAGATTGGTCCTGTGGGTGGATATTGATTTGATTGTAGCTAGAAAATCCATCCATAAATAAGATTTCACATCTGGCACATTCATCAATAATCAGGTTGATAAAGGGTGTAGGATAATTGTCTTTTGGACATGCTTGATTTACATCCCTATAATCGACGCACACTCGAATTGTTCCTTGTTTTTTCATAACTAGAACAATGTTAGATACCCAATCGGTAAGAGGTACAGAGAAAATGGAGCCAGCACGCAGATTTTATTCAACCTCTTCTTTAATGGAAACGACTTTCTTTGGATGAACAGGTTGAAGTTGCTGTCGTACTGGTTTGACATCAGGGTACATTTTGATCTCATGTTCAACAATTCTTGAGTGAATTCCTGGAACCTCCTCATAAGACCATGAAAAAATATATGTAAATTCACAAAAGAGAGCACAGAAATTATCAAGTTCCAATGGAGAACAAGATTTTCCGACATGAATGTTTTCTACAATGTTAGACTTAGTCAAAATGTTTATAGAAATCATTTCTTCTATGTTTGACAAATTATGCTCAGAATCTACAGTATCTACTCTAACAGAATTCGATAGGAAATCAACAATTGATGGGTGGTTTAGCTCATTTGAATAATCTTCGATGTCATCTGGAAGATGGGAATGATAATGATAATCTTCCCATGGTTCTTCTCCTATCATCATTGATTAGATGATTCCTTCATCCATAGAATGTATACATGAAAAAGGATCCGAAGAGGTACCATATTCTAACGACCTATCTACCCATACAATTGTTGAGTGTGGATTTGGGTTTGCCGCACAAGCCCGAAAGATTGATTGCTATGATGATTCAATGGGGCTTAACAACATTATCTCAATATTACTATCAACTTCAATTTAGTTGGTAATCCTCCTTAAATCAAATGAGGTGGAGGAAATCATGTTGCAAGTCTCTACTCTTGCCACTTCCGCCAAATCAGATGGTGACGGTAGGGTAAAATTACCCATTAGGGAAGGATCTTTAAGGAGACCTACTCCAACACTTTGAAGTGATAGCAGGGGTCTGTATACCAACGGAATGCTTCCCGTATCCTGTGAACTATTGGCGAAGAAGGCTAGCTGATCAATGACTTTGATTCCACCCTTAAAAGGGAATGCAATAGTACGAAAGTACGTGGAAACCACAACAACCATAGCATATATCCAAGGCCTTCCTAGTAAAATGTTGCAATCTACGGGTCCATCAACTACCTCAACTTCAACAGTAACTATTTTTCCTCCAAGTTCGATTTCTAGGTTACTCAAAATCCCACATGGAGTATATGTTCTTCCATCAAAGATTTTAACGTAGTTGGTGATCATGACAATGGCGGTGACCAAAGTGTTTTCCAGTAGCTCATGGACATAATGCAAATAGGTGCCCCCTCATCAATAATAGTTTGGTGAACATTCTTATTGAGAGATTTTACTTGGATTAGGAAAGCTAATTGCACTGGTAACTGTGGTGAATATCCCGCATTGCTAAAAACCACAAGATTTGAATCTGTGGGATCTATTCCGCCTATTGCTGATAGTAAAGCCTGCTTCTAGGAGGGACAGTTTTACAACACCTCGAGTGTATAATTTTGAGCTGCTCGAGCCCAAGGGTTGAATGTTGATTTGTGCACAACTCCCTTTGGTGGTTTTATTGTCAATTCAGGTACAATGGGTGGAACAACTTCAAATGAAGTCAAAGTCGAAGGATTAGGTTGATCAGTGGCCTGATTATTCGACAACGATGAATTTCCATAATCTTTGTTTCTTGTTGACACCAAAACTTCATTTTGTGGCTTTGTGATGGATAACATAAGTACTTGGGATGTGGAAGCATGGTCTGTTGCAACCAAATGTGTCTCCGGGGTTGGAAACGGATCAATCAACACTGTCGATGTGTTTGAAGTCTTTAAAATTTTAGAGACCTCAGAGCAATGTGGACAATCTCTTGTAAAATTCTCATCATTACATATCAGACATGGATAATGAGGTTTCCTTGCCGAAGTAGAGGAATCAGATGATTTCTCTGGAGGGGAATTTTCTTGTTTCTTTTTGTTTTTCCCCTTTTTCTTGCTCCTTGGTTGCTTTGGATTTTTGCCTTTTTCAGATGACACGGCATTAATCTCGGAGGCAAGAGTATTTTCTAATGCATTGGTAGTTTGATTGGAAACAACAAGAGTTTGACGAAATGGTCTCCCTGTTGTTTGTGTGCTTGAAGAACCAATCACACCGTCGCCGGCATGAGAGTCCTTACTCAATTGTGGAGGAGGGGGAACAGTGAAAGATGGTTGATGTGCATTGGGAATTTTATCATAAAGCGTGCTAGATTATGTGTAAATCAAATCCAAGTATTGGGCATGAGAAATAACTTGCTCTTCTGTGACAACTCCACCTTTTGCCACATCCTTAGTGATTGATGGAAACAAGGATTTCATGAACCACTCGGCTAAAAGCTGATCGGGAACATATGGCTTAACCATTCGATGACGACACCACCACTCATGAATATGATCTGATATATGGGTAGCAGTAGTCTATTTAAAGTTGGTTAAGAGTTTTGTTCCAGTATCGTATCTGATAGGTAACTGGAAGTGGGTCAAAAAAGTAGTGGCTAAAGTGGTGATATTGTCGAAAGAAGCTCTTGGTAATTCGATGTACCATTTAGCAGCTGGACCAGTAAGTGTTCTTTGGAAAAGACAAAGTCTGACCGAATCATCATTTAAGGAGTTTGATGAACACCACAAATGAAAGGTCATAACATGATTTGATGGGTCTTCTCCAGGATTTCCATTAAATTTTGGAATGTCAGATGGTAACTTATGTGGAATTACCAGCCACCAAGGTGCATATAAAATTGGATCATTAGTGAGCCAATTTAAATATGGTAATTCTAAAGTTGCTACAAATGGCAACTATCGATTCAATTCAGGTTGAGCATACCTAGGATATGATGGAATTGCCTGAGCAATAGGTCTTTGCATACCGACATAGGGCATCTGCATTTGGTAACCTTGGTATGGTTGTTGAACAAAACCAGTATAAGGTGGTTGTTGATAACCAGGTTGAATGTGTGGTTGTCCATAACTTGCAAAGCCCTGTTGACTAGGACCCTGGTAAGCTTGAGATTGACCAAAACCAGGTTGAGCCTATGGAACAAGTCCAAACTGGGGTTGGAATTGCTTCAATTGGAGTTGTTGAAATTGAGGCTGCCACGGTTGTTGAATCATTTGTTGTTGATTTAACGATTTTTGTTGTCCAACAATGAAAGGTTGGCTAGGTTGTGAATAAACTATACCAGTGTAAGCCTGGGTTAGTCCAGATAAGGGTATACTAACTTGAGGTTGTTGCTGAACTCCAGAAACAAATGGTTGTTGTACAAAAACTTGAGGAAGTTGAACTTCTTGACTCGAAACTTGTGATTGCAAGGTAGAAGGATCAGTTTGTACCAGTTGACGTACAACAGTTTGAACTTGTGACTGTGGTACATCAATAACAACAGGTGTAGTGGGAATAGTTGACATAGTTTGCATTGGTTGCGTTGGACACACAAGCCTTGGTTGAACTGGCATTATTGGTTTCCATTGACAAAATCTAATCCCCAATTGATGTGAATACTGTGGGATATTACCATATGTTAGACCCCTGGAACAAGGAGGATACGATGAATAAGAATATTGCTTTCCATATGGTGGAAATCTAGTATTTAATGGATACATAGGTCTTTGTTGACTAGATTGCCTAGCTTGATACTAATATGCAAGATCAAACTATTGAGTTCCCATTAGAGAATAACCAAGAAAAACTCCAGTTGAGGACATGGGTGATGACCATGGTGTAGAAGCAACCCCTGAGTGGGTTCCGAACAATGATTGGTAACCAATCGGGACAGACGATTCACCATACAAGTGTGACTCATGTGTGGTAGAAAACATTGAAGAGGTTACAACGTAGGATTCTGCTGCAGCTACATCAGATGATACAGTCCGAGATGTTGACGGTTGTTCATCCATAGTTAAATGTCCCAAAAGTTGTCCTAAAGAATCGACGGGTACTTGAAAAGAAGCAGGATCAAATGAAACGAAAAAATCAGGAGTATTATGGTAAAGATAAAGCCCAGTTCCAAAGTGAAACGGGACTCCAAGTGTGGAATTTCTTCCAATTCCTCCTATATAGAAATTAAACTTGGTGGAAGAACTTCACCGTCAGGTCTATAAAAGATTTCTGGTGGTGATGAATTTGAAGTTTCAATAGTTACTGATGTTTGAGGGGTAACCGGTTGATCGTCTTTCGGTAAAGTAACAACTTCTGAATGTTCAAATTCGAAGTCCAGATGTTTGGGTAAATGAACAACAGTTTTAGAAAGAGGTTCCTAAACAACTTCAGGTTCAGATGTAACTTCTGTTTGAACTGGGATAGATTTTGGATTAACTTCTGGTTGAACTAATTCAAGTTCAGAAGTACTTTCTTGTTGAGTAATTTTGAGTTGAGGATCAACTTGTTACTGAACAACTTCGGTTACTGTTTCACTAGGATCAGTGCTAATGTCCTCAGGTAATAGTGAAACTTCTTCTTGAGGAATAGATGTACCAGAAATAGTTGGAGTAACTGGAGTCTCTGTACTTACTGAAATAGATGATTCAGGTAACTCAGATGAATAACTAGGAGTTCTTGATGTACTAGACTCATTTAAGCGAGACCGCTTTAGCCGAATTGGTGTCGCTTCGGGAGGCAAAGGCAGTTTATTCACTGTTCTTCACGAATGATGGGGTATGGGTTGATGTTCCTCCACAATTTTTGATTAATTTTATTATCAAAAGAGAAATAAACGAAAAGGGGTATACTAGGCAAAAGGTTTACCAAGCAACTGTGAACTGCAGAATACCTCCTGGCGAACCAAGAAGTACGGGTAGGCAATCTCCCCGAATGTTGTGTTCGGTGTATCAGAGTTTACAAGGTGGCCGACTCGATTACTTAAGGATGGATAGAAACCTAAAGTTTTCCTCCCATATATACTCGAAGGTACATGGAGGCCTAGTCTGTATAAGCACTATCTAATGCAAAACCACATAGTGAGAGCATTCCCATATACTTTACGTACTGTAACACTGCGCTATATACCCAAAGGTACATGTAAGATCTACGATATAATCACATACGTGGAATGGGGTATCACGCTCGGGATGTATTGCAGACAAGTTAGGGACAAATTCTTTGTTTTACGACGCTGGAACACGTCTATAGCCTAGAACCACTAAATGTTCTCGCTAATGACAATGCACCATTAGGTAAATTGATGTTTATTTGAAGTTGATCTTGCTTAGGAATTTCCCTTTCAAGTTCACCACGTGATGTATTCTGAAATTCCTAGGAATGCAACTATCATGATAAGCATTTTTTCCATTCAATTTAACGATGAAAATCCTAGCTACTTAGGGATAGAGAAATTAGATTTCTTTTGATCAAAGAGCAAAGAGCACAATCTAAATGCAAATTTCCTACACTATGCCTCTCAACACACACAAACTTCTTAAATGCAACGTGCATGTATTTCTCTTCAATTTCCCTTAATGTGAATGAACAAAAAGGAAAACTAAAGCACAATCGATCAATAAACTCTTTTCATCAAAATGACGATTTTGTGACAATTCCTTTTCAATGAAAGAAAGGATTTATGATACTTTCTTTTTCAAAGAAATGAGGAATTACGACACTTTCAACGAAAAGACTAATCATATGCACACATTAATCAATCGATCTTTCATGAATGAAGACATTATGACAATTCAATTTTTGAAGGAAAAGAAAATTTTACGACACTTTCTTTCGACAAAGATCAATCGACCAAAAAACTAACTTTCGACCATAGATTGAAAATGACAAAGTAAATACATAAGAAATATTTATCAATCCTAGTTTAAGTAGGGCCAGTTAAGGAGATGAAAAACTATTTTCAGAGACAAGACATTATTGACATTCAACAAATCATTCAAATAGGAGAAAATTAACAAAAAACTTCAGTTCCTAGATGGGAAACTGACCCTCAAGGGATCAACGCATGGTGCAGCGAGAGACAGTGCACTTCAGTGCACTGACTCTATGTGAGAAGTGCATTGCAGCGCACTATGTCCTTCATTGGGCTATGCTGGTGACAGTAAGCCATTTTTGAAGGCAATTTGACACAGTTTTGACTGAATTTTCAATGAAATAAGACTGAAATTCAATCAACGACCACAAGTAGAGTATGTAGAAATGTCCTAAGAGGCTGATAAGCTACTAAGATGGATAATCACTCGTCATGGCAGGTATCGTTTTCTCTTTGGCATATAGGTTAGGGAAGCCATTTTTCCACTGCATTATGCATACTAGCCTCCATTTGTCGATACATCTGCCATAGGGTCGATCCCATCGTGTTATGGTCAGTAAACCATCTTCACTCGCCGATTTTTTAATCATGACACGATGGTAGAGCCATCATTTTCATGGGCATCCTAGTTAGCACCTCACTGAAATTTATTGCCCATGCTGCTCCGATTTGAGTAGGCTCGGGAGTCCTCTGTAGTCCCACCATGAATTATGCGACGAAGACTCATTCCTCTTAGCTTCTTCGCTTTTTTCTGGCCTTATACGCTAGAGGCTCCTTTGTGTTGAGTTGTACTACTGCATTGCATTTTGACCATTTGCACCTTTTGGCCTTGAGCCGGCTTCACTTGGACTCGTGTTTTAGCCAACTTTTGACCATGACTACTACGAAATCAAACTTGCATGCCCTTGACTTCTGCAACTTGACACACCTTGACCCATGGAAGGAACACACCTTTGAGTGTCTTTGACTAGTTTCGTCTCCCTGCATTGAGCATAGGAATGTTCCAATCCCAGGAACTAGATCATCTGTTTCACCGACACTTGTTCTTTCCACTGTACTATAGCATTATTTTATTATTTTTCCAGCTTAAAGAAAAAGACAAAAATTATATACTCTAAAAAAAGAGCGGGAATGGGACAAGATTTCCTTTTATTGTTGGCAGCTAGAGTTAGTCGTGTCACCCTTGAACAAAGCACTCAAAACAAAGTCCATTTGGGCAAGATTTAGTTTGGCTTAGGTACGCCTTAACCTTGTTATTGAGTCGGTTCTCCCCCGATTGGTTATCTCTTCCAATCATATGGAGGGTTCGTTTGTGCCTCCTGCACGACGAGCTTATACAGATTCATTATATGCTGCCACATAGTCACATTAAGTCATGCTTTTGTTCAAGGGAAGTTAGACTGAGTCGGCCTCTCTGCGGTGTCTCTTGACTCATTTTCTAGTCGGCCATCCCTGGTTGTCAGTGTCTTGTCTATCATCACATCAGTTATATTAGTCATTTACTCACGTCGCTTTGAGAAGGTCCCCATTGACTTCTTGCTGGCGGGTCTTGTCCTTATCGACAACGACATCTTGCTCTGAGGGCAGGCCTAGAGCCGCACCTTGCCCTATTTACATTATTGATAGGTCACCTTGTGCTCAACATCGATCAGTATCATGGGTCTTTGACTGTGTTGTTTCCCTTGTGTTCGACATCAGCTTACATTATCACACATTGGGATTTGTGCTGTACCTTGGTTTCCATTTGACCCTATTGGTGGATACGTCGCCTCTGTGTCAGCTTTCATTATTGGTTGGTTCAGAGGGTTTCTGTCGCGCACTAGCCACATCTTGTGTACGCTGGAAACGTGCTTCAATCGGGTTACTACAACTTTTTTTGTTCGATTACTTCCACATTATTGGCCTACGAGTTACACTCGCACTAGATTGATGAAGGATGCCTTAATGCCTTCCTTCTAGCATATCTTTCCCTATTGACTATGACTCATTGCTCTGGGGCAAAGATCTAGAGTCCATTTGGCAGTACCTTGGGGTTTGCAGTCATTAGTGGCAGATCCTTCGCTATTGACAGTGGGAAACCATCATTGTCTCCTGATTGATATATTCTTACAGGTGTTCGACTCCAGCTCATCTATTCACACTTGTTGGATTGTACTGGGTACCTTAACGCTCATTATCATTATCGATGATTAGTCTCGCGTTTGTTAACGGTATACATTAATGACTGGTAATCAAACAATTTCTCACATGGTCGACTTCAGATCATTTATTCCCATGGTGTAGAAATGTACCACAGTGGTCGGTGAAGACCTCAGGTTGCATCAACATTCATTGGTTCACTTGACAGTTGCTCCTATTGCTGCTAGTTGATACCACTCCACCTTATATGTTGCAGTCATTCATGGCAACATTCTATATGCTAGCTGCTAAGTTTGCAATGTAGTACCATCTTACTCCATCATGCTCATTTGGTACCTTATGGGATCAGTCTTTGATATCAGTGATCCATTGCATCTTTCAGCATCATTGACAATCTTATATGTGATATTCAGACATGTACTTGTTCGATCATGATCAGATGATCCATTATGTATTTTCCAGTTCTTTATACTTGTATACTTAGTGGATCCGCTTGTACTTGATACGCGGACATGCTTTACTTTCTCTGAGCATGGGTATGCCCGCCTCAGACAGTGTTTCTTTCTGATCTCCTTTTGTGGCTTGGCAGGCTGAACTTTGGTGAAGTCCTTCTTAGTTTTTGACAGATTTCCTTTCCATGTACTTGCTTAATACATTTCAGCCATCATATACCCCTTCTGACCTCATATATTAGGGGGAATCTGTTATAGCTCCAAATATCACTCTTGATGTTTGTGATGCTGCACTCATGGCCTAGGGCAACCCCTCCTTCCAGACTTGGTCCAAAATTTAAAAAACAATGTTTTATTCCCTATACGCGGCATTGCCCTGAACTAAACGCGTGTATACGCGGGTCTGCGTATACCCAACCCGCGTATATGTATTAAAACACTTAAAAAAAATTAAAACTCCTTAATTTCGGGTGGAGATCGCAGGTTTTACCTCCTGATCACCTGTTAGTGCCCATGGCCCAACTGTTCCCAACGAATTCCCAACTAAACAACTACCTTGGGAGAAGTATAAAAGGCTTCCATGGGAAGGCCTAAAGGAGGAGAGAATAGAGAGAAAGATCGCGCTGCTGAGATAATCCCTGTACCAGGTCTGAAGTCCCTTGTGCTTCCAGCACCTCCCCCATTTGCAGGAAACCCTTGTTTCATTGTGTGTTGATGTCTATCTACCATTTGAGATATCATGGAGTAAGTCATGGAAGGAATTTGTTAAAGGCTTGAGACTGGACGAATCCGAAGGACGGTTCCGCATGGAGCCTGCGAAAGGACGAATCAGGTGAAATTATTCCTTTTTGTACTTTAGTTCTTTATAATAAAAGAAACAATTGTCTTGTTCCTGATATAAATCTTCTTCATGTTTATGATATCAATGTTATGATTCACATGTGAATGGTTGTTTTTAATTATATAACTAACTACCTTTCTATATGTAATGAAGATGATTTCTTTATGATGCTTTGTCCATATACTGTTATTATTTCTGGAATTGGTGGTTTTGTAGGTTGAAGGACTCAAAGGAACTCGAAGAGGGTCTGAACCCTTATTGGATCTTCTCAAACGAAGGACCTAAGGTGCACCCCTTCTTCCTATAGTTTGTTTATATTAGCATCATGGCTATGTGGAATGTGTGTTTCTTTGTTTAAATAACACCCAATCTGCTAGGGTACCAACCTAAGACCCTAGGGGAAGATTTGCCTTAACATTAATGCAATGGGAGCATCCATCCTTGGTTCTTATGGATTCAAGGACGGGGGCGAAGGGTTTTCAGTGAAATTGGGGAAAACTGGTCTAATTCAGAGTATTTTGGAGTCATTGGGCAACTATCTTGCTGAATTACTTAGCAATTTGAAGCAATTGAGTCAAGGTTTTGGGAATAAAACAGTGTTTCTCAGTGAATTTCGGTAAATACCTAGTTTCGACTTTGAACAGAGTAATGGCGACTGTGCACGGTTTGCAGGAAGCGTACATGACTGAAAGGTGGTCCGGAGTTTCAGCAGCTTTAGCAGGTTGGTAGTTGGATGTGGGTTGACGGTTGCACATACTTTGGTGCTTGCATGGACATCTGAGGGGTATTTTTCTCTGTAAAACAAAAAACAATGAGTTTTTTAGTTTTATTCGTAAAGTCAACTATTTTGGCGGGTACACTGGGAAAAGTACACTTGGTGTTAAGCGGGGGATGCGACATTTTTTTTTTTAGTGGGAGGCGGTAAGAGGGATCATATCGCACTGCTTTTGGGCTCGAGCAGTTTTGGGCGGAGGCCGCCCGATGCCATTCATCGGGCGCAACGTAACATCGGGGTGAATAGTGAAACCACCCATATCGAGCGGGTAAAGGTCAGGCTTTGGAGGCCGCCCGACATGAGTGTCGACCATTGGATCAAAAGGGATCAAATTGTACGATGATCGGGGTGATGATTTGATATGAAGTTTAATGGAGGGGCCCGATGGGGTTTTAATGTGGCGGGATTTAATTAATTGCAGATTATGGAGGCTTAATGACGTCGGCAGTGATTTCATTGGTGGGGATAGATTATTAATTAACCACTGATTGATTAATTAATCTCTTTATTCAGCGATGGGTCTTGGTTATTAATTAGCCGCTAATCGATTCAATTAACCCCTTAATCATGACTTTAATAAAGCTTATGTTTCAAACTTCGGGGACAAGATATTAAAATTCAGGGGGTTTAATAAAATATACAGAAAGGGGTATCTTTGGGATATAATACATAAAGTTAAAGTTAATATGAAATAAAGACGGAAAATAACTTAGCGCTAAGTACAATGTTCATTTATAATTCATCGGTTTTGTATAAACACATTATAACTTAGGCTTAGGGTGATTTTTGTGGGTTCTTTTGGAAAAGGGGTTTGCCTGGGGGTGATTACTTTCCCTAGGCAAATGGTGCTTTTACCTTAGGAAAAAGGATTTTTTTAGGGAAAATGTGTGAATTGTGGAGGGGATGAATTCTTTAGGAGGGAAATTTAATACTTAGAACCTATAAGTTATTGGGCTGAGGGTCTGGTCCCTCCAGAAGTTAGAGAAATGCTCTAAGCCCCTGTAACTTAGGGTTTTAGGTACTTTAAGACTTTCCTTGGAAATTAGTTATGTGAAAAATGTAGTGAATGAGGGAGGTTAATCAATTTGACTTTGTGTATTTTGGTAAATGCTCAATTATCATCCATACTTTAGAAATTTGATGATGAAGGTAAATTATATGATATTATCTAATCAATCATCACAATTCTGCAACCATTCAACTACTTATCCATCTGCTCATCCTACCATTTTTACTTCTCTTTATTAGGGTGCACTTAAGCTAGAAAACCCTTATCAAAACCTTTTTATTTTCTTTTACAATGGTATTCTAACTAAATCTAACCTTATTACATCCAAGGGCTCAGATTAAACAGTTGAGCTCCTTTTATTTAGTCTACCTATCTACTTATCTGCCAAGATTACATTGTTTGGTTAGATTTTATTTCTCTATCTATGAACATGAAGTTTAAAACATGAAATAGCCAAGTTTAAACATATTGACTATCCATGGATTGTGGCAAAGGTAACAAGTTTCACACAATCTTTTTATTCTATATCAAAAGTAAATGGTAGTGGCATTTTGACTTGCACACTTTCATGGTATTTTTCTTTATTAGGGTTCATTTTTCCAGATTTTTTGACCTTTTTCTTCTTTTTGTCCTTTGATTTTTATTTTAGGACATACCCTCTTTACATTTTTTATTTTTATTTTTTATTTTTTGAATATGGAAAACATTTTCAGCAAGCAAAGGTATGTACATATTACAATTTTGATCTCAGCTATTCAAAAATTATGACTCCTATTCATATAGGAACATAACAAAGTCTATAGAGGAAAAACTAATGGAAAAATCGAAGAAGAAGTCACGGACTCAAGGGCCACTGGTAAAGAAGGAAAGAAGGGACGACCTCGACTCTCCATAGCCCACCGAGAAGAAGATTATAGAAAAACAAAAGAAGAATAAGCCTCGGACACTTGGGCTACATATGAAGGAAGGAGAAAAATATGAGGAAGTGGTGGTGACAAGGGAGACTGTGGGCAAACAACCTAAGTCGAAGAATGGCACTTACACCTCTACAAAAATATTTACTAGAAGCCAGGCTATTCAGCTGGCTATAAGGGATACTATGGTTGCAGAAGTACTTCCCGAGACATCAGATAAGAGGAAGGAGAAACACGACGGCCCACCTAAAGGTAAAGAGAAGATCGAGTTAGCTAAGTTTATCAGCGAAGAAGCAATTTCCTTTGAGGACTCCCTGCTACATGGAAGCGGGAATAACACAGAAGGAGAAAAACAAGTAGAGGAGGACCTTCGGTCCCCTCAATCCCTCGAAGGACATCAGGAAGGGGAAGTAACCCCTCAGAGGAGACAGTCTTAGCAGGAATTGGAAAAAATCATCACCGAGCTCACCATTTCAGAGAGAGCCTTGAGAAAGGAAAACGAGACCCTGAAGGAGAACAACTTGCATATAGAAAAATAACATGATGAGTGGGTTTAGAAAGTGGCCAGAATTATGAGAAAGAAGAAGGCTAGGATAAACCATCTGAAAAAGAAGAATGAATTATAAAAGGGTCAATTTCATGCAGAATCCGTCGTAACCAATTCGACCAGTTGGCAGAGGTATCAAATTAGTTGGTTGCAGTAGCTGTAGCTCAGGATAAGGAATGATTTCCTTTTTCTTTCCAGGGAATATGCAACATTTCTGCTTACATAAGGGGCATGCCATAAGCTAGGGGTGGGGGAGATGTTGGGGCTTGTTTTTGCCCAATTTTGACACCCTTTTCCATACTTTACCTCTCCCATTTTAAACTATCTTTAACCCCCATTATGCCTATTTCGACTTAGGTTTTTGCCAAAAAGGGTGTCGTAAGCTGAAGGTATGAAAATTAACATGAAAAAGCATATTTTACCTTAATCTTAAGTATTCCTTACAACTAGTTGTTCTTTATTTAATTACCATGCCAACTAATCTAGAGTTCTTGTGCAGTTTTGTTTTGATTCGAAAATAGGCCCGTAATTCTTGTAGACAACTATGTGATCCTATTTCCTACAAACACTTTGCAATTCTTATAGTCGTGGATTTCTTGTAATCGCCTAGATTTCCTGTAGCAACATCGGATGTTAGATATGTTCCACGAATATCTATGTCAAACAGGAACATGGGTTTTGTGGGGAATATATCACATATGGATGTTATCCTATTGGTTGTTTCAGATCTGCCAACGATACTGCCTAGATTCATAAACCTTCTCTCGTTGGCCATTTGGAGGAAAGCTACAACCATGTAACAAATTTTGTCTAATCCATGCTTTCAGTCATGGATTAGAACCAGTATGGCTAAATTCGATATTTTGTAATAGGATTGTTAGCCGATGGCTTAGATTAATAGTCTTCCTTACTTCGAGCCATATTTGGGCTTTTGTAAATGTATAAATTATATTCTAGTTTTTATGATAGCGGATTGCTAGGTTGGTTTCAGCTAAGATTGTATATCAAATTGTACTTGATTGTATCTTTTTCAGGTTAATAGAATATTATATGTTTTGTCTACTTCAGTGAGCAAGTTCTGCTAATTTGAAGGGGTTGTGAGTAAGGGAGGGACTGCTTTGCGCACAACTCCCGTAGTTGAGTGTTTATGCATTTTATTTCTGTTATGTAATAATAATTTATTTTTACAGCAAATGCACTCTTTCTAATATATCAACAACACATGATTAAGTGAACTAGTTTCTTGTGCATGTGTGGAATTCATTTAATGAAGATTTGATTTCTAATGTTGATTGAATTTCTGCGTTTGTTGTAAGTTGATTTCAATAACTTTTCCTAATCATCATCGACAATCTTAAGAGATGTAGATGGATGTTTGATCCACTCTATAGCCTTTGTTGCTAAGTGATTGATGTAGGAAAGAGTCATTGGTTTGGTATGATTGGCTAGTTAAATTAATCAACACTTACAGTCTTAAGCCTGCATATATTTTGCGCAACATCTCAAAATCTTACCTGCCCTGGGTTGATGATTTATGTTAATCAAATTAAAAGGCTATAATTTGACCCAAAACACCTATATCTTTCTTTATAGAGAGGAATATCCTCTTATCATCTGTCATATGATTAGCCCATCAACTATATATGTACTAGGAATTATCCTCATCCCGATCATATAGAGAATGACTACATGTCTCTTACTTCTCTTCCTTTATATTTCATGCTTTAGTATGTTGAACTTTTTTAAATGGATATTCCTTTGAATTCTTGTTCAATTGTTTATTCTAAGTAGGTCATTTCTATTGATTGGATTGTCTTAATTTTCTCCTGCAACCCTTTTCCATGTTTCAAAACTTATCGCATTCATAACAACCTATGTGACCAAATAATGGGGCAAAATAATCATGTCTTCTAAAACCATTCCACGTATATGATCTCTTCCTCATATTCCTTTCATTTCCATATGATTTGTATTCTATGGCCATTAGACGAAATTTCACCATCAAAGAGCTTGTGAATTTTTCATTTAATTTCCATGTCATATTATGTAAATGAGTCAAAACCCTTTAAATTTGAGGAAGAGGTACATGTAAATATTTTGGAGGGAAAAGAAGAAAAACCACCTTTTTAAAAATCTATTTTTGGTTGATCCCTATATAGGTTTACTCAAATTTCAAGTGTAAATACTCGTTGGATGTGTAATTATATTCAACATCCAATGAGTACCCAATATGCATACTTTTGACAAGCCCACATTGATAAAAATTGAAGATACATTAAAAAACATGAGAACAAACTTTTTAAATGTATCTTCAATTTTTATCAATGTGGGTCTTCTCAAAAGTATTCATATTGGGTACTCGTTGGATGTGGAATTTAATTACGCATCCAACGAGTGTCTACACTTGAAATTTGAGTAAACCTACAAGGATATAAGCCAAAAATACAATTAAAAAAAGTAGTTTTCTTATTTTCCTTCTAAAATTCATAACTCTTATTTTATTATTTTAACTTTTAATTTATTATTTTTCCTTAGGAGACCACTTTTAGGTTAAAATTTCCTCTAATTCTCCTTTTCAAATAAATGAAAAGAAAACAATAGCCATGAAAGAAACTTGTATATCTGGGAACATATGATCTCCTTGTGGGGAGGGTTATTCCTAAACTTCTTGCCGAATTGTAATATCTGAATAATTTTTTTCTATAATCAATTGCAATGTGTCGAAATATGTGGTAGATGAAGTAGTCGACATCATTCATCAATGGAGAGAAGGAATTATTGTTCCTCCTTTGGAAACTTGTATTTTTTCCATACACATCCTTGGGAGTAAATGGCCTTCTTGGTAAAGTCACTCTCCTTGGTTGTTGGCTTTGCTACTTGCCTCCATTACTTTATTTTGATATTATGTTATTACTTGTTTCCCTACCAAAGTTATCATATGGTACCTTATTATCTCTAAGACTACCTACACATGCCCATGAGCTAGACTCTCCCTTAGTTGCTTCATGAAAACAAAGACCTAATTTAATGGAGAGAGACCTTTGACTGTTAAGGATATTTTCAACCATTTTGGTAATCTTGAAATATCAACCATTTGACCTCTTCATATAAATCACTTCTTAATGACACAACCTCAGTTTATAATTTCTCATAGTGATCTTTTCTTTCTTTTAGTTGATTCCTTATTATCTTCTAACTAAGTTTTCAACCTTATAATTTATTCCTTAATCTCATACTCTTTGTCATCAAATATTTGGAGTAACTTCTTATATTTAATCTCCTATTCATTAGTATTTTGTAAATCAGTCCTTAGAGAGATGATCTTAGCTTCAAGTCCCTCACAATGACTTTCTCCTTTGTAAAGTTGTCTAGTCACTACTTCATTAGCTCTTTTAACATCTTCTAGTTGGGCTTGTAGGACTACTACAATCTTCTTTGACTCATCCAAATCATAATATATGTTCTCATATACCTATAACTTCTCCTTCAGAATCTCAAATTGTTTCAAGGCAAAGACAAGTTTCTTTTTAAGGTCAAATTCATTTTCTAACCTTTATTCTTATGAATCTACAACACCATATGACATGAAAGAAACTAAATCTTCTGCATGGATACACTCCTCTTCTGATAGATTATGCTTTCCTTCTTTAGATACATTGAATTCTTCCTAACCCCTATGTTATTAATCAAGGATTTCAAAACAAGAAGAATAAATATGGCCTATATTCAAACATTTATGACAGTATAGGAAGTTACCTATTGATTGAACCTCATCTTCATCTATATTCATTTCAATCTTATATCCATAGACGCCTTGAAACCTATCCCATACATCCTTTGTAATTTGTATATTGTCCCAGATATCCTTTGTAGTATCCTTAATACTTATGTGTAATATTCTTAAATTTTAAATCAGATATACTAAAGAAAATTTCATACATATCCTAGTCATTATTTTTCCTTCCTTGACTCAATGGGGAAGTTTTAGTATAACCATTACATACTATGTGAAAAACTTCAAATCCAAGAGATATTAATATATAGTCAATCCTTTCTTTCCATATCTAATAGTTTGCATCATTTAGCAGAGGCATACCTTGATTATTAATATTTCTTGAAATGAATTGTCACTACATCTTATTATCCTCTTCTAATAATTGTTAACACTTCGAGTAAAACTGATATATTGCTTTCACAATAACAATATTTTTGACTTATGTTCCTCTTCTTATTTTTCTTCTTCTTCTTCTTCCTTTTCTTTTCCATAATTCCCAAATCTCCTAGTGGTCAAATTGATTTCCGAAGGACCAACTCTAATAAAAATTATTGGAAATACTGAGTGGGAGGGGAGTGAATTGGTATTTTCGGAATTATTACAAATGTATACTTTCATGTTTTTAGTGATATATTATATGACCAAAACCATAAAACAAAATTTAACATCATCAATATCAAGCACAAATGATGCAAATATTCTTAATATGGAAACCCATAAAGGGAGAAGGCCACCATTATTCTTCTTCTCTTCTTAAATATTTACATAAGTTCACTAGCATCAATTGGTAGGAAGCACCTACTCCCTTTACAATCTATTTCTAGTACCCACTAGCTCGAAGCATCCACTCCCTTACATTGTTTCATTGGCACCCATGAGTAGGAAGAACCCACTCCCTTCATAGCTTCGTTGGCACCCACCAACAGAAGCACCTACTCCCTCATATTAGTTCACTCACACCAACCAACTAGAGGCTCTGACCCCAAAAAACATGTGGACCACCCTTTCATCCATTATCAAAATGGATCCACTCCCTTCACTGCAAATTCAAAATCAATACAAACTCTTCCTACAAATTCTTCTCTGTTCAATAATGCATCAATAATACACTTCATATATTAGTAACATAATTTGTTGTTATCTGTAACTCAATAGAAATCATATTTAGTAGTAATGCAATATACTTCTCATGCTCTCATCAACAATGATATGTCAGCACTTTAATAGTCCACCATCATCATACATCAGCAATGTGAGCTTCGTCATCATATTAACACTAATTATAGCACAAACCCTATATTCCAAACTAAACATATTAATTATCAGGTTTAAGTAGCAAAACTTTGAATACATCCTTATTCATCAAATATCAGGCAATACCATATTAATAAATAATATAAGCATCCATTCCCTACAACATAATCTCAACATATCCTAAAAAATCAACTTTGTCAATATTCATACCCTGGAAATGTCAATTATGAGTATCTCACCAAATTCAAACTCAAGATAACATATCCCTCATCCACATCAGTAGCAAAACTTTGGGAACAATTTGTTCACCCTTGTGAAGACATTCCAATGATGTATACTACTCATTCACAACAAAGAGATGTCATCCCTAATTTTTGACTCTAAATATTCATCAATAACTAAACGTTAGTATCAATCTTAATTGATCACAAAACCCTTCATTAGCAGTATTTATAGCATATATTAATAAAACAATCCTTGAAAACTTCTAATAATCATCATATTTAGTGGAACTTAGTGTCCCATGGAAATCTGACTTTACACCTCAATAGTACATTAATATTGCAACAAGACAAACTATATCATTCAATATTTTCTTCATCCCTCAAGAAATCAACCATGTAATTCAGATCCTCCTTAGTAGCAACAATACTTTGAGACCACTCCAAAGAAGTATACTAGTTTAGTCACAAGATTTTGAATAAGAGATGGTAGCGTAAACCTAAATCCTAGTCATTACACATTCTGAACAAAATCAATAGAAAATTAATCAATAATGACACTATTAGTAGTAATATGAAAATCTAGAAACCAGTCTTGCCAAGCACCATAACCTATGATTACTAAAGAACTCATCTTGCAACAACCTTGAACCAAGTATGAACATAAAATAATGTAGTCCATCAATAGAAGCACATTAGATCAACATGAAGCATAGAATACAACACTTTTGTGAACATACTAGCCTTTGTTAAGTCAGTAACCCTGGTAGCAAACAAACTCATGGATATCGTCAGACATAATATAAACAATGGTACCCTTCATCAATAAAAGGAATTGATTTTTTCACAATTCATATGTGTATTGTTGGCACAAGTTAATTAACTATAAAAAATAATCCTAGCAATGAAATTGGTCTAGGTTACACCATTCTTTGCATTATCGAAGCGTTGTAAGAAATACGACATGGCACCAGATCATGCCATTGTATTCATGAAACACAATGGATCACAACTACGCGCTAGATTAGATCACATCAAATCATATTCAGCTATAATATGTCCTTGCATGGATTGAAAACTTTGTGATAATACCAAATTGGGTATAATTCCTTTATAACCAATCTCACATCCATATTAGTGTAAGGGAAACACACCATGTGATATCACACCAAAACAATTCACCAAAATTCTGCCACTACAAGTTCTCTAACAGTTTCTCGTCACACATAGCAATTAAACAACCACAAAATAGAGAGAACCTAGGTTAATTAGTCGTACATTTATGTATCAAAACCACCACTTTGAAATTATTACTATGAGTTGAATTATTGTGGCTCATTCGACTTAGCATATCTTTACACAAATATTGTATGAGATGCCACAAACGTAGCCTACTATGAATTTGGTCGACTCCATATCACACTTGAACCTGTCTAGCTTCAATTCGATAATATTCTCATCATACTACATAATATGACATATAAATCATTTTTGTGTCACATATGCACACGACCTCAATCACATCTTACACCAAATATCATTATTAGAGAAAATATTTCTGTATTAGTGATGAAACACCATCAAATCAAATAATGCACCTAGATTCATTGAGATCAAGAGTACGACCAAGACCTATTTGTAATGCAAGATCATGATCTTAACGATCCCCACACAAAATTATGACATCATCCAACTATACTAGAAAAAACTAATAAAAGAAAAAATATTGCATAGATCACTCAATTGATACACCCAAATGCCAATTTTCTTTTATTTATATATCCATCTATCGAAGAACAAATCAAGTTGGCCATCAAATTACCGTGAGAAATCACTTGTGAAATTTCAATGATAATTGAGATCTATCCCTGACCTAAGATTACCATGAGAGAAAACCAAGGGAGAAGACGATGGTTTTTGAGGCACTGTACGTACGTTTTTCTTACCTAACAATGCAAACATAATTTATCAATAGCTAATATGAGTTGTGGTTATCGAATATGTATGATAAATCTAGGTTATAGACATTGGATGTCCGCCTTTATTCTATGCCCATTCCTGAATGAGGCTAGTCCTCTGTCACGCTTGATCATTGGCCTTAAGAAACCATAATCAACTGTTCCCAAGTGTCCAACTTTCTCATCCAACATTTTGTAGAATTCCTGCAGAAACTCAGATAGATTTAGAATTCTAGGTAAATTAAACACAAGTAATTTGCTGATATTCAAGAGAGGAGAGAAAGAGCTTGCTCCATAAAATCAATATATTAAATTAATGAAAAATAGTAATACATGAGCAACCAAATCTCTAATCCCAAAGGGAGGTGGTTATATTGAAATTGCCGAATCTAGAAAACTAGGAAAAAACTAGTAAAAAGCTAGAAAAGGATAAGAAAAGCTAAAGGGAGGCCTAAGATAGCAAAAATGACTCAAACAACCTATTCCAACTATCGGCCATGAGGAAAGCATGAGGAGGGGTGAATTTATGAAGGAATGCAACTTTAAAACATGCTAAAATGGTCCGAGGGAACAAAACCCTTGATTTAAGGGGGAATCTTCATGTGGGGCGCCAATCTCAAATAACTCAAGTGGATGAGTTGTGGTTAGGTGTGAACATGCTCTTATATGTCTAAATGGTTTAGGAAAGTGCTTGGACCAATATTTCCATAATATTAAGCCTTTAAGGGCAAAAAACAAGGGAAAGTTGGTCCACCGAGCTAGTTTACCAAAAACCAAGTGTGAAGATGATTTTTAGTGCATGTGGCTAAGTCAAGGATAGTTAGGCTAAAAAATAAATGTAGATGTTAGGATTATATTCCAACACATTTAGCATTATGCAACCATCTATCCAATGATATTATGCAACCATAGTTAACTAGGTTGATATCAATGGCAACAAATAATACCAATATAACATTTTCTTTCAAGGCTATGTCTAGGGCTTGCAATCTGTGTTGTTTAGGCACCTATGACTCAAACTATTTCACAAAGGAATATACATCTATTATCCATCAAACTGTGTGGAATCTTGTACCTTTATCCTAATCCTGTGAACTTCATAGGTAATATAAGTGCATCATTTTATGGATACTTCATGCAACCTATGCTTCAAATTTTCAAGTTATTCATTTAAATATGAGGTGCAAGAGTTAATTCTTTTCCAGTTTAATACAACATCAACAGTTGGATTGACATAGGCATCCCTGCACCTAGTCACATTGTAGATGTTTTCATGATATTTCATGTTGAATCCTTCCCTCACAAGTTCCATATAATGATCTCCCTCTATTATATATAATGGCACAACAACCTTCAAGTATCTTGACTCAAGGATCATTTGTCTCTTTTTTGGGTTGATCATGACTTGATTATCGAAATCCCATTAAATTCCTAGAAACAAATGGTATGGGTTGGTATTATCCACTATCTATATTACCTAAAATTAAAAATACTCCTAAATTCATAAATGTTGACCTCTACCCCCGTCAACCTGCCAATAGGGAAAATCCTATACACATTTTCCAACCTTATATAGATAGGCAGACAAGTTAACTTTGGCCTTCCCATCACTTCCTATGTCTTCCTAGGAAAAATATTTACATCTAACCCTTGATCATGAATAATTTTGTCCATGTCATACTCCCCAATATGCACATTAAACCTGAATTCTCTATTTTTCATTTTCTTGTGCATAACTTGCTTAGAAATGCATGGCAGGGTCTGTGTGGTAGGAAATTCCCACTCTTGTGAACACTGATCAATTATTTTGCACAACTTGTCTAGGGTTGATTCATCCTTTATTATTTCTAAATAAATCTTCAAGAAATTATTACTAGGGCTTAGCTCTTCAATAACTTCTATAGGTGTAGAATTGTCATATAATGGGCACATATTGTATACAAGTAGTACTTTCTATGCAGTGGAGCTTTATGCACCCCATTCTATTGCAACCAATTGTCTCTTGGATTCCTTTTATGTGTCTTTTTATTTCACTAGATCAAATACTGGAGTTGGTTATGTGGATTTCCATACCCATTGGTTTTGTTGGATTCCTTCTTCCATTTCATCTACTCTGGTCCTCAATCCTTTGTGTGTAATTTCTCCAACCTATGGAATATCACTGTGTAATTCGGTTGTTATCATTTGTGCATTTTGACCTCTTTTCTCCTATCATTTCGTGATAAGTTGAGGGTATTCTTCCATAGAATGATCCAAATTTTCATAGTACATACATGTAATGCAGGGATTAGGGAAATATCATGCAATGTGTCTTGGTTTCCCACATTTATATCATATTATCAGACCCATACCTCTTCCAAATCCTCCTCTACCTTGGTGTTAGAATCCTTGTCCTCTTCCCTAGATCTCTTGGCCTCTACCTTGATTATAATCTCTAGGTTGGTTGTAGGTTGATGCTCGTGCTTCAGACCACTATATCTCCCATACCTTGTATGGATTAGTAGCACATTAGTAGTATGATCTCTCCTCAAATATATCATGTCAAAAGTATGGATGTTATTTCCTAATGATTTGAAAAATTCATAGAATTGAGTTGTGACTGGGTATGGTACTTTTTCATCATAGGACAGGCTATTAGTATATGACCCCATACTCTAAAAACTTTATACAATAGTCCCTTTCCTTGAACCAAAATATTTGTAGCCCCTATTGTTGGCATTATGATGCATGTGTTGTACTTGATGGAAACCCACTTATAGTAGAACAACTCACTTGTACATGGTAACCAGATGAATCTACAAAAGAGATATCAGATGTGACAGAATGCATGGAAATAGTATTTATAGATATGATGAAATGCAGGGTAGCTTCAAGGAATCAGTTCAGAAGGAAACTCACTCAAATGAAAGATCACATTATAGTAGATAAACAACAAGGAATTACAGATCAATCTTCATAGAATGAAGAAAGAGAGGTATACACAGGTTCACCATTGACCAAGCTGCGTGTACACGCGCGTTCACTGTATAAAAGTCCCATATACGTACACACGCACTTTCACAGAAGGAAAAGCATGTATACCTTGGAAAACTGAGTTTCTGGTCCGAAGTATTTAGTCCATGGTATTTGGTCCGATGTATTGACGCTAGGTATTTGATCCAAGGTGTGGGTCCTAAGTGGTTTTGGTCCATGGTATTGAGAAAGGCCTAAAACTATATAAGGAGGAGAAGATCATTAGGCCAAGGTAGACAAGCATCAAATATGATAAAGTGTGAGATCTTGTATGCAGGTTATGCTCTGCTTGATCTGAGCCAAGGAGGAACCTTAACGGTTGATGGAGGACACGATCTAATGATGGATCAGGATCTTAAGGCTTGGAATGAATTATCTTTACATGGTTTGATCATGTTTATTCTAGATCTGTATACTGATGCATGTGTCATTCTGTAAATATTATGATCTGGGTATTAATGAAGTCTAGAATAGCTGCAGAATTATGAATGAATATTTACAGATGTATACGCTGGTTGACTTGGGTAAAAGCACATATACACGCAAGTTCGACACATCAAAATAGCATATACATTGTGAACTATGATGTTTGAAGTTACAATTGGTTCTGGTTGTTGATGCAGAGTTCTGGGTTTTGCGTTATGTTATGGTGAATGCATTCCGGTAATAGTGTTCAGATTGAATGATTGTGATTTGCTTTAGGGATGATGGATGTGATCTAATAATGGATCAAGATCATAATGACTTATCATTATGTGATTTGATGGGCTATATCTGGTTGCTAACACATGTATTATCCTTTATATGTGATGATCTAGGTATGTTTGAAGTTGGGAAGTATAGCAAAGTTTTAAGTAAGTATTTGCATATCTATACGCTGGTTCAATTTGATGAAATTGCGTATACATGCTGGTTCGGCTGTTCCAAGTTGCGTATACACTGATGCATGTTTTTGAGGTCACAGCTAGTTCTAAATGATGATGCAGTATTCTAGGTTCATATCTGTGTACTGGTTACAATGATCTATCTATTCCAGTAGATTTGTTGAAGTTGATTAAGTATGAATGAATGGTTGATTCAGTTGTGTTATAGGTTCATAGGTTGTGAGTGATTGATTGAGTTTGGTTGATTCGAAAAGTAATGATTGAGTTTCAGTGATTGGTTGATGTAGATATAGTTGATGGTTGTATTGTAGTGGTGATTGATTTTGAGATTCAATGTTGTTGATGGGTCCAGTATGAAAATTGGATGAAATGCGGCCTTCATATTATGGTGTTGTGTTCCAGGAGTATCCAGTCTAAAAGTTTATGAAACGTGGTCCCTGGAAGAATAGATAAGGTTGTAGCCTTCTATAGGGCGACACCTATGTACTAGTAAACATATAAGCTAGTACAAGAGCTAGGAGGTTCTAGCTCCCTTCCAGTAGAAGTTGGAGAACGAGAGAAGGTTGTAGCCTTCTGCAGGTAGAAGCCTGCGTACTAGTATAAGACTGCACCAGTACAAAAATTGTAAACATTTTTTCTTAATATTAAAAGAAGATAGAGATGAAAACAGCAGGCGGTTTTCACCCACATTGGGTTTCCACCTTAAATCTTGGTGTTCATGTTTGTTGTTTATGTGTGATGGTTCATTCTGTTATTAACTACACATGGTTATTGTTTAATTTTTAATTAGGTATGATGCACAGATTAAAGATCAGCATATGATGAATTAACTGAATCATTAGTTTGTTGGATATACGCTTGTTTCCTTAAGCACAATTGTGTGTACACGCAGGTTACCCACATGGAAGTAGCGTATATAAATTTGAATATAAAAAGAAAAAGAATATTGACTTGATTAATACTGATTCACCCCCCCCCCCCCCTCTCAGTATTATTTCCAACAATTGGTATCAGAGCAAGTTCTTTGGTATAAGCTTGATCACTTGAAGGAGATCCGTAGAACAATGGGAAAGAAGCTAAAGAAGAAAGCACCCCAGAAAAAGAAGAAATATCAAAGGAACTATGACAGTGGGAGAGTTGATTGGGTGTTATGTGGAAGCAACTCTTCAGATTCAGAATCACCTCAAAATGAAGATGAACAAGCAAAAGAACTATCAGGAATGAATTTTTTATCCTTTGGTGATGAATTTCTCTGTCCATTTGAAGATGACGAAAGTGATAGTGAAACAAATGAATTTTCTTTTATGGGTGAGAGAGAAATATATCAAATAGAGGCAGAATTAAAAAGGCTCACAAAGAGATCAACAAGATCTATTGGACAAAAGGGAGTGTGCCTTCAAAGAAGAAGCTACCAAGCTAAAGGCTCAACTAGAGGAAGGAAACAAAGTAAGGAAGCAATTCAAGGAAAAGGAAGATCAATGTTAAAAGATGCAGGATGAAGTGACATCATTAAGAATTGAAGTAAATGAAAGGAGCACAACAATCAAGAAACTCAAAGATAGATCCAGTTACTATGAAAGTCTTGATGCTAAGATCCTCTCTCTAAAAGAAGATCTTGAAAAATCAAATAAGCAGAATGAAGAACTACTCCAAGCTCTTGAAGAACAAGAAAATGAAGTTCTTGAATTAAGGCAACATATGGGAGAAGGAAGAAAAGCTGAAGAAATCATGAAGAAGCAGTATCTTGAAAAGGAAGTGCAATATCAGGTTGAGGTAAATATACTAAAAGGTAAATTAGAAGAAAAGGATAAGCTCTTATGATTTCAAGATAGTGCTAAGATTTTGGATGATATTCTTAGTAGTCAAAGGTCTCCTGCCATCAAATCTGGTCTTGGTTTCCATGAATGTGTTGAACGTGAATCTAGCTCACAAGCTAAGGCAAGGAACTCTAATGTAAAACCTGAAATGCTCAACAAGAATATTAGAGGTCAACCCCATCAATAACCAAGGAAAGAAATTCTTCAAAGAAAATATTTTACTTCTAAAAGTGGAAGTGATAGTTAGTCATTTCCTCAGATGAATAATGTTGAATGTTTTATATGTCGTAATCTTGGACATATTGTAGCAAGATGCGGAAGTAGAATTGTTCAAGACCATCAGACAGAAATATCATCAGCTTCCAGGTACTTTAAGGGATATTCTTTTTCTTGCAATATGTTTGGTCACAAAGCCATTGACTGCTATAGAAGAAACATGAAACATGTAATATGTTATGCATGTAACAAGTTTGGACATATAGCAAAGGAATGCAGGAGGAAATTGTGGGCACCATACCAAAACGAGAAAACATCATCACACTCGAAGATAGGGAAGAAGAAGGAAGTACAGTCAGAAAAATGTGGCATGGCACAGTGTACAGACATAACAGACTCAAGGGGAGATGAAAGTGTGAAACTTAAATGTTTTAAATCTCATGCGCAATTTTCACGAAGACAAGTCACGTATATACGCGAGTTCGAAGCTGCATAGTCACGTATATGTAGTTTGAGAGAAATGCAGTGGCACAGACTCAAAAAAACTGATTTGATATGATTCAGACAATTATCTATTATATTTTCTGTCATGATGAGAGATAGTCTGTGGATGTTATTTAGACCTTTTCTTGATCTTCACAAGTTGTTGATAACTTTATGTATATCCAATTGATGATGATGCCTTGATACTTCTTACTGATATATGCAATGATTAGATCTGACAGTGAACAGGTTCAAGGGGAGAACATGCTATGATTCTAATAAAGCATTGTTGGCATTATGTTTAGAAGTCCTTGGTACCTAATCAATGATGATGATGCTTATATGGCTAAATGATACATCTTGCTATGTTATGGTTATGAGTTGCCCATGATAAAATCTCATATGATATGGGGTCACATAAGTTGGTATTTAGATCAGATTTATGATTATTGTGGATGATGCATATAGTACATATATGTTGCTTACATGATGATCTTCATAAGGACAAGGAGAAGTACAAAACTTGAGTACACAACTTCATTATTTGATGATGAGCCACTCATTTCTTTCATGATGCTGTCATCATGCCTTCTAAAGATCATATGGTACAATTATGATGCAGGATTCCTATAGTTCTTTGCTCTCACATGGTTGAGGATTGTTGCTATTGATGATATCAAGAAATCTTGACAAATTACCATGAGATCATGGTTTTATATATACATATTGATATCTCTTTGATGGATACATGGATGATTACTTAAGTTGCATATTGTTGGTTGGCCAAGAGAATGGTGTTATTGCAGGTCGCATGAAGACATAGCTATTTGAAGACATGAATATTCGAAGACATGGCTTACTTAACCACATAATGATGATGAGTTCTTACCTTATGATGATAGGTTGATACTCACATATGATTATCATGGTTGATGCTTATTAGATGTGGGATGTTCCCTAGTGATGATACATGATTGATATATTGAAGGTTCTTGTGGAATGATCATGCAGTTCTTGATGATGATGTTATGATCATAGATGATGACTATGGTGTTTTCACATACATATGATGATGTGCTACTGCTTGGAGATATGACATATGCTGAGTTGATTCATGGAAGGTTATGATAAGGTTCTTTCTACTAAGGAAACGAAACAAGTTGATCTTGATGAGATCAAGAGGATGAAGTGATATCTATATGTAGACATACTTTGTCACAGGTTGATGATATTTACACTGTCATATCTTAGGAACTAATGATGGACAGATACAGGTTGTTGGTCTAGATTCTATTGACAGATGCTTATGGATCAGATCATACATGGTGTATGATAGTTGCGAATGACTATCATGGTCTTGGTTAGATATTTGTCTCTGTTATAAATGGAATGTATATCATTCGATGTAAAGGTAATATCAAGATCCATGACGTAATAATTTGTCTCTATCTGTTGTAGTCTTTTGATGAGTCCCTTTTGGTCATATGATGTAATTTATGCCCCCACTATGCATGGGAAGGATGATGTAATAATTGTTATATTTTAGTCATGTATAAACAATTGGTATATCCCCACTTGGTTGTGTGGATGAGTCAGGTTTGGTATATCCCCACTTGGTTGGGAGAATGAATGTATGTATGAGTCATTGGTGATAGGAAGGTCAGACTCACATAGTTGAGTTATAGAGTCGTGTTATTTTTCTTGAAAATATTTGCAGACTCTGCATGTGCTCAGGGGGAGCATGGATGATACAGGACATCTCAGCATCAACAAAGGGGGAGCTCATTCAGAGATTTCAGCATGTACTAAGGGGGAGCATGGAAAACATAATGTATATAAAATGGGGAGAATATCTTGGGCCGCCCTTTGCCCTTGATGTCAAAGGGGGAGAGTGACTTGGTGTTGTTGTTGCCATCAAGTCCAAAGGGGGAGATTGTTGGCATTATGATGCATGTGTTGTACTTGATGGCAACCTACTTGTAGCAAAACAACTCACTTGTACATGGTAACCACATGAATCTACAGAACATATATCAGATGTGACATAATGCATGGAAATAGTATTTATAGATGTGATGAAATGCAGGGCAGCTTCAAGGAATCAGTTCAGAAGGCAATTCACTCAGATGAAAGATCATAGTATAGCAGGTAAACAACAAAGAATTACAGATCAGTCTTCATAGAATGAAGAAAGAAAGGTATACGCAAGTTCACCATTGACCAAGCTGCGTATACACGCAAGTTCACTGTATACAAGTCGCGTATATGTACACACACACCTTCACAGAAGGAAAAGCGCGTATACCTTGGAAAACTAAGTTTCTGGTCCGAAGTATTTGGTCCATGGTATTTTGATCCATGGTATTGGTCCATGGTATTTGGTCTGAGGTATTGACCCTAGGTATTTGATCCAAGGTATTGGTCCTAAGTGGTTTTGGTCCATGGTATTGAGAAAGGCCTAAAACTATATAAGGAGGAGAAGATCATTAGGCCAAGGTAGACAAGCATTGAATATTTGATAAAGTGTGAGATCTAGTATGCAGGTTATGGGTTTATGATGCTCTGCTTGATCTGAGCCAAGGAGGAACCTTAGCAGTTGATGGAGGACAAGATCTAATGATGGATCGAGATCTTAAGGCTTGGAATGAATTATCTTTATATGGTTTGATCATGTTTATTCTAGATCTGTATACTAATTCATGTGTCGTTCTGTAAATAGTATGATCTGGGTATTACTAAAGTCTGAAATAGCTACAAAATTATGAATGAATATTTACAAATGTATACGCTGGTTGACTTTGGTAAAAGCGCGTATACACACAGGTTAGACACATCAAAATAGTGTATACCTTGTGAACTATGATGTTTGAAGTTACAATTGGTTCTGATTGTTGATGCAGAGTTCTGGGTTTTGCTTTATGTTCTGGTGATTGCATTCTGGTAACAGTGTTTAGATTGAACGATTATGATTTGCTTCAGTGATGATGGATGTGATATACTAATGGATCAGGATCATAATGAATTATCATTATGTGATCTGATGGGCTAGATCTGGTTGCTAACACATGTATTATCCTTTATATGTGATCATCTGGGTATGTCTGAAGTCGAGAAGTACAACGAAGTTTTAAGTAAGTATTTGCAGATCTATACGTTGGTTCGCTTTGATGAAGTTGTGTATACACACTGGTTCAGTTGTTCCAAGTTTCGTATACACTCTGATGCAGGTTTTTGAGCAAACAATTGGTTCTGAATGATGATGCAGTATTCTGGGTTCAGATCTGTGTACTGGTTACAGTGATCTATCTGTTCCAGTAGATTTGTTGTAGTTGATTAAGTATGAATGAATGGTTGATTCAGTTGTGTCAGAGGTTCAGAGGTTGTCAGTGATTGATTCAGTTTGGTTGATTCAGAAAGTAATGATTGAGTTTCAGTGATTGGTTGATGGAGATATAGTTGATGGTTGTATTGCAGTAGTGATTGATTTTGAGCTTCCATGTTGTTGATAGGTCCACTATGAAAATTGGATGAAATGTGGTCTTCATATTATGGTGTTGTGTTCTAGGAGTATCTAGTCTGAAAATTTATGAAACGTGGTCCCTGGAAGAATAGAGAAGGTTGTAGCCTTCTGTAGGCCGGCACCTACGTACTAGTAAACATATCAACTAGTACAAGAGCTAGGGAGTTGTAGCTCCCTTCCAGTAGAAGCTAGAGAACGAGAGAAGGTTGTAGACTTCTAGAGGTAGAAGCCTGCATACTGGTATAAGACTGCACCAGTACAAAAATTGTAAACAGTTTTTCTTATTATTAAAATAAGACAGAGACGACAGTAGCAGGTGGTTTTCACCCACATTGGGTTTCCACCTTAAATCTTGCTGTTCATGTGTGTTGCTTATGTGTGATGGTTCATTATGTTATTAACTGCACATGGTTAATATTTAATGTCTAATTAAGTACTGATGCATAGATTAAAGATCAACATATGATCAATTAACTAAATCATTAGTTTGTTGGATATACACTTGTTTCCTTAAGCACAGTTGCGTGTACACACGGGTTACCCACATGGAAGTAGCGTATATAAATTTGAGTATGAAAAGAAAAAGAATATTGACTTGATTAATACTGATTCACCCCCCCCCCCCCCCCCCCCAAAAAAAAAGTATTATTTCCAACACCTATGACCATGTATTCTATGTGAGTGGGGCATTCATTCTTATGTTGTCCTCCTTTCCTACATATTGTACAACAAAATTCCTTGCACTTTTCCTTACCTTTTACTAAATCCTAGAATTGTATTATCAAAGCTACTATTTGTGACTAAACTTGTGTCATTCCTAAGTTGTTTTCTCTTCTTGCTAGATATGATTCCAACTTCGTGGAAATTTCCATGACCTTAGACTATGACACAATATTCTATTGTGTTAGAAGAATGCATATATGAGGTAGTAATCCTGTAATAAAAAATTCCTTATGTTATTCATTCATACTTTGAAATGTTAGTTGATCTATGAAAACTATAAAACTCTAATTTAAGTCACGTATTGATTCATTAATATTCTCTTTAATATCCTTATTCTTTGTGATACACCAGGATTCTGATTTTGGTTCTTAGAATTCTTTTACCAATGCCTACCTAATTTATGCTAGTGATCTTCGTTGCCCAACTGTTGTGGTAGCCTTATATCTCATATACTGTGTGAGAGTGTAGTGTCTGAAGGTGGTTTATAACTATGCAACCTTCATCTATTCATCTAGATTCCATTCCACTTCACAAGAAAAAACATTTTTCTCAGGATCCTTTATCTTCATGCCATAAAAGACTAGAAGTTGTAAATTAGGGCCAATTCTTGATATTTTTTTCTACATGGTGGTATTTTGTGATACTCTTAAATGACATTTTAGTACCTTGGTTTATATCCCTTTTGTCTAACTACTTCCACTACCTTGACTTTCCTTACTATTATCCCTATTCCCTTCATTAACTAAAGGTATCTATAGAAAATGTTTAGGTGATCTTAGTTTTTGGTTTGGAGATGTGCTTGGGGTCGTGGGTCTGATGTAGGATATGGTGAAATTAAGGTCACTAGGATACACTAGTTCTTCTTGTCCTAAGCCAAGCTTATAAATTCCTCCCCTATTCTTTCCTCTTGTCCTAAGCCAAGCTTATAAATAATTAGTTATTTTCTATACATGGTACTACATCAAGTAGGTGTTCTACAGTGATCCTTTATTCTTTATCTATAACCTCTCATTCTTAACTATTTTGATTCCTTCTTGTTCCATATACAATTCTTTTTATTGTCCTTGAATCTATTGTGGATTCTGACATGAATCTCTCCCTTACCTCAGTACTTCACTGAAATCTTACTCCACTATGCATCACTTTGTTAACGTCTTCAACTATGCTCTCCTCCACTGACGTGCACACTCTTACCCTTATTATATATTCTATTTTTTTCTCTCTGATGTATTAGCATCCTTATCTCATATGGTCTTTATTTGTTCAATTGTATAAATTTACTTTATTTACTCAAGCCATCTACTAGTTATCCCCTAGTATCCCCATTGTGTGGAAAGAGATTCAACTGCTCATGGTGTTAAATTCCAATGACATTACTCCTTTGTTATAGAATACAAGTTTAATCTAGGTAAAGAATGATCCCAGGTACCTCCCTCATGGACCCTCAGACCCTCTATTGCAAACTCAACAATATAACCCTCCAATATGTTATTCAACAAAAAATCCAATATGCATGATATCTTATTTCTTACAGAGTTTACCCTTTGGATCATTCTAGGATTCCAATTGCAAGGAACCACTGATTTCCAATTTCTTATTTCTTTTTTCAATGTATAGAACCACTTATCTAGAACAATCAGGAATTCAATAGAAATTTTCATAAAAATTCTATAAAGATATAAATTTGTAGCCATTTCTCATGGCTAATTCACTGAATTATGGTCCACTCTATTATTAATTCATGTTCCTTTGTTTTCACCCACTATTGTATTTTTTCCTTAGTAGGCCTCCACATCCCCTTCAATCGAATATCTTGCAACTAGTAATGGAACCATTTTTTTGCATGCAGAGGGTAGACAAAGGTTTTGGAAATAAATTATCCAACAAAACCCTTCAAATATTGGCCCTTTTAGCAACACCTACGAGCATGTAAAGTCTCACCCAAGGCATATGTGAGGGACTGTAGGAACCTAGACAGTTCTACAATGATGAAGGAGACATAGATCCTATACTATCACTATTATATTCAACATATTATTACTTCTTGTTATTCATAAAACTAAATTATGGTATTCCCCTATTATGTGGAGTAAGCCCATCATTCATAAATAATTAACATTATGTAAGGAAAATAACCCATGCATAATGTGCAAACACAGAGAATAAGACAAAATGGATTTTTTTACCATCATTGTAAAGTCTTCAATATAATCCCCAATTGTCGCAGCTCACCATCCTGATATATTAACTTCTTATAGTGCATACATAAACTTAAGTATAAGCACCATAGTCTATAGACCCTATCTTTTACATCATTTCTTTATCTATTTGTAGTTTTACATTTAGGTGCAAACTAAAAAAAAACCATGTTTACTATGGTAAAGAAACATTACCATGGTCAAAACACACAAAATAAACCTAACAAATTTCCTTATTCTCTACATTTCTACATGCTAACCCTTCTTCGACCTTCCCATAGGGTACCATTCTACATGGTGCTCCGTTGTGTGAATCCCAAAATTTGTACCCTAAAATGTTGCTCCAATATCTTTCATCTCCAAAAAATTGTTGGGAAATAGATCATGGAATTCTCATAGTAAGTCAAAGATCTATCTAATAAGTTTGTCATCCCAATAATCTCTAATTACTATGAACCTATGTCTTTCCTTTGTGTCAATATTCAATTTGTGCCTCTTGATTGGTTTCGTGTAGTCTAATTGTGAACAAATTACCTTATGTTATCCTTTAGACTCTAAAATATGCATATCCCTATGATCCTCATCATCATATATCCCTACATCCACAATGTAACACTCTACCACCCTTTTTTTAGTCTGACAATGTTGGTGAAATGTGTAGAGTGGTACCTCCCTTTTGCAAAGTCCTTGGTTGTAGTGTGAATATCTTGTTTTCTATACTATGAAATGCTTCATCTATTTATGGATTGTTATAATTAAACTAAAAATTTAATAGGAAGTTTTTTGTCATTATGGTCCAATAAGTTGTACCCCATTTTAGTTCCAACTGCATATACCAGTTTTGTGTCATAGTATCCAATGTATGTACAAAGTGGTGCACCCCTCAACCTTTAGAATCTTCTCCTCTTTCCACCCTGCAGTGTAATTCTTTAGGTGTGGTCTAGGATTCCTTACCATTATAACTATATTCACAATCCCTGGTATATATGTCAACAAAAATCCACAAGAAGTGCTTGCATCATTTCCAAGAATTTGTCTACTCCTCCTTGTGCATTGCCCACTTATAGCTAGAGTCAATTTAGAGAATGTCTAGTGATGGAAGCTTGAAGTGAATTGGCACCTTTATTTCAAATTATTTAACATAAGTATACACATACATTAGTCTGTCAAACTTGGGAGGTACCCAAGCATTTTTTCCAATCCATCATACTACGCAGAATATATGCACACATCTCATTGTAGAAACCTCATGAAGGTGTTGTTTCCAATTGTCCAACAACACATATGAATCTGATGAAAAATAATTAATACTATGCCAACTCAACATGCCATCCATTGTAGGATTCACATTGTCGTCATGCCAAGCCATTATGTTGTAAATATTGTTGAGTTTTACCACATTGAGGTCCTCTATCACAAACTTGATGTAGCATTCCCCTTGTTTAGGATCCAAAGTTGTGACTACATGTAAATATCTAGACTCAAATATAATATTACTTTTCTTTAGATTGATAATAGCATGATTATCAAAATACCACTTGAAGGCAAACAATGTTGGATAAGGATCAGTGTCATCCACAATCTCAATGACTTTGAATTAGGCCAAGCTCCTTACTCTGTCGATGTTGCCTTCGACATAAGCTAGTCTTCAAATAAGGAATATCCTATATTGATTGGAAAGTCATAGTTGAATAAAAAACCATATGAATTTTTTCTTACCCATAAATGCCTATCTCTTATGGTATCATATTCACATCATATCCTAGATCCAATATGATGTTGTCCATGTCATACTCGACAATATGTGAACTAAACCAGAATTATTTGTTTGTGTGCTTCCTGCACAACAATTGCTTCATCATTCTTTTAGGTACATACGTGGGAACAGATTCCATCTCCTGTGCATAGTGGTAAATCATCCTGCGTAGTTTCTAAACAATGTGTTCATCCTTCATCAAGTTTAAATATATTTTTAGAAAACATTAAATGGGGCTTACCTCCCCCATAAATACCTTTGGTGGAGGTTCATTGTAGATATGTTGAGGATAATCATAAAATAATGCCCCTTTTGGCTGTTATGTTGAGCTCAATGTACCTGAATAAACTTCTAGAAAATCCTTCTTATTCCGTAGCAATGTCAAACTTCAAAAGAGTTTCTAAACCCTTTTGAGCACACTGGTGAGGCTATTATGGAAGATTCACAACATCCATGCCTATTCATGTCCCTCCTCTTGGTATCATTCACACATGATGGTGGTTGCATCGAGATTCAACTATAATCATCTGCACATTCATCCCTTGCTTCTCTGAACACTTTGTTAATATCTGTGGGAAATACTCTATAGAATGGTCTAGTTTCCTGTAGTATCTGAAAGTAGTGCATGGAGTTTAATAGTCTTAGGAAATGAGTCTCATTTACTCACAATTATAGTATATAATAAGTCCTTTTCCACACCCATAGAATCCTATTACTCTTAAAGTTGAGCCTTGTCCTCTCATAGGAAGGCCTTGTTCTCGAGCTAGTGCTTGGTAGTCTCTAGTTTGATACTATTGCACACCACCATCACCTCCTTCCATATCCTACACGTAGTAACCATGATAGGTCTTGTTGTGCATCAACTCTAGCGCATAACATGAATGAATGTTGTGATTGATAGACTTACAAAAATCATTGAAGGGGGTCCATCCTGAACTCATATATTTTTGCATCATGGGGAACATGGTAGGAAAGTGACCCCATAGTCAAAAAATTTCACACCATATGGAGCATTAAAACTCAAAAACAAATATATATATATATATATATTAATTGATTGAATGATGACTACAATGTGGGAGGCCCCTAGCTTAAATACTTCCTTGGGTGACTCTTGATGAATGGGCATGATCTTTGATCATACCCTTTGCCTAATTAATTAATAATTAAAAACTTGATTAATTTTTACATAACATTGCCTTCCTCTTGAAAATATGTGTTTTCCTCAAAGCATGCATAATGACGTGTTCTCTTTACGAAAAACTTTTGTCTCCCAAGAAGATTCTTCTTCTGGTAAGTCCTTCCACTTGATCAGGTATTCTTTGATTACTCTTGATCGCAACTCCTTTTCCCTGATGGAGATGATACCTTTTGGTTCTAGAATGACCCTTCCTTCATCATATAAGTTCGGAAGTGTTGTTTGTGTTGATTGATATTCGTCAAGTGCCTTTTTAAGGCAAGATACATGGAAAACATTGCGAACACAACTTTTATCAGGAAGGCTTAAATTGTATGCTACCTGGATTATCTTTTTGTTGATCTGGTATGGTCCATAGAACCCTGGTGATATTTTTTTTTTTGCCTTCTATTTTAATGAAAACTTCTTGTAAGGTTGAAGTTTGAAAAATACCTATTCTCCAACATCAAATTCTCTCTTGCTTCTATTTCAATCATCTTGTTGCTTCATATGATTTCTTGGATTATTTAGATTTTGTTTTAGAGTTTGGACAACTTTTCAGGTTTCTTCTAACTGGACTTTAATGGCTGGAATTTTCACCTCAATGATAGCAAATTCCTTCCATTTCAAAGGTTCATAACCATACATATATTGAAATGGAGTCATTTTCACTAATGTGTGGTAAGTATAATCATACTACCATTCAACGAGATGTAACCATTGAGTCCACTTATTTTCTTTGTCTATGGCATAATAACATAGGTAGTTTTATAAACATTTATTGACAACCTCTGTTTGGCCATCTGTTTCAGGATGGTAAGTTGAACTCATGTTGAGGTAGGTTCCTATATGTTTGAAAAATCCCTTCCACAAATTACCCTTGAATTTGGCATCTCTATTGCTCA
The DNA here is from genome assembly GCA_031772625.1 of Pinus tabuliformis. Classification (NCBI taxonomy): domain Eukaryota; kingdom Viridiplantae; phylum Streptophyta; class Pinopsida; order Pinales; family Pinaceae; genus Pinus; species Pinus tabuliformis. The sequence continues at coordinate 230,759,223 of CM062815.1, forward strand.
CAATGACCTTGGGAAATCCATGTAATTTCTAAACATTTTTGCAAAATATCTCAGCGATTTGTTTTACTGAGTCTGATTTCCTCATTCCAATAAAGTGATCATACTTGGTGAGACTTTCGACTACTAAAATATTTTTATCCTTACCATCAGATACAGGTAAAGCTTCGATAAAGTCCATTGGTAATTCCTCCCATTTCTGATTTGGGATATTAAAAAGATGAAGTAGTCTAGGTGTCATATTATTTTCATTTTTATTCCTATGGCATTTATCGCATTATGTTACATATTTTTGAATATCATTATTCATTCCCTTCCAATAGAATGATTGGAATGCATTATAGTATGTTTTAAAGAATCCTACATGTCTGGCTGACAGTAAATCATGCGACTCTTTGAGAATTTTGGCTTTAAATTTGGAATTTCAGCTCATATAATTTCTTCCCTTGTAACATAGAATATCATTTTTCCATTCAAATTTTGAATTATGAGGGAGTTTATTGATTATAGCACTTGTTTCTAGATACTTTGTATATTCACTTTGAATCTCATTAAGTCATTCGAGAGAAACAACTGAAATTGAAAGTAATGATGGTTCTTCGTCCTTCCTAGACAGATCATGAGCTACTACATTATCTTTCCCTTGCTTATGTGATATATCCATGTTGAAGGTAACAATTTTTTGTTCCATTTTTGTTGTTTTGTGATAGTGTTTTCTGTTGGAGGAGATGATGAAGACCATTACGATTTGTTTGTATTAAGAAATTACTTCCCAAGAGATATTGTCTCCATTTGCCTAATGTGTGCATAATAGCAATAATTTCCTTATTGTATACTTGAGACGTTCTTTCTTATTGAGCTTCCTTCTTTCAAATGTGATTGGGTGACAATCCTACATTAGTGCTACTCCTATGCCAAAACCTGAAGCATCACACTCAATTAAAAATGGTTTTGAGAAGTCTAGAGTTGTCAATACAAGGGCATTAGACATAAATTCATTCAAGTCTTCAAAATGCTTTTATGGTTCATCCTTCCATTGAAATGAGTTCTTCTTTATAGGGTTTGTTAGGGGTGCATTTATATGGGCATAGTTTTTAATAAATATTCGATAATACCCGGTCAATCCTAAGAATCCTCTTAGCTTGGAAATATTAATTGGTTTGGGCCATTCCTTTATAACCTTGATTTTATTAGGATCTGCTTTTACTCCTTCCTTGGATATTATATGTCTAAGATACTCTACTTCTTCTATCCCAAAAGTGTATTTGGACTTCTTGGCATAGAAATCACTCTCTTCTAACACTGTAAGAACTTGCTCCAAATGGTGTAGGTGCTCCTTCCATGTTTTACCTTAAATTAAAATGTCATCCATGAACACTAACACCAACTTCCTTGGATATGGATGGAATAACTCATTCGTAGTAGCTTGGAATGTTGTTGATGTATTGATTAACCCAAAAGTAATTACTTTAAAATCATAATGACCTTCATGTGTTCGAAACGTAGTTTTTGCTATGCCTTCCAACCTTATCATTATTTGGTAGTACCCTGATCTCAAATCTAATTTTGAGAAGTGTTTAGTTTTTTGTAGTTCACTCATAATTTCATCGATAAATGGAATTGGAAACTTGTACTTAATATTTATGTTTTTTATTTCTTGTTAATCTACACATAGCCTAAACGATCCACCATTTTTTCGAACTAATACAACTGGAGCAACATATGGACTTCTACTTTTTGTGATAATGCCATATTTTAAAATATCCTAGACTAATCTCTCAATTTCAGTTTTTTGATGTTGTGGATATCGATACGGTTGATGTTGATGGGATTTGATCCCGATTTGACTTCGACTGTATGCTCGGTTTCCTTTTTAGGTGGAAACTTCATTCGAAGGTCTTGAAACACCTTCTCGTGCTTTTGGATTAGTTCTTCGACTTCAGGTGACTCTTTATTACTCATATTTAAAGTTAGAATTTCTAATTGATGACATCTCACTAAATAATTTTATGCTCCTTTTCAAATCATTTTTATCATCTCTGATGATGATATAATTTGATTCTCAGGGGGCTGGAACCCATATAACTTGTATTTTTTCCCCTCACATTTAGGTTTTATAAATTATTTTTTATGGTTGACAAAGTAGGTGCCTAAGGTTTACAGCCATTGGATACCTAGGACCACATCCACTCGTCCTAATGGTACAATGTAGAATGGAGACTCTAGATTATAGTCTTGAATCTGTAATTTGACCTTATGGCATTTCCCTGCCTTTTCAATTTTCTTAACATCAGCTACCATAACTTTCATGTTGGGCATAGGAAACGTGAAAATGTTGAGCCTTTTCGTGATAATTGAGTCCAAAAAGTTGTGGGTGTTGATTAGAACCATTGTGATGCATTTTTTTGATGTGACCTTTTAACTTTAATGTCTGGGGTTGCAATATACATGTCATGGTTGATAATGACACTTGCGGAATATTCTCGTGATATGTTTCTATAGAAAAATGTGGAGAATATTTGATCCCATCTGAGTCTTCACTATCTAAATGATTAGTTGATTCACACTTATACAGGTTCTTAGTTTCTTTTCTCTTAACACATTTATGTTTAGGGTCCTATTTTTCGCCACAACGTTTGCACTTACCTTCTTTCATTCTTTGCATTTCCAAGTCAGTTTTTTCTCCTTCATGAAGATGTGGTGGAACATATTTTGTATTATCCCTATCTCCAATTTGGCGAAATATTCATCTCGAATATACTATTTCAACTTTTGGCCATTGCATCTTTTCGTGCTTTTTTTAAGCAACTTTTTCCTTCTATCTTACTACTTCTAGAGAAGTGATATCAAGAAGCTCCAGCTCGGTCTGGAGATGGGGTTTAAGTCCTGTGACGTATGACTGAATGAGATGAGTATTTGATAATCCGGGTACTTATGTAGCTAAAGTTTCCCATTCCCGAGTGTATTCATCCACATCTCCTTTTTTTTGTGGCCTGGTGAGTGCCAAGAATAACTCTTCTTCCTTGACACCTTGGAACCTCTTAAAGAAATCATTTTTGAATTTCTTCCAACTAATAGCAAGTTTCATTTTTTTCCACCACATATACCAATTATATGATTCTCCTTCCATTTGCATGGATGCATGCTTGCTCTTTTCATCATCTTTGTAATTATTGTAAATCTCGAAATATTCTTCTGCTTTATTGAACCATGCAGCACTGCATTTTTCGTTACCATCAAATTTGGAGAGCTCAAGTTTTTCTCTTCGTTGATATGTAGAAATTGAAGGAGTGAAGAAGGGATGTTGATTCACGAGCTACATATTTGAATATTGATTCCAGAGCTACATATTTTGAAATTTCATGTTACTATTTTGTTGATGGGAGATGGATGATGCTTTTGGAGACTCAGGGTTCTCATGTGAGTCTAAAAAGTTTGATGTACCTCGAGAATTGAGATTTTGAGTAGCTTCATTATTCTAATGTATTTGATCAGGTGTAATCTTCAACTTGCTACAAATACATGTCAACATCACCATTGCTTGATTATGATTTAGATCCACCTTATTTGAAAGGATTGCATGATTAGTTTTAAATTCATTATGGTCCTGCTCGAGCTAACTCTCTATTATCTTTGTTTTATCCTTGATATCCTTGATTTCATTGGAATGTCCGGGCACCTTATTCTGAAGATCAATTATTTTTTTACTAAAATTGGTCATTGACATTGATTGGGTATGTGGTGGCGTATATTTATCGAGCTTAAGCTTTTTCTCAACTTGACCCTAAATTTTTTTGATTAATTACTAGATTTTTTAATTGAATTTTGTTTTTCAATTAATATATATATATATATATATATATATATATATATATATAGAGAGAGAGAGAGAGAGAGAGAGAGAGAGAGAGAGAGAGAGAGATAGTTATATTAATTACATTTTTTAAACAATAAAATTAAATTAATTAATTTATATATTGAAATTATTTTTATAATATATGGTATTATTTAACTATATAATATATAGTTATAACAATGGTTGTGACCAAGGTCTGATCGAGGGATTTTGACCTGCGGGCAAGAAAAAAAAAAGATGAATAGGAATTTGGAAGGGGAAAACAGAAGAAATGGCAGTTGGTTTGATATAGCTAGAAAGACGATGATGGCCGAGAGTCAACAACAGAAATAGTGAATGGGAGACAACAATGGCATATCATACTGTGATAGGAAGAGACAAGGCCAGCAAACTGACAAAGGTAACAGAAACATGGGAATATGGTTGCAGAGGTGTTGATGTTGAGGGTGGAAGGCGAATAGTCAGATAACCATGAACTGTGTAGCAGTGAGCCTAGGAGTGACTTTCTCTCATATCACATGGAGCATTAAAGCTCTCAAATAAATATAAATATATATATTAATTTATGGAATGATGACTACAAATGTGGGAGGCCCATGGCTTAAGTACTACCTTTGGTGCCTCTTAATGAATGGGAATTATCTTTGATGATGCCCTTTTCCTAATTAATTAATAATTACAGACCTGATTAATTCTTACACAACACCATAATCCTCTACGTTGGGCGAAGGGATTTACTTCTCCCATAGCCACATAGTTTGTCACTATTGGGAACTCATTCTGGTGGTGACAGTTTGTCCTACATATGGTACACCACACCTCCTCTCACTTTCCCTTGCCCTTTTCCAGGTCTTATAACTACAATGTTCAAGCAGCCAGTTATGATTGCACCTATGCCATGCTTGTGTTGATTTCTCCACATGTAGACATAACATCCAATCACATTGTTAACACCAATTGCTATGGATAGGAGGTGACATTATGTTGTGTCAAAGAAATTTTAATGCGTCAACAACCCTTCTACAAACCATTCCCAATTTTATGCAACGAGAATTTGAAGCATCAGTCTATCCACCAGCACTTTAAATTTTTAGTCATAATCTTAGACAGGATCACCATTATTTTGTTTCATCTCCTTGATATTTAGAATGCATTGTGATTTGGACTTTGGCTTATGAAAATATTTCAAAAATGTTTTCTTGATATCCAAGAATGTCCTAAGATGTCTTGGGGGTGTTGTAGTCTTTTATGTCACCTAGCATGTTGATATGGAAAATTTCACACAAGGAGTTAACGATCCATAGAATTATGGCACTATCAAGGCTACCAAAGAACAAAATATATGACCAAATTCAATCAAAGAGATGATTCTAATCCCTAGACTAAGGGTTTGAGTTAGAACCTAAAGCCCTCGCAGATAGGTGATAGATATTGATTTTGAAATAGAATTCCCTTGCTCCAACTAGGAGATCCCTTCCTCCACAATAGATCAAGGACCATTAATAACCTTCCACAGAAGGTTATCGGCTCAAGGAAATAAAAATAGACATCAATAATTGAGCAGATACACAAAATAAACACACATATCAGATTCAAAAATCACACACTGATGGAGCAATTGCACACACAATTCACACACTCTAAATTAACACAAAAGATGAGCACACAAAAAATCAATAATTTTCATTAACATAAAATTTATGCAAAAATGAACCAGATTCACCATATGGGCATTCCATGCCCTAGCCACTCTCTCAAATAGTATAACATGCGTCATATGCTTACACAGATTTATACAACTAGAACTGAACCAAAATTTGTTTCAAATCCTAAACTAACTCCTACAATCTCTTTGGATCCCGAAAATCCTCTTAAGATATCTAACAGATCCTTGATTATTTCTATGACTCAACTCGGTGGAAAATATGTACGTTATTTTTCTCCAACTCCTAAAAAAACTTTCCTCAAACAATTTATACATGTTGATGAGGAAATTCTCTCCTCATTTCTCAACTAAATTTCTACAATTAGTTCTCTATTTCATAAATACAAGTAATTCTTACATTTTATTTACAATTGTTAAGGGAACCCTCTCCCTTTAGTAAAGATGGAAATAGATACTAGGTCTTGTTATCATGTATAATTCTCCTACATCAGTCTATCGAGGTTAAAAAATTCCTGGGCTCCTATTCATGAGTCTTATTCTATTGGTTGTATCTTTCACCTTTGTTGTATGACATTTTATAATTATAAGTGAATTTAATGCAATTTATTCTCCTACTAGATACCAATCTTTGTTCTATTGTTTCCCATCTACTTTGTTGTCATGATCATCTTCAGTAACCTATATTTTCATGTTGAATTTCTCATCTACTACTAATGTGTAACTTTTACCCTCAATCTTCTAAGTTTCCATAATTTATTTAGTAATGTTCCACTTTCTTTGTTTATGTATTTTCTTACAATCGAATAACTTTCATTGCAAACTCTCTTCTTCACTTCAGTATGCCTCTTCCTAGGTAAATTCTCCATCAACAAACACAACACATCAATCTTGAAATCCAACACTCTCCTTTGTTTATCCATGCTTCTAACACTACTCCATTGTATCTTTGTTTAAAAACTTGAAAAGTGTATGGCCTCCATTGCCACATCATTATCCAACTTCTATATTTCATCACTAGATATCTTTCCAAAACTATTTAAGTAACTTTTTTTCCTCCTCCATGGTTTCCTTATGAAAGATTAACATTCCTTGTTTAACAATTCATCTTTAGCTTCATTTGAAAACTCCCAAAAATTATCATTTGTCTCAAGAATGATTGTCTCTTCTTTGCCATTGTTGTTTACAAACATCTAGTTATTGTCCCTCCATGCACATTCATTCATTTTTCATCTTCCACAACCTGTTGGTGACTTTTACTGCTTTCTTCCTCTTAATGCTTCCGATGTGCAATCTCCATGTTGTCTTCATTAATCTTTGGATTGACTAACTGTTCTTGTAACTGCATTCAAATCTGCATTTCAAAGATTGTCATCCTTCATTTTACATGTTTGAATATTCTTGTTTATGTCATCATCCTCTTGTGTTGAATGAAATAAATTTTCATTCTTAGGTTCTCTCATCAATCTCTTCAAAAAAATTATTTCCTCATCAAATTTTATTAAGGTTGTATTTGAATGCTTCTCTTCATCTTCTCAATCCTTCCTTCGAATGTCCTCAAAAACGAACTTTTCCTTGTTCACTGCAACAATAGGCTCATGTAGTTTTTCTCTAATAACTATACCCATCCATTATGTATGACTTGCATCCTAATTTCCTTCACATGACAATTTTGTCTCTTCCTTACTTGTAATATAATTTTGATTATGCTTTCCCCCTATACTTACGACAATCTTCAATGAGTGTCCTTCACCTTCGATGCCTACAACACTTGTAAACAAATTATCATTTTTAAAACATAAGGCTTTCTAGCCTCCCTTGTTGTCATTTTCATCATATATTCATGTTGATATGAATTTTCCATGTTCTTCATGAACTCATCCCAAAAGTGAATTTCTTTTTTCTCATACTCAGTTGTTCAGAGTTCCTCTTCTTTAACCCAAGTACTCATTATGTGTCTCATCTTATTCATTGGCTTTGTTGAAAACATTCCTTAACGGGCCATTTAACCTGCTTCTTCATTTTCCATCCACATCTTTATTCTCTCGTACTTTACTGTAGTAGCTCCACGAGTACACTAAGTTGTACCCTAATCTCAACTATTTCTCAATAAAATTCCTTTTGAATCATCCTCTTTACCTTCATACCATTTTCCTTGGCATTCTCCTCCATCCTACTGTGACGTTCACTCAAACCCTTTTCATGACTATTATTAGTCATCTTCACTTTTTCCCCTATGTGAACTTCACCTTGTTCACTTGAGAGTTTCATTAAGCCTCTGCAATATAAATTATCTTTCACCCTGCTACAACTACCTCACCATGTTTCTTTCTCTAAACTTGCCCTTTTGGTAACACTCGTTCTTTCCTTTAGAGCCTCATGAGCTTCTTATGCTCCTCTAGGATTGTGTGCTCTATCCACTTTTAGGATTTTCATTTGTTCTTTCATCAAACAACTCTACTCACATCTACAACTTATGGAGTTGTCTCACCGACTTCTACCGAACCTCAACTAGAATTTGTTCTTCTCTTTCTTATGTAAATTAAGTTGGAAGATTTACCGCAATATCTCTTTCTCTTTTGATTGTTGCTACTTGTAAGAAAAATACTTTCTCCAACTGTCAATTGTAAATTCTAAGAACATTCCTTCAAAATATATACTTCTCTAACAAGTCTGCTTCTTTTGCTTCAAATTGTTGCAAGATTCTTTATGCTACTAATCCTCTCAAGTTGCCTCCAAGTTGTCATTAAAATTATTGTATAGTGACTAGACGTTTGGGTTTCGAGTACCATTGATCATGCACCCAACATTCATTCAATCAATAACACTAACTGAAATTCATTTTTGACTTGAATTTTGGTCAAATGCTTGCTAGGATTTCATGACTTCATTACATCAAAATAATTTGACTTGACTTCACCCACTTCAAATTCATAACATTTCATGACTCCTTTACATTTTTCATTCCATATGGTGATCACTTACACTCAACATATTTTTCTTTCTTGTTTAAACTTGATGATTGCTTGTAATTTTGAGCTCACTTGATTTTGTGTCCCAACTTCTGCATCTTATAGTTATTTGAATGCTTTAGTGATCTTTGTAGTTATTTGATTGTAATATGCATCAATTATGAGCCTTGATTACTTTTTGTTTATATGTTGTGTACAAAATTAAAACTAAATAGAAAATCATGCATCATGACAAATGTACATAGAGTGTACCTAAGGCCTCCTTATTCAAATTCCAGGCTGATCTAGGACACAACAACACCAAAAAAGTTATTTTCTTTTATTAAATATTAGAATACATAATATTGTCAAGTTCCCATTTCAACACTTCACCTTCACAACAGTATTGTTGGCACAGTTCAAGTAACTATAATGCAAAGCTACAGAATTCCCTGACAACAACTTATCTTCAACCAACCTTTGACTCACTTTGACTTTTGAAATTTAAGTTCAAGTTCAACTTGGACTTTACTCTAGCTTTAAATTCTCATGTTTGAACACAAAATTAACTTAGTCTTTAACTTCAATTTCTACCTGAAATTGACTTCGACACCTTACATTCATGGACTTTGGATTATGATAACATTATGTCAACAATACATACAGAGCTTTTACAAACCTTGAAAATATGGAGATGACTTAAAAACAATAACTCATTTACAAAAGAAAATTACAGTTTTGAAATAATTCCCACCCAATCATATCATCTTCCACCATAACGTATTCCTCTCCTATCATTTGATATGCTTCATGACTTTAATGCATAGTTACCAAATTTGATCGTATTGCCTGCAAAAGTTCAAAAATTAAATGGTTCGATATGATTCGTGAATTAATAAATGGATACTAAGTTTGATATGGTGCACAGTAATATTCGGTTCATGGATTATAGCAAGAACAACACAGATATCTAAACAAAATTATAAAGTTCCATTTACCATAGGGAAAATTTTACTAGATAATATTCATAGGTGGGTTAATTTTCCATTCTTTTTCCCAAAAAAAGATTTACTATTTTCATTTTTTTAAAATGATTCGGCCAAATTTTATAGTGTAAAATTATTTCACCATAAAAATCGCCAACGATTTATATAGAGACTATATAAAATTATTAGAAATTTGAATATTTTCACAAAGATATTGTCAAACATTTTATAGATTGCATATAATGGACTACAAGATTCGCCAAGGTTTCTAAACTTCAAGATAAATTTCCATCCTTAAAATTTTCCCTAATTTACCCTTAGGAAACTCATTTAATCATTTTCTCTTCAAAACCCCTTCCCGATTCAAGAAATGGCATACGGTTATCGCTCATAAGTGATAATGTTGGTTGATTTTTATGTAATAAGAATCTATAGAGGGAAATTCGTTAGGAGGGATTTAATGAAATTTGTAAAAATCAACGACTTTTAATGTATACAATAATATAGAATAGGCTATTCAGACAATGGGATTTTGTAAAACAAAGTATGAATACATGTTTTATATGTATTTTATAATTTTATCAAATTTAAATAATAAAAAAACTGAAGTCAAAAATTTCATAACTTTTGTTAAGTAGAATTTATTTTGAGTAAGTGTAAAATTATAAGATTTAATATTTTGTATTATAGTTATTATAGGTTATAAACTAGAGGTTAATTTCTTTTGGTTTATGAGTAAATAGAAATTAAGAATAAAATTGTATATTTTGAAAAAATATTTGTAGAAGTTTAATATATGACTTTATTTCAAACTTAAAAGTTTTGGTAATGTGGAATTTATGTGGTTAATTGTAATATAGAATTTGTAAGGAAATTTATTTTATATTGAGTAACATATAATATATAGTATAATTGGTGTATGGATGAATACAAAAATTCTCACAAAATCGGTTATTCTAAATGTAAAACTACATGCTTTGGTTCAATATATAATTTTATTTGCAACAAATAATTGAAAACAATTGTAACAGAGTTTATAGGGATTTCAAAGTTATAATTATCCATGTCAGTATTTTAAAATATTAGAAAAATAATATATTTGAATCAGTGTACGAGGTATATTCTCAATTTTTTCCATATTGATTTCTAAGTGATCGAATTTTTTCCATATCGAATCTAATTAGAATTCAAATTCGCACTCGAATTTGGTAACTATGCTTTAATGTGGTCTTTCACATTTTTAAAATGCCATTGTGAACTTTTTCTCCAACTTTAATTTGACTTGAATCATTACACCACTAACTTTGAATGTTTGAACTTAGTATAAATCTTTTCACAAAAAACTAATATCGCCTTTGCATGATGAACTAGAAAATTTGTAAGCATAAGCTTTTCAATATTTAAAATAGGAAATATCACTCTAATCCTATCAAGTTGTCTTTAGTGAGATGTTTTGGAAGCTTTTCTGGTGGGTTTATCCGGTCTAATTTCTCTAAAATCTGGGAATTTATTGAAATGACGAGCTTGATGGGTAACCCGTGCACAATCGAAGTGCCCTAGGTGTTTTTAAGGGTGGTGAATCCATATATAATGTGAAAAAACCAATTTAAATAACACAAATCAAGATTTCACCTCAAATTTTTCCGGCCTGATTCCGGCACTAGAAAGTCCAAAAACTCGCACTAAAGCCAACTCTGAATCTTATGGCCTACGCCTCATCCAATATGCACCAAATTTTAACCATATTATTTTTTTTTGTAATGTAGAATGCAATCATTATCTTAAATTAAGAAGTTATATCTTCTTTTTAGGGAGTGTTACCCATGCCCTACCAAATCTAATTAGAAATTAATAAAATTAATCATACAAAAATATAACATGACATTCATAACTTCTTCCATAAAAATATTTACAAATAACGAAAAAAATATTATTATAAAACCATGTTTTTTCGATTTAATACATATTTCACAATAAAACTTTATTACAATAATAATAAAAAAATTTAAACTAGTTCAAAGAGGTAGTCAAAAGCCAAACAAATGGTCAAAATTAGTATCACTCATAGGTATTGCCTCTAGGGATTAAAATAGGTTGATAACACATGCCAATGTGTAGTCTTGAGAAGCCATCTCTAATATTATAAACTTCATTCACTCATTTGTATTCTACTTAATTTTCCAGACTTCCTCATACATGAACAAATGTTGTTCGGGATCCTACTCCTGGTTCCATGTAACACTAGAAACCTCAGTCTAGAATGAACATCATCCATTATCTATTGTCCAATGTCTTATGATGCCAATAAACATTGTTTATTTTAGAATGGATCAGTTTATTCCATCTTTCCTTCTCCCTTAACACAAAATAAACACACATATCAGATTTAAAAATCACACACTCATGGAGCAATTGCACACACAATTCACACACTCTAAATTAACACAAAAAATGAGCACACAAGAAATCCATAATTTTCATTAACATAAAATTTATGTACAAATGGGCCAGATTCACCATGTGGGCATTCCATGCCCTAGCCACTCTCTCGGCCAGTATAACATGCATCATATGCTTACATAAATTTATACAACTAGAACTGAACCAAAATTTGATTCAAATCCTAAACTAACTCCTACAATCTCTTTGGATCCCGAAAATCCTCTTAAGATATCTAACAAATCCTTGATTATTGCTATGACTCAACTCGGTGGAAAATATCTACGATATTTTTCTCCAACTCCTAAAAAACTTTCCTCAAACAATTTATACATGTTGATGAGGAAATTCTCTCCTCATTTCTCAACTAAATTTCTACAATTAATTCTCTATTTCATAAATAAAAGTAATTCCAAAATTTTATTTACAATTGCTAAGGGAACCCTCTCCCTTTAGTAAATATGGAAATAGATGCTAGGTCTTGTTATCATGTATAATTCTCCTACATCAGTCTGCCGAGAGTAAAAAATTCATGGGCTTCTATTCATGAGTCTTATTTTGTTGGTTGTATCTTTCACCTTTTTTGTATGACATTTTCCAATTATAGGTGCATTTAATGCAATTTACTCTCCTCCTGGATACCAATCTTTGTTCTATTGTTTTCCATCTACTTTGTTGTCATGATCATCTTCAGTAACCTATATTTTCATGTTGAATTTCTCATCTACTACTAATGTGTTACTGCTATCCTCAATCTTCCAAGTTTCCATAATTTATTTTGTAATGTTCCACTTTCCTTGCTTATGTATTTTCTTACAATCAACTAATTTTCATTGCTTCACTTTAGTATGCCTCTTCCTAGGTAAATTCTCCATCAACAAACACAACACATCAATATTGAAATCCAACACTCTCCTTTGTTGATCCATGCTTCTAACACTACTCGATTGTATCTTTGTTTAAAAACTTGAAAATTGTATGGCCTCCATTGCCACATCATTATCCAACTTCCATTTTTCATCATTAGACATCTTTCGAAAACTATTTAAGTCACTTTTTTTCCTCCTCCATGGTTTCCTTATGAAAGATTAACATTCCTTGTTGAACCATTCATCTTTAGATTCATTTGCAAACTCCCAAAAATGATCATTTGTCTCAAGAATGATTGTCTCTTCTTTGCCATTGTTGTTTACAAACATGTAGTTAATGTCCCTCCATGCACATTCATTCATTTTTCATCTTCCACAACCTGTTGGTGACTTTTACTGCTTTCTTCCTCTTAATGCTTCCGGTGTGCAATCTCCATGTTGTCTTCATCAATCTTTGGATTGACTAACTGTTCCTGTAACTGCATTCAAATCTGCAATTCTACGATTGTCATCCTTCATTTCACATGTTTGAATATTCTCATTTATGTCATCATCCTGAAATAAAGTTTCATTCTGAGGTTCTCTCATCAATCTCTTCAAAAAAATTATTTCTTCATCAAATTTTATTAACATTGTATTTGAATGCTTCTCTTCATCTTCTCGATCCTTTCTTCGAATGTCCTCAAAAATGAACCTTTCCTTGTTCACTGCAACAATAGGCTCATGTAGTTTTTCTCTCATAACTACACCTATCCATTATGTATGACTTCCATCATAATTTCCTTCACATGACAATTTTGTCTCTTCCTTTCTTGTAATAGAATTTTGATTATGCTTTCCCCCTATCCTTATGACAATCTTCAATGAGTGTCCTTCACCTTCGATTCCTACAACATTTGCACACAAATTATCATTTTTAAAACATAAGGCTTTCTAGCCTCCCTTGTTGTCATTGTCATCATATATTCATGTTGATATGAATTTTCCATGTTCTTCATGAACTCATCCCAAAAATAATTTTCTTTTTTCTCATACTCAGTTGTTCAGAGTTCCTCTTCTTTAACCCAGGTACTCATGATGTGTCTCATCTTATTCATTATCTTTGTTGCAAACAATTCCTTAATGGGCCATTTAACCTGCTTCTTCATTTTCCATCCACAGCTTTGTTCTTTCGTACTTTACTATAGTAGCTCCATGAGTACACTAGGTTGAACCCTAATCTCAACTATTTCTCGATAAAACTCCTTTTGAATCATCCTCTTTACCTTCATACCATTTTCCTTGGCATTCTCCTCCATCCTACTGTGACTTTCACTCAAACCCCTTTTCATGACTATTATTAGTCATCTTCACTTTTTCCCCTATTTGGACTTCACCTTGTTCACTTGAGAGTTTCACTAAGCCTCTGTAATAGAAATTATGTTTCACCCTGCTACAAGTACCTCACCAAGTTTCTTTCTCTAAACTTGGCCTTTTGGTAACACTCATTCTTTCCTTTAGAGACTCATGAGCTTCATCTGCTCCTCTAGGATTGTGTGCTCTATCCACTTTTAGGATTTTCATTTGTTCTTTCATCAAACAACTCTACTCACATCTACAACTTGTGGAGTTGTCTCAACAACTTCTACCCAACCTCAACTGGAATTTGTTCTTCTCTTTCTTATGTAAATTACATTGCAAGATTTACCGCACTCTCTCTTTCTCTTTTGATTATTGCTACCTGTAAGGCAAATACTTTCTCCAACTGTCAATTGTAAATTATAATAACATTCCTTGAATATATATATTTATCTAAGAAGTCTTCTTCTTTTGCTTCAAATTGTTGCAAGATTCTTTAAGCTACCAATCTTCTCAAGTTTCCTTCAGGTTGTCATTAAAATTCTTGTACAGCGACTAGACGTTTGGGTTTCGAGTACCATTGATCATGCACCCGACATTCATTCAATCAATAACACTAACCGAAATGCATTTTTGACTTGAATTTTGGTCAAATGCTTGTCAGGATTTCATGAATTCATTACATCAAAATAATTTGACTTGACTTCACCCACTTAAAATTCATAATATTTCATTACTCATATAATTTTCATGACTCCTTTACGTTTTTCATTCCATATGGTCATCACTTACATTCAATATATTTTTCTTTCTTGTTTAAACTTGATGATTGCTTGTAATTTTGAGCTCACTTGATTTTTTGTCCCAACTTCTGCATCTTATAGTTATTTGAATGCTTTAGTGATCTTTGTAGTTACTTGATTGTAATGTGCATCAATTATGAGCCTTGATTACTTTTCCTTTATATTTTTTGTACAACATTAAAACTAAATAGTAAATCATTCATCATGAAAAATGTACATAGATGGTACCTAAGACCTCCTTATTCAAATTCCAGGCAGATCTAGAACACAACAACACCAAAAAAGTGATTTTCTTTTATTAAATATTAGAATACATAATATTGTCAAGCTTCCATTTGAACACTTCACCTTCACAACAGTATTGTTGGCACAGTTCAAGTAACTATACTGCAAAGCTACAAAATTCCCTGAAAACAACTTATCTTCAACCAACCTTTGACTCACTTTGACTTTTGAAATTCAAGTTCAATTTCAACTTGAACTTTGCTCTAGCTTTAAAATCTCATGTTTGAACACAACATTAACTTAGTCTTTAACTTCAACTTCTCCCTAAAATTGACTTTGACACCTTACATTCATGGACTTTGGATTAGGATGACATTATGTCAACGATACATACAAA
The DNA here is from genome assembly GCA_031772625.1 of Pinus tabuliformis. NCBI lineage: Eukaryota > Viridiplantae > Streptophyta > Pinopsida > Pinales > Pinaceae > Pinus > Pinus tabuliformis. Next base: position 230,774,747 of record CM062815.1, read on the forward strand.
GCCTTTACAAACGTTGAAAATATTGAGATGATTTAAAAACAATAACGCATTTACAAAAGAAAATTGTAGTTTTGAAATACTTCCCACCCAATCATATCATCTTCCACCATAAGGTATTCCTCTCATATCATTTGTCATGCTTCATGACTTTAATGCATAGTTACCAAATTCGGTCGTATTGCCTGCAAAAGTTCAAAGATTCAATGGTTCGATATGATTCGTGAATTAATAAATCGATTCTAAGTTTGATACGATCCACAATAATATTCGATTCATGGATTATAGCAAGACCAACACAGATATCTAAACGAAATTATAGAGTTCCATTTACCCTAGGGAAAATTTTAGGGGCTAATATTCATAGGTGGGTTAATTCTCCATTCTTTTTCACAAAAAAAAGATTCACTATTTTCCTTTTTTTTTAAATGATTCGGCCAAATTTTATAGTATAAAATTATTTCACCTTAAAAATCGCCAAAAATTTATATAGAGACTATATAAAATTATTAGAAATTTCAATATTTTCGCAAAAGTATTGTCAAACGTTTTATAGATTGCATATAATGAACTACAAGATTCACCAAGGTTTCTAAACTTCAAGATAAATTTCCATCCTTAAAATTTTCCCTAATCTGCCCTTAGGAAACTCATTTAATCATTTTCTCTTCAAAAACCCCTTCCCGATTCAGGAAATGGCATACGGTTATCGCTCATAAGTGATAATGTTGGTTGATTTTTATGTAATAAGAATCTATAGAGGAAAATTCGTTAGGAGGGATTTAATGAAATTTGTAAAAATCAACGACTTTTAATGTATACAATAATATAGAATAGGCTATTCAGACAATGGGGTTTTGTAAAATAAAGTATGAATACATGTTTTATATGTAATTTATAATTTACAATTTTACCAAATTTAAATAAATAAAAAAATTGAACTCAAAAATTTCATAACTTTTATTAAGTAGAATTTATTTCAAGTGTAAAATTATAAGATTTAATATTTTGTATTATAGTTATTATAGGTTATAAACTAGAGGTTGATTTCTTATGGTTTATGAGTAATTAGAAATTAAGAATACAATTGTATATTTTGAAAAAATATTTGTACAAGTTTAATATATGACTTTATTTCAGACTTAAAACTTTTGGTAATGTGGAATTTATGTGGTTAATTTCAATATAGAATTTGTAAGGAAATTCAGTTTATATTGAGTAACATGTAATATATAGTATAATTCGTGGATGGATGAATACAAAAATTCTCACAAAATCGGTTATTCTAAATGTAAAACTACATGCTTTGGCTCAATATATAATTTTATTTGCAACACATAATTGAAAACAATTGTAACAGAGTTTATAGGGATTTCAAAGTTATAATTATCCATGTCAATATTTTAAAATATTAGAAAAATAATATATTTGAATCAGTGTAAGAGGTATATTCTCAATTTTTTCCATATTGATTTTTAAGTGATCGAATTTTTTCCATATCGAATCTAATTAGAATTTGAATTCACACTCAAATTTGGTAACTATGCTTTCATGTGGTCCTTCACATTTTTAAAATGCCATTGTGAACTTTTTCTCCAACTTTAATTTGACTTGAATCATTACACCACTAACTTGGAATTTTTGAAGTTAGTCTAAATCTTTTCACAAAAAACTAATACCACCTTTACATGATGAACTAGAAAATTGGTAAGCATAAGTTTTTCAATATTTAAAATAGGCAATATCACTCTAATCCTATCGAGTTGTCTTTAGTGAGACTTTTTGGAAGCTTTTCTGGTGGGTTTATCCAGTCTAATTTCTCTAAAATCCGGGAATTTATTGAAATGACAAGCTTGATGGGTAACCCATGCATAATCGAAGTGCCCTATGTGTTTTTAAGGGTGGTGAATCCATATATAAAGTGAAAAAACCAGTTTAAATAACACAAATCAAGATTTCACCTAAAATTTTTGCGCTAGATTCTGGCACCATAAAGTGCAAAAACTCGCACTAAAGCCAACTCCGAATCCTATGGCCTACGCCTCATCCAATATGCACCAAATTTTATCCATATTATTTTTTTTTGTAATGTAGAATGCAATTCTAATATTAAATTAAGAAGTTATATCTTCTTTTTGGGGAGTGTTATCCATGCCCTATCACATCTAAACACGCCTCTCCTTGACGCAAACTTCAAACAATGCCTTTCAACAACTGCATCAATTGATCTTACATGTGACAACTTTCTTTGGAGTTAATTCTTCCTATAATGTTCAATGCACAATGAAAAGACCCTTCATGTAGGTTTATCCTTCGCACGGAAGTGACTTCTCTTCTCTCAAAATTAAATTTCTCAAAGTTGCACCACCAACCAGTAGTGGTGTTAACAACCTCTACAACAACGACAGTTTCACATTGTAATTTTTTACCACACAATCAATTCTCTTTGACACACAGGCATCAAAAACTTAAATTTGCAAGGCTTTTAATTAGACAGTTGAACCACTTATCTTCATGGCAACAGTTGCAAACACGAACAAGGCCGTATAGCTAGCATTCCCTGTCTCTTGGTGTAATTATTAAATTTTGAATTTAGTTAAATTAGAGTAAAAAACAATAAATATATACATGAATGGAGAATAATGTGTTTTTTAGTAGCCATACAATACTGCGATGTTTCCCTTCATAGTTGCTATAGGTCTTATGCATACCCCATCTTGAAACTAAAACAACATTTTTTTTAGGATTGACTTTAGACGCTTCTATGTACATCATATGTAAAGCAAATTTGATCCAGATTTAAGCAGGAACGCAACAAATTACAGAGATAACCATATACACAAAGATGCAGCGGAAATAATACTTCATTTCATTAATGGAAAATACTGACATATGCTTACAAACAGAAATGGCAATAAACTAGCTAGGGCGATGGTAGCTTATCTCTGAGAAGAGATGTGATGGCTACATGCCTCTGAACTGTTCTGAACTGTATTACAATGAGGCTCGAAGGCCTATTTATTGTTGAGAAACAATGGAAAACCCTTCACATACCGAAACCTAACCCTAGAAGATGAAACGCCAAATTGTGGGCCCCGTTTGGGTAAATTGGTACATCAATTTCCCGGGGTCGTAACTTTGGCATACGATCTCCGTTTGACGCGTACGATAGCTCGTTAGAAAGATCTATCCGAGTACTACCACTTTGGGAGGAAACAATAGGGCTCGGTCGCCCCAGAATTCCAAAAAAACGTCGTTTAGGGCCTCAAAACGGCTCCGGAAGTTCAGGACCCGAAAAACTGCTAAAAATAGTAAACTGTGCTACAATTAAGGAAACTGAAAATGCTGAGAAAGACAATGGTGGGGGTCCAGGTGGACCTGGCAGGTGGCCACCAATATCCACCTGGATCATTCCTCCCCCCTTAGGAAGCAATGGTCCCCATTGCGTTGAGCTCCTCCATGAGATGAGGAAACCTCTGCTGAAGGAGTTGGCCTGCTTTGACAACTCGATACAGTTGGATATGCTGTTGGCGAGTGTTCTTGATCTGTGTGTCCATGATCCGATCAGTTGCAGCTTGTTCCATGCAATCTGGATTTAATTCTGTGGGTTTGAGCTGTTCTGCAATGTCGGATGTGTCTAGCAATGGTGGAAAGTATGGCCGAAGGCGGTCCACATTGAACACTGGGTGCAGGCCAAGGAATGGGGGAATGCTGAGCTCAAATGCATTGTCTCCCATAGCCTTAGTAATGGTGTAAGGACCATATCGAAGTGGTCTCAATTTCCGATAGGCTCCAGTAAGGCGTTCCTTTTGCAAATGCAACCAGACTTTGTCGCCCACCTGAAACTTGTGTGGCACCCGGTGTTGATCATGTCGCTGCTTGTACTTGGCATTTGATTTCTCAAGAATGTCATGGACCTGCTGGCGAATATATTGGATGCGCTCAATGAAGCTGGTGGCCTTATCTGTTTCGGACTGGACATGAGCTGAATTCATGTGAGTAGCTGCAAGTGGCATGGCCACATCAATGGGGCATAGTGGCTGGAATCCTAAACCCACCTGAAAAGGGCTATGGCCAGTGGAGCTGTGAAGAGCTCGGTTGTAGCTGTGCTGAACATAGGGGAGGCTCTCGTCCCATGTGCGTGGATGCTTTGAGTTATACATGCGCAGAATGTGCACAATCATCCTGTTGACAACCTCTGTCTGGCCATCAGTTTGAGGATGGAAGGCTGTGGACTTCGTGAGTTTGGTGTCCAGCATTGACCAGAGACTGGACCAAAATGTGCTGAGAAACCGACTGTCCTGATCTGAGATGATAGACTGTGGGATCCCAAAGTGCACCCACACTCGTTCAAAGAAGAGTTTAGCAGTGGCTTCTGCTGTGATATTCTTCTTGCAGGCCATCATAATGGCCATCTTTGAGAACCTGTCGACGACCACAAAAACACAGTCATTTCCATGCTTAGTGGAAGGAAGGCCTGACATGTAATCCATGGAGATGGATTCCCAAGGTCAACTAGGGGTAGGCAACGGGGTATAGAGGCCTTGCTTCTTAATGGTCAGTTTGGCAATGGCACAGGCAGTACATGATCGGATGTACTTCCCAACATCCTGTCGAAGATTCGGCCAATAGAAATAGTTTTGCAGTACTGCCACTGTTTTCTCAACCCCGAAATGCCCAGCAGCCCGACTGTAGTGTGCTTCCCAAATCATCTTGGCACGCTCGCTTGAAGGGAACAAAGGTGACCGAGGTGGCATAATAGGGCATCCTGGAGGTGAAAATATGCAACCTGCCGACCCTCCAAGAGTGTCTGGTATGTGTGGCCGAATTCTGGGTCGCTTTTGTAGAGAAGTGGCCAATCAGAAGTCTCGTGCCCACAAGAGTTGAGCACGGTGGTTAGCGCCATGATCGGTGGTCGACTGAGGCAATCTGCAACATTATTGGTGCTGCCCTTTTTATACTTGATATTCAAGTGAAACTGTTGCAGGTATGTAGACCACTTCTGATGGCGATCATTCTGCAATTTCCCTTGGGTCTGTATGAATTGCAGAGGTCGGTGGTCTGTGTGGATGACCGTTTCCTTCCCCAAAATGTAATGCTTCCATTGTCGGCAGGCCTGTACAATGGAATACATCTCTTTATCATAAGTGGGGTACTTCCGGACTGTGTCTGAAAGTGTTTCACTGTGATATGCCACTGGATGTCCATGTTGAGTAAGGACTGCCCCAATAGCATAGTCAGAGGCATCTGTCTCGACCTCAAATGGTTGTTGTAAATCTGGTAACGCGAGCACTGGTGCCGTGCAGAGGCGATCCTTCAACTCCCTGAATGCCTTCTGTTGAGATTCAGACCAAAAGAATTTTGCTTTCGCCCCGCCCTTGGTGACTTGACTCAAGGGCCAAGAAATATGAGAAAATCCCAACACAAACCTGCGGTAGAAGTTGGCAAGACCTAGAAAGCTGCGGAGCTTTGTTAGAGTGGTTGGAGAGGGCCAATCCCGAATGACTTGGACCTTGGCTGGATCGACATGCACCCCCTGTTCATCAATGATGTATCCCAGATACTGGACCTCGGTCATGCCAAAAGTGCATTTCTCCAAATTGGCACATAGCTTGTGTTGCCGCAGTGTTTGGAGAACCTGTCGGATGTGGTGGAGGTGCTCTTCCCAACTCTGGCTGAAGATCAGAATGTCATCCAAGTATACTACTACAAAGGAGTTGGTGAATGGCCGCAAGATGTCATCCATTAGCCTCATAAAGGTTGCAGGAGCATTCGTCAATCCGAAAGGCATGACCAACCATTCGAAGAGGCCCTCCTTGGATTTGAAGGCAGTCTTCCACACATCTGAGGGTTCAATTGGTACCTGGTGATATCCTGACTTCAGATCGATCTTGCTGAAATATTTCGCCCCCTTTAGTTGGTCTAGGAGGTCATCAATCCGCGGGATCGGGTACCTATTACGGACAGTGATCTTGTTCAGCGCCCGATAGTCAATACAGAGTCTCCACGTCCCATCCTTCTTCTGTACCAACACTATCGGGCTCCCACAGGGCGAAGAACTCGGACGGATGTGACCTTTCTGTAGGAGCTCCTGAATCTGCCTCTTGATTTCATTGTTCTCCAGAACGGAGCGCCGATAAATTGGTCCATTGGGTAGCGGCGCACCTGGGGTCAGATCAATGGAGTGCTTGACTTGACAGTGCAGAGGAACCCCTGCCGGGGAGGTGAAGATGTCTTTGTACTCCTCCACAATCTTGTCCATTTGTAGCTGCCGTGCAGAGGGACCTCGTTTGGAGGCCGCGGCCACTGTCTTCTTCTTCCCTTGAGGGCGTATCATCAGGAAAACAAATTTCCTGGTTTTGGAAATGATCTTACTGCATTGTTTTGCAGTAATCAAAGAGATGGCGGCAGGTGGTGGTACCTCTGGTATCCTGAACAACTTATTTCCCAATGTAATAATAACAGCACGGGGCCTTGATTCATACACAGCATGTCGCTTCCACAAGTATGGTTGTCCTAGTAATACATCACAAACTTCAAGGGGAGCAATGTCACACAATACCTCATCCGTGAAGGGCTTGATGTTGTATGGAAGGCGACACTGCTGGCTCACGCGAAGATCTCGCCCTTGGTAAAGCCACCCAATGGTGTATGGTTGTGGATGTGCTGTGGTCGGTAAGCCCAACCGCTTCACGACCTCTGCCGAAATGAGGTTCTTTTGACTCCCGCTATCAACAATGAACTGTATCGGGGAGCCCTTGACCCACATCTGGGAGTGGAAGAGACGCTCCTCCTCCTCTGGATCTTCGGGTTCATTTTTCTGGATCTTTGCGGTAGCAACAGTGGCGCTGGGATCCGCATCAATGATTTGCTTCCCTTTTTCATACCCCTTATCGGGTTCTGACTCAGAGTCGGAACATGCATCTGATTCTGAAACCTTTAGCTCAGCCACCAGTGACTGTTTGGCCCGACACTCACTTGTGTTGTGAGTGGAGCTCTTATGGAACTCACACCATTTTCCAGTGTCCTTTCTCGGCTTCGCGGCGTTGCTCTTTGCTTGCAGCTTCAGCTGGTTGTCTTGGGCTGTCCCGCCTTGGCTTTGTCCTTTGTTCTGTGGTTTAGGGGCACCTTTCCCCTGCTTTGGATTCGCAGATCCAAAGTCTCGCTTCTTTTGTTTAAACTTCTGCTCGACTTTGACGGCATACCGGTATGCTGCACCGAGCGAGGGGATGTTTAGGAACTGTATTTCTTCCTGGATGTACTTGTGCAGGCAGCCACGGTATTTGAGTATCAAATGTTGCTCCGAATCCTTGATACCCAACTTTGTGCGAAGGGTATGGAAAAGATTGGTGAACTCCGGCACATCTTGGTCCCTTCCCTGCCGCAGCGTGGTCCACTTTATGTATTCATCCTCATAGCTTCCGACAGGGTAGTACTGCTCCTTGATGGCATCCCGGAACGAATCCCAGGTGGGTGCGGCTGAAAATAGTGAGCCAGTACTTTCATCCTTCTGCTCGCAGTAGGTTTCCCACCAGTCCTTGACGTGGGGGGCTGCTTTGAGAAGAGCAAAAACAATCTTTTCCCGACTCGAAAATTCATGAACAGAAAAATAACCCTCTAGCAGATTTAACGATTTATCTACGGCATCGGCGTTTATCTGACCCTCGAATATGGGGATTTCAAAATTAACTTGTACCTTAAAGGGTGTGGCGTTTCCAGAGGAGCTGCTGGAAGCCGATGCGCCGCTTCTGGGTAGCCGCTGAAGGATCTACGCAAAGCTGTCCATCATCGCGTTCCGTTGTCGCTCGAGCGCTTCTTCGAGCAAGATTTTGATGGGATCTCCTGCCCCCTCGTCTTTCTTCTCGTCCGCCATGGGAGGCCGTCGGGATTTGCGAGGCTGGTCTTGCAAAGGTTCAACCAGTTCAAGCCCTAACTCCTTATATCCCGACCTTGTTGGGGACATGCAAAGAAAAACAGAGAAAAAGCAGACCGCTCTGATACCACTGATCCAGATTTAAGCAGGAACGCAACAAATTACAGAGATAACCATATACACAAAGATGCAGCGGAAATAATACTTCATTTCATTAATGGAAAATACTGACATATGCTTACAAACAGAAATGGCAATAAACTAGCTAGGGCGATGGTAGCTTATCTCTGAGAAGAGATGTGATGGCTACATGCCTCTAAACTGTTCTGAACTGTATTACAATGAGGCTCGAAGGCCTATTTATTGTTGAGAAACAATGGAAAACCCTTCACATACCGAAACCTAACCCTAGAAGATGAAACGCCAAATTGTGGGCCCCGTTTGGGTAAATTGGTACATCAATTTCCCAGGGTAGTAACTTTGGCATACGATCTCCGTTTGACGCGTACGATAGCTCATTAGAAAGATCTATCCGAGTACTACCACTTTGGGAGGCAACAATAGGGCTCGATCGCCCCAGAATTCCAAAAAAACGTCGTTTAGGGCCTCAAAACGGCTCCGGAAGTTCAGGACCCGAAAAACTGCTAAAAATAGTAAACTGTGCTACAATTAATGAAACTGAAAATGCTGAGAAAGACAATGGTGGGGGTCCAGGTGGACCTAGCAGGTGGCCACCAATATCCACCTGGATCAAAATTAAGGCAACTTTTTTGTCAATATTGTTAGGCCCCTATACCAATAGGTGTCATATATCATGATTGACTTGGCCTAGTTCTGAAATATGTTCATACTTTTACTTGTTGCAAAGGATTTCCATATTTTTAAAAAAAATCAAAAAATCGAAAAATTAAAAAATGTAAAGAGGGTATACCCTAAAAGAAAGATCAAAGGGTAAAAAGAATAAAGAAAAGATCAAAAAATGAAAGAAAATGAACCCCAACAAAAGGAAAGACTATGAAAGTGTGCAAGTCTAAATGCCACTAGTATTAACTTGTATGCATAATAAAGATTGTGTGCAATTTGTCACCTATGCCACAATCTATGGTAACCAAACAGTTTAAACTTGGTTATTTCATGTTTTCAATTTCATGTTTTAGAAATAGAGAATAAAGATCTGACCAAACAGTGTAAACTTGGCAGATAAGTAGATAGGTAGAGTGAAAAAGGATTTCAACAATTTAATCTGAGCCCTTGGATGTAATAAGTGTAGATTTAGATAGGAGTTCATATGTAAAAGAAAAGAAAGTTTGATAAGGGTTTGCCAATCTAAGTGCACCCTAATAAAGAAGTGAAAATGCTAGGATAAAGTAGGTAGGGTAAGTAGATGATGGTTGTAGAATAAATCTGTGTTGAATGGTTAAGTTCAATGCTTAAATCTGTTACTTTCATCACTCACAAAAGCATGTAGCACATGGAAGGCATATCAACATTCAAAGTCACAATAATTAACTTCCCTATTCATTTCCCCTAAATTTTCACTAATTCCCTAAGTGCTAAAGGTGATTGCCAAAGTTGGAGGGGCTCAGAGCATTTCTCTGACTTTTGGAGGGACCAGACCACCGGCTCAATAATTGGAAATGCCTAAAGTACTTAAATCCCTTCACCAACATGTATCCCTCCACAAACTCATTCATCCATTGATAAAGTTTTTCCTAAGTAAAATCCCATTTTACTTAGGGAAATTAACACATTCTCTATATAAAAGCCCTCATATTCACTTAGCCTAAGTTTTAAATGTGTATGATGAAAAGCTTTCAGAAATTTTTTTTACTTAGCGCGCATTCATATCTTTAAAAAAAAAATTCATATTAACCACTAATGTTATTATTATATAATTCCTAAATAAAACAATACTACCCGCACCTGTATTATTATAAGAAACCCCAAATATTTACATATCCCGTCCCGCGATTAAATATAACCTTAATAAAGTCAATAAACAGAATTAATTAACCAATCTGTGGTTAATTAAGAACCCGAACCCCCGCCATACTAAATGAGGATTAATTAGTCACCAAGACTAATTAATAACTCAATGACCAATCAAAACGCCCCCGATATGAATAAAACCTTTAATTAATATCAGGTCCGCCCTCCATTATCCATCAGTCATTTCATTACCCTGACCACTGTCTGATCGGATCCCTCAGATCTGGCGGCCATCGTGCATATCACACGGGCCTTTGAGTCGACCATTTAGCGTGCGATGTGAGCAGTTTGGTAAACAGTGCCAATGCTAAGTGTTGAAAGATGTGTGGAATCACGCGGCCCCTCCTAAAAACCACTTCCCACCCATAAGTGGTGCGATGAAACCCACTTACCGCTTTCCCGCAAACGACAAAATTGTCAAGTCACCCCCACTAACGTAATCTGTTCGTGTCGCGAAACCCGCCAAAACTTGAATTTTGCATAAAAAACAAAGTCAATCCATTTTTCGTCCTTATTCTGAAAAACTCATGCATGCAACCACTACATGGAAATCAACCAACTAATACTAAAACCATCAACCACCCTGAAAACTGTTGCCCAACGGTGCTCCAAACCACAGCGTGCTTCCAGTTAACCAGTACACCATTGCCAGTCGCTCAAATATAGGTATTTACTAGTTTTTTCCTAGAAACCCTGTTAAATACTAAATTCCACTACAATTAAAGTTGAAACCCAAAATTCCAGTGGAATTTAGTTGCCAGACTTAAAATTAACGACTCCCAGGACCTCTGTTTCACCCATTTTCTCTCAAAAAGCCCCATTTTCATTTCTGAATCCACAAGAACCAATAATGGAAACCCTCGTGGCCCTCAATGTAGCTCCAGTCAATGCTCCCCATAAAATTTTGGACCACCTTCCCTTAGCTGATAAGGACTTCCAAATCAAAGACCTCACATTTGATGACTCCCCCTTGAGACTGCATTGTAAATACCGGGACCTTTACCTCAATGGTGCTGATAATATTGGTCTGTGGGAATCAAATCTCCCAAAGTACTAATTCCCTTCTGTGCACATTTTCCCAGACAGTATTCACCAGTGTCATGCCAATTACAACCCTAATCTCAGAGCTGTAATGTCCCCCGACCAGCAAATCCTTTTTACCATTATAGCAGACTCCATCAATGAAATATTACAATTGCAACCTAGTCAGAACCTTTCCCCTCTGTCTATTATTGATTTACTTGACAAATCTTCTAAACTATCTAGCTCAGAGATCGCCAGAGTTTGCCAAATGTTCATGCTAGAACAATACATTTCAGAAAACCATCCACCCTACATGATAGGTGCTTTTACAAGTTTAGGGAGAGATATTATTACCATGATTGTCTCTATTCTTGGTTTCACAACCAATGAATATGTGGATGAAATGACCTTTTCTTATATGACTATCTTCACCCCTGGCTAGCCCCCTGCTGCCAAGTATGACTATGCTGGATTCATAGCTGACAAAATCCATGATCAGTTCATGAGATTGGAAAATGAGAGAGTTTTCAAGTATTCCACAGTCTTGTATCACCTCTCCCTGTATTACCAAACTGACAAATTTCCATTCTCTATGAATAAGCTTGATACCAGAGGTAATCCCAGGTCAGTCATTTTTTGTACTTTCATCTTCCACTACTCATACACTTCTCCTTATTCATACAATGAATTCATAGACCAATTTTTCTATCCTGTAAACTCTATGCCAACAGGACATTCTCCCCCAAGAATCAGTGATGAAATCAAGAGAATCCTGCAACTGTTAAAGAAGTACAATATAGGTGATTGGTACTTGTACCAGAATCACACTGAGATCCGAATATATGGTTGTGAGCTCCCTCCTTTCAAGTTGCCTAAGTATGTCCCTATGAGTTGTTTTCCCTAGAATATTACAGGCAAATATCAAACTCTGACCAAATTCATTTCACCTAGGCAAAGAAGAAAGCCCAATTAAGGATCAAAGACCACTTAGGCCCATTTGTGTGCAACAATAGAGAAGCAGGGAAGAAAGCAGAAGAAATTATAGAAACAACAATGAAACTAAAGAAGAGATTTGCTTGGACATATGATCCTCACAATTTCATTTGTGATAGTAGAATGAAACATAAATTGTCACCATATATCCATCACAGAATCCCTGAGATAGAATTGTATGCAAATTTCAATGAATGGAGGGAAGGGACTTTGATAGAACAAGATAGTGATCAGGTTGAGATTGACAATGTGATGAAAGATTTGGAGAAGACACTTGACCTAGACTCTTTTGGACAGGTGCCAGCTGAATCTACTCAAAGGCCAACACCAGAACCTAGTGCCTCCACAGGAGAAACTTCTCAAGGGCACACACAACAAAATAGTGCTCCCACAGCAGAGCCACCATGGGAACAAAACCAGGGAAAAAGTGCTCCAACATCGGGATGGCCACAAGCATCAGAACAGCCAGAGGCATCAGAGCAGCCTGAAATCTTTGAAGAACAAGCTCCACCACAACCCCATCCAACTCCAACAAAGATGGGAAATCCATCAGTTGTACAGACTCCTCTGAATGAGGAAAGGAACTTGAAAAGAGATAGGGAAGTAGCTACCCCTTCTAGCATACCTACAGATCAAACCTTTGCTAAGAGGCAAATGTTGAATCCTTATTCAGAGGAATAAGACATTGAGAAAACTACAAGGAGTATGAGAAGGGAAGGTGGAGACAGTCTACATACATTCCCAACAGGTGGGACACCTTCCAACTCATAAAGGCAAGAGCTAGAGAGAAAACCTAGCACAGAAGTATGATCTCTCAGATCTTCATCTGAGAAGATCATAGACATAAAGGGGAAATTCAAGGAGATAAAGACAAATAATGAGCAACTAAAGGCTCAAGCCTATGCTCAATACTTAAAGATGGCTCCCACAAATCAAACTAGATTGATGTCAGCTTTTGACATCAAAGAAGGCAAAATGCAAATGAGCTTTCTAAAGCCCACAGTGCTGTAGCCAAAATTTTTGGCAGATTATCTCAAAACTGACTTTGAAGTCATGGCTAAAGACATCCACCCAATAGACCAGATCAAATTACACAAACAAACAAGGGAGATGGTCTATTCTACACTGACTAGTAAGGCAATGATGGCACATAGGTTGCAAAATTCACTGAGCAACACTACTGCCTAATTGCAACTAGAAAAGGCCTCTTCACAGGCAGAAGACAACATAATCAAATCATTCGAGGAGCTAATTATTGAGTTGGGCCATGACCCAAAGGATGTCAAGGCAGTAGAAAGCTTAATTAAGAAGAAGAATGAAGACATAGTTGCACTTAGAAAACAACTGAAATTTCCACCCCACATACATCCTCAAACTGTTGAAGTTATTGAGAAAAAGAATGATGAGGAACTTATGGATTTGATTCTCAAGTTGAATGTACAATTGAAGGAAACAAAGCAGGAATTGGAGAAAGCAATAGAGACAAGGCAAAGTGAGTTGACCACACAGCCTCAAACTATAGTGCCTATAGTTTCAACAACAGTCCCTTCCACTATGGCACCTACTTTAGCACCAAACATTCCTTTGGCAACAACCACACCAGTGGAAACAACAAGTACAACACAGATAGGTACACCAACACACAGCACAGAGGCCTTGATTAAGTCAATGGAAGAAATGAGACTCCAAGTCACAGAGCTGCAGAAAGTGAAAGAGAAATTCACTACTTTGGAGCAAAAATATGACATATCCAAAATCAATTATGCAGAAGAAACAAGGAAAAAGAAAGGCTTAACCCAACAAATTAAAGCATTGGAGAAGGACCTGACATTTGACAGGCCTTTGATAGAGATCAGGAAAATATTGTCGACCAATATCATTGATTCCATCAATGACAGTTGGCCATCCATTCAAATTATTTTTGAACAGATTGATTTGGTTAAACCTGCTCTTGAAGAAATTAGGAAGACTAGAGAGGAACTAGGAAGAAAACCTGAGGAAGCTATCAGATTAATAAATTTTCTAAACAGTAAAAACGGGCAATAGTTGGAGCAATTAGAAATTAAGGATAGGACTGCTACCATCCTCGAAATAAAGAAAGTTTTGACAAAAAGGAATCTAATGCAAGGCCTGGAACGGAGATGTCAAAGTGTGCAGGAAGACATAGATGAGTTCATAAGGAAGTTTGACATATTACAAAGTAAAGGACTCCCAAGTCCTTAATGATAAGCTAATGGTTTAGATTGATTACATCAACAAATTACATCAGCAAGCTGACAGTTAGGCTAGTTCATATGCAGTCAAGGCATTGCCCATAGGGAAAGTTCTCGATGATGGTTTGGAGAACCTTTTTTACATTGAACATGAACTGAAGCACCTATTCACAATCCAGCGTAATTTTGTGAAATATACTGAGGTTGATGTAATTTACAGGAAATTGACAAGGATGAATATACCAAAATATGATTGGTGGACCAACATGACAAACATATTATAAATTACCATTGTAAACAGTGAGGTAAATAGAAATATTTACCACAGTAAATTTCGGTAAAAAGGGTGAACAATGGTGAACAGGTAAAGAGTATCAGACACAGGTAAAAGAGTATCAGTGAAAAGATAAAGTCAGATGTCCAGCACAGAGCTGCTAGCATGACAGTAAGATGCATATTCATAAGAACTACCTCGAGCTCCTTCAACAAAAACAGGGACAGCAACAATCAGTTCACATTCTGTTTCTACATTCGAGACCATCTGTCTCTATTTTTATGTAAAAGATAGTTAGTTTCCCTAGAATAAATCTCTCTTAGTTATGAAATATTTTGATGTAAATTTTGTATAAATACTTCCTCATTCGAAGTATTGAGGGTGGATTCTTAGACATTTCTGTAGACAATTTACTTTTGGAATTGAAGTGATGTTGAACAATTTTTTTATGGCTGGCTAGAACAAAGTAATAAAGCAAAGGACTTTTACAGGATACCTGTGTCAAACGAGAAACAAATAAGTATTCTATATTTTGTTTTTTTACAGTTTTTTTGGTTTAATAAATATTCATATGTGTTTCATATCTGAATGATAAATGAAAAGTTATATTTCAGAAAGAGCTTTATAGCATTCTGTCTTTAAACTCATTTATTTTCTTAATGTTTTCTTCCAGGCTATTATAGGTAGGGAAATCTTAATTGCTCCCTGCTTTCATAGTTTATCACTGTGACCATTTAACAAAGAATACTTAATTGTTTTTTGTTAATGAGCACCCAATTTTCATCATCTTGGACCCTGTTGAAGGATTCTTAGTTGCCCTTCCTCCCTGTTCAAGACCATTTCACCCATTTCAAGCTATCATTTGTCTTTTGTTTAGCTATCTTGCCCTGTGAAACTTTCCTTCGTTAAATCAACCTAATCCAGTTAAACCATCATCCAGTTGACTCCATAGCCCAATGGCCTGAAATACCTTGTTCTATCCATCTGCTCCCGAATTCCACCACCAAACAAAATCAAAACCCCCCAGACTGTCATAAGTAGCCTAATATCCCATAAAGCAAAGCTAAATCATAAAGAGAGAGCCCTCTTTGAGTACAGATTGGCTAGATTCTGTACTTAAAAGTTGGTTTGTGGTTACCTCGGACCCCTTTCCTTCTTCTAACAAATTGAAGGAAAATCTGAGTGATAACAAATATATCGATGTTAAAGAATATATTGTTCTTCCTTGGTGGCAATAAATATTGTGGTAATGGATTTATGAGGTCTCGCACAAATTGTTGGCCTATAGGGCAAATATTCTCAAGGAATATTGGAAGTTTTGGAATGCATGAGCAACTAAATTATGCATGCATAGTCAAGAACTTCGTGTGCATTATGAAAAATAATGAATGAAAAGTTGTAGAGGCTCTACAAATGTTGGGAGTATTTCCACCATGCCCCCTTCTATTGGCAATGTCAACTAGAGTGTCATTGACGAGTGAGTTGTTGAAAGCAGATGTTCACAATGGTTTTTGGTGTTGAGGAAATCTCAACTAATGGTGTTGTTATTGACAATGAAAAAATGTTTTTATAAACACCATATGGACTAATACGAATGTTATGTGTAAAAGGTACAACAATTTATTAAATATTCATTAACTATTAACTTATTATATCTTCATAACAAACATGATGTTTGAAATTCAAAACAATTAAAGTGGAAATTATGAATGCTTAATGGGGGATAAGTTGTTGTGTTGGTTAGGTAAACAAACTCCAACAACTTACAATCTATATATCAAGTCTCTAAAATTACTCTTTTTCATACCTATTTTATAAAAGGAAAATTCTGTTTTTTATTCTCCCAAATTTCTAAGTCTAAGAAACAATGTATAATGCTCAAATTTATTTCGTAAAAATACAATGTAATTTTTCTTCACATCTTAAGTTTTCAAGAATTTCTATTAAATTCAAATCATAAATAAATAATATCACTACATCACTTTCATATATATATATATATATATATATATAGACATTGATATTTATATTTTGATTATCTATATGAGTTGAATTGGTAAAAATTTAAAGTTATCTTCTTTATATATATCCAAAAAAATAAAATAAAACAATATAATTAGAAATTAATAAAATTAATCATACAAAAATATAACAAAAACATTCATAATTTCCATAAAAGTATTTACAAATAACGAAGAAAATTATTATTATAAAACCATACCTTTTCGAATTAATACATATTTCACCATAAAACTTTATTACAACAATAATACAAAAAAAATAAAATTACACATTAACTAAATATCAAATCTAAAATATATAAAACTTATATTTACATGAATAAAAAAGTCTCCAACTATAAATTTCTATTCACTTTAATTTTAAATTTATATTCACTTTCTTTCCAACTATAAATTTCTATTCACTTCCTTTCTAAAATATCTTTCCAATTTCTATTCACTTTAATTTGACTCGAGCTCCCGAGAGTCGATGGCAACACGTCAATATGTTTGCACTGGTAGTTCCAGAACTCGTAATCGCTTTCAAATGTCAACAACAACAAACATGAAGAAGTTTGCAGAAAGAAGAAGCGCCTTGATTCTTTAACTGTGGAAGTAACCCGAATCTAAAATCAACAACGGCTCTACATGTGCCCTTGACTCCAACATCTCCTCTCCACAATTCCTCCAACAGTTGTCATACGAACAATTCCTCCCACAGTTGTCTTTTCCCATCAGGTAATGCAGCGCTCTTTCAAACCTCTAATCCCCATAGCTACAACATCGTGCATCTACCTTCTAGCCGGCTTTTGCTCCAACAATGGCAATGGTGGCAGCTCACGGCTGTGACCCTCAACTTAGTTCTTATCCGAAATCTTATACGAAAAATGATGTCGAAAGGCATCGTTTCTTTCAGAATGGGGCAGTCTCTTCCACCCTTCCTTCTCCCTAAATACAAATTAAACACACTTTCATATTTAAAACTCACACATCCATACCGCAATTGCACACAATTCACACTCTTCATTAATACAAAATTGGAGCACACACAAAATCATAATCTTCCTTAACATAAAAATTACGTACAAATGGACCAAATTCACCTTATGGCCACTCTCTAACACACTTTAACATGCCTCATAGCTTACATAGATTTATACAAGAAGATTTGAATCAAAATTGATTTCAGATCCCAAGTTAACTAGTACAATCTTTTTAGATCCCAAAAATCTTCCTAAGATTTCTAACTTGTCCTTGATTCTTGCTATGATTCAACTATGTGGATAATATCTAAGATATTTTTCTCCAACTCCTAAACAAACTATCCTCAAATAATTTATACATATTGGTGAGGAAATTCTCTCCTCATTTCTCAACTAAATATTTACAATGATTCTCTATCTGATGAAAGTGGGGTGACTTCCACTGCTTCTCCTAATGGTGCCACATGTTTTCTTCTTCTAGTTTCTTCTTCTTCTTCCCTATTGTCACTCTCACTATCTGACTATACTCAGCAAATTGACTCTAATGACTCAGAAATCTAACAAACAATGAAGAATTTACCTTGGATTTTGAAGGTGTGTATAGGGTCATAGGTTCGATCCAAGGGAACGCTAAGGCTTGGACAATGGGATGCAAAAAATCTTCTACATTGAGATGATAATCTTCTTCCTTTGTCTCCTCTTCATTGATACCTGAGTCCTTTGCTACTATCTATCTCCTTCGTTGTGGTAATTTTATCCTCTTTCTTAGGTGGAGGGCTGTCTCCACGGCATAATGATCCACTATTGGTTTAGGAACTCCTCTTCTCTCTCGTATAGACCACTATCTAGTCTCTAATCTCCTTTTCAATCTTCCCAATGACCTAGATCTTCCCTATTCTACACACGTGCGTCCTATGTGACATACAACTTTCGGGGTCTTTTATGAGAGATAAGATCCCTCGCATTTATTTTTCCTCTATTCAAACTCAATAGATATCTCATCCCACTATACTTGGTGCCAACTGAGCTACTTGTCTCACTCCCCCTCAGCGACAACATATGGGTCTCCATTGTTTTTGTTTTGGCTACACCACTCAAACATCAATGCCTCAGGGGAGATCTTTTCCCCCTCCATAGATTTTTTTCTTGCGCCAAATTAGCTGCATCCCCAATCACTTGTCCTTTTCTCAGCATCTTTCCTTATCTTTCCTCTTACTCTTAAGCTCTTCTATTGTGCAATACTCTCCTTGTTGACCTATCCTTGCATCCTTTTTCCCTTGTCTACCTTAGGCCATCCTTTTATTAGCTCTATATTCGCTATGTCGTATAAAGATTTAGTTTCTCATCCCATTAGACTCCAAAATCATCACACCTTTATCATAGAGAAACATCTTAATCCTTGTGGCTAATACTTTCAAATAATAACCATGTGTTCCTCAGAATAAATCTCTTCCAGTTGTGATGAAAGGATGAGTAGATTCTATGGCAAACTCAACTCCGTAACCTTCTAAAGCACTGGCTACCCAAAAATCAACAACTCGGGATATCATAGTACTCATCGCGTTAACCGCTCATAGTAGATTTAGTGTCCAATCATATGGCTCTAGCAGATTCCAGAGTCCTTGTCTCATTGCTTATTTCTTCAACCACTCCCACAAGATAATAGGGGACTCAACAAACAAAATATCATGAAGATAAGAAAAGATATACCTCTATAGCCATTCTTGCATACTAAGACACAAATTCTTTTATTTTTCCACCACACAATCATGTTATCTATTGTCCAAGAACTGTTTTATATCTTCTCTTTAGCCACCACATCCCCTCTTCAACATAGATCTTTCAAGTCCTAGAAACTTAACCGTTTGTTAGTGTGCAAAGGTGACCTAAGGTTATGAGTTAATCCAACAAAACCCCCTTGCATACAAGAATTTTGAACACATACGACTAGTTGAGGTCTCACTTGAGTTGTACTAATGGGTTTGGAAGAACAAGGTTATGAAATGGAAAAGGGGAAATACAGATGACTCTAGTTTAGAATAACCCACCCCGAGCTATTGTGTATACCATATGTCACAAATATATTCATTAAACAAAAGTACATTTGAATACTTTTATAGCATGAGTTGAAACATCCTCTTTACAATATGACATACATCGGTCAAGTGAAAAGACATTATCTAACTAGTAGAGTAACAATTAGACATGAATTCATTATATGAGTGCAAAACGAACTCCAACACAAAAGGGAAAGACAGATTCATGCATACAGAGGCATTATCATTAACATTATGATTCAACTATAAACTATCAACCTAGATTATTAACCAAATCCATTTGTACAAAATGTGTGTACCACAAAACAATGAGAAACTAGCACACCACCTCTAGATACTTCATTTTAATAACAAATAATAGTAATGCACATTACATTGGGGTATCACAACATGAAGGAAAAAAATAAGACCATTGTTATGCATGCTACATTGACTAGGCAACCAAAGTGTTGTAAGTGTTTAAGAATGTATCAGAGAGAAACAACATTGAAAGAAATGACATCCAGCTAAATACACTATATTGGGAACCATCATCAAATTAATAGAAAACTAGTAGAAGAATCACAACAGAACAACATAACAACAACAAAATAGAACCATCCATAATTGGTAGCTTCTATTTATATAACTTCCATCTTCATCATCATGCTCTTGGGAATCTTAAGCCAACTCACCCTGATGAGTTGTCCATATCGAGCCAAATTGCAACCAACTATTGCCCATAGCTAATTAACCCACACATATGGGGAGTGCACTATCAACCACTAAATATTTATGTTATGTCGTGGTTTCACCACATCCATTGCACATATAAGTGGTTCGTCAAACGTCTACATGGTATGCCTATCTACATCTATGTTCCGCACAATGTCCATAAGCCTCTATTGTACATGGTATTCTTTATTTCCTCCTTACAGTCGAGTTTCTCCATACTTAGCCCAAATTTCAAAATTTTCTCTTTTTTCCTTCTTAGCCCCAAGAATAGGCCACCTCCCTTCATCTCATCGTTTCAATTTTTTGCGTGTCATTATGGTCTATTTGGGTTTGTCTCTGGTGAAATAGTTGCTTTGAATTCTTGTGGGGGTGAGGACTTCTTTTAGTTCCATTGGAAGGAGTCTCACATCATCATTTGGATGGGAAAGGCCTTTTCCCTCTTGTTAGGTTCAGTTTCTTCTTTCACCCTATTCCATCCACCTGTCCTTGGCTCTTCTTTTCTCCTTCTCATCAAATGACTCTCGAATTTGTTTCTTAGTCTTGGTTTTGTGGGTCCCCCCCTATAGCTCTTTCCTCTAGCGCTTGTTAGTGTATAGCTTCTCTTTGGTCATGCCTTCCTCTCTCTCAGATATTATGCCATGAAATTGCATGCACCCTAGACAGGGCTTTAGTTGATCCAGATTTAAATAGGGACACAAAAAATTACATAGATAACCATAAATATAGAGATACAGCATAAATAATACTTCATTTCATTAATGTAAAACACTGAAATATGCTTACAAATAGAAATGGAAATAAACTAGCTTAGGCAATGGTAGCTTATCTCTGAGGAGAGATGTGGCGGCTACATGCCTCTGAACTATCTTACAATGAGGCTCGAAGGTCTATTTATTGTTGAGAAACAATGGAAAACCCTAAACATCCAAAACCCTAACCCTAGGAGATGAAGCACCAAACTATGGGCATCGTTTTGGGTAAATTGGTACATCAACTTCGTGGGGTCGTAACTTTGGCATACAAACTCCGTTTGACGTGCACAATACCTCGTTAGAAATATCTATCCGAGGACTACAACTTTGGAAAGAGAAACAACACGTTTCTCCTAGTTTTCCTAAGAAACATCGTTTAGGGTCTCAAAACAGCTCCGGAAATTTAGGGCTCGAAAAACTGCCAAAAATAGTAAATTGTGCTACAAATAAGGAAACTGAAAAACTGAAAGAAACAATGGTGGGGGTCTGAGTGGAATTGGCAGGTGGCCACCAATATCCACCTGGATCATTCCTCCACCCTTAGGAAGCAATGGTCCCCATTGTGTTGAGTTCCTCTGTGAGATGTGGAAAATTCTGCTGAACTTGGTCCCTCGTGAGCCACCTGCCCTCATGAAGGAGTTGGCTTGCTTTGACAACTAGATACAGTTGGATCTTCTACTGGCGAGTGTGCTTGATCTGCGTGTCCATGATCCGATCACTTGTAGCTTGTTCCATGCAATCTGGATTTAACTCTATTGGTGTGAGTTGTTCTACAATGTTGGATGTGTCCAGTAATGGTGGAAAGTATGGCCAAAGGTGGTTAACATTGAACATTAGGTGCAGGCCAAGGAATGGACGAATGTTGAGCTCAAATGAATTATCTCCCACAACCTTGGTAATGGTGTAAGGACCATATCGGAGTGGTCTAAGTTTCCGATAGGTTCCGGTAAGGCGTTCCTTTTGCAAATGAAACCAGACTTTATTGCCCACCTGAAACTTGTGTGGCACCCGATGTTGATCATGGCGCTGCTTGTACTTGGCATTGCATTTCTCTAGAATGTCATGGACCTGCTGGTAGATATGTTGGATGTGCTTAATGAAGCTATTTGCCATATCTATTCTAGACTGGACATGAGCTGAATATGCCTGAGTAGCTGCAAATGACATGGCCACATCAATGGGACATGGTGGTCGGAATCCCAAGCCCACCTCAAAAGGGTTGTGGTCAGTCAAGCTGTGGAGATCCCGGTTATAACTATGCTAAACATAGGGGAGGCTCTCATCCCATGTGCTTGGATTCTTTGAGTTGTACATGTGCAGAATGTGTACGATAATCATGTTGACAACCTCTGTCTGGCCATCAATTTGTGGATGGAAGGTTGTCGACTTAGTGAGTTTGGTGTCCAACATCGACTAGAGACTGGACCAAAATGTACTGATCTGAGATGATAGACTGTGGGATCCCAAAATGTACCCACACTCATTCAAAGAAGAGTTTAGCAATGGCTTTTGCTGTGATATTCTTCTTGCAGACCTCCATAATGGTTGTCTTTGAGAACCTGTCGACGGCCGCAAAAACACAGTCGTTTCCATGCTTAGTAGAAGGAAGGCCCGACATGTAATCCATGGAGATGGATTCCCACGGTCGACTAGTGGTAGGCAGCAGAGTATACAAGCCTTGCTTCTTGATGGTCGGTTTGGCAATGATGTAGGCAGTGTAGGATCTGATGTACTTTCTGACAACCTATCGAAGATTCGGCCAATAGAAATACTTTTGTAGTGCTACCACCGTTTTCTCGACCCCAAAATGCCCAACATCCCAACTGTAGTGTGCTTCCCAAATCATCTTGGCACGCTTGCTTGAAGGAACACAAAGGTGACCTAGGTGGCATAACAGGGCAACCGGGAGATGAAAATCTGGAACATGCCGACCCTCCAAGAGTGTCTGGTACGTGTGGCCGAATTCTGGGTCGCTTTTGTAGAGAAGTGGCCAATCAGAAGTCTCGTGCCCACAAGAGTTGAGAACGGTGGTTAACGCCATGATCGGTGGTCGATTGAGGCAATCTGCAACATTATTGGTGCATTGCCCTTCTTATACTTGATATTCAAATGGAATTGTTGCAAGTATGTTGACCACTTCTGATGGCGATCATTCTGTAACTCCCCTTGCATCTGCATGAACTACAGGGGCGTTGGTTTGTGTGGATGACCGTTTCCTTCCCCAAAATGTAATTCTTTCATTTTTGGCAAGCCTGCATAATGGAATACATCTCTTTGTCATAAGTGGGATACTTTTGGACTGTGTCTGAAAGTGTCTCATTGTGATATTCCACTGGATGCCCGTGTTGAGTAAGGACTGCCCCAATAGCATAGTCAGAGGCATCTGTCTTGAGCTCAAATGGTTGTAGCAAGTCTGGTAATACGAGCACTGGTGCTAAGCAGAGGCCATGTTTCAACTCTGTGAATTCCTTCTGTTGAGATTCAGACCAAAATAATTTTGGTTTCACTCCTCCCTTGGTGACTTGACTCAAGGGCCAAGTGATATGAGAAAATCCCAAGATGAACCTGCGGTAGAAGTTGGCAAGACCCAAAAAGTTACAGACCTCTGTCAGAGTGGTTGGAGATGGCTAATCCCAAATGACTTGGATCTTGGCCGGATCCACATGCACCCCATGTTCATCAATAATCTATCCCAGATACTGATCCTGGGTCATGCCAAAACTGTATTTCTCCAAATTGGTTCATAACTTGTGTTGCCGCAGTGTTTGGAGAACCTGTCGGATGTGGTGGAGATGCTCTTCCCAACTCTGGTTGAGGATCGAGATGTCATCCAAGTATACCACTACAAATGAGTTGGCGAATGGCCACGAGATGTCATCCACTAGCCTCATGAAGGTTGTACGAGCATTCGTCGACCCGAAAGGCATAACCAACCATTTGAAAAGGCCCTCCTTGGCTTTGAAGGTAGTCTTCCACACATCAAATGGTTTGATTGGTACCTAGTGATATCCTGACTTCAAATCGATCTTCCTGAAATATTTTTCCTCCTTCAGTTGGTCCAGAAAGTCATAAATCCGTGGGATCGGGTACCTATTCCAGATAGTGATCTTGTTCAGCGCCTGATAGTCAATACAGAGTCTCCAAGTCCCATCCTTCTTCTGTACCAACACGATCGAGCTCCCATAGGGTGATGAACTCGGTCGGATGTGACCTTTCTGCTGCAGCACCTGAATCTGCCTTTTGATTTGATCGTTCTCTAGAACGGAGTGCCGATAGATTGGTCCATTGGGTAGCGATGCACCTGGGGTTAGATCGATTGAGTGTTTGACCTGACAGTGCAAAGGAACCCCTGTGGGGGAGGTGAAGATGTCCTTGTACTCCTCCACGACCTTGTCCATCTGTAGTTATCGTGCGGAGGGGCCCTCTCTGGAGGTCGTGGCCACTGTCTTCTTCTTTCCTTGAGGGCATATCATTAGGAAAACAAATTTCTCGGTTTCAGAAATGAGCTTATTACATTGTTTTGCAGTAACCAAAGAGATGGCAGTAGGCGGTGCTACCTCCGGTATACTGTACAACTTATTTCCCAAAGTAACAATAACAACACGAGGCCTTGACTCATATACAACATGTCGTTTCCATATGTATGGTTGGCCTAATAATACATCACAAACATCAAGGGGAGAAACATCACACAATACCTCATCCGTGAAGGGCTTGATGTTGTATGGAAGGCAACACTACTGGCTCATGCAATGATCTCGTCCTTTGTTAAGCCACCTAATGGTCTACAGTTGTGGATGTGTTGTGGTCGGTAAGCCCAGCCGCTTCATGACCTCTGCCGAAATGAGGTTCTTTTGGGTCCCGCTGTCGACAATGAACTATAGCGGGTAGCCCTTTTCCCACATCTGGGAGTGGAAGAGGCGCTTCTCCTCCTCTGGATCTTTGGGTTCCTCCTCCTGGATCTTCATGGAGGAAACAATGGTGTTGGGCTCCGCATCAATAACCTGCTTCCCTTTGCCATTTCCCTTATCGGGTTCTGACTCAGAGTCTGAACATGCATCTAATTCTGAATACTTTAGCTTCTCCACTAGTGACTTCTTGGCCCGACACTCACTTGTGTTGTGAGTGGAGCTCTATTGGAACTAACACCACTTTCCTGTGTCCTTCTTCAGCTTCGCAGTGTTGTTCTTTTCTTGCGGCTTTTTCGATTTGTCCTTGGCCACCCCGCCTTGACTTTGTCCTTTGTTCAGCGGTTTGGGGGTGCCTTTCCCTTGCTTTGGATTTCCAGATCCAAAGTCTCGCTTCTTCTGTTTAAACTTCTGCTAAATCTTGAGAACGTATCGGTACGCCGTGCTGAAAGAGGAGATGTCTAGGAACTCCATCTCATCCTGGATGTACCTGTGGAGGCAGACACGGTATTTGAGTACCAAATGTAGCTTAGAATCCTTGATACCCAACTCTGTGCGAAGGGTATGAAAAATATTGGTAAACTTCAGCACGTGTTGGTTGCTTCCCTACCGCAGTGTGGTCGACTTTATGTATTTATCCTCGTAGCTTTTGACAGGGTAGTACTACTCCTTGATGGAATTCCAGAATGAATTCCAAGTGGGTGCGGTTGAAAAAAGTGGGGTTGTACTTTCATCCTTCTGCTCGTAGTAGGTTTCCCACCAGTCCTTGATGTGTGGGTTGGCTTTGAGAAGAATGAAAGTAATCTTTTCCCGACCGGAAAAAGTATGAACAGAAAAATACCCTTCTAATAGATTTAACCCTTTATCTACATCATCTGCATCTATCTGACCCTCAAATATGGGAATGTCAAATTTAACTTGTACCTTAAAGGGTGTGGTGCTTCCAGAGTAGCTGCTAGAAGTAGATGTGTCGCCCCTGGGTAGCTGCTAAAGGATCTGGACAATGTTGTCCATCATCACGTTCCTTTGTAGCTCAAGGACCTCTTCGAGAAATATTTTGATAGGATCTCCTGCCCCCTCATCTTTCTTTTCATCCACCATGGGATGCCATCAGGATTCACGAGGCTGGTCTTGCAAAGGTTCGACCAGTTCAAGCCCTAACTCCTTATATCCCGACCTCATTGGGGACATGCAAAGAAAAACAGAGAAAGAGCAGACCGCTCTGATACCACTGATCCGGATTTAAATAGTAACGTAACAAATTACAGAGATAACCATAAATAAAGAGATACAACAAAAATAATACTTCATTTCGTTAATGTAAAATACTGAAATATGCTTACAAACAGAAGTGGAAATAAACTAGCTTGGGCGATGGTAGCTTATCTCTAAGAAGAGATGTGGCGACTACATGCCTCTGAACTATCTGACAATGAGGCGCGAATGCCTATTTATTGTTGAGAAACAATGCAAAACCCTAAACATCCAAAACCCTAACCCTAGGAGATGAAGCGCCAAACTATGGGCCCCGTTTTTGGTAAATTGGTACATCAACTTCCCGGGGTTGTAACTTTGGCATATGATCTTCATTTGACGCGCACAATACCTCGTTAGAAAGATCTATCTGAGGAATACAACTTTAAGAAGAGCAACATGGGTCCATGGACCCACATTATTCCCAGTTTTTCCAAAAGACATCATTTAGGTCCTCAAAACAGCTCTAGAAGTTCAGGATCCGAAAAATTGCCAAAAATAGTAAATTGTGCTACAAATAAGGAAACTAAAAAACTGAATGAAACAATGGTGGGGCTATGAGTGGAATTGGTGGGTGGCCACCAATATCGACCTAGATCACTAGTAGACATGATCGAAATCATAGGTCCAAAGCTTAAGTTCAGGTTTAGTTTGTTGCAACCTTATTCCACTCCTCCACTCCTACTCATATCCAAGAAGAAATATTTGACCTTGAAACAAGAGTCACTCATGATAGACAGGTGCAGCCAAATTCGTTAAACTAAGAGATAGTCATTCATTGGCTCTAAGACGTGAAAATTCCAAGGTTTTCACAAACAATACTTACATTCAGTTACACATTACTGGAAGATGAAATGATGTTAGTTCATGTTCTCTAAGAGAAACAAGATGAAGAAAATGAGAACATTATATTCTTGAACAACATCTAACCTGCCAGAATCACCTATGCACCTGTCTAGCTAGCTTGAATGCTTAACATGGTAACATTGAAAATTTGTTGAAAAAAAAAACCAACCTACTCCAAACCCTAATCTCATAGCTTCGAGCCATCTTCATCCTCCAATGAATTGGGATGGATCAAGTTTCCTAAAGATTTTATTTATAATTTGTACTCACATGTTATTTAGTTTCTTGGTTCTACAGTTACGTCTTGTTTTTCTAGCCAACAACAAATGTCCTTTATCATGCTTATTGTTGGTGATGAGTATGAATTAAAAATACATTTTTTTTATTAGTTGGACTATAGATAGAGTACCAGTTTTGAGTCTACACTACAAAATGAACTTTTATATCTACTATTGATGGTCTAGTTTTCCTTGTGGTAAACCTTCATAGTAGATGAATATATAATATCTTTTGAAATATGAATTAATGGAGATAAAACAAATAACAAAGAAAATCAAAAAATAAAACATATTTACTCTAAACATCCTTATTTCACTTAACGTAAAATTACAATGTTGATGACATAAAATCTACTCTTGTCAAATTTACTAACATCTTATAATAATTCAACCATTTGAAAATGATCATACCAACATAAGAATTCATCCTACAAAGTTAGCCTAAATTAATTTGTATGATTAAAATTTTTATATTAAATTAATTAATAAAAATATTTGATTTGATCGTATAAAATTTCATAATTTAGAAATAAAATATTATAATTTATTTTATGTTACATTTTATAATAATTTTAAAATTCAAGGGGTGGCAGGAGTGGGAGAGGATATTCTTCACCTTGATGGAAAAATAGAGATACAATATGCTTGGGCTCTAGCTATCACAATTACAACCAAGGTGAATATCTAGTGGGGATTAGAATTAGCAATAGCAATGAAATTTTCTAAAATTATGGTGTTTGGAGATTCAATAATTGTAATTCAACAGGTGTGGAAAGGTGTGGAAAGCAAAGGGATTGCACAATTTTTTCCTCTCTCCTATATTTCAAAGGGTTTCGTTACAAACAAAGCATTTTGAACAAATTGGATTTTCCCATGTGTATAAGTAGTTGAACACATTAGCTGACACATTAGCAAATAGAGGGACTATATCGAAACAAGGGTCTTTAGAATTGGACATTGCGTGATTGTAATTTCTCCTCTACCATGAAAATGATGAACGAATTTTTTGGACAAAAAACTATTTATAAAGGCTCAAGTAGATGAATAAATGATGAAGCATATAATGTGGAGAACTCCCCATCTAATTATCCAACAATTGGACACATGCTAACATCATAGCTTTGACAATGAAGAAATGGTGGCTTCCATTAACTCTCCAACCACATAGATTAGCAGAGACACACTCCTAACCAAATCATCGTAACATCTAATGAAGGAATGAAGCCTCATGCTAGCACAAGTGGCCACGGTTTTAATACTTCAAGCCAAGAATTGGAATATATAGGTGGGGAATGCATTGACACATTCAATTTGCAGAATGGAGTTAATCCTTTTCTTCCACCATATCATTCAATAGTGACCTCAATGAATTTGACGAGATTTTGCATGGATTTGATAGCCTTGCAATTTAATGCTCAAGGCTGGAGCAATAGAGGCAAATGAGGTTATATGAGTCTTGGCGATGTTTGAATTCAAACTTCAACTACATTGTTGATGGTTGTTTTCTCCTGCGAGCTGCAACGATCGTCAACTCTTGGAAACTAAAGAGATGTGCAAGGTAAGCTTATTATGGCAGATCGAGGGACCTCATCTAGTGGAAATGAGCATGTCCAAATGATCCTACTCCTGTAAATATAGTTTGAGGGGTTGTTGAAATCCCTAAAGAAAAAAAGGGCATCACAAGAAAAGGAAAGGAAGACTTATGAGTTGTTAAAGGATACCAAGTATGAATTGATGACAAGAAAAATGGAACAATTCCAAGTCTAGGTTCAAATAGAATTGATAGCCATAGACATCATATTTGCATAGGTTGAAGACCACCTCATATCCATGGACATCATACTTGCATAGGTTGAAGACCACCTCAGTAGAGGAGTTAATTTTACTTTGGAAGAGAGTGAGACCAAATCAGTGAAGAAAAGGGCCAGAAAAGCTAGGAAGGTGTAACACCACAAACAAACAATTTACGAAATATGTAAATAAATAAATAAGAATTAGTAATATTTAACACATAACAGTGATTACATGATCCTTAGTGGCGCACTTATGGCTTGACTATTTATATTAAATACAACATTGGCACACTTATTTGGCTTGACTGTTTATATTAAGTACAACACAGTTCACGATGTATATGTTGGCTTGCAATTACTTTTCGCATGGCTCCCAATGGGTGTAGTCGTCCATGATCGGACCTCGGCTAAATGTTTCCTGTACTCTGGTACACGCGGCATACCCATGGTTGTTCTCACTGCATGTATCTGTCAGAGGGTTGGGCTCATGTGTGATAGCTGGCCCGATTTACTCTCGTTGATCTTTGATGGGAAATCCGATGGTGGGGAGGGTTTAGGGTTTAACCATCTAACCAACTCCCCGTGTTTGGATGGCTATGGAGTCATTTTCTGTTGGCAGCTTTTCGTTTATCGTTATTCTGTAATGAGGTTGGCCTTCAGTGGTTTTAGGTCAGCTCATGACCATTTCAGCTGTGTGCAATGGATATTTTGGTCAACCCTGCACCGAAAGGTATCCTAAACTACTCGACCCTCTGTTGTTTCAATTTTCTACGCTATCTGAGTTTGGGATTCGCTTCATTCTTTCATCTGGTGTAGTTTTTAACTAGTTGCTTCCACCATCCAGGGGTGGCTCAATAGTTTCCAGTGCTGTGGAAGGTAGCGAGTTCCGAAGTCAATTTCTGGAAGGTAATCACGCAATTTTCTTATTTTTCATATCTTCCATAGATTTCTTCTAAGAGTTCCTTTCGGATTTATGTTTCTCAATTCGACTAACTGAAAAATTTTACTGGAATGAAGGCAGACCGCCATCTGCTGGAATCCTCCAGTCTTAGGTATGGTTGCCACCCTCTCGACATCTTTTTTATTTGTTCACTAACAGGTTTACCTTCCTAATGGATTTTGTGGTCGATAGCACATGATTGCAGGTATCCCACTTTAGTCGAAAAGTTATTCGATTGGTTAAGGCAACGTCTTTTGTGATTTTAAGAGCTTATGATTCTCCGTGGTTGTTTACAGGTCGGAAAAATCCTCTCTCGTTCATAAATGTTTGGTATTTATATGGTAATTTGCACTATGGAAGAAATGTTTTCCGGGCAGAGACTTTATGCCGAAACTTGCTGAGCTAGACCATTATTTGGATGTCTATGTAAATTGGCTATGTTTTGTGCATGACATTAGAATGGGTTTTGAGCTGTTGTTATGAGTTTCGACTGTGGGTTTACCTGGGTATTTTTCTCTAAAATATAAAAATGTTGAACAGTGGACATCTATTTAAAAATGATTTGAGAGTTGGGTTATTTCATGACTGTGACATTTTCAAGCTGAAGAGCCAATTCTTACACTATGGCTTAATTTAAGATTTTAAAATTACAGTCTCTATATATGTTCAATCCTTTGCATTTAAAAAAATGAAACTTCTAGTTCCCTGTACTGGTATATATTCATTACTGTGTGATTCTTGTAGTCTATAATGATGGGTAGGTTCTTTTCTATTTCTCTTTTTTTAAAAGAGTAGCAGTTTGAATGAAGAAACAATGATTTCTTATATTTTTAACTTATTTCTCCTTCTTTCTATTATCTGTTTGAGATTCTGAACCTGTTGTTATACATGTTATTTTTACAGTTTCAAGGATATGTGTGCCTGGAATGAAGGCAGAATGCCATCTCTTGGAATCAGTCTCAGGTATGGTTGCCGCCCTCTCGACATCTTTTTTATTTTTTCACTAATAGGTTTACCTTCGTAATGGATTTTGCGGTCGCTGGCACATGATTGCAGGTATCCCACTATAGTCGAAAAGGTATTCGCGTGGTTAAGGCAACGTCTTTTGTGATTTTAAGAGCTTATGATTCTCCGTGGGTGTTTACAGGTCAGAAAAATACTCTCTCGTTCATAAATGTTTAGTAGTTATATGGTAATTTGCACTGTGGAAGAAATGTTTTCCGGGCAGTGGCTTTATGCTAAAACTTGCTGAGCTAGGCCTTTATTTGGATGCCTATGTACATTGATTATGTAAATAATTAATTAAAATTTAAAATTCAAAAATAAAAATTAAATAATTAAAATTTATATTTTACTTTTATATATATATATATATATATATATATATATATAAAAGGTTGAAAGAATTTTAAAATGAAGTGTTTATGACATAATGGATGGCCTAAGATATATAATTACTTTTATATGTTTTAATGGAAGAAAAATGTAAAGATGAATTGTTTGAAATAAATAAATAATTAATTAAAATTCAAAATTCAAAAATAAAAATTAAATAAATAAGTTTGTATTTTACATTAAAATATATATATATATATATATATATATATATATATATATATATATGTTTTTATAACAAATACAATTGAGAGAAATTTAAAATGAAGTGTTTATGACATCATGGATGGCCTAAGATATATAATTACTTTTATATATTTTAATGGAAAAAAAAATTAAAGATGAATTGTTTATGACATAATCGATGACCTAAGATATGATTTTCTAAACATGTCAAAATGTTATCATAATCTAACTCATTACAAATTACATGGAAGACAAAAGCAAGATTTAAAAATAATAATAACAAGGGAGAGTTGTTTGAATCTTACCAGATTCTTTAGAATTCCTGACCGATATTGGCACGGGGCATTTGCTTTCTCTTTGACTTGTTTGGTAGTCATCTTTTTTTCTTGTCTTTGACTCAGTAGTATTTTATTATGTTAACTAAACTATTGAGACACTATTGAGTACAACAAGTTAGATGATCATTTCCGTGGAGCTTCTCAGCGCGTCACAGCTAATCTACCTAAGTAGCTGCAAATGGCATGGCCACATCAATGGGACATAGTGGCTGGAATCCCAAGCCCACCTGAAAAGGGTTGTGGCTAGTCGAGCTGTGGAGATCCCGTTTATAGCTATGCTGAGTATAGGGGAGGCTCTCAGCCCATGTGCATGGATTCTTTGAGTTGTACATGTGCAGAATATGTACGATCATCATGTTGACAACTTCTGTCTGGCCATCAGTTTGGGGATGGAAGGCTATGGACTTAGCGAGTTTGGTGTCCAACATCGACCAGAGACTAGAACAAAATGTATTGAGGAACCTGTTGTCCTGATCTGAGAATATTTACTGTGGGATCCCAAAGTGTACCCACACTCGTTCAAAGAAGAGTTTAGCAATGGCTTTTGCTGTGATATTCTTCTTGCAAGCCGCCATAATGGCCGTCTTTGAGAACCTATCGACGGCCACAAAAACACAGTCATTTCCATGCTTAGTAGAAGGAAGGCCCGACATGTAATCCATGGAGATGGATTCCCACGGTCAACTAGGGGTAGGAAGTGGAGTATAGAGGCCTTGCTTCTTCATGGTCGGTTTGGCAATGATGCAGGCAGTGCAAGATCTGATGTCCTTTCTGACATCCTGTCGAAGATTTGGTCAATAGAAATACTTCTGCAGTACTACAACCGTTTTCTCGACCCTGAA
The DNA here is from genome assembly GCA_031772625.1 of Pinus tabuliformis. NCBI lineage: Eukaryota > Viridiplantae > Streptophyta > Pinopsida > Pinales > Pinaceae > Pinus > Pinus tabuliformis. The sequence goes on from CM062815.1 coordinate 230,807,395, forward strand.
ATGCCCAGCATCCCAACTGTAGTGTGCTTCCCAAATCATCTTGGCATGCTCGCTTGAAGGAACACAAAGGTGACCCAGGTGGCATAACAAGGCATCCTGGAGATGAAAATCTGGAACATGCTGACCCTCCAAGAGTGTTTGGTATGTGTGGCCGAATTTTGGGTCACTTTTGTAGAGAAGTGGCCAATTAGAAGTCTCGTGCCCACAAGAGTTGAGCATGGTGGTTAACGCCATGATCAGTGGTCGACTGAGGAAATTTGCAACATTATTGGTGTTGCCCTTCTTATACTTGAGATTCAAATGGAATTTTTGCAGGTATGTGGACCACTTCTAATGGCGATCATTCTGCAACTTCCCTTGCATATGTATGAATTGCAAGGTCCGGTGGTCTGCGTGGATGACCGTTGCCTTCCCCAAAATGTAATTCCTCCATTTTTGGTAGGCCTGCACAATGGAATACATCTCTTTGTCATAAGTGGGATACTTTTGGACTGTTTTTGAAAGTGTCTCACTGTGATATGCGACTAGATGCCCGTGTTGAGTAAGGACTGCCCCAATAGCATAGTCAGAGGCATTTGTCTCGATCTGAAATGGTTGTTGCAAGTCTGGTAATACGAGTGTTGGTGATAAGCAGAGGCAATTTTTCAACTCTTTTAATTCCTTCTGTTGAGATTCAGACCAAAATCATTTTTCTTTTACTCCTCCCTTGGTGACTTGACTCAAGGGCCAAGTGATACGAGAAAATCCCAACACAAACCTGCGGTAGAAGTTGGCAAGACCCAGAAAGTTGCGGACCTCTGTCAAAGTGGTTGGAGATGGCCAATCCTGAATTACTTGGATCTTGGCTAGATGCACATGTGCCCCCTGTTCATCAATAATGTATCCCAGATGCTAAACTTCGGTCATGCAAAAAGTGAATTTCTCCAAATTAGTTCATGACTTGTGTTGTCACAGTGTTTGGAGAACCTGTCGGATGTGGTGGAGGTTCTCTTCCCAACTCTGGTTGAAGATTAGGATGTCATCCAAGTATACCACTACAAATGAGTTGGTGAATGGCTGTGAGATGTCATCCATTAGCCTCATGAAGGTTGTTGGAGACTTTGTCAACCTGAAAGGCATAACCAACCATTCGAAAAGGCCCTCCTTGGCTTTGAAGGCAGTCTTCCACACATCAGAGGGTTCCATTGGTATCTAGTGATATCCTAACTTCAAATCGATCTTGTTGAAATATTTTCCCTTCTTCAGTTGGTCCAGAAGGTCATCAATCCGTGGGATCGAGTACCTATTCCAGACAATGACCTTGTTCAATGCCTAGTAGTCCATACAGAGTCTCCAAGTCCCATCCTTCTTCTGTACCAACACGATAAGGCTCCCACAGGGTGATGAACTTGGTGGGATGTGACCTTTCTATAGCAGCTCTTGAATTTGCCTCTTGATATCATTGTCCTCTAGAACGGAGTACCGATAGATTGGTCCATCGGGCAGCAATGCCCCTGGGGTTAGATCGATGGAGTGTTTAACCTAACAATGTAGAGGAACCCCTGCGAGGGAGGTGAAGATGTCCTCGTATTCCTCCACGACCTTGTCCATCTATAGTTTTCGTGTGGAGGGGCCCTGTCTGGAGGTCGTGCCCATCGTCTCCTTCTTTCCTTGATGGCGTATCATCAGGAAAACAAATTCCCTGGTTTTGGAAATGAGCTTACTACAGTGTTTTGCAGTAACCAAAGAGATGGTGGTAGGCGGTGCTACCTCTGGTATATTGTACAACTTATTTCCTAAAGTAACAATAACAACACAAGGCCTTGACTCATACACAGCATGTCACCTCCACAAGTATTGTTGGCTTAATAATACATCACAAAAATCAAGGGGAGAAACGTCACACAATACCTCATCTGTGAAGGGCTTAATGTTGTATAGAAGGCGACACTACTGGCTCACGCAAAGATCTCGTCCTTGGTTAAGCCACCCGATGGTCTATGGTTGTGGATGTGTTGTGGTCGGTAAGACCAGCTACTCCATGACCTCTGCTGAAATGAGGTTCTTTTGGCTCCCACTGTCAATATGAATTGTATCTGGGAGCCCTTTACCCACATCTCGAAGTGGAAGAGGCGCTCCTCCTCCTCTGGATGTTTAGGTTCCTCCTTCTGGATCTTCATGCTGGCAATGATGGTGTTGGGCTCCGCATTGATAATCTGCTTCCCTTTGTCATTCCCCTTATCGGGTTCTGACTTAGAGTCTGAACATGCATATAATTCTAAATACTTTAGTTTCTCCACCAGTGACTGCTTGGCCCAACACTCACTTGTGTTGTGAGTGGAGCTCTTATGGAACTCACACCACTTTCCTGTGTACTCCTTCAGCTTCATGGTGTTGTTCTTTTCTTGCGGCTTTTTCGGGTTGTCCTGGGCCACCCTGCCTTGACTTTGTCCTTTGTTCAGTGGTTTGGGGGTGCCTTTCCCTTGCTTTGGATTTGCAGATCCAAAGTCCTGCTTCTTCTATTTAAACTTCTACTCGACCTTGACAGCATATCGGTATGCTATGCTGAAAGAGGAGGTGTCCAGGAACTCCATCTCGTCTTGGATGTACCTATGGAGGAAGGCACGGTATTTGAATACCAAATGTAGCTTAAAATCCTTGATACCCAACTTTGTGCGAAGGGTATGAAAAATATTGGTAAACTTCAGCATGTCTTGGTCCCTTCCCTGCCGCAGTGTGGTCCACTTTATGTATTTATCCTCGTAGCTTTTGATAGGGTTGTACTACTCCTTGATGGAATTCCAGAATGAATTCCAAGTGGGTGTGGTTGAAAAAATTAGGGTCGTAATTTCATCCTTCTACTCACAGTAGGTTTCCCACGAGTCCTTAATGTGTGGGGCGACTTTGGGAAGAACGAAAGTAATCTTTTCCCGGCCAGAGAAATCATGAACAGAAAAATACCCTTCTAGCAGATTTAACCATTTATCTACATCGTCTACATCTATCTGACCCTCAAATATGGGAATGTCAAATTTAAGTTGTACCTTAAAGGGTGTGGCGCTTCTAGAGTAGTTGCTAGAAGTAGATGTGTCACCCTTGGGTAGTCGCTAAAGGATCTGGGAAAAGTTTTCCATCTTCGTGTTCCTTTGTTGCTTGAGGGCCTCTTCAAGCAAGATTTTGATAAGATCTCCTACCCCCTCATCTTTCTTCTCATTTGCCATGGGAGGCCATTGGGATTCGTGAGGCTGGTCTTGCAAAGGTTCGACCAATTCAATCCCTAACTCCTTATATCCCAACCTCGTTGGGGACATGCAAAGGGAAACAGAGAAAGAGAAAACCGCTTTGATACCACTGATCCATATTTAAACAGGAACGCAACAAATTACAAAGATAACCATAAATACAGAGATACAACAGAAATAATACTTGATTTCATTAATGTAAAATACTGAAATATGCTTACAAACAAAAATGGAAATAAACTAGCTCGGGCGATGGTAGCTTATCTCTAAGGAGAGACGTGGTAGCTACATGCCTCTGAACTGTCTTACAATGAGGCGCAAATGCCTATTTATTGTTGAGAAACAATGGAAAACCCTAAACATCCAAAACCCTAACCCTAGGAGATGAAGCGCCAAACTATGGGCCCTGTTTTGGGTAAATTGGTACATCAACTTCTCGGGGTCGTAACTTTGGCATACAATCTCCGTTTGACGTGCACTATACCTTGCTAGAAAAACCTATCCAATGAATACAACATTGGGAAGAGCAACATTGGTCCGTGGACCCACGTTGTTCCCATTTTTCCCAAAAAACATCGTTTAGGTCCTCAAAACGACTTTGGAAGTTTAGGACCCAAAAAATTGCCAAAAATAGTAAATTGTGCTACAATTAAGGAAACTGAAAAAATGAAAGAAACAATGGTGGGGGTATGAGTGGAATTGGTGGGTGGCCACCAATATCCACCTAGATCACTAGTAGACATGATCGAAATCATAGGTCCAAAGCTTAAAATTTAGGCTCAGTTTGTGCCAACCTTATTCCACTCCTCCACTCCTACTCATATCCAAGAAGAAATATTTGACCTTGAAACAAGAGTCACTTATGATAGACAGGTGCAGCCAAATTCATTAAACTAAGAGATAGTCATTCATTGGCTCTAATACATGGAAATTCCAAGGTTGTCACAAACAATACTTACATTCAGTTACACATTACTGGCAGATGAAATGTTGTTAGTTCATGTTCTCCAAGAGAAACAAGACGCAGAAAATGAGAACATTATATTCTTGAATAACATCCAACCTCCCAGAATCACCTATGCACTTGTCTAGCTAGCTTGGATGCCTAACATGGTAACATTGAAAATTAGTTGAAAAAGAACAACCAACCTACTCCAAACCCTAATCTCATAGCTTCAACTCGTCTTCGTCCTCCAATAAATTCAGATGGATCAAGTTTCCTAAAAATTTCCTTTATAATTTGCACTCACATGTTATTTAGTTTCTTGGTTCTACAGTTAGGTCTTGTTTTTCTAGCCAACAACATATGTCCTTTATCATGCTTATTGTTGGTGATGAGTATGAATTAAAAATACATTTTTTTATTAGTTGGACTATAGATAGAGTACCAGTTTTGAGTCTACACAACAAAATGAGCTTTTATATCTACTATTGATGGTCTAGTTTCCCTGGTGATAAACCTTCACGGTAGATGAATATATAATATCTTTTGAAATATGAATTAATGGAAGTAAAACAAATAACAAAACAAATAAAAACTAAAACATATTTACTCTAAACATCCTTATTTCACTTAATGTAAAATTACAATGTTTATGACATAAAATCTACTCTTGTCAAATTTACTAACATCTTATAATAATTCAACCATTTACAAATGATCATACCAACAAAAGAATTCATCCTACAAAGTTAGCCTAAACTAATTTGTATGATTACAATTTTTATATTAAATTAATTAATAAAAATATTTGATTTGATCATATAAAATTGCATAATTTATAAATAAAATATTATAATTTATTTTATATTACATTTTAGAATAATTTTAAAATTCAAGGGGTGGTAGGCGTAGGAGAGGATATTCTTCACCTTGATGGACAAATAGAGATACAATATGCTTGGGCTCTAGATATCACAACTACAACCAAGGTGAATATCTAGCGGGGATTAGAATTAGCAATAGCAATGCAATTTTCTAAAATTATGGTGTTTAGAGGTTCAATAATTGTAATTCGACAGGTGTGGAAATATGTGGAAAGCAAAGGGATTGCATAATTTTTTCCTCTCTCCTATATTGCAAAGGGTTTCTTTACAAACAAAGCATTTTGAACAAACTGGATTTTCCCATGTGTATAAGTAGTTGAACACATTAGCTGACACATTAGCAAATAGAGGGACTATATCGAAACAAGGGTATTTAGAATTGGACATAGCTTGATTGTAATTTCTCCTCTACCATGAAAATGATGAACAAATTGTTTGGACAAAAAACTATTTATAAAGGCTCAAGCAGTTGAATAAATGATGAAGCATATAATGTGGAGAACTCCCCATCCAATCATCCAACAATTGGACACATGCTAACATCACAACTTTGACAATGAAGAAATGGTGGCTTCCATTAACTCTCCAACCACATAGATTAACAGAGACACACTCCAAACCAAATCATCGTAACACCTAACGAAGGAATGAAGCCTCAGGCAAGCACAAGTGGCCACGATTTTAATACTTCAAGCCAAGAATTGGAATATATAGGTGGGGAATGCATTGATGCATTCAATTTGCAGAATGGAGTTAATCCTTTTCTTCCACCGTATCATTCAACAGTGACCTCAGGGAATTTGACGAGATTTTTCATGCATTTGATAGCCTTGCAATTTAATAATCAAGGCTGGAGCAATAGAGGCAAAGGAGGTTATATGAGTCTTGGCGATGTATGAATTCGAACTTGAACTACATTGTTGATGACTGTTTGCTACTGCGAGTTGTAACGATCGTCAACCCTTGGAAACTGAAGAGTAGTGCAAGGTAAGCTTATTATGGTAGATCGAGGGACCTCATCTAGTGGAAACGAGCATGTCCAAATGATCCTGCGCTTGGAAATATAGTTGGAGGGGTTGTTGAAATCTTTAAAGCAAAAAAGGGCCTCACAGGAAAAGGAAAGGAAGACTTATGAGTTGTTCAAGGATACCAAGTATGAATTGATGCAAAGAAAAATGGAACAATTCCAAGTCTAGGTTCGAATAGAATTGATAGCCATAGACATCATATTTGCATAGGTTGAAGACCACTTCATAGCCATGGACATCATACTTGCATAGGTTGAAGACCGCCTCAGTAGAGGAGTTAATTTTACTGTGGAGGAGAGTGAGACCAACTCAGTGAAGAAAAGGGCTAGAAAAGCTAGGAAGGTGTAATACCACACAAACAATTTACGAAATATGTAAATAAATAAAAAAATTGGTAATATTTAACACATAATATCAGTGATTACATGATCCTTAGTGGCCCACTTATGGCTTGACTATTTATATTAAATACAACATTGGTGCACTAATTTGGCTTGACTGTTTATATTAAATACAACACAGTTCATGATGTATACGTTGGCTTGCAATTACTTTTCGCATGGCTCCCAATGGGTGTAGTCGTCCATGATCAGACCTTGGCTAAATGTTTCATGTACTCTGGTACACGCGGCATACCCATGGTTGATCTCGTTGCATGTATCCGTCACAGGGTTGGGCTCACGTGCGACAGCTGGCCCGATTTACTCCTGTTGATCTTTGATGGGCAATCCGACGGTGGGGAGGGTTTAGGGTTTAACCATCTAACCAACTCCCCACGTCCGGCTAGCTGTGGAGTCATTTACTATTGGCGGCTTTTCATTTATCGTTGTTCTGCAACGAGGTTGGCCTTCAGTGGTTTCAGGTTAGCTCATGACCATTTCAGCTGTGTGCAATGGAGATTTTGGTGAACCCCGCACCGAACGGTATCCTAAATTCCTCGACCTTATGTCGTTTCAATTTTCTACGCTATATGAGTTTGGGATTCGCTTCATTCTTTCATCTGGTGCAATGTTTAACTGGTTGCTTCCATCATCCAAGGGTGGCGCGATGGTTTCTGGTTCTGCGGAAGGTAGCGAGGTCCGAAGTCGATTTCCGGAAGGTAATCAAGCAATTTTCTTATTGTTCATATCTTCCATAGTTTTCCTCTAACAGCTCCTTGTGGATTTATGTTTCTCAATTCGGTTAACTGATAAATTTTACTAGAATGAAGGCAGACCACCATCTGCTGGAATCCTCCAGTCTCAGGTATGGTTGCCACCCTCTCGACATCTTTTTGATTTGTTCACTAGCAGGTTTACCTTCCTAATGGATTCTGTGGTTGCTGGCACATGATTGTAGGTATCCCACTATAGTCGACAAATTATTTGCGTGGTTACGACAATTTCTTTTGTCATTTTAAGAGCTTATGATTCTCCGTGGGTGGTTACAGGTTGAAAAATCCTCTCTCATTCATAGATGTTTAGTAGTTATATGGTAATTTGCAGTATGGAAGAAATGTTTTCCGGGCAAAGGATTTACGCCGAAACTTGCTGAGCTAGACGTTTATTGGGATGTCTATGTACATTGGTTATGTTTTTTGCATGACATTAGCATGGGTTTTGAGCTGTTGTTATGAGTTTTTTGGTTGTGGGTTTACCTGGGTATTTTTCTCTGAAAGAAATAATGTTGAATAGTGGACATCTATTTAAAAATGATTTGAGAGTTGGGTTATTTCATGACTGACATTTTCAGGCCGAAGAGCCAATTCTGCTACTATGGCTTAATTTAGGATTTTAAAATTACAGTCTCTATATATGTTCAGTGCTTTGCATTTAAAAGAATGAATTTTCTATTTCCCTGTACTGGTATATATTCATTACTGTGTGATTCTTGTAGTATATAATAATGGGTAGGTTCTTTTCTCTTTCTCTTTTTTTAAAAGAGTAACAGCTTAGGTTCTTTTCTGTTTCTCTTTTTTTAAAAGAGTAACAGCTTGAATGAATAAACAATAATTTCTTATATATTTAACTTATTTCTCTTTCTTGCTATTATCTATTTGACATTCTAAACTTGTTGTTATACATGTTACTTTTACAGTTTCAAGGATACGTGTGTATATGTTGGGTTACAATGAAATATACAAATTTTACTGCATGCTCTTTGGAATATAAGTAATTTAATCTGGAATATAAGTAATTTAATCATGTTTTCTTTTCGAAATGCACTTTTATGAAACTTTTCTCCTTTCTCCTTAATTTATTATGTTTGACTAGTCAAACGAAAATTTTTTCATATTCAATCATTAATTCCTAAATATTAATCTGACTTACTTATCTGTTTAATACTTACAAACATGCAACTCTGATCCTGTCTTGAAAGTTTCTCCTAGTCGCGACCCTGGCAATCACGTCCCACGAACACTTTCTTCTCTTCACACTTAAGATAAGTCCAACTACAGTCGCGTACCTTAGGCCTCAGTACTCAGTGTCCAGCACGTCCCACGAACACTTTCTTCTCTTCACACTTAAGATAAGTCCAACTATGATCCTGTCTTGAAAGTTTCTCCTAGTCGCGACCCTGGCAATCACGTCCCACGAACACTTTCTTCTCTTCACACTTAAGATAAGTCCAACTACAGTCGCGTACCTTAGGCCTCAGTACTCAGTGTCCAGCACGTCCCACGAACACTTTCTTCTCTTCACACTTAAGATAAGTCCAACTACAGTCGGGTACCTTAGGCCTCAGTACTCAGTGTCCAGCCTCAAGTCCTAAAGTCCTATACCTTGCAGACTGTCGGCCTCAGTACTCAGTGACTGTCTTCGAGTATTTTCCCACTCATTTATTTCTTCCAGCTCCAGGATATCCTCTCTCGACTCTTCCCTCATCTATATCTCCCCTCCCAAGGGCAGATGGGTAACTATCTCTTTGTAACTGTTTCTTTTAACTATTGCAAAGAATTTTTATTTTTCTTAAAATAACTGAACTCCTAATTATCCATTAATTAGGTAACCAGTGATTTATCATTTTAACAACATAAAGTAAGAAAATCAATGCAGTAAAAGATAAAAATAAAACTTAGTAACCACCGTAATTGTTTATGCAACTTGGGGTGTTACAGAAGGCAAGAACAAAAAATGCCTTAAACACATGTTATAATCAAATTCAAGCTTCTATGATCCATATTTTGATTTGGAAACAATTTCGGAAGAAATCACATTGGTAGATTAGGTCGACGCATTTTGAACCAACCAATGTGGTTCATCATCATTAAACACATGTTTTCAATATTTTGAACTTATGAATGTAGTATAATTATAAAACATGAAAATGTAGTATAATTATAAAACATGAAAATCTATGTAAATTTTTTTTGAGTAAAAACCAAATTTCCATTTTATTATCAAAATATCTATGAGTCTTTTTGAAAAATATAAATAATTAATTAAAATTTAAAATTCAAAAATAAAAATTAAATAATAAAAAATTATATATATATATATATATATATATATATAAAATTGAAAGAAATTTAAAATAAAGTGTTATGACATCATGGATGGCTTAAGAAAAAACCAAATTTCCATTTTATTATCAAAATATCTATGAGTCTTTTTGAAAAATATAAATAATTAATTAAAATTTAAAATTCAAAAATAAAAATTAAATAATAAAAAATTATATATATATATATATATATATATATATATAAAATTGAAAGAAATTTAAAATAAAGTGTTATGACATCATGGATGGCTTAAGATATATAGTTATTTTTATATGTTTTAATGGAAAAAAATGTAAACAATGAATTGTTTGAAATAAATAAATAAATAAAATTAATTTAAAATTTAAATAATAAAAATTTATATTTTAAATTAAATATATATTTTTATAATAAATAGGATTGAGAGAAATTTAAAATAAAGGGTTTACGACATTATGGATGGCCTAAGATATATAATTACTTTTACATATTTTAATGGAAGAAAAATTTATAGATGAATTGTTTATGACATAATAGATGACCTAAGATATGATTTTCCAAACATGTCAAAATGTTATCATAATCCAACTCATTACAAATTACATGGAAGAGAAAAGCAATATTTAAAAATGATAATAATAAGAGAGAGTTGTTTGAATCTTACCAGATTCCTTAGAATTCCTGACAGATATTGGCATGGGGCATTTGCTTTCTCTTTGAATTGTTTGGTGGTCATCTTTTTTTCCTTTGTCTTTAACTCAGTAGTATTTTATTACGCTGACCAAAAGAGTGAGACGGTATTGATGACAGCAAGGTAGATGATTATTTTAAAGAGCTATGCAGCTAATACAAGACTACGTGCAGTGAATGTTCCGTATAAGAGACAAAGAAGTAATGTGTCTGCGAGTGATTTAAATAAATATTTTTCCTTTGTCTTTAACTCAGTAGTATTTTATTACGCTGACCAAAAGAGTGAGACGGTATTGATGACAGCAAGGTAGATGATTATTTTAAAGAGCTATGCAGCTAATACAAGACTACGTGCAGTGAATGTTCCGTATAAGAGACAAAGAAGTAATGTGTCTGCGAGTGATTTAAATAAATAAATAAATGTATGAGTGGTTTATTCAACTTAAAATCGGTGGAGCTTCTCAGCGCGTCACAGCTAATACAAGACTACGTGCAGTGAATGTCCCGTATAAGAGACAATGAAATAATGTGTCTGCGAGTGATTTAAATAAATAAATAAATGTATGACTGATTTATTCAACTTAACATTATGATGCGAATCATTAAATGATTGATACACGTTGTTTTACCGTAAATTCAAAAAAAAAAAATTTAAAAAAGTGATAAAAATATTCCATGAAAAGTGATGATATATAATATATTATTTTTTTTTAAATGCGTTTGGATTCTCTCAAATTAACTATAAGTTATAAATTATAACTTATAGGCCCCCAGAAAGTTATGGAAATTCGGATCATATTTAGAGAAAATTTGGCCAGGATTTCTGTAAATCCAAGTTATAATTGTTAAACTTCAAAATTTTAGGTGTGTTAGACATTTTTGATGGCGCTGAATCTATTTCCACCATCAAAAACAGGATACTTCCTCTACAAGATTTATTGAAATTTTTTTCCCTGGATTCCGGCCATGCTTGCTTAGCAGTCCCCACAATTCCTATATTTTATATAGCTTAAAATACGTAAAAATAAAAAATAAAAATTAAGTTGAAATTTAGATTACTATAATTAAATTAAATAATAAATATGATTGATATAAGGAAGCATGCATAACTATATACACAACCATATTAGCAATAATATTATTTATTATTAATTAATTATTATTATAATCATTTTAAATTAATTATCACTAATAAGGATAGTGAATTAATATTATTATGATTTACTATTATTTTTTAATAAATATTATTATTATTTTTAATAAATATTATTATTATTATTATTATTATTATTATTATTATTAATTAATAAAAATTAATTTATAAATATTAATATTAATATTAATATTGATATTAATAATAATTAAATTTAATATTATTCTTAATTAATAATAATAAAGTAATATTAATAATTAATAATTCATTAATTCATTTTTTAATATAGTTAATTAATTAATTAAGATATATAATTAAATAATAAAAACAGTTAAATAAATTTAATTTAATTAATTAATTTTTGTTAATTAATTGTTTTAAAATGATTATTGTTATTATTCTATTATTATTATTATTATTAAGTAATATTATTGGTTTTATAAATGAATACAATTATCTTAATAATAATTATAAACCCAAGGGATAAATTCTAAAACCCCTAGGTATTATAAACCGAAGGGAACAATATTAAACCTAAAAAGATTAATATTAGAAATTCAAGGTATAAAAACTCTAAGGTAAATAGTTTAAATTCTAAAATAAATATGGTTGACCACGATTCATTTCATATTCGGACAACCTCTGTCACAATGCAACATTGGACCATGTTTGACCATTGTTGAGCATGATTGGTTTTCATATCGAGACAATATTTGTCACAATGTGACATTGGCCCATGGTTAACTATGATTATAAACCCAAGGATTAATATTATAAACCTTATGGATAATATTATACCCTAGGAATATGAACCCTTCTATTTATAAGCGCTAGGGATTGATATTATAAACATAAGGAGATAATAAACCTAAGGGATTAATACTAAAAACCCACGGGATTATAAGCCATGGTCAACCATGTTGGACCATGTTGACTATGATTATAAACCCAAGGGATTTATATTAAACCCAAGGATTAATATTATATACCCTTTGAATAATATTATACCCTAGGAATATGAACCCATAGATTAATAAACCAAATGGATTGATATTATAAACCCAATGAAATAATAAGCCTAAGGGATTAATACTAAAAGCCTAAGTGATTATAAACCGAGGGGAATAATATTAAACCCAAGGGATTAATATTATAAACCCAAGGTATATAAACTCAAAGATAAATGTTTTGAACCCTTAAATAAACATGGTTGACCATGGTTTACCATGGTTGATTTTCATATTGAAACAATCATTGTCACAATGCACCATTGGGCCATGGTTGACCATGATTGATTTTCATATGGAGTCAATCATTGTCACAATGCAACACTGGACCATTATTCATTTTCATATTGAGAAAATATTTCTCACAATGTGACATTGGATCTGGTTGACCATGATTATAAACCCCGAGTGATTTATATTAAACCCAACGATTAATATTATAAACCTGATGAATAGTACTATTCCCTAGGAATATGAACCCCTAGATCAATAAATCTAAGGGTTTGATATTATAAACCCAAGAGAATAATAAACTAAAGGGATAAATTCTAAAACCCCAAGGTATTATAAACCCAAGTGAATAATATTAAACCCAAGCGATTAATATTATAAACCTAAGGTATATAAACCCAAAAATAAATATTTTAAACCCAAAAATGAAATAAAAATACACCTTCTTCTCCCATTTCAAGTACACCTCCTACATTTTTAAATCCTCTTTAAATTTTATGTTTTTATTTCTTGAAAATGTCTTCCATTGATTTGTTTAAATTTAATGTATATGTTATTATGCTTCTAGTTTATTAATTGTAGATATGTTAAATTATGTTTATGATTTACAGGTTCATAATAGGCTGAAGCTAAGGATCAAAGTGCAGCGCGATCCCTATGTGGGATGATGCTACAAATCAGATCACATTAGAGGATATTATGAACCGTCATACATGGATCACAATAGAGATAAAGAATATCTCTTCCAATTCCCCAACTCGTATTGCATTTTATTTGATGTTAGATAACATGACTAGGTTAATCAAGACATACCTTAGGTCGAGCCCACATAGCCACATATTTCAGTTCATAAATACAGTTAGGAGGCATGAGGTTAGAGGCTCAGATTATTGGGAGATGGTGAAAGAGGCCACCATGGATATTCCTGTTAGGGGGTAGTTGTTGGACATGCCTCCAAATCTCCCTCCTAGACATAAAGGTCTGATCCCACTAAAATATTTTAGTAATGGTCATGGAGCCCCTTTCGTGTATGATAGATTCGTTGGAGCTTGAGGTAAGTTCCCTAACCATTACCAAGTCATCATCTATTTTGCTAAACATTTGTATATAGAGTTTGTGTTACATATGAGGCTATATTACACTGACATCAGATCTCAAATTATGGTACCAGCATGGGACACATCTATGAGCGTGAGGGAGCTTGCAGGGACCCTGGGCATGTACCACCACCTCCCATATTGTTTCCACTACCGTCTCGAAGCTTTATATTACCTACAAATCTAGAGGAGTTGTCGCAGCTCAGTGGTGAGATGTGGGAGACTATTACACATAGCATACGGGCATCATTAACTAGTGCGCATGTTGCATTACATGGAGAAATTAGGAGACCATCACCACTTCCCCGTGACGCACCAGTTCCCTTATATGATGATGAATTTCTCACGAGTTTACCCTTTGATTAGTGCTTGACACATACATGTATCTATCGTGATCTTATTCATCAGGCTTGGAGGGTGCATAGCCTACCTGACACAGACTAGGTATATATATATATATATATATATATATATATATATATATATATATATATATATATATATATATATATATATATATATATATATAGATATGGAATGTTTGACTCTTATTGTCAAATTATGCATAATTATTATTAGAAAATTTAGTTCATATTAGATTGCATAATTTATATTAATAGGTTCATGATAACATGTAGACATGCAACAACTACATGGATGAGCTTACGAGGTCATCTAAGGGGGCAGTTTATCATCCATGGCATCCTTGACCAAAGCACATTTCCATGGATTCTCCTCCACCTCCACTTCCACCTTATATTTTCGCTAATGTGGAGGAGAATCAGTATGTACAACCACATGTACCTAAGATTTCAACATTTTATTTTTTTAAGTTACATAAATTTACACTAATTAATTTTAAGGCGAATTATAATTTTTCCTTGCAATTGTGTAAAAGGGACCATATGAAGAGTTTCATTAATGTCAATGTTATGTGGAGACATGAGTGGGATGTTGGGTTTAGAGGAACTGATGATCCAGGTGCATCGATGTAGGCCCTAATCATCGAAACACTGGCAAGGGAGCAGCAAACCCAGTTTCATGATCAGACCCCCATCCTATTGGACTTTCATTTGGACACTACGGAGGTTAGTAGATTCATGTATATATGTAATTAAAAATGTGATTCAATATAGTTTATTTCCATATTGTTTATTTTCTATAAATAATGATCTAATTAGTTTGAATTTGAATGTGTTATATCACAGTACTAGCTTATGGGCACTTACCTTACACGATAGAATTCACATAGGATTTCTGGTAGAACTTATAGTGTCATAGTTTTCATATATTCAAACTCATTTCATATGGGATATTCACATGTGTGATAAAAAATTTTGTATATTTTGATACATGGACACTTTATGGATGTACATGATGGAAATTATTTTAGATTATGGATGCTTATTATTTAATTTAATGGATGTTCATGTGGTATTTGTAATTTGTATATATTTTCATGTGAATAGTTTATTGATACATGTATTCACTATTTCATTTTATTGATTTTTATTAATCTTGATTATAAATTCTCATTAATTTTTGAAGTTTAAATGGATATGTTAAAATTATTTCACTAATTTAATAATTTTTCTATATACTATAACTTTTATTAATAAAATATATGTTCAATTTTGATTTCCAGTTTCATAGACTAAGAAAATAAGTACAATCTTAAAAGTTATGATGCAAGTAACTTTGATACTAAAGATGACCTAAAATATATCATGTATCGATTTAATATTGAACATGGAAATAATTCCAATCATGTTTCATATTGGCTTATAGAAAGTTTCTTTTAGTGCAATCAACATGTATGTTATTATAATTCAATTTTAAAAATAAATAACTTCGATTACAAAGTCATCGCATTATATATATATATATATATATATATATATATATATAGATACATGAAAAGTTTTGTGACCCACCCATATACCATTGCATGGACAACTTTTTTAAGTATTTCAATTAATTTCTTATCTCAAAATTCAATTACAAAACAAAAATATGATTGAAGTAAGTTTTATTCAATTTTAATATTAAAAGATGCCTTGTAAACAACAAATAAGTTTTATTCAACATTATTTATTTTGAGATTATCTACAAGATCTTAGTCATAACATGATATAAGTCAATCATATTGAAATTTAATATAAAGTTCAAACAAGAATATATGGTAACATTTCTATAATTTTATATAATGGTATCAACTTTCCTAAATTTACAAGTTGTTATCCAAGTATTTCAATCAATTCCTTATGATGGAAATTTAAATTTTATTCAATTTTAAAAAAATCAAATATGATTGAAATTTCTCTTCTTCCATCTCTCCTTCTTCATCTCTCTATATCACCCTGCAAAAAAAAACATTGTTTCATCATATATTTCTATATCTCGATCCCTCTCCCTTTCTTCCCCTTATCTCCCTCTCTCTCCCCTTCTATCTCTCTTCCACTTCTCTACCTCTTTCTCCCCTTCTATCTCTCCGCCCTCCTACTCTCCTCTCTCCCCCTCTCTCCATATCCCTTATCACTCCCTTTCTCTCTCTCAATCTCCCTTGCCATTCCCTCTCTCTTTTTCTACCTTCTCTCTATATATGTATTTCCTCTTACCTCCCTCTCTCTCCCCCTAAAACTCCATCTCTCTCTATCCCCTCCTCTAAATTCCTTTCTCTCTTCCTTTAAATCCCACCTTGCTTTGTCTCCCCACCATGTCTCTCTCTCTCTCTCTCTCTCGCTCTAGCTTCGTCCTATAACTTTGTTAAATATCTCCACCCCTCTCTCATTCTCTCTCCCCTTTCTCTCCATCTAGAGTCCTTCTTTTTCATTATATCTCACCACCAAACATACTCTCTCTCTCTCTCTCTCTATACTTCATCCTTACATAAATTTTCTTCTAAATCCATCTCTCAATTTCCATCTCTTTATTAGAGACTCTCTCTTCCTCTCCCTCTCTCCATCTTTGTGTCCCCTAATTTCTCTCTTACCCTTCTCTCCGACTCTCTCTCTCACTCTATATTTCACAAATTTTAAAATACTTTGAAAACTAAAATATTATGTTTAAATATTTCTATATTTATTTTTATTTTGATTTCGTACAAAAAATTAATTTTGTTTATATAATACATATTTAAAATGAAATATTCAAATATGTGTTGTACATTCACCTGGATGGAAAATGATCATTCTCCATGGAAATATTATCTAAATTTTCCAAAATATGAATGTTCTAGCTATCTCCATCAAAGATACATAGATCACTTCATGTCTTCCAATTCAAACTATTTAGGTCTTGTTTCTTTAAAGGTGTCTTTAGGTTATGATTACCTTAAAATTTTGAAAATATTGTATATTTTATTATGTTAGGTCTACATAAAAATAGGTTAAATAAAACTAGTAACATATATATTGAGTCAACTTGTATAACTATTTTCGTGTTAATGACTCTTTTGTTGATGCCTATGGCATATATCAACCACATTTATTAATATCGTTGTGCTAGTATATATTATAATATAAGAAATTTTTATTATATTGAAGTTCATAATATTATATTAATTCAAAATTAATATTAACATTAAAATATATTAATATTAATCTTTTTATATTAATAACATTTTCTCATTTAACTTAATTTAATATGAATATTAAATTTAATAAGGTTTTTACATGACATTATATCAAAAATTCTAATAAAATTCATAAATTTAAGATGATGTAAAGGTTTAATTTTAGATTACTCAAAAAACATTTATAGAAACTCAATTGAGCTACACAGGTTGATCGAGCGATAACGATCTACTGAGATATATAACTCGATCGATCCATAGCGCTCGATTGAGCTCTTGATAACCACGTAAATGGCTCAATCAAGGGTTTACGAAAACCTTGATCGAGCTATTTAAATTTAAAATTTAGGCACTCGATCGAGCCTCTTAATTCATAAAATCAACAATTTCACGACCCCTTCTACAAAAAAATTTGCAACTCCATTTTGTTCCCTAGTAGACTTAGGGATAAATTTGTTCTCAAGTGGAGTAGTTGATCACGTTGGATTCATGAAGGAATCCTCTATACAATGAAATATGAGTTTGAAATTTTCAAATTCATATGATATTTTTCATCTAATTTATTTTATACACAATAATTGAAAAAAATTTGAACTATTTTAAAGAGGTTGAATAAAAAATCAAAATCGTAAAATATACACAATGAAATTTAAAAAAAAATACCACTATATTCATTTACGAGTCATATTCAAAAGGTTACTTTTGGTTTTTCAATTTATTTAAATAGTTGGAAAAAACCTTATGTGAACACATGTTTCTACAAAATGCAATTGAAATATTACTTTGCTAGCTTCGAAAAATAATAAAAAATATATTTTTGCTTAAAAAAATAAATTTTAAATATGAAAAACTTATCTCTCTCCATGTGGATCGTGCTCATATATATATATATATATATATATATATATATATATATATGTTAAACATTTTAGACTAAGTGATTCTATGTGAACACAGACATACCTCTTATGATGTGTGAAAATTTGCAAGGACAAGAATTTCTTTTAATTGAAAATTGACATATTATACGACACTAAATATTTTTGCAAAAAATATCATTAAGACAACAACAAAATTATCCACAATTTGTCTTTTTACTCCGTATCAAAATTCATAGTGCTTATATGAATTTTGAGTGCTTAAATTCAATAAAGGAGGAAAAACTTGAAATTTCATCGCCACATTTGGCCCAAAACTGTCACCCATCTTCATGCTTTCACCCTGCAATTTTGAACCATGGTTGACCATGATTTATTTTCATATGGAGACAATATTTGTCAAAATGTTGCATTGGACCATGATTGATTTTCATATTGAGAAAATATTTGTTGCAATGTGGCGTTAGATCATGGTTGGCCATGATTATAAACCCAAGGGATTTATATTAAACCCAAGTATTGATATTATAAACCCTATGACTAATATTATATCCTAGGAATATGAGCCCTTATATTAATAAATCCAAGGTATTGATATTATAAACCTAAGGGATAAATTCTAAAACCCGAAGGTATTATAAACCCAAGGGAATAATATTAAAACCAAGGGATCAATATTATAAACCCCAAAATAAACATGGTTGACCATGGTTCACTGTCATATTGAGACAATCTTTGTCACAATGTGATGTTGGACCATGGTTGATTTTCATATTCAGAAAATCTTTGTCACAATGTGACGTTGGACCATGATTTACCAAGATTATAAACCCAGGGGATTTATATTAAACCCAATGATGGATATTCTAAACCCTATGAATAATATTATACCCTAGGAATATGAACCCTTAGATTAATAATTCTAACTGATTGATATTATAAACCCAACAGAATAATAAACCCAAGGAATTAATACTAAAAACCTAAGGGATTAATATTATAAACCCAAGGGATTAATATTAAATCCAAGGGATTAATATTATAAACCCTAAAATAAACATGGTTGAACATGGCTTACCAAGGTTGATTTTCATACTGAGACAATCTTTTTCATAATGTGATGTTCAACCATGGTTGACCATGATTTTCCATGGTTGGCGATGGTTGAACATGGTTGATTTTCATATTGAGACAATAGTTGTCCCAATGTGACGTTGGACCATAGTTGACCACGATTCGCCATGATTATAAACCTAGAGGAGTTATATTAATCTCTAGGATTAATATTATAACCTAGGAATGTGAAACTTCAGACTAATAAATCGTGGGGATTGATATTATAAACCCAAGGGATTAATACTAAAAATCTAAGGTATTATAAACCAATGGGAATAAGATTAAACCCAAGGGATTAATATTATAAAACCAAGGTATTTAAACTCTAAGATAAATATTATAAACCCTGAAAGGAGCATGGTTGACTATGGTTGACAATGGTTGATTTTAATTTTGACATAATCTTTGTCACAATGAGATGTTAACCCATAGCTGAACATGATTAATTTTCATATGGAGACAATATTTGTCACAGTGCGATGTTAGATCATGGTTGACATAGAAAATTTTAGGGGCGAATGTTCCTTTGGCGAAATTAAGGGGTTTTAAATTTTTAGTGGGCGAATATTTTGTATCATAGTACATTTTTACAAATCACCTCAAATAGCCCACCTTATTTTAAGGGAGAGGGTAAAAAAGGTAAATTTAGCCCTTGAAGTTAGGAGTTGCAACCTTCCATTCGCCCATTTTCAAGAATAGGTTTTATTTAAGTGAATCCTATGGGCCAAAGGCCCAAATGCCATACTTATAAAAGAGGTATGGTAAATTAATAAAAACATAAATAAATGACAGGTATGGTAAATAAATAAAACATTTTTAGATTTACTCCATAAGTCACCTTATATACATGCAAGGGTGTAAACAAATAAAAATATAAGTAAAGTGGAGGTATGGTAAATAAATAAAACATCTTTTTATACTTACTCAAAAGGTATGGTAAATAAATAAAAATATAAATAAACTAGACGCATGGTAAATAAATAAAACATCTTTTTATATTTAGTCCATAACCCTCGTTCTATTTATGAAGGCTCAAGAAAGAGGTTTTATTTAAGTGAATCCTATGGGCCAAATACCATATTTGTAAAAGAGGTATGGTAAATTAATAAAAATATAAATAAACGAGAGGTATGATAAACAAATAAAACATCTTTTTTATATTTACTCCATAAGTCACCTTATATTTACGAACACTCAAAAAATGTGTTATATTTAGGTGAAACCTATGGGCAAAACTAAGGGACAAATACCATGGACTAGATTGTTATTAATACCATGCAAAAAAACATTATTAACCCTAATATTAGTATTAATAAAAATAAAAATGGCACATGGTATTGACCCATGGTATTCACCAAAATGGCACATGGTATTGACCCATGGTATTCACCAAAATGGCACATGGTATTGACCCATGGTATTCACCTGGAATGTAGCTTATTTAAATGGGGGAATTAAACTAGCATAGATCCATCTTTACTCTGGATCTACTAACCGCTGAGAGGTATCAAATATCGTAATATGCAAACTAGCATAGAGTGAAAAAATATTTGATCCGATCAAGAGTAAAAATGGATGTTAAACATTTTAACTTGGTTAAAATAAAAAATAAAATAAAAATCAACTATTAATTTTATTAATTTTTATAAATTACTAATAATAATTTTTAAGCTCTAGGTTTATGATAAGCCATGGTATTGACCCATGGTAATACCATGGTATTCATGTGAGCATAGACTATTTAAAGGGGAAATTCTATCATCTTGGATCCATCTTAATTCTGGGTCTACCAAGTGCTCAAAGGGATAAATAGATTTCATCCCCCTAAGATTGGTAGATGTGGAGTTAAGATGGATATATGTTGGTTTTTACGATAATGAAGATATTAAATAGACTTAGGAAATTATATTGTAAAAACACCTTAAGGTGAATGGTTAAAGCATAGACATTGGACAAGTATATTTGTATACTTCTATTTTAAACTGAAACAAATCTAGTGCTAAAAGGAATGGATTGATTGCACTAGTCATCCTTCTATAACTTTCCAACATATGCTGGATAAATAGATTGTAA
Source organism: Pinus tabuliformis (assembly GCA_031772625.1). Taxonomy (NCBI): domain Eukaryota; kingdom Viridiplantae; phylum Streptophyta; class Pinopsida; order Pinales; family Pinaceae; genus Pinus; species Pinus tabuliformis. The sequence goes on from CM062815.1 coordinate 230,828,753, forward strand.
TTTGGGTAATTTTTCTAATTGCAAACAGGAACATACTTGTGTATTGGCAGGGTGGTTACGAGGTCCCTAGAAGTGATGAATTTGAATTTTTCTTGGTTTTATATATAATATTAGGTTTTTTCTCATGCTTTCTGTGAATGGTACGGGTGAATTTTATCCTACACCCACTAGGTTATCAATATGTAATTTCGGTAATTTTGATTTCAAAATATATTTTAAAGAAATGCAATGATTTCATTTGTGTATTCAATCAACACAAGATTTTATAATTGAGTAAAATATTCGCCATGCCTGGTTAGAGATTCACCAAAAAATTATATATACATATCATATTATTGATAAAATCGCCTTCCATTTTTCCTATATACCATGGAGATTCGCCCATTCATTATACATGTAAATTTAGGGGGGTTTCTTAAAATTTTCCCTGATGGTTGACGAATATTATAAACTCAGGAGATTTATATTAAACCCAAGGATTAATATTATAACGCCTATGAATAATATTATACTGTAGGAATACGAATCTGTATATTACCAAGGGATTGATATTATAAACTGAAGGAAATAATAAACCCAAGTGATGAATACTAAAACCCCAAGGAATTATAAACCCACGGGAATAATATTAAACTGAAAGGATTAATATCATAAACTCAAATATATAAACCCTAATGATACATATTATAAACCCTAAAATAAACATGGTTTACCATGGGTTATTTTCATACTGAGACATTCTTTATAATTGTTGGGTGTGGAGCTTGATTATCTTCATTATTTTGAGGTATCGCCGCATTTGACCCTAGTTCGTAATGGGGCGGAAACACCACCTGTTATTTGCGCTGAAAGAGGGGTCCAGGGTAGCGCCCTTGAGGCTAAAAGTAGATATAAAATTGCCTGGTAAAATTTTGTAATTTCATAGTCAATCTGGGCCGTTCATCAGGCAAAAATATGACAGTAGAAATTATGTTTAATTTAGGGCTTTTTTCCCCTAGAAGGAAACCCCTCACTATAAATGAGGGAATTGTATTGCGTCTATGTAGATGTGTATTTTGAGCGAGAAAGAGAGAGGAGATTGTGTGAGGCCGAAGATGGAATTCCATCGGATCTGTTGTAGGTTGTATCTCTTCATTTTGCTAGATAATATAAAAGGAAGGACTGGCTATTTCTCCGTGGATGTAACCTAAATTGGGTGAACCACGTATATCTGTGTCTCTCTTATTTTATGTGTTTTCTTTGTTTATATTTTTGCAATATTTTATGTGTTCTGTTGCTCTATAATATATATATTTTCTAGCAATCATAATGTGATGTTGCACCATGGTTGACCATGATTGTCCATGGTTGACAATGGTTGAACATAATTGATTTTCATATTCAGACAATCTTTGTCAGAATGTGACATTGGACCATGGTTGACCATGATTATAAACCCAAGGAATTTATATTAAACCCTAGGATTATTATTATAAACCATTTAATTTTTAAACCATTTACGAGATATGGAACCTTCAATCTTAGTTTAACTATTATTAAGATTTTGGTGCAATCCTGTACATTATTATGGGCAGAGTCATTCACATAACAGATTGTGGTTCATAATTGCTCTTCAATGAAGCATGAACACTTTTGATGATAAAAATTAATAAAAGAAACATTTCCAACTCACACATACACAATCGTGATATATCTTTTCCATGTTTTTGGAAACTAATTTCGAAATAAATAAGTCTTAAAATACTCCATCTCCAACCAAAAGATACATAAATATAAAAAATAAAGGAAAAATAATATTTTTCCACCATATTCATATCAATCCACCATCTAAAACAATGGAGTCAAAACACAAGATCTAAAGGTAGATCATATTATAAATATATTTACCTAGTCAGGAAAAGTATGGTCCAAAATGAAAAAATTGTAAACAGTCTATAGAGTAACCTTGAAGTTTTAAGTGATTCAACATAGGGAAACCTCACCCTCTTCCATCACTACATGCTCACCTATGAGAATTTAATGTAATATGCCTGTAGCCACCAATAATCATTTCCTTGATAACCCATCGACCACGTTGTTTAATTACATGTAAGCATGCTTGAAGGAGATGTCCTCAAAGGTTTGTTTTAACATCTCAATATGATCTAGCCAATTGACCAGATTAGGAGGCAAGAAGTTAAATCTCTGAGTGACCTCATCAATAATGGATTTGGAGTCTCAATAGACTATGATCCACTCCGAATTCTATCTCCTAAAAAAATACAAGAGCCCCAAGAGAGCCAATAGCTCTACACTAGAGTTTGTGCCCTCCCTGCGATATCAAAAGAGAAAAAATTAAAATTGTGGATTGATCCTCAACAACTTCCCACTTCCACATCTTCAATATTGAGCCACGCCATCGAAGAAACTAGTTGGGAACTCTACCTACATGTGATTGCTCATCAACCTGGGAATCTTGTCAATGTATTTTATATTTCTCCCAACTACTAACCAAGCCTAAATGTTTGTACAACCCTTGGACATATTCATGGGCCTATCCTCAAAAATCAAAAGATTTATTGCTCTCTAGAACTCCCAGGAAATGTATAAAGGGATAGTTTTGTACTTCTCTCATTTATCTTTTCATCCCATGTCAAGCCACCTCTTCTTCTCGTAATTCTTATGGAAGCCATGAAATTGCAGTATCGAAGCCCCTTTTTTGGTGCTATTCATAATTGCTAAATATATATGTATATTCGTTTAATTTCTTGAATTTATATGAGTAAATAGATTCAAAATAGCTAAGAATAGATATGCTAATTTTAGCTTACATGTGCATAACTAACTTTTTTTAAATTAAGACTCTACCATGATTAACACTTTCTAAATCTAGATTGTATGTAAACTCCCTAAAACTGCATGTTGCTGTAACAAGGAGTAGTTATCTCCAACACTCTTCCTTGATTACAACCATTAATGCCTCTTGGTCCTTTTGGTATAAGTCCCAACTAGGTTTACAATACTTGAGATTAAGTCAAAAAAATGTCTTACTTCTACATTTTACATGCCAGTGCAGGTTGTCCTATTGCTATGTTGCACAAGATTTTCATTCCTTTTGCTCCAAACTCTATACATTGCATATCTTCTTCTCCTTCTTCTTCTTCTTCTTCTTCTTTTTTTTTCTTTTTCTTTTTTTTCCAGGAAGAAAAAAACAACAACCTTTTATTATATAAGAGTTTATTTACATATGCCAACTAATCCTTAATCACCAAAATATGACTACCAATAAGCTTAAGAAGTCTAAAACAAGTCATCTTCTCCTTCTTCTTCTTCTTCTTCTTCTTTTATTTTCCTTTTTTTTTCTTTTTCTTTTTCTTTTTTTTTTTTTTGTTTTTTTTTTTTTTTTTCAGGAAGAAAAAAACAACAACCTTTTATTATATAAGAGTTTATTTACATATGCCAACTAATCCTTAATCACCAAAATATGACTACCAATAAGCTTAAGAAGTCTAAAACAAGTCATAAAATTGTCATTAAAATACATGATATCTTTAAATAGCTTTCTATCCTATCCAAAAACGAAATTCATAACAATTGACAAGTATGCAAAAAGTTCCAATCTTTCCAACAACTAGAACAGTAACATATAAGCACAGTAGGAGATCCAAAAACGTATAATCCTATAAAGTAGAATGTATGCCACTAATTAGAAAACTTATTTGAAGTATATTTTACCTATCCTAGGCATGATATCATTTTGGAAGGTTGAATATATAATATCTTCGAGATGATCTATGTGGCCCAATTTTGAAAGAGCATCTTCCATGCCATTATATTCTCTATAATCGTGAGATAAAGTCACCCTCTAAAACAGTCCCATCAATGCCTTGATTATTTTCATCCAATTAGAAAGAATAGTAGGCTCAAATGTAGTCTAATTGATAGCCCAATAAATGGAATCTTTCGAATTCCCAAAGATAACCAATTTCTCAGAGGATACCTAGTAAGCATCGAATAAATCTCACCAAAGGGCAATGATCTCTACTCAATTATTGGAACTTGTTGATGGTGTTGGACCCGCCAACATTCAAGGGATCTCCATGATGTGAAGTCCCAACTAGATCTCACACCCTTTGAAGTAGGATTCCTGGCAGTGGATGTAAGTGTAATGCCTTGATTATGGTAGCGTGTAGTCGAATGTATCATAACTTTGGGTGAGAGAAAGTGCATGACCCTATTGAGAGTCAAGTGCGATGCATGAAGGTTCTAACACATGGAGGGGAAAATGAAGTGATCCCCTTAGAAGCCTGTAATAGTACACATCTTGAAAGGAACACATGAGCGGAATGACATCACAAGATAAAATGCATAATAGTCCACAATTTAAAGTGATGAGTTAATCCAACAACACACATTCAACAATATTTGTACAAATGCATACAAAGTAGTTCATAATCATAATTTAAATAACATAAATTGCCAATGCAACAAGAATAGTCCTACTACATTAACAACATATGCATGAAAGTGTGTTTGCTCTAATTTTATTATTATAAGTGAAAGTTACATCCATACATACACCATTGATGACCACTAGCCCCAATAGTGGATCATTACAGTTAAGAACACCTACTCCTCCAAAGAAGTATAATCACTCTACTCTATGGAGAAGCCAAGGCTGTTCACGATACTGCCAAGCCTTTTCTAAGCCTAAGCCTAGCCAAAATCTTGGCTCCCAAAAGCATGTTTTATGAGTTATGAGGTTCTATTTATAACAAAGGGTGGGGTGACCCTCTCCATTCCCCTTTGTGACTCTTTGAATTCCCTAATGACTATTCAAATTCTTTACTAAATGACACATTACATTACATGATGACTTTTCATATTCAAATATTGACACTTGGAATTTCACTTACAACAAATTTAGAAATAATATTACATTTTCTGCATGTACCCATATAGGACAAAATATGATAGAGATAGCCTAACAAGAAACAACACTATGATTCTGGAGTTTGGGGAAAGTCCATCTCAACAACATCAACTTGATGCTTCTCAGTCACATATTGGTGTCAACCTTCGTACTATGTGATGGTGTCCCCAAACCGTTTGATGGTGCCTTCTTGGAAGCAGACTCTTTCCTCCATGGAATCCGGGTATATGGTATTTGAACCTATATCCAACTCATTTTGAAACATGAGCAACATGGTGTTGACCTTGACAGTACCACCAATGTACTTTTTCATATTGTGTGCATTCAGCTCCAACTCTTCCCTGGTGGCCTCTTGTCTTAGCTACTTCAAGTACTCATCGATCTCCAACCAGTCCTGGTTCTTTGGTTTAGCATCAGTGAGGGAACTAATTGATGGGATCTAATTACTTATCACCATGAAATACAAACTATTGTACAACCGCACATATGCGGCCTGTATGCTGCCGATGAATGGGGTGAGTTTCTCGTAGTTCTGGATAAACATTCAGACCTTCAATTTCTCCAACTCTGCCAGTGGTTTCATCTTCTTTTCTAAGTCAAGAAAGGCCCCTTTATACCACATTGTCCACTCTTGTATACGGGTGATGAAATCATGTATGTTCTTGATAGTTTGAACAAACTCTTTTCTCCGTTGTTGTAGTCCATGCAAACGGATAAATTCTTTATGCATGTAGATAAATTTGTCATATATCTTCCACATGGTATCATCAAGTGTTGATACATCCACAATTATCACCGTCTTCATCTCCCCTAATGTGGAATATGAATTCTATGCTGATTCTTGGAGTTGTTATGCCTCTTTCCTGGCATCCTGCAAGTTCTTTGCCAGTTTTTCATTCTCGGCCATCAGAAATTGAACATTTGAGCTTTCTTCTCCTGCATAGGCCAATATGGCTTGGACAATGGCAGTTGGATGCTTCCTGAGGTCTGACACTATCACCCTTTCCTTGATGAACGCAGGTGATGCATGATCATCTGGAAAGTTCTTCCTCTGTGCCTGTATAATCTTCTTCTGTAAGTCATCAAATGATAAATTGTACACATCCATGACCGGATCATCACCAAGGAGAATAACATCTCCTTACTCTCTCGGGTTTGGTTCTGACACTAGAGGTGGTGGTGACTAAGGGATGACCTATGGTGCTCTTGTAATCAGGTTAGTGTCTCCATTTTGTAGCTCCTATTCCAACTCCGTGTATGTCACTTCAATCAATTTCTCAATCTGCTGAGAAAGCTCTCGATATAGCATTTGTTCATCCTCTTCCTCAGATACTGGTTGTTTCATCTCATCAACCTGTATCACAGTTGCTTGCTTTGTCATCGCACCTTCCCTTTGTTCTTCATCCTTCTTCTATTTCTCTTCTATTTATTTCCTCCTCAACTCCTTCTCTTCCTTCAGCTTCTTCCTTGTCATTTGCACCTTCAATTTTTCTTCCTCCAACCTCTTATTTTATATCTCCCTTCGCTCTTCTCTCTTCATCCGATGCTCCCTCTTTTCTTTTGCTGCAAAAATTTCCTTCTCCAGGATAGGATATTCCTTCATCTTGCAACTTTTCTCTCCCTCTGGATTCTCAACAACCTTCCTCCTTCACTTGTCCTACCTTAGATTGTTGCCTTTCATTGTTGTTGATGTTTCTTCTAGAGTTGTTTTTGTCTACAGAGAAACTTTCCAATCTTTTGCTATACTGATCGGCTCATTGAGTCAAGAGGCATTGTAGCAGTACCTCCAAGGGTCGTCCTCTGGCCAATGACATGTCCCGTGGATCCAAATAAAGTACACTCTCATGCAGTGGTCCTTCCAAATACCATGGGAATAATACATATTAAAATCCTTGGTGCTGAACTCAAATATAATTATTTCCTTAGGCTTGACATCTTCATATTTCAAGCTCTTAATCTCATATAATCCGATTTGCAAAGGAAGAGTGGGCCACGATGTTTCTTCTTCCTATGAATTCCTACTAACAACCCTAGTGAGGTTGTATGAAACATATTGCATGATCAATTTGTCAGTGGCATACCATGGTAAAACATGTAGAGGCTTCTCTCCGCTAAACACTCTGATGAAGGTGCAACCTGGTGAGGCATACCAATATTCAATGTTTACTATCACCTCCTTTACTTCCCGGGACATGAAAGGTGGATCCCCCTCAAAGATAATCTTGTACAAGGGTATGATAAAATGGTTAGTTAGCATTTCCATCACTCCTTGATAAATACAGTTGGAAAGCAACCTGCAATATATGTTGACGGAAATATTTTTTCGTGTCCATGTCCAGCTCGTGCCACAAAATTGTTGTTACACACGGATTGCATCCAATAAGTATACGAACATGTAAAAACTTCCTTGCTCATTCTTGAGAAGATTTTGAGCCTTAGCCACATGGGATTTCAACTTATGATCCAACAGATCTGACCAGTTGAATGGCCTCCCATCATTCACCAACTAGTTCAATAACATTACCCACCCTTCAAGAAAGGTTTTGTGTTCTCTTGACCATATATTCTACAAGAAAATATGATCAAGAACTAGTAGGCCTTCCTGAAGGACTGTGTCTTATAAACATCGGTGGGTGTTTGTATAAACTTTGACGAATATTTCACCCAGTGCTTGACAATGTATCTCATTTTCACATAGATATGGGTGGCATAGAAGAGTGATTCCATGAACTTCATCGACTCGGGAAAGTGATACTTTTGTTGAAAGTTCTCTGCCATAAAGGTGGCAATCTCTCTCCTACTAGAACTACTCAATGTCATAGTATGTTCATCCGTATGTGAGACCATCCAACAGATGATTTCCACACATGGGAAGGTGGGGTACTTGCATGATACCTTGTATAACCCTAACCATTGAATGCTAAGATAAACGTGTCAGTCCTCTAAGTCTTCCTTGAAGTCCTCTACAAAAGTGTCTTTGATATGATACCATGTCAGTGTTTTTCCCTTCTCAATAAACAATTGAGTATATGTATATATTGATAGATAAACTCATATCTGCTCAAATTATTCCCCAATGATGCTCTCGGCGGTTTCCTTTGATGCATCTCTCTTGGATTCCATGTTAACTATAACTGCTAGAGAGATGCTCAACAACTGTTGTAGTTGTGGGACGGAGAGGACACTCATGGCAAGCAAATGTCGGCTAAAAGATAAACAACTTCAAGAGAAGGTGAAGTAGCAAGTCGGGCTCATGATGGGAAGGAGTTCACAATTTTGGATGACGAAGGAGACTCATTGGCTATGGAAATTGTGCATTGCGCAGTCCTATTAGTCAGTGTGGAAGACTGATGACTAAAACTACACAATGTGCAATTGAGTCTGGGCCAAGGCCTCAGAGAGACAACTCATTGTGCAGTCTAAGTGGTCAAGTTGGGAGACTAGCTCCTGGAACTGCACAGTGTGCAGTTGGAACCAACCCAAGTTAGGCTCTACACAATTCCAAAAGCTAGAGCTGGATGTGCACAGTGAGATATGGGCAAGGGGACCTAGATTTGCATAAGGGGAGTTTGAAAAAAAAACAGATCTGAAAGATGGTGTGATGTTGAGTGCATATATAACTAAGTGTTGATACATTCATGTGAAACAAGTGCAACAATTGATTAAACTGAAGGAAAATGAAGCATGTGAGGAGAGTCTCTGCAACGGTGCTTGTTGGTGAAAAAACCAGAAAACTTGTGTGACACTTTAGAAAGTCAATCTATAACTTGAAAAAACACTTCTACAAGCTAAAAAACATGAAAACACTAGCATTAATGCGAAGAAACAAGTGAACAACACTCTCACAACCTAAACAACAAAAAGCGATAGAAAAAGCACAAAAGAAAGAGAAAAGCAAAACTCACCCAGAAAAGTGACGATGATCACACTGAAGGCTCCTTGATCTCATCTGGAATGTTAGAGATCCAAGATCATATGTGAAAATGAGATCTATAAATGTCGATTAAATAGATTTTATCAAGTTAGGGTTTATGACGCGCATGCCTAAATCAAGGAAAAAGTCACACTTGGCGGCAATTTGTAAAAATGACGCAAGCGCCTCCTTTGTGTTACTAAAAATAGATCCATATTTTTTAGGGATTGTTTTTTCTTTTTTTATTTTTCCTTTTTGGGAAAAATTTCCATGCATGGGCTGGGAAGATTACACAGTTATGGGAAGTACTAGGCAACTCTTCGGCTCATGCACTACACAATTTCTGAGCACAGTGGGGTCTTTGTAATTTATGGGCTGACTACTAGTTTTCCCGTCCATGACTATTCATTTTCAGAGCTCAAGGCCCACTCGCAGTCGGCACTATGCAATTCCCAACAGCAAGGCCAGTTTCCCTCAAGAATTGTACAGTTTTCTAAGGCAAGCCTAGAACTATTGTGGGACCAACTCAGGAGATTGGCTTGTGGGTTAGAAAATGAACTAAGTGAGCAAACAAAAACCAAGATGAAAATAATAATGATTAGGAAGTTTGTAGCTATTATCTAGGAATTCATGTGTAGTGAGTTTGTGATGATGTATTTTCCCCTGTGAGCATCACTCGATGCAATGAGTGCTAAGTGGACTATTCAAAAATCATGAGAAATTAGTTAGTTATGACTACCTCTCAAGGAAATGGTCATATATGAATGACTTACTTAACGCAGTTGAGTGCCAAAAATGATATCTAATCTAATTCACTACGAAAAACTCCCAATACTTAATGATGTATTTTCTCTGTTATAGTTTTTTATGAATGATATACATCTTTCCTTTCAATATCTTTTCTCTTCAGTGATTTTCCTCAAAGGTTATAAGCAGGATTGTTTTCATAAAGCTCTGTTTTGATGGGAATATCATTTTGTGTGATTTTCCTTCTTTCTTAATGAATTCATGGTGCACATGCTCATTAAGACATTTTTCTTCTTTCAAACACCACACTACACTGACAAACCCTAAAGCTATCACAAAAGCATTTCTATCTTGCTCCTCTATATCTTTGCTAGTGTGACCCTTTGATACTTTGACCTAGCTACCTGGTTTTCATCCCTTATCCATCATCAAAACCTAAGAGTTCAAAACCCTACATGAGCCTAACATATCTACCTTAACATCATTTTCTATTCCTGTCATCATTGGCTATGAATTCATAGATAGATCCATCTCTAGTTTAGAAGAGCTAGATGTTGAACCCAAGTGGTATGAGGTTATCTCATTCGATCTCCCTTCTCAGCCTTGGGACATTGTGGAGGATAACATTTTGGTGCTGTTGTCAGGGACTAAATATCATATCTTTCCCTGGGAAAGAATGACAAGGATCAAATTTGATTGTTGATGGAGGATAGCAATCAGACACATGAAGACTGAAATCATCCACCTGACAACTCCAAATCAGTTTCAAATTTAATTCAAAGACTCCACAGGAGGATGAACCTTACCAACATAAACATGAAAAGACAACATGGGAAGATCAGGTATTCAAGTTGGAATTTCATCCAAGACTTCATGTTCTTTATTGTAAATTATTTCTTCTCTTTTCCTAAGAATGTTAAGAAGGTTTTCCAGAGTATACTGTATTTGAGAAAAGATTCCAGACCCGCATTTGATTCCTTTCCTTTGAAAAATGTGAAAACAAATTTTGGTTTTGATAAAGACCCTTCTTCTGAATGTTATGATGACCATCTTCAACTTGATGAGCCTCAAGAGATCAAGACTAATCATACAACTTCTCTACATACTCCAACACCTTGTAAAATTCCAGATAGATACAAGACACTCATCTTACCTCCTATAATCCATGATTTCCCTGAAAATTATTACAAATATCTTCCCAAGTTTGATGGAGAATATCCTAACATCATTGTTGAAAAATACATTCAGAGTTTTGAATTTTTTCTTGACCTTTTTGAGGTTGAAGAAGATTATGTCAGTATCAGGATTTTTTCTTTATCTTTGCAAGGCAAAGCAAAGAAATGGTTCAAGAACTTACCAGCTGCAAGAATTTTCGATTTCCATCAGTTTGTGAAAATATTTCTTGATAGATGGGTGATCAAGAGTAATCCTTTTCTGATTTTAGAAGAATATAATCATTTGGAAAGGCAGCCAGGAGAAATAGTGCAACACTTTTCAGCTAGGTTCAATCAAGTATACCATTCAATCCCTGTTGATATCATACCACCTCTCAGTTTAGCTCCCTTACACTATCTGGATGCCTTTGATCTGGAAATGGAATTTCAATTGGGAGAAAGGAACACTATAACACTCAAAGAAATGCAGGATAGTGCAATAGCCGTGGAAGCTAATTTTTTGGTTAAAAGGTCAAAATTGAAGGAAGTAGAGAGGGAGAACATAGGGAAGGAACACCCCACATCTTCAATAGTGAAGCTCGACATTTTGATAAGTACAATGGAATAAATGATGCAAAAGATCATCATTAGAGATGAATTTGTTGTTCAAAAACACCATTCCCCACTTATTGTAGAAGAAGAAGAGGTTGCTAGCCCTAACCATTTTCTTGCTAATCTCAGTTACCATAGATTAGAAAATGATATTTTTTTGTATTTATTTATGGACAGTCATGAAAATGGATTTGTATATCAACCCGTGGAGAAGCAATCGATTGATCTAATATGTATGCTTGATGACATTACTTATATTTATGATTTACCCAAGTATGTTCAATATGATGATGACTGTGTTGTCAAAATCGAGGCTGACTCTTCAAGGAAATCAGTGGCATGTTTTTGGGAGGAGGAATTTCAACTGCAACAGCTCAAATGTAGCACTTAGCCTATACATATTAGCCATGATAGAAATGAAGAAAGTGCAGAAAATTTCAAAGCAGGTGAAAGGTCTTTGCCTTTATGTTTTACTTCATTTCAATTACTAAGAGAAAACTTTATTGACATTATAAATCAACAGTCTTTTAGTTTTGATATTGAGCACGAAGAAGACAATGAACTTCTTGATCAAGACTCCTTACCCTTGTGTTTCTCCTCATTTGAAAAAATAAGAGAAAACTATAAGCAAGAAGATAAGTGAGTTGTCAACAGCATAAATGGGAAGCCTTCTCATGAATTGGTTAAGGAGGTCACTTGTGATATGGAAGATTCTTTCGCTCTAGAATCCCAGCCACTAAGTCACATTGAGTTTCAAATCACAGTTGAAAGTTTAGAATATGAAACATATTGTGACTTAATGCAGGATAATTATGTACCATTAAGTTTTGATTCATTTCTCTTTTTCAAGAAACATTCTGATAATATCTCTGCAACAAAGAATGACAAGCTTATAGAAAATCATGTAGTCTTATTGGAACTAATGTATGACAAGTTGCATCAGTCTTCTCAAACTCTCCATGATCCAATAGTTGATTGTTTCGATGATATATGTACTCAAATTCCTTCTCCATTAGTCAACTATGAGCTTCAAAACAAAGATGACACGAATTTGATCAGGCAGTTGGCTTCATTGTCTTGTTCAGCGGGAGTCTCGTTAGTAATTTCATCCAAAAATTTGTAGTTTACATATGTTTCTCTTAAGAAAGACAAAATTCATTTTATAAAATATCCAATGTCTAAAAGGAAGAATATTTTTGTCTCGTTGTTAATCATCAAGAAAAGGTAGTCATTCACGAGTTTGAGGATCCTTTTGTCAATTTTCTATATTCATTAAGGGATATGAGTTTTATTATATTTATGGATCATGTACACATGTTCAGTGGACACTTGGTGTGTCATAGCTTTTGTTTTTTCTGCCTTCTCAAGGAAAATATGAGTAGGACTCAAGTAAGTAGCCATTTTCTGGATTGGTTACACTCGAGGGATCATATCACATGATTGTATATATATATCTTCAGTAGGTGGGTGGTTACCATCAATATTTGAAGCCCAGAGTGAAGGCCCTAAGTTCTCGATGGTCTGCTACCATAAGTAGGTTCAGTAAGTTTTCAGTCAAGTCAATTCGGTTTATAGTTTTGAGTTTAAATTTTTATTATTGACTCCATGCCCAATGCATAAGGCTACCTAGTCTACGGTGTTCCTGACACCTCCTAAAGGAGCTGCCATTCCCAGCTGGAGCCAATGTTAGTGTGTGTCAGTCTTGTCAGTCACCAGTGATCAAATTATGCTCTTTTAAAGAATTTTTTAGGGTCGTAGGCCAAATTTTTATGGTTTCAAATAGGTTTTCAATAAAAATTTGGTCACTAGTGAGTTGTCTAGGTTTATTATTACCCCATTCAACCTTCGTGGTCAATGGAAATTAGCATGGTCAAGTCATTCCTTTCTGAAAGAGTATCATGGTCATCATGGTAATAATTTATCTCATAAGTCCATGTTGGGTCACCACTAGGTCATAGGGTTAATTTCCTGAGAATTCGTCGTGTCACTATTAAAATCATTTTATAAAGGAGGGTAGCTCATTAGATATGAGCCTACCTCAACCCAAGATATCATAACATCGCCTTTCATCAGAAAATCATTTGAAGATGTGCGTTGTCTGGCCTTTTGCCAGAGAATTGAGCAACTTAGGTTTCATTACAAACTAACCAGTACTTTTGCCACCATGTTGAGGAGGGATAAGGTGAATATAGCAGGAATTGAGTTCACTCTTTCAAGGGACATCATTTCTACAACCACAGGGATTCCAAACACTTGAGAAACTTGGTTTAATAAACGAGACATTGAACTTCAAAGTTACAAGATGTACCTGAAACCACCATATAAGACAACTCGAAAACACATTTTTCCATTCAGACATTTGTTGGATAGATATGACCCGCTCATGAGATTGATCATGAAATATTTTACATGTGATGGCAGGTATTCAAGGTTGTATTAGTACCACATGAGGCTTTTGATTCATTTTACCGGTGTGAAGCTACTCAACTTGCCTTACTATCTTTACAAAAGCCTAACAAAAATGACAGAGAAGGTATAATATATGGGAGAAAATCATCATACTAGTCTATTTCATCATGGCTTGGTGAAAATTCTAGTTTGTCATCAATTGGCACAGGTAAGTTTGTCTTCGGATGGCTTTGCAAATTCAACTTTTCCCCTAGCTTATCCAACTACATCTAGTAGTGGATCAATGCCTCTAAACTCACCAACACAACAAAAGGTAGCTTCTTCAAGTAGACCTACCAAGAGGAATTTTAGGGCAGAAGCGACTAAGACTTATTCCAGAGGAAAAAGGCTTGTGTTTTCTCCATAGATTTATGAAAGGGCCATTGAAGCCTACAGCAGGTGAATAGAGAGCATCCCCAAGGCATGAGGAATTCAGTCATTCAGGCACCAATGTGACAATTTGGAGAAAGTCCGTGAAGGAAAAGGTGAAAAGAAAATCATAATGGACAAGGAAGTTGAGATCAAAAGGTTGGAAGATAGGTTGACAGAGGCAAATGCTTTGATAACATGCTTACAACAAGAAAACATGCAATTGAAAGTAAGCCAAATGCTCCAAAACAAGCACATAACAAATTTGAAGAAGGAGGATGTAAAAGGAAAAGCAGTGGTTTATTTGGATGATTCATAGGATAAAGAATAGCAAAGCACACCAGTGAAACCGAGGAAAATAGGTCCTAAAAAATCCCTCGAGCTGCAAAAATAAGTTTCTCCACCTAGAGGTCAAATCACTCAAAATGGCTTAATTGCTAAAGAGATCAATGCAGATAGAGTATATTGGCTTGACAAGGTCAATGGTCACTTAGAGAAGAACCTCAAGAAAGCAAGGAGGGAGAATGACTTGAAAATACACATGGACATGCATTATTACACAAAGAACAGGGTATCCCAAGTTAGAATCAAGCAATTGAAGAAAAAGCTCAAGGAAACCCTAATTAGCCAAAAGGAAAAAGACAAGGTTGATATACTTTATGAGGCCTATCTCATGGAATGACATATCATATGATGACTTCAAGGGCCAATTTTGAAGAAATTTTGAAAATTTTTTGACATTTTGGAATTTTTGGTAGTTTTTAGCTTATTTTGAGACTCAGAAACAGAGCTATAAACACACTTTTTCCTCAGGGATCCTTTTGCCAAAAAATTCACCACCATTGGATAGATAATGTCCTAATCATCTCATCTATCCACTTTTTCAGACTTTTCAGCAGACATATTGAGAGAAAATGTCAAAAATGGGGTCAAAAAGTCACTTTCTGCCACTGTTTTGAAACAGGCGTTGTGCATATCTGAGTAGTCTTGGGAAAATCAATTGTTATCCCTAATGGAGTGTCCAAATAAATTTCTTTATGAGTCAAATGAAAACTATAGATCTATATCTTTCCAATTAGCTATCAATCTTAGCATTTGGAGCACAAGAACGCCTCCAAAATCCTCCTGCAAGCCAGATGGTGCACATATCTCTGTGAGAGCTTTTCTTCAGCAGTTTTTCAACAGATTTCAACCTAATGATGTCATTTTTCTATTTTTATGTCTTAATGATGTAGTTATGGGTAAATAGGATTTGGTAGAATATTTTTCACTTAGATTCATGCTCTTAAAATTTGATTTGAGGTCAAATGTATCATTTTTTCTAAATGGAGGGTTTGTTTGAACCTCCCTAGTCTTTAGGGTTTTGGTTGAGCTTTTCATGTAACTGATGCTACATTAAGGGATTCGACCCCTGAGAGTGGGGAAATGGTTTGTTGGTTTATATGAAAGTATTTTTTAGTAAAACACAAGGTTGTACATCATAGGTGAGAACACTTGTAGCTTGTATTTAAACTCTGTATTTAGGAAATCAAAGGAGCAATTTGCAACTATTATCTAGGAATGTGCAGTGAGTTTGTGATGATATATTTCCTCTGTTATATTTCTTTATGAATAATATACATCTTTCCTTTCCATATCTTATCTCTTCTGTGATTTTCCTTAAAGGTTATAAGCAGAACTCTTTGCATAAAGCTCTGTTTTGATGGGAATATTGTTTTGTGTAATTTTCCTTCTTTCTTTAAGAATTCATGGTGCACATGCTCATTAAGACCTTCTTCTTCTTTAAAACACTACACTACACTAACAAACACTAAATCCATAACAAAATAATTTTCACCTCACTCCTTTATATCTTTGTTGTTGTAACCCTTTGATACTTTGACCTAACTATCTGGTTTTCATCCCTTATCCAACATGAAAACATAAAAACTCAAAACCCTACCTAAGCTAACATATCTAGCCTAACATATTTTCCTATTCCTGTCATCATTGGCTGTGAATTCATAGAGAGATCCCTCTCTGGTTTAGCAGGGCTAGTTGTTGAACCTAAGTGGTTTGAGGTTACCTCCTTCGATCTCCCTTCTCATCCTTGGGACGTTGTGGAGGATACCAATGCGCATGCCTAAAATCAAGGAAAAGTGACATTTGGCGACAGTTTGTAAAAATGACGCAAGTGGCTCCTTCATGTTACAAAAAATAGATCCCTATCTTTTAGGGATTATTTTTTCCTTTTTCCTTTTTCATTTTTGGGAAAAATTTCCATGCATGGCCCAGGAAGATTGCACAGTTTTGGGAAGGCCTCGACAACTCTTCATCTCATGCACTACGCATTTTTTGAGAATAGTGTGGTCTATCTAATTTAGTGGTTGACTACTAGTTTTCCCCTCCATGACTGTGCATTTCCAGAGCTCAAGGCCCACTGGCAGTCAGGACTACACAATTCCCAACAGCAAGGCCAGTTTCCCTCAAGAATTGTGCAGTTTTCTAAGGCAAGCCTAGAACTGTTGTGGGACCAAGTCAGGAGATATGCTTGTGGGTTAGAAAATGAAATAAGTGAGAAAACACAAGCCAAAATAATAATTCTCAGTCGAAGCATAAGTACCTAGGTCAGTGCAATATGACTTGTTGTGGTTTAAAAGGAAGGCTCCAAAATCAAAGCATAAGAAAAATTTCGGAGGGTGGTTTTAGCCGGTATAACATTGGCAACACACTGGTAGAACTCCGGCTCTCTATATGGACATTGTCTTGTGCAAAGCGGGTCTAACTCTTCCAGATGTATTGTTCACTTATTTTATTATCATATCTTCTTCACTTAGCTTGAGTTAAATATGTAGTCTTTACCATTGTCTTTATCGGCAACACACATACCAAGCCAAGTCAAACTAAGATGTTTCGATTGGAGATGACGGGTATATAGATGTATAACTAATATAAACTATCATAGTTTTAGTTTCATCTCTAGTGTTGCTCCACTGCTAGTAGGCCTGGACACTACCTCTACGGAGTCACTTCAGAAGGACAAGAACTGCTTTGTTACGAGTGAGCATAAACACTACCCCGATGGAGTTGCTTCACCTCTCTACACATGAATCCTTTCTCTTCTTTTGCCCTTTATTTTATGTTTTCATATTTCATTTTTTATTTTTTTTATTTGAAAATAACTATGCATAGGCACTTACTTATTTCATGAGGAGAAATTGGATCATGACTTATTGAGTGTAGAGGAGGTTGTCCCTTCAGAGAAATATAGTTATATATACCTCTGACATACTTGTTAAGGTTTTCCCCCTCTCCTTACTCTACTTTACTGAGTTGAAAAGGGTTAGCCCAATATATAAAACCGATTAGAGTAGGTGGTACTTGTTAAGAATGCAAGCATCGCGATCTCACCGTGACTCTCTCTAAAAGGAACATATTTTCTATCAGGGTATCATCGGTTATAATAAATGAAATATTCACGTAAAGAGAGGGGATAGACAGATAACCAAGTGTTGATATTTGTACAAGTTCCTCTTGGATTTCACCCTGCTTGTCTAAGAAGCCAAACACGATTTCACGTGAAAACTAATCTATAGGTGCAAAAGAAAACAAACAAAGGAAAGAAGCAAGACAAAGTAATAAAACCAAGAAACAAACAAGGAATGAAAAACTACTCCTACTCCTAATCTAGGAAAAACATAGGCCAACTCATGTAAATTGATACTTCCAATGCATCCATTGGCACATTGGTTGGCCCATGTAGGTGAGAGTATGCATGTCAAGAAGGATATACAAGAAAACCAACAAACACGAAAGATAAAACAATGCAAACCAGAACATTCGAAGATTGAATGCATCTGTAGAAAAGTAAAAATGGAAAGAACATGAAAGGTATTCTGGGGATGTATCATGGTTTCTTAATACATTGTGAGTGGAAGATAATCATGTACACACCTTCAAACTTAAAAAAAAAAAAAAAAAAAAAAAAAAAAAAAAAAAAAAAAAACATAAAGAAAGAAGAAAACTTCTTTTCGAAATAGTTCTTTGTATGTACAACTCCTCCAATTCTTGAGCAATAGGATCATGTGATTTTGGTGGAGGATGAAAAAACTATGAAATAGATTGATTTTGAATGTGAACAATAGAGTGATGAGGAGCTTGGAAGGATTCAACATATTTCTAATTAGAATTGGAACTGACCTCAAGGCTACGAGAACCTGACATAAGCATTAGCTCAAGCTAAAGTGCCTCGACAACTTGAGGATTTCCCAATTCATCAGAAGATGGATCATCAAAGATTGGTGGCTTAGAAACATCAACGGTGGATAAATTGGAATCGTGATCGAATGAATGAATGAAAATATCATGACCTCCATTATCAGAAAGTTCAAGATGATTGATATAGGCATCCTCATGATGTGACGAATCATAAAGAGGGGACGATAAAAAATGAGAAATTTCACCCTCTATGTTTTCGGAAAGGTAAGATGAGAGATTAGGAAGATCAAGGAAGATATATTTGTCCTCTCCACATTTAAATGAGAAACTAGCATTCCATGTGTTTTTCAAATGATCCGAAATAAAAACTTCTAGAAATTAATTTTCACTAGATAGAATAGAAAAGACAGAATAATGGAATATGTCAGGATAAAGTGGACAAGGTGTGGACAGAAGGAGGTCATCCTTCACCATAGATATTTTTTTAGACTCCCACACATACTCATAAAAAATGATATCGCAGGTTGGTTGTTCAACACCAACTTTGCCCAGAAATTGATCCTCGTGAACATCACAAGTGAAGTCCGAGACGGATGAACACAACACACTAGAATTTGAACGATCAAAGGGACCGAAGGATGGAGGATGAGTATATAACACCACATGAAAACCATCACCGTTACAATCCAAATATGCAAAGAAATTATGAGCAGGTGGGGTAGGAGGAGATGGTGATAAATACATAGGTGGATTGTCAACTTTCCAACCACGACCTACAGAGGTAGAGTTATCTGATGGGGAGGAGATGAAGGGTCACTTCGGACAACAACCTTGTCCATCTCAAATTTATAAGCTCTAACACCGAGGTATGTTGGGAGAGGTTTGAAATATTCTAAATCATGTGGAATTTTAGAAATTTGAACAAGATTCCCAGTCAACTTCATCCTCAAGAAATTCAAAACAGTAGTGAAGAAAATGATCATGAAAATATTGAAGAGATTCTTTAGGGGATTTTCCCAATTTCAAAAAATTTCTATTAAGGGTTTTATGGTCATAAATAATGAAAGAACGACATGATTCTCTAAAAAAAATTGATCAAAACAATGCATACAAGGTGCGAGCAATGTGTGACACCATTTCTTTGCGTGCCATTCGAACGTGAAACTAAACAGTCCAGAGGAAATATCTTCAGATGAGACATCATTCTTGTCATAGAAACTAGCAAAATAAATCGTGTTTCTAAAGCAAGGTTATTCTACCCTCGCCATTAAACTTAAATCTGGACAACTCATTTAAAATTCTCTCCGACACTTCAAAATGTGCAGAGTTAGAAAAACATGTCGGTGCTTTGATTTTGAAATAAGTCATGAGATATGTGTAGAAATTCAAAATAGACATCAAGGGTTCAGCTTGTCATCTGGCCCTCCTTCTAGCACTAGAAATGTTGATAGTGTTGGACCTGCCAACGTTCAGGGGATCTCCCCAATATGAAGTCCCAACTAGACCTTACACTATTTTGCGTAGGAGTCCAACGAGTGGGTGGTAGTGTAATGCCTTGACCACGGTAGCGTGCAAAGGAAAATATGATAACTTTGGGTGAGAGAAAGTGTGTGGCCCTATGGAGAGTTAAGTGTGACGTAGGAAGGTTCTAACATAGGGATGGGAAAAGGAAGTATGAACCTTAGAAGCCTGTAATAGTACGCAGCTTGAAAGGAACACACAAGCAAAATGACATCACAAGATAAAATGCAGAATAGTCCACAAATTCATGTGACAAGTTAATCCAACAACACACATTCAACAGGATTTGTAAAAATGCATACAAAGTAGTTCATAAGCATATGTGTAAGTTAAATAACATACATATCCAATGCAACAAGAATAGTCCTACAACATTGACAACATATGCATGAAATTATGTTGGCTCTGATTTTATTATTATTATTGAAAGTTCTATCCATACATACACCATTTATGACCAATAGCCCCAATAGTGGAACATTACAATTAAGAACACCTACTCCTACAAAGAAGTATACTCGCTCTATGCTATGGAGAAGCCAAGGCTGTTCGCAATAATCTGAAGCCTTCTCTAAGCCTAAGCCCAGCCAAATGCTTGGCTCCCAAAAGCATGTTCTATGAGTTATGAGGTTCTATTTATAACAAAGGGTGTGGTGACCCTTGACATTCCCCTTTGTGACTCTTTGACTTTCCTCGTGACTCTTCAACTTCTTTAATAAATGACATATTACATTACATGATGAATTTTAATATTTCGATATTGACACTTGGAATTTCACTTACAACTTATTTACAAATAATATTACATTTTCCACATGTACCAATATAGGGAAAAATACCCTAGAGACAACCTGAAAAGACACAACATTATGATTCTAGAGTTTAGGGAAACTCCAGCTCAGCAACATCCAATTGATGCTTCTCGATCACATATTGGTGCCAAGCTTGGTAATGTTTGATGGTGTATTTCTGGAAGTGGACTCTTGCCTCCATGGAATCCAGGTATATGGTCTTCGAACCTGTATCCAACTCATTCTAAATCATGAGAAACATGGTGCTGACCTTAAGAGGACCACCAATGTACTTCTACATGTTGTGAGAATTCCACTCCAAATATTCCTTGGTGGCCTCTCATCTTAGGTGCTCCAAGTGCTCATAGTTTTCTAGTCGGACTTGGGTTTTGGGTTTAGCATCAGTGAGAGAACCGATTGATGGGATCTGATGCTTTCTCACCATGACATCCAAACTATTATAAAACTGCACATATGAGGCATGCATGTTGTCGATGAATGGGAAGAGTTGCTCGTAGCTCTAGATCAACATTTGAACCTCTGATTTCTCCAGATCTGCCTATGGCTTCATATTCTTCTCTAATTCAAGCGGGGCCCCTTTATACTACATTGTCCACTCTTGTATATGGGATATGGCAGCATGTATGTTCTTCAAAGTTTGAACAAACTCTTTGCTACATTTTTGTAGGCCATGAAAATGGACAACTACTTTATGCATGATGAAAAATCCATCATAGAGCTTCCACATGGTATCACCGAGTGTTAATACTTCAACAATTATCATTATCTTCATCTCCCCCAATGGGGAAACTACATTCAATGCTGATGTTTAGAGTTGTTCTGCCTCTTTCCTGGTAGTCTACAAGTTCTTTGCCAGTTGTTCATTCTCGACCATCAGAAACTGAATATTTGAGCCTGTTTCTCCTACATAGGCCAAGCTGTCTTGGGAAATGGTAGTTGGATGATTCCTGGTGTTTGACATTATCAGCCATTCCTTGATGAATTCAGGTGATCCGTGATCATCCGGAATGTGATTCGTCTGCACCTCTAGAATCTTATTTTGCAACTCGTCAAATGATAGATTGTACCCATCCATGACCGGATCATCATCAAGGAGAACAACATCTCCTTTCCCACTCGAAACTGGTTCTGACACTAAAGGTGGTGGGGACTAAGGGATGACCTGTGGTTTTCTCGGCATCATGTAAGTGTCTTCATTATGTGGCTCTTGTTCCAAATCCATGTCTGTCACTTCAATCAATTGCTCATTTTTTTGATTATGCTCATGATGCTACATCAGTTCACCCTCTTCTCTAGCTACTTGTTGTTCCAGCTCATCAACCTATATTGCCATTTTTACTCCATTGTCACACCTTTCCTTTTGTTCTTCTTGATGCTTCTACTTCTCTTCTCTTTCTTTCCTCCTCAACTCATGTTCTTCCTTCAAATTCTTCTCTCTCTCCTCCAACTTCAGTTATGCTTCCCATAGCCTCTACATTTTTCTCTTCCTTTGCTTTGCTCTCTTCATCATTTTCTCCCTCTTTTATTCCCCTGCCAAAGCTTTCTTCTCTAGGATAGGATTTTCCTTCATCTTGCAGCTTTTCTCTCCCTTTGGATTCTCAACAACCTTCCTCTTTCCCTTGTCCTGCATTGGATTTTTGTCTTCTATTGTTGTTGTTGCTTCCAGACCTACTGCTGTCTGTAGAGAAGCTTTCTAAGATTTTTCTATACTGACCAGCTCATTGATTTTGGAGGCATTATAACAATACCTCTTGTTGAAGAATCTAGGGAAAAGTAGTGTAGTGTGATTCTTCATTACTTGATAACCATTTGTGGAGTATTTTTAGTTTTCCTTATTAGCTTAATCTTGTCCTTCCTCTTATTAGTGGATATGTGTGTACTTTATGAAAATGCTACCAGAACATAAGAACAAGAACACAAGATGTTGGCTCTCTACCAGGGCCAAAACCTCTCTTCTCTTAAGAGGAAAACCGTTTAGTGAATTTCTCTTACTGAAGCTTCTATTGATCAATGCCAAACCCTAGACCCCTGACAAGAATATCCTCCAAGCACAAGTCAAGTCCTTTCCTCTTTCTGCACCTTACTTCCTGGCACTTTGTTCCGTAACACTTTGTTTTTTGGCACTTCATCTTCCTTCTTCTAGCACTTTGTTCATCTTTCAATTGTTGGTAAGTCTTGTTATAATTTCTTTAGAACACATGCCTTTATGATACCATTCCCTTATGGTGATCCCTTCATTCTCTTAGCAAACCAATGAACTTTTATCACTATCAAGGGAGGGTTGTTATGACAGTAGTGCAGCCCCAGTTCTCACACATGTGAGAGGTACCCTAGAGAATTAGGGTCTTTTTCCTTCGCTAGATAGATAGGCTTCTTCACTTGTCTTGGGAGGACTTGTAGGCCTAGTTTCAAACCCAAAAAACACAATATTATGGATTTCTTGTCCTTGCTGTCATATCTAAAGGTTTTTCCTCCTTCTACTCGCACGTGTGATTGTTTCTAGCCCTATAAATGGTCCCCTACCTTCATTGTTCTTCCTCCTTACTTTGGTGCCATTTTAGACCCTTTACTTCATCTTCCTTGATTCTTCTTTTGCCTCTTTTCCTTCGCATATTTTAGATTTGATTGAATGAATTATAGAGGAGTGGACAACCTCTATATCTAGAGGACTGTCCCTCCAGTTAGGCCAACTAGAAGGCCGACTTTTCACCTCTTTGCAGGCCGACTTGAAGAGTATACTTCGGATGGTTTATTTCGTGGTATTGAATGCTTGAAGGAGCTTCTTGATGGTGCCTTAGCGTAGGAGTATCCTTGACTTTTCTTGGAGGTATTCTCTTGACTTTAATACATATTTATACAAGGTGTAACATGCCCTTGAGGTATTCAACCTTTTTATTTTCACTATTTGACTCACCTATAGCACTTTAACTAGTGCTAGAACTATTTAAATGAGAAATAAACTCATTGACATATATCATAAAAACAATATTTATTTTCTTAAATAAATACCAATATCAAAAGTACATTTATGAAGACCAAATCAAGTTACATTTCCTTCAATACTCCCTCTTAACTAGGGAGGTATTCATACAAGATTACAAGGTGTTTGGCCATTATCAATTTTGAAGAATTCACATAAGAGAAACTGGATTTGCAATCCATGAGCTACAATGTTGGAGAGACCAATGATTTATAGACACCTTCATCATTGTATCTCAAGGTACATACCCCCTGGGTGTTCTCTGAGTATGACCTTCTAGGACTATTCTTATCTTGGGTTCCCAGCCCTCAAAGAATATCGGTTCTCTTGCCTACTCTTGTCTTGGACTCCCTACACATCCTAAAAGAGTCTCTGATGCTAGATGTGTACCTAATCCTCCCATTCTTTCTTCCCAAGTGAAGGTAAGAATGGTGTGTCTATCTTGTGTCTACATTTACATTCATCGCCTTCATCTAGACTTACAATTGTTAGTCCTAGTCCAATGCATGACCCATGAAATGGAAAACACAATTGGCACTCCTTTCTAATTAGGCATGATCCAAAAATCCCTCTTGATCAGGGACTTGTCAGAGCTCCCTCTTAGCTAGGGACTCTTTCATTCATCAAAAACTTCTTCTTCGTGGGTCCCTCAACTGCTTGATGTCCTTCCTTTCTTTGATTTCATGAACCTTTGTTCGAACTTCTTCTAGGTAGGGCACCATCCTTCGATCACTTTCCTTTCGGGTTTTTCATGTCATTGTTTCCTTTGTGGAAAGTGGGTTTCTTGTCATTCATCAGGTTTTCTTGTCATCTTGGCTACTCCTTTGTCATCTTGTCCATGATTCGAAATACTCTTCTCATGGATGCTTCATTTTACTTGCTTGTTTAAATGCTTGGACCTAGTAGCCCATCATGGCTTCTTCCTGATATTGCTTCAACATTGTTTTTTGTTGGATGGTTTCTTCATCACGACATCTTCGTAGAGTAGAATCTGTTATCTACATCTTTTACATCTCCAGGGCCTTCATAGGTGTCAAGGGTCCTCCCTTCCTTTGTCAGAGTTTTCCTACCTTCGTTTGAGAGCTATCTTCAAAATATTTTATCATATGGTGATTCTCGGTGATCATGGTGTTCCTCACATGCTTGATCTCTTTCTTCATTTTCTCCTTCCTAGGTAGATAGGTCAACCATCTTAGGCTTCTTATGAGAGAATTTCTTCCTTGCTTATTTCCAAGACTAGTCAGCATTTCTTCTTGCTTCGTAGTTATAAATAGTATACTCCTTATGTGATAATATTATTTTGTCGGCCTTCATTGCATTGTAGTACATGGCTTTGAGCATGTTCTTGGTGAAAGAGATTCTTTCATACTTGATCGTGTTATAAAACTATTCCAATGAATCAATAATATACAAATGACTAAACTGTGATGCATACATACCTCATCTTGATTCTCCTTTGATCATCTTAGCTTCATTTGGTTGTCCTTGGTCTTTCCCTTCTTTCTTCATCTTAACTTGCCTATATATCATCGTTTTCTTGAATCCCATGAATGGGATTCCCAATGAGACATCTACTTTGGTTCATAAACCTTCTTTTGATGATTCCATCATATGATCATAGAGACCCTTTCCTTGCAAACGTTCCTTTCCTTTTTATGATGGAGATCTTCTAAGATTCTTAATCATGATCAATTTTCTTTCATCATGGATGAGGTCCTATACTAGGTATTCTTCATCTACATGAGTATTGTGAGCTATATCTGTCATGCTCTTATATTATAGAGGATATTTATAACCATGCATTTATATTCTTATTATAAATGCCACATCTTCATGAGTATCTAGAAATCTATGTACATCATGCTTCTAGATTCTAGAGGATGGTTCTAGCCATGCAATATTCCTACATGCTCCTATACTACTCAAAAACTTTAAAGAAGACTAGAAGTAAATAGTTTAACTTATTCATAGTAGAGATCCGAAGGATCTTCCTTATTTTGCTTATTTTCTTCTTCTTTCACCTCTTGATTCATGTGATATTATTCCCTCTATCTTTTGTTGTTGTTGTCCTTCTTAAGCTTAGGAGAATTCCTTTTGTAGTGTCCATATTCTTGACATCCAAAACATTGGATTTTGGACATGTATTTGTTTTTTGTTCTTCATGGACCAAACTTTCCAAATTTACCCTTTCTCTTGGCCATGGTAGCAAATGATTGCTCCTTTGATCCCACATCTTCCTTTGCCTTGAGTATGGTTTCTTCTGTCCTGCATAGAGACCAAGGATAATTTTAGGGGCGAATGTTCGCCCTTTGGCGAAATTAAGGGGTTTTAAATTTTTAGTGGGCAAATATTTTGTATCATATTACATTTTTACAAATCACCTCAAATAGCCCACCTTATTTGAAGGGAGAGGGTAAAAAAGGTAAATTTAGCCCTTGAAATTAGGACTCAGAACCTTCCATTCGCCCATTTTCAAGAATAGGTTTTATTTAAGTGAATCCATTCGCCCATTTTCAAGAATAGATTTTATTTAAGTGAATCCTATGGGCCAAATACCATATTTATAAAAGAGGTATGATAAATTAATAAAAATATAAATAAATGAGAGGTATGGTAAATAAATAAAACATTTTTTATATTTACTCCGTAAGTCACCTTATATACATGTAAGGTTGTAAACAAATAAAAATATAAGTAAAGTGGAGGTATGGTAAATAAATAAAGCGTCTTTTTATACTTACTCAAAAGGTATGGTAAATAAATAAAAATATAAATAAACTAGACGTATCGTAAATAAATAAAACCTCTTTTTATATTTATTCCATAACCCTCGTTCTATTTTTGAAGGCTCAAGAAAGAGGTTTTATTTAAGTGAATCCTATGGGCCAAATACCATATTTGTAAAAGAGGTATGGTAAATTAATAAAAATATAAATAAACGAGAGGTATGGTAAACAAATAAAACATTTTTTTATATTTACTCCATAAGTCACCTTATATTTATGAACACTCAAAAAATGGGTTATACTTAGGTGAAACCTATGGCCAAAATATTATGGGACAAATACCATGGACTAGATTGTTATTAATACCATGCAAGAAACCATTATTAACCCTAATATTAGAATTAATAAAAATAAAAATGGCACATGGTATTGACCCATGGTATTCACCAAAATGGCACATGGTATTGACCCATGGTATTCACCAAAATGGCACATGGTATTGACCCATGGTATTCACCTGTAATGTAGCCTATTTAAATGGGGGAATTAAACCAGCATATAGCCTATGCTAATATTCACTAGGACTTTACAAAGTTTTATTATTTAGTGAAAGACTCGCCAAGATCTTACAAGATTTTATAATTGAGTAAAATATTCGCCATTCTTGGTGAGAGATTCGCCAAAAAATTATATATACATATTATATTATTGATAAAATCGCCTTTCATTTTTCCTATATACCATGAAGATTCGCCCATTTATTATATTTATAAATTTAGGGGGGTTCTTAAAATTTTCCCTGATAGAGACCACATTTCACTGAGTGTGGTTGCTTCCTTCTTGGCATATATGCTAAATATGAAGTTTCCACAATCCTCTGATAGAGCGTTGAGTACTACAGTCTTCATTTATCTGTCATACATGACTTTGCCAATCTCTTAAAGTTGTTCTCTCATTTCAGATATTTTCATGAAGTAGGGATCTATTCCTTCCCTTGTTATATCCATCTTGTATAATTCATTTCTTAGAGATATTACTTCTCCAGTTGTGGATACCAAGAATATCTCTATTAGCTTATCATAAATTTATTTTGATGTCTCAAATTTGGAGACATAAGGAATGAGAGAGTCTTTAATTGATTCTATCATAATCCTTTGAGCTCTTGTCCCATCCTTATTGTACTTGGCTAAGGCTTGAGTTTGTTCCTTAGCAGGGATAGTGATATTCCCTTTGACATGTTCTAGGAGTTCATTCTCCTTGATAAGTAGACCAGTCCTCTTCTTCCATGAAAGAAATTTATCAGTACATACCAATTTATTGCTTTCCTTGCAAAAATACATTGATGTATATTCAGAAGGGGGCATGTACTTACTTGATAGATTTTGAGATGTATTGGATTTTCTTCCACTTTTGAGACTTGATGGCTTGCCTTCCTTGGATCTTGATGTTCCTCAAGTTTCGTTCTCCAAGTGGACTTGCTTGATGATGAGATTTGCTTGAAGACTTGTAGCTTGATGTAGGTCCTACTTCAATCTACTCTTCTTGTAGGTGCCTTTATGTAAGGATCCTCTTCTAGCTTTGTAGACCTCCTTCATGAATGATGGATTGTATACCCTTCATGTCCTTGAAGTGATTGAGACTTCTAGGCTTGATGCTTCAACTTTGTAAATGCTTTTCTTTGATGAGTGTTCTTGAGTTTCCCTTTCCTTGATGTGTCATCTTATCTTTGATATCAAGTTGAAGAATCTAGGGCAAAGTAGTGTAGTGTGATTCTTCGTTACTTGAGAAAAATTTGTGGAGTATTTTTACTTTTCCTTATTAGCTTATTCTTCTTCTTCCTATTCTTAGTTCATATGTGTGTACTTCGTCAAAATTCTACCAAAGCATAAGAACAAGAACACAATATGTTTGCTCTCTGTCAAGGCCAAAACCTCTCTTGTCTTGAGAGGAAAACCCTTTAGTGAATTTCTCTTATTGAAGATTCTATTGATAAATTCCAAACCCTAGACCCCTGATAAGAATACCCTCCAAGCACAAGTCAAGTCCTTCCCTCTTTCTACACCTTGTTTCCTGGCACTTTGTTCCTTAGCACTTCTTTTGGCACTTCGTTTTCTGACACTTCATCTTCCTTCTTCTAGCACTTCATTCTTCTTTCAATTGCTGTAAGTATTGTTATATTTTCTCTAGAAGACATTCCTTTGATGAGGACCTTCCCTTATGGTTATCCCTTCACTCTCTTAGCCAACCAATGAAATTTTATTACTCTCAAGGGAGGGTTGTTATGACAGCAATGCAGCCCTAATTCTCTCACATGTGAGAGGTACCCTAGAGAATTAGGGTCCTTTTCCTTCGCTAGATAGATAGGCTTATTCACTTGTCTTGGGAGGACTTGTAGGGCTAGTTTCAAACTAAAACAACACAAGATTATGGATTTCTTGTCCCTGTTATCATATCCGCGGATTTTTCCTCCTTCTACTTGCATGTGTGATTATTTCTAGCCCTAGAAACAATCCCCTACCTTCGTTGTTCTTCCTCCTTACTTCACTGCCCTTGTAGACCCTTTACTTCATCTTCCTTTGTTACTCTTTTGCCTCCTTTCCTTTTTGGATTTTAGAGTTGATTGAATGCATTATAGAGGAGTGGACAACCTCTATATATAGAGGATAATCCCTCTAGTTAGGCCGACTAGAAGGTCGACTTGTCACTTGTTTGCAGACCGACTTGAAGAGTATACTTCAGATGGTTTCTTTGGTGGTATTGCATGGTTGAAGGAGCTTCTTGATGGTGCTTTAGCATAGGAGGAGACCTGACTTTGCTTGGAGGTGTTCTCTTGGCTTTAATACATATTTATACAAGGTGTAACACGTCCTTAAGGTCTTCAACCTTTTTCTTTTGACTATTTGACTCACCTATAGTACTTTAACTAGTGCTAGACCTATTTCAATTAGAAAGAACCTCATTCACATATATCATAAAAATAATATTTGTTTTCTTGAATAAATATAAATATCAAAAGTAAATTTATGAAGATCGAACCTAGTTACATTTCCTTCAACACTTCCAAGGGTCCTCCTCTAGCCAATGACATGTCCCATGGATCCACATATATTAAACTCACGTAAAGCGGTCCTTGCAAATACCATGGGGTTCATATGGATTAAATTGCTTCATGCTCAACTCAAATTTCACCATGTCCTTAGCCTCAACATCTACATATTTCAAGCTATTAATCTCATAGAAGTTATTCCAAAAAGGAAGGGTGGGCCGTGACACTTTCTTATTCCTATGCAGTCCCACTAACAACCCTATAGCGAGGTCGTATGAAACTTCTTTCATGATCATTTTGTCAGTGGCATACCTTGGTAGAAAATTTAGACGCTTATCTCTACCAAACACTCTCATGAAGGTGCCACCTATTGAGGCATACCAATCTGCTATGTTAACTCTCGCCTCCATTTCTTCTCGAGACATGCAAGGTGGATCCCGCTCAAAGATAAGCTTGTACAATGGGATGATAAAATGGTTATTTATACTTCCATCACTCCTCGATAGTTACATCTAGAAAGTAACTTGCAATAGATGTTGACGAGAGTCTCTTTTGGTGTCCATGTACAGCTCATGCTAGTGAACTGTTGTTGGGCATAGATTGCATCCATTAATTATGCGAACATGTAAAACCTTTCTTTCTCATTCTTGGGCAAATTCTGAGCCCTAGTCACATCTGAATTCAACTAATGAGCTAACAGATCCGACCAGTTGAATGGAATCCCATCATTCACCAACTGGTCCAGTAATACTACCCACCCTTCATGAAAGGTTTTTCTGTTCTCTTGACCATATATTCTACAAGAAAAGATGATCAAGAACTGCTAAGACTTCCAGAGGGACTTCATCTAGAAAACATGGGTGGGTGTCTGTCTAAAATTCAATGACTCTTTCACCCAATGCTTGACAATTTCCCTCGTGTTCACATAACTATATGTGGCATAGAAGATTGTGTTCATGTGCTTCACCATCTCAGGAAAGAGATATATCTACTCAGAGTTCTCTACCCTGCAGTTGTAAATCTCTCTCCCACTCGAACTGTCAAATTTCATAGTATGTTCATTCGTATGTGAGACAATCCAGCTGAGGATGTCCACACATGGGAATGTGGGGTAACTGCATGCAACCTTGTATAACCTTGATCACTAGATTCTAAGATAAACCTGTCAATCCTCTAAATATGCCTTGAATTCCTATGCAAAAGTGTCTTTGATCTACTTCCATGTCAGTGTTCTTCCCTTCTCAATGAACAACTGAATATCTGCATATACTCGTAGATCAATTGATATTTTCTTAATTGCTTCCACAATACTATTCTCGGTTGTTTCCTTTGATGAAACTCTCTTCGATGCCATGTTAACTATAACTACTTGAGAGATTTTCAACAACTGTTGTACCTATGGGACAAAGAGGATACTCATGGAAAACAAATGTCAGCTAAAAGTAAAACAACTTCAAGACAAGATCAAGTAGAAAGATGGGCTTATGATGGGAAGGATTGCATAGTTTTGGCTGACAGAGGGTACTGACTGATTATGGAAAATACGCATTGCACAGTCCCAGTAGTGAATGTGGAAGAATGATGACTAAAAGTATGAAATGTGCAGTTCAGTCTGGGTGAAGGCCTGGGAGAGACTGCACATTGCATACTCTCAGTGGCTAAGCTGGGAGATTGGATGTTGGAATTGTGCAGTGCACAGTTGGAGTCATCTCAAGCTAGGATATGTGTAATATAGAAGCCAACCTAGAGGCTTGAGTCTCCATATTGTGTAGAGATGACTATGCACAGTGAGATCTAGGCAAGGGGACCTAGATCTACCCAAGGGGAGTGTGAAAAACAAGAAGATCTAAAATATGGGGTGTTTTTTAGTGAAGATGTGATTAAGTTTTGATGCATGCATGTGAAACAAGTGCAACAATTGATTAAACTAATGTAAAATGAAGTATGTGAGGAGAGTCACCACAATGATGACCGCTAGTGCAAAAATAGGAAACCTCATGTGACACTTGGGAAAATAAATCTATAACTTGAAAAAACATTTCTACAAGCTAAAACAAGTGAAAACACCAGCATTCATGTAAAGAAACAAGTGAAACAATAATCTCGTAAGCTAAACAACAAAAAGAGATAGAAAAACCAACAAAAGATAAGAAAAGAAAAACTCACTCAAAAAAGTGACGACGATCATATCAAAGGCTCCTTTATATCCTCATGAATGTTAGATCTACAAGATCAAGTGTGAAAATGAGATCTAGCACCCTCGATTACATAGATTTGGTCAAAATAGGGTTTATGATGCACATGCCTAAAATCAAGGAAAAAGTGACACTTGGTGACAGTTTCAAAAATGACACAAGTGCCTCCTTCGGGTTAGTAAAAATAGATCCCTATTTTTTAGGGATGTTTTTTTGCAGTTCGATTAGTAAAAATAGATTTTGGGGAATTTTCAGTTCGATTAGCAAAAAACTTGGAAGGGCCATAACTTCTTCAGTTTTTGACCAAATCAGGAGCATAAAGAGGCTACATATGCATTTTTGAGCATTCTGGAGCTATTGGAATAAGTTTCAGAGGTTTATGAGCATTGTAAACTAATGTATTCACACTTTTTATCATAATAGTGAGGGCAAAGCCATTGGAAGCTTGACCAAGGAGACGTAGCCCAGGAGGGGTGAACTCCTTCATCATGTGTTGTTGTGATACTATTTATGGTGATGTTTATGGTTGTTATATGATGTTGTTCAGTCATTTGTTTATGTTAATTTTCACATAAAATTTACATAAAAGCACTCAAAACTCATGTTATAAACTTGCAATTAAGCTCTTGAATCCTTAATCACTTTTATACATAATGTGAAAGGAATTTAGTACAACAAACTAATTATCCCAATCAGATCAAGTTTGGTATCAGAGCTCTTGGTTTTATTTGTGCAAGAAGGATTTAATTGTTTGCAAGTGAATGCCATGCTTACAAGGTTGAAGCTCAAGAGAGGAGAAGGGAAGCTGGTTGAAAGCCCTGAAGTTGGGTCAAGGAGAAGGAGTACAAGGTTGCCACAATGTCCACCACTAGTTCTTCCTCAAGTTGCAGTTGAGACTTTAGTGAGCATGTCTCATGAAGGAGAGCCTACAAACATGATAGAGGATGAGAATGTCTTTAGGAAGGATTTCTTTGATATGACAGAGATGTTGAAGGTCCTCTATGAAGAGAGGAATACCAGACTGCGGGGTGAAAGCTCCAAGCCTCCCAATGGAAAAGGCTCTTGAGGACGAGGAAGTAATGGAAATGGAGGTAAACCTCCACCCTCTCTGCCATCCTCTTCACCTTCATATTCACAGGCATCTTCACCCTCTTCCACTAATACAACTATTATCAGCAAAAAAATGATCATCTAGCCTAATTTACTAGATGGATCGAAGTACACCATGTAAAGCCAATTTTACCATAGTAAAATTGCTTTCACTATGATAAATTACTTAATAAACCACCTTTGTTAATTAATTTATAGTTAAACCCATGAAGAATAATGAAATAAATCACTATTTATTTGATTTTTTTCTAGGAATAATAAATTAAACCATTGTTCAATTATTATTCCTTGTCATAGTTGACCCAGTGATGAAAAATAAATAGATAAATCAATGATTATCTTTTTCTTCTCTAAGAATAAATAATTAGTCACCAATTTATTATTATTCTTTGTTAAATTTGACTAAATCCCTTAGGATTAATTAAATAAATCCTTATTTATTTATTATTCCTTAACTAATTCCTTGAGAACCATTTATTTATTTATTATTTCTAAATAAAAGTTTAAATATTTTTTCCCTCCTAAGCAAATATAATAAAATATTCCAGCTGGTTATTCCAAGAATGGGATCAATAATATTTTATTATTGCTCATTATTCAAGGATAACTCAATTTTTTGTTATTAATAGAAGGGTTTTCCATTCATTATTCACTTTTGATTATTTTCATAGTTGCACTCACTGTTGTAACTTTGATTATTTTCATTGTCGCACAACATATTTTTGTTGGGTTTATACATTATAGAGGAGAGAGACTCTACATAAGTTGAACGCATTTGAGTATAGCCAAGAACCCATCCTATAGAGGGGGACTGGTAACATCTATTTGTTCCCTTCACAGGTGTTATAATAAAATTATTCTTTACATATCTGGCTTCCATTGGATGATTGGAGTTATTACTCTTTCTTTTTGCTCTTTAACTATGATTGTGACATAGATCCAGACTTTGGCAGGTATTGTTTCTATCAGTTGCTACAGATCTACAATTTTTAGTAGCCATTTATATTGTTGAGATTGTTTGTCATCCACAATCTTAAGTTGGTTCTTTTCGTACGTCTTTGACAAGAAAACACTACAACAAAATTGGCAACTCCACTGGGTTTGTACTTAAGATCCAAAAAGTTGGGTGACTTTCAGTTTTCAGCTTAGGGTTTCTTCTTTTTTTTCAATTCTATTAATGTTTCCTACTTTTTAACCCTGGATCTGTTAAATTTCTGACTTCTACAAGCTTTTTGGTCTTTTCCATAGGTCACAGGAACCAACCGCGACAAAGGCGACACTTTTTTTTGAGATTTGCTGACCGACATCCACGGAGCATAAATCACACCTTTTTGGACTAGAAAGTGAGATCTGGAAGCTAGAGCACACTTATCAGCCCAAAACAGGTCAATACCCGCGATTTTTGGGTTTTAGGGTTTTTTCAGATCTGTTTCTAGGTTTTGTAGGGAGCTATCTGTTGGGTTGTATGACCTTTGTATCATATCGCTTAGGCCTTGATCCACTCTAATTTACTTGTAGAAATCAAATTTAGCCTCCCCTAGGGCTTCTAGTACGCTTCCACCTTTCCAAGAGGAGTTTAGTTGAGTGAGTAATCTGAGTTTCTACAGTGCTTTTAGTCACATTTTCCAGATTTGTACCGTTTTGTTTCAGATCTACTAAGATAGGTTTTTACCATCCATTGTTTCACATTTAAACTTCTTTGGTCATTTTCCTTAGGGTCCCATCAGTTTCCCTAGGTGTTTCACCCATCTCCCTACCTTTTTGCAGCCATCTTCCCCTATGTTTTTTTGTTGTTGTTGTACCACTTTCCAGTAGCTTAGTGTCACTTGATCCTAGTCACAACGACATTTAGATCCCTTGACCCTTTCAATGTTTTTTCCATCGTTTTAGCCACCAACCAACACAATGTTTGAAAACCCATTTTGGGTGGGGTTTAGTTAATTGTTTTGCTATTCATTTTCTGTTATTAATTTCAGTTTATTCTCAACAAGATTTTTTCTTTTTTACAAATACGATCTAGGCTTAATCAATTAATACACTTGCAGACACAAGCACACCTTAATCGAAGGGCACTTGGTTTACACCGCCAAGCCAAGACTTAACATAATAAATTTATCTCCCCTCATTGAGACAAAGCCATATTGTTGATCTCCCTTCACCATTTTCATGTCACATGTGTCCTACCACCATTGCACCACCAAGGCGTTTGTCATGTAGACTATTAGGCCTTCATCCCTAGTTTCCACTTGGGCATATTACCCCTCCCCATCGGGTTCGAGTTCATAGCCCTCCAAGTCCCCACACCGACTCTTCTCCTGGTTCATCTGATTCCAAACCTCCTTCACCACATATTGTCACCATGTCTGGACCCACAGCTGGTGCAAGAACCCAACTTGGTGTTGGCTCCAGTTCTATACCAATGGTCACATCAAGTAGAACAGTCTCAGGAACCATTCTGGAAGCCCCCATGCTCCCCTTTATGGTTGGGTTAAGTCTATCAGATTTTAACTAGTTGATAAACGACCCCATACACCACGATGCTGGTTGGCCTTCTATGCCGACTAAGCTTCCCTCAGACATCCCAAAGTTTGAGGGTAATGCTGGAGAGGATCCTACCAACCATGTCCGATCCTTCCACATGTGGTGTTCATCCAACTCCATAACCGATGACTCCATTCATCTTCGGTTATTCCAACGCACGCTCACTAGAGACGCTACAAAATGGTATGTAGACCAGCCCTCCACATCTCATTCCGTTTTTGCGACGCTTTCTAAAGTGTTCCTCTCATATTTCCAGTTACCTCTCTGATACGACACTGGTACGGAGCTATTGACCACATTCCGTCAGTCCTCCGCCACTCGCCTTTCTGACCATGTTCAAGAGTGGCATCGAAGGAGGAGCACATGTCATGCCCTGCCTTTTGAAGATGTTTCTACCTAGATTGGTTTCTTAGGAGCCTTTTATCTCCCATTGGAAAAGATGTCGCATCCCATTTTCCTCAGACCGAGGAAGAAGCTCTCCAAACCACCCTGAGATATGATCCGATTTATGCACAATTTGGCTATGTCTATACTATCATTCCAGACCTCCCTCGGGGGAATCTCACACCGCCAATGGTATCATTGGATCTCTTTCACACTCTTCAACATATACTCAGAAAAGTTATGGCTACTCGTAGGGGGCACCAGTTCCTCCAACACTTATGCCCTTCCCGCTAGCAACATGTTTCTAGGGCCCCAACCTGTCTAACAAATTATTTCTCCCCCTTATGCACAGCCTAACACTCCATCCCCTCAAGCTTTACCGCCATAGCCTCCCATGCATCCTCAACCCCAGCAACCACCACCCCCTCAACATCAAGTGTTTGCGTAGCAGAGTGTGACCAATCTGCAAATTTCGAAGAAAAGCAATAAAGGGAAGGGCAACAA
This sequence comes from Pinus tabuliformis, assembly GCA_031772625.1. Taxonomy (NCBI): domain Eukaryota; kingdom Viridiplantae; phylum Streptophyta; class Pinopsida; order Pinales; family Pinaceae; genus Pinus; species Pinus tabuliformis. The sequence goes on from CM062815.1 coordinate 230,864,924, forward strand.
GGGTAACCAAGATAATCAAGGTAACTAGGGTAATCAAGGTAACCAGCCTAGTGAATCCCAGGGGAACCAACCTAACACCAACAACCAGCAACAGGGAAGCCAACCCAAACAGAACAAGGATATTCGTATGAACAATCCTTGTGCATGTTGTGGTGTACATGGTCATTATACACATGAGTGTTCTCTTTTACCCTAGATGCGCCAAATGTGGGAAGCTCAAGCATCTTCTAGAGGCCAACAATCACCTCAGAATCCTGCGCCACCTCAACCGACAATGCTCACAAATCCTTTCCCTTAGCAAGCATTTGTTGCTTCTCAACCTCAGCCAGGTCAAGCAACCCATCCCCACCAACCTTCTAGTCTCGATGACTACCAGATCGTCATGATGGATTCTGACGAGGTTAATACCTCTGATCAACAGCCAGCTCCTCAACACTCTATTGTTACCATCTCAATCGAGTCATCCAGATCCACCCACCCAGGACCTCCTCCGTTTGTGGGTGCCTCTCCTATGTTCCCACCAGGAACCGTTCCTCCAGGTCTTAACCATCTAGGAGTTGTTCCACCGGGACATTTCCCTGCAGGACAGATACCTTTCTTATTTCCTCCTCCGGGAACCTTTTATGTCCCTGTCATGGCTTCGTTGGTCCTTCCTAATGTGACTTTGGGGATCCAAGTATGGTACATTGATCCCCCAACAAGCACTCTACCTAGTCAGCTATGACCATATCATGCTTTGACCCTGGTTCAACTGGTCCCTATGACCCTTGTCACTGCTCCAATTCCACCGCAACCTCAATAGGAACCCACTCCTATTGCGTAAACACCCAGATAGGGGGCCAAAGCTAAGAGGAAAGAACCTAAGGACAAGAATCCCCAAAGCCATCACATTCATGCGCTTTGTGTGAAGTTGTTGGGCATGCCACCAACAATTGTCTTGAACTTCCTCAACTTAAACCTTTGGTTCATTAAGCGTTCCTCGAGTCAAATGTCCCAGAAGTCCATGTTAACTTACCAGACCTGCCCAAGAAACTCAAAACAATGTGCAAAAAATCACCCTTGTTCCCTGTGTGATCATCATGGTCACTATTCCCATTTTTCCCTCATCTCGATGAATTTCGCGATTGCCTTAGGGTGATTCGCGAATACGAGGCCACTCGTAGTGGATAATCTACTCCTCTACCCTTGGATTCTAGTACCACTAAATGAGAACAGGAGATCTCTAGTCCCACCATGGTGATCCCTCCCCCCGATTTTGAGATGATGGACACCACCGTCCCTATCCTTTACCCGTCGTCATCCTTAAGTTCCTCGTAGGAAAACCTTTTGGAGGTTTCTGCGCGTGCTTCTATCGAACCTCTTTCGAGAGAATCCTAGGTCTCAACATCATAGATCCTCCATCTACTAGCTCATCGTCTACCATTCTAGCTCATCGTCACCGAGTCTCCATCTTTCATCCTCAGGTTATATAGCTTTTTCCGCAAGAACAGTTTATTCACGAGAGACTTAGATTGGTACAAAGTCCCTAACTTATCCCACAAAGCCTTCGCTGTAGCCTCCCCTGATACATTCAGCAATACTGAATATGAGACACACAATCGTATTGTGCTCTTTGCCTTTTGATCCAACTTCTTCCATTCTTCATCGAATACTCTCGATGGTTTAGTACCCAGATCTACCGTGATCCATTGATCTTTATCCACCAACAGATCCTCCATCTTGAGTTTCCACAACTCCAAACTCTAACCATTAAATTTCTTGATCTCTATCTTTCCACTGCTCGCCATCTTCTTTTGCCACCAAAATCGATCTCGCAGATCTCCCAGTGAACAGGGTCTACCACAGGCCCAAGTGAAACCCCTCAGCAACAAAGGTGTCCTGTTGAAGCCAAAAAAGCTCCGATACCAAATGTAGGTTTTAACCCCATACAGAAATTACCTACATATGAATTCTAAAACACAGAAAATAAACAATGCGAGAGCATAACACATAAAACACATATACACAGAGATTTTCCCCTGGATCCCAAAACCAGGACTACCAACTTGACTTTTCATTATATTCCTTTCAATGTTACAATACATATATATACATGCTGAAGCATCCAATACCATGGACCGAAAACCATCACGTCCAAAACCATGGACCAAAAACCATAGGCAGGTTCGCCCAACCTAATATAGGGTCAAAAAAAAATTTCCCGGGGCGATGCCCCTAACCCCGTAGAGGGGGGCTACCTATCCCCCCCTGCTGCGCAATCGACGCAACGAAGGGGGGGCTCCTCCCCCCCTCTAACCTGCTAGTTCACTACGTAGGTTAGTCGTGGAAAGAATATAACACAACCCAACAGGTACGTCAATCGACGAGTCACTACGCAAAGAAGAAGAGTACCCAAGGAGTAGGTAGGGATGTCAATCAATGAGTCACTATGATTTGGTCGAAACACATCAGCATTCACAGGTGGAGTTAGACGACAGCTAGGTAGCACAAGCAGCAACAAATAAAATATTGAAACTCTACTCCTTGGTGAACTATTATCACATTGTGTATTCATAAATTTTGTTATATCATTAATGATGTATTTAAAATGACCATATTGTAAATGTAAATGTTATGATGGCAGATTTTCAATTTATGGCTATGGACTTATGTGTCTCAAATTTATTTATTTTGAGTATTGATGTAATTTTAAGTAGTGTGTGATTTCACAATGGCTGTCCTATAGGTGTAGTGTTTACACTTCGTATGAGAGCCTCAGTCTAGCCTCTAAGACCTATGGACCATTAAAAGTTGAATAAAGTAAGAGAAATAAATAAATAAAAAGAGTGAGCGATAAGAATAAAGAGAGCGGGAGGTAATTGTTTCTTTGTGAATCTAGCCTCACACATATGGCAAGAACCTCATTCAACGACCAGTTCTGAAATGTTCCATTTTAATGCAATATGTTGGTAAACCCAATATATCTTAGATACAGTTGGCCCCTGATAGAAAGAAGATTGCTAGAAGAGACAAATCCACACAAAAATGGGAATTGAGTTTCCAGGAAAGCAATAAGCATTACTTCTAGGAAAATAGTCTAATATTGTCTATCTTATTAACATTTTTATGACTTCTATCTATATAAAAATAATGGATATTTCCCATATTATGGATGTGTTTCTCATAGCCCCAATGTCATTTCAAGGCTTAAGCCTTCTTGAATCATTTTGGCGAGGACCCATTTTCTATTCTCTACCCTTGAGGAAACCTCTCTTTAGAAAACTATCAATACCTGCAATATCTCCTGCCCACAGAGTCCTTTGCCTCTAAGCTTTTGATGAGTTTCCGCTGAAGCTTCAGAGCATTGTATAATTTTTTGGGGCAATGTCAAAACCTTGGTTTGTTGTAAACAGTACCTGTTAGGGTCCTATAATTTATAGGATCTCAAGGTGATTGAGTATTTCATAGTTTGCAGATTTAAAATTGTTCATAGATTCCAATATTCAATTGATTTCACAAAAAAAAGAGAAAAGAAAAGAAATTAAAAGAGGGTATATAAAAAGAAGAAAAAGAACAAAAGAGAAAAAATAAGAAGAAAAAGAAAACCCCAAATGTTGTTCAAATAATACAGTCTAAGCATGATTGAACAAATTTCAATTTCTGTTGATAGGTTAGAAAGTAAATATCTTCCAAACAGTTTAATCTTGGCAAATTAGTAGCTAGGTAGAAAAAAAATTGATTCAACTATTTAATCTGGACCAAGGGGAGAAATAAGTGATAGAGTAGGTTAGAATTTAAAAGAAAAAAAAAGTGATAAAAAGGAAAGGGTCTACCAGTCCAAGTGCACCCCGCAAATGAAAAAGAAAAAATGCTAGACTAGAAAATAAGGGTAGGTAGATTGAAGATTCAAATAAAAAAAAGACATGATAAGTTCTTTAGGTTGGAAAAAATATCAATGGTTTCCCAAGGTCGCGAAAATAAATTAAAACGGGAAGGGGTTCAATATTAAGTTTCATAACCTTATGCTATACCCTTTATCCCTATAGTCTGCCACCTGTGATTTATTTCCCTACCCCACCACTCACTACCCGTCACATGACATCTCACCTATCCCCCATCTCTAACCAAATCCCTGCTCACCCCTCATGATCCGACGGTTGATACGCTTTTCTAGCCCCTCCTCACCTCCGAAAGTTAATCCGGTGGGGTGGGTCTGAAGTCAGTGGTTTTCAACCAATGACGTGTCGCACCCTCGTAATTTCGCACCCCCCCCCCACCCTCTCATACTTCTTACCACTCCCCGACCCCTACAAAAAGTGGTTTATGTCGCTACTTAAACTGCTCTAGCAGTGTGACCATTTGATTGCTCCCGCTGCCTCACGACGCCAACCCATCCCATCCACCCTATCACCTCTGTTCCCTCCATTATGCATTTAATTGGCTGGATCGTTAGCCAATGGATCCGCACCAAGTCAAGCCAATCCAACAACTTCACTCCAAATCCATAAAAGCACCATGTCATGCCATTTTCAAATTTTAACTGCTATTTCTATTCTCATGTGAATTTCATTTCCCTCCAAACATACATAAAGAGTGCAAAGTGCATACAGAAACAACAGTACAGTTGCAGAAAGATCCATTTTTCTACAGTGATCTAATATTCCCATTCTCGAATCCCATTTCTTTCTCCCTCACTGAATTCCCATTTCTTCCTATCCCTTTCTGTTACAGATTCAACACAGGGTAGTTTCATAGGTTTTTCGTAGAAGACAACCATGGCACCTAAGAAAAAGGTACAAGAAGTATTTAATCCAATGGTGCACCCACCATTGGATTTGGATCACATACCCCTTGCAGACAAGGATTTTAAGATACATGAAACACTCTTAGAGGTTGATTTGTTTTACATATATAGATGGTGGGAGGATAAATTTGTGGATGAGATGGATGACATAAGTCTCTCGGACACTAATCTACCTTTTTAGATTTTTCCTAAAACACGCAGTTGCCTAGAACTAATCAGGAAATGTCATTCATGCTACAATCCACAGAAAAGGACAGTGATGGCACCAACAGGACATATTTTGTTTACCATTGATGCCAAGTCCATTATGCAAATGATGCAAGCCCCTGTTATTGAAGGAACTACTCCCTTTTCCCATGGGATTCTCACTGAAATGTATCAGAAGATTGATTTTTCTAAAAGAGCTAAAACCTTAGAATTCTTCATGACTGAACACACACCTCTTCCAAGCAAGAATACTCATTATTCCTCCTTTGTTTTCCCTGACAGAGCTAGAAACATTGTCACTATTCTCTCTTATTTACTTGGCTATTATTTAGATCAATGGCTTGATGAAGCTATCATATATTTCTTGTCTATTCTGTGAACAGAATCCAAGCCCTCTGTTCTCTTAAATTTCAGCCAATTTTTAGTAGATTCCATTCATGAGCAGCTTGTAAATTTCTTCACAAAGGAAGTGTTTCATTACTCCTCGGTTTTGGTTTATATGCTTGTTTATTTTCAGGCAGACAGGTTCCAGTTTTCAATGAGCAAGTTGAATGAGGAAAGTGAACCCCAATCTGTTATTTTCTCGACAACATTAGTGATGAAAGAATAAAAAGAATTCAGCTACAAAACATTTGTAGAATTGTTTGTTCACCCAGCAATGAGACTCCTCAGTAGGACTGTCGAACCCAGGATCAATGAAGAAATAAGAAGAATTATGCAGTTGACATACCAAGCAAGAACAGGTGATTGGTACTTATACCAAAATTACACTGAATTAAGAGTATATGGATGTGAATTGGACCCTTATAAGCTACCAAAGTTCCTCCCCATGATGATTTTTGCACTTGAGTACATCAGACAAATGATTAATGCATATGAAGTGCACTTTGTAGCAGCTAAGAAAAATTCCCAGTTTAGGATCAAATCCTAGATTGGTCCCTTCATTTTTAACAACAGAGCAGTAGGGGAGAAGGGAGATAAAAGATTTAAGGAAATGAATTTCACCCACAGTTTTACGTGGTTATATGACCTATGTAGTATCATCTCCAAGAAGAGGGTGGAAAACAAGTCAACAACCTATATTCACACTCAAAGACCTGAAATTGAGAAGTACATGAACTAGATTGACTAGATGCCTGATACATTATAGGAGGCTGAGGAACAAGTGATTTCTTCTTCCAGTGCACAAACTCCAAGACATCAGGAAAATAAAACCACTGAAGGCAGAATAAAAAAGGGAAAAGAACAAGAACAGGGAGTGATAGGGATTAGTCACCAGGGGCTGATACTTCAATGAGGGAATTCAAGCTAAAATACAGGAAGAAGCCTAGAAATCACATGGACATAGACAAAGGATCACCGCAGGAAATAGTCACCAATATCATTGATATTCCATATTCATCCCCAACTGGAGGGAAATCCTTTCCTGCCACTCCAATTGCAGAAAGGAAACAGTCTCTTCAAGTGTCATCATCTACAAATGTGAGTGGAGAAAAGGAAGAGACAATCTTTGACACATTTAAGGAGATTAAAATCTGGAATGAGATATTAAAAAAGAACACTAATGCTCAATTTTTGAAACAGAGTACAATTGCACAAGGCAGTCTTCTCTCTGCCTTTGATTCAAAAAAGGGCAAAATGCACATGACATTCTTGGAAGCATAGACAGTAGAGCCTAAAACTCCAGTAGATTACAAGAAAACTTCTTTTGAGTTTGATGTTAGAAGTTTCCATCCAATTAACCAGCTGGAAATGCACAAGCAAACAGGTGAAATAATTTCATCTACTCTAACCAGAACTTCTATGAACTTGTTTAAAATGCAAGTAGCTATGCCAAATGCTCAATCTCAGTTAAAGATGGAAAGGATTTAATCAAAATCAAAGGACAATAAAATTGAGTCTTTAGAAGACTTAGTAGTGAAGATTGGGTATGATCCCTCATATATAAAAGCAGTTGAAGAAATAATAAAAAAGAAAGAGATGTATATAACAACTTTGAAGAAGCAACTCAAGATACCTACCACACATGACCCACTAACCAAGGAGATAGAGGAAACATAGAGCCAAAAGGTTGATATGATGAAATTAATAGTGGAGCAGTCTCTCTAGATTAAACAAATGGAAGTAGAGATGGAAAATATGGTGCAATATAAAGAAAAGGTAGCAAAGATGGCCAACACAACAATGGATGCCGTTCTCTAACAGCCCTTCCCATAACCACTCCAACAAGTGCTGCCACAGGTGCAGGAAGCAACATAGAACAACTAGCCAGATCAATTGAAGGCATGAATCTACAGACTAAGGAGATTAAAAGACTGTAAACTCAAGTTAATGTGCTGCAAGATCAAATCAAAAAGGGCCGAAAGTAACCATTTGGTCGAGATGCAAAGGGGAAAAACATTGACTGAAGTACTACAAAAATCAGAGAAAGAATCATCTATTGTGAACACTCTAGGAAGAGTGAAGGAGATTATTTGAAATAATATAATTGATGGAATGAATGAAATTTGGCCCAACATCCAAATTATCTTTGAGCAATAAGAATTAATCGAAAAAGCCATAGAAGCTATTTCAGCTACTAATGAAGAGATGGGAGACATGCCAGCAACAACCAACAAGATAATCAAAGTTTTAAATTCAAGAAATAGGTATGAGCTGGAAGATTTAGGAGTAGCAGATAGAACAGAAACTATACTTCAAGTGAAGAAGGTGTTGACAAAAAAGAGTTTGAATGTACAGCTAGAAGAGAAATGTAAAAATATGGAGCTGACATTCAACAGGTTCTTCAACAAAATGTAGCCTTTAGATTAGAAAGGTCTCCCCTCTCTGTTTGTCATAAATGACAAACCCATGGCCAAAGAGGATTATGCCAAGAGACTCCAGTGCATAGCCACAGATGCTACAAATCTTTCCAACATCAAAGGCAACATAATAGGAAAGGCATTGTTAGAAGCTATCAGCAATCAAATTTACATCGAACATGAACTGAAGCATGTGTTTCAGGTCAAACCGACTTTAGCTAAATATACTGAAGCTAATGAAATATACAGAAGATTAATTAAGGTCAAAGTTCCAGATGAGGAAGCATGGAGTGATATGTGTGACTATCAAGAGGAACGAGACAAGGATGATTAAAGTGACAGCACATACCTGAGTCAGCACTAGCCACATCAGCAGAACCACTATAGTTAAATTAATGTATCAAGCAACAACATCCCTAAAAAAGAGGACCACATGTCCCAATTTTCTCAGTGTGGCCACTTCATGGTTACATTAGTCATTTTTCTTTTCATTGGAATTAATAATAGATTGCCAAGTGTATAAGGCAAATTTTTGTAGGTTTTTGTTAAATACTTCATGCATTGGAAGCATTAGGGGTTGGACCGAAGTCATTTGAACTATCTTTTCTGTTTGGAGCATTGTAATTTCAAGCTGGAGCATCAATAAAAAGGACCCTTTACAAGATACTTAATCTGTTTTGACCTGGTGATGTTTTTCCTTCTATGTTGAATGTATCTGTGTTTTATTCATTTATGCATCATTAAGTCTCATTGTAAAGTAGAAATTATAGATTAAGATATGTTGTTGGAGCACCTTATTTCTATCTGTGTTTACAATCTAAATGTTTTCTTCTGATGTATGATTAAGAAATACTTAACTACTCTTTAATCATTGTTGATATCACTTTTCTGTCATCTTATTTCTCATTCTACTTTTAGATCCATTATAAACAGTTAGCTTGCCTTGTAAATTCTCTAGAAAATTGATGTTACCACCCAACCTTTGACTCCATAGCCCAATGGAAAGGATTCATATAAGATCTATCCAAACCAAACAAACAAAAAACCAAGCAATCAATTAATAAATATCCTTCATCTTTATATCTAACCTAACACATTAGAACATTGAAAACAAAGTTAAATCTTAAAATACAAAGAGAGCCCTCTCTAAGTCTAGGAGGGCCTGATCCTAAGCTCCTAAGCAGTTTAATGTATCTTTTGTGACTTTTTCTTGCCAATCTTCAAAATCACAGGACGATAACAGTACCTTTGGTTGAATTTCTTCGGTGTTTCCAAACACTTTCTTATAAATGTGAGCAATATTATGATACTCGTTGTAAGGAATATCCATAGTAGCTATCTCTAGTAACTACATGCCAAAGAAGTAAACATCTACATGCTCATCATAATCATCTTCATATAATTTTGGAGCCATGAATTCTGGGAACCAATGATAGTGTGCGTAGTGTGATCACTTGTCAAGATAGCAACAAAACCCATATCCTCGATCTTCCAAATACCTCTATTGTCATTCTAGATATTATGTTGCAATTCAAATCTCTATTAATAATGCAAAAGGTTATGGTTATGAAGATAATGAAATCCTTACAATATTTGACGCGCCTAATTCTTCACCACCTCCATGGAGACATGTGTGTGCTTCTAGCAATACTTCCTCAGGGTCCCTAAGGTGTGATAGAGTTTAGAGAGCAAAAATATTGATAAAAAACACAACAGAGAATAAAATCGATCTCAGATAGAGACAACATAATTCAAGACAAATAAAACAATAAAAAACAACCAGAGAACAAAATCGCAGACTTCTATTACACACATGCATTGGCCTTACTTGGATTGCTTAGACAAAGGAAAGATTACAAATTTATAGATGAGGGGAGAAGAGTTGTAAATTTTTCCTCATGTGAAATTCATGGTTGCATATTCTAGGGTGGTGGTTGGCGTCAATGGTAACTTTTGGCATAGGCAGTGTAGTGTTGGAAAGTCAGCATCTATGATTGTTGGAGAGTCAATGGGAGTTAACATCGTTTGTGTCAGATTCATTTGGATTCACATTTAACATTCTCTCGCTTGAAGCCTAATGAAGAATCATGAATAAAGTCACAATGAGTCCTACCAAGCCTATACATAACTCATGTTTATTTCTTGGTAGAATCTTAGTAAGCATATCAATGGGGTTCCTATCTGTATAGATCTTTTCCAAGGATAACTAACCTTCCTCCAACACATCCTAGATCCAATGCCACCTTAAGTCAATGTGATTGTTTTTTAGTGAAATATTGAGTTTTTAGCCTAGTGAATGGCACTCTGAATATCACAATATAACACATACTAGTCCTGCTTTATTCCTAACCCTCCTAGAAATCACTGCAACCATAACATATCTTTACAAGACTCTATTGTAGCTATGTACTATACCTCTGTTGTCAAGAGAGATACTATTTTTTGTAGCCTTGACACCCGAGATATTGCTTCCCTTGCAAATGTATACAAATAACCTATAATGGAATTTTTGTTGTCCATATATCCAACCATATCTGCATCAGTAAATCCTTGAACCACAAAACATAAACAATAATGACTAGTACCTTTGAGATACCTCAAAATCTATTTTACTGCTTGCCAATGTTGTTTGCATGGATTGGCAAGGAACCCGCTCACTACTCCCACCGAATATGCAATATTTAGTCATGTGCATACCATGGCATACATCAAGCTTTCAACTGTTGAAGCATAAGGAATCTTTATCATCTCTTCCGTCTCCTTGTCGTCACTAGGACATAACTAGTACTCAACTTGAAGTAGGTTGCAAGGAGTGTACCAACTAGATTAGCGTCCTCCATATTAAACCTGTCAAGCACCTTCTTGATATATTTTTCTTGTGACAACCACAACCTTTTTTTTCTCTTATCATGCATAATCCTTATGCCCAATATTTTTTGTGCGGGTCCCAAATCCTTCATTGCAAATTTGTTTCCAAAAATTTTCTTCACCCTATTTATGATATTCTTATCATGCCCAACAATCAACATGTCATCCACATATAACAATAATATGATATAATTTCCTTGATCATACCTCTTGACATAGACACAATGGTAAGTTTCTAACCTATGAAAACCATGTTCCAACATGAACGAATCAAACTTCTTATATGATTGTTGAGGTTCCTGTTTCAATCCATAGAGGCTCTTCTTCGACCTGCAATCTAGGTCTTCTTTGCATTTTTCTATGAAGCTTATGGCTGCTCCATATAAATTTCTTCCTCTAATTCTCCATGAAGGGAAGAAATTTTTACATCTAATTGTTCACAGTCTAAGTCAAAGCAACGACAAGACCAAGAATGACTCTGATTGATGACATTTTGACAAAAGGTGAGAAAATCTCAGTGAAGTCAATACCTTCTTTTTGTGAAAATCCTTTCACCACCAACCTTGCTTTATACCTTTCCTTATTTTTGTCACCTTCATGCTTAATTCTATATACCCATTTGTTTTCTAAGGCCTTTTTACCTTTTGGGAGATTTACCAACTCCAAAGTTTTATTTTCTAGAAAAGTGTTCATTTCTTCCTCTATTTCTTTCTTCCATTCTTTATTGTACTCTACTTTACAAGCCTCTTAAAAACAATCAGGTTCACCTTCATCAATTAATAGGATATAGTTTGAAGGAGGATACTTTGTGAAGGCTTATTATTCCTAGAAGATCTGTGAACTAGTTGTGGTGGTGCATTAGTGAGTTGAATCTCCTGTAAAGGTTCTTGCAAGGTTTGTTCTTCTTAATGTTCATCATTTTCCACTAGTTGTCCTTCCTGCTCTTGAATTTTTTTTCTGTTTTCTTGCAATGGTGGGATGTTTTCATGTTGCTCTTCAAACATGTCAATAACTTTCTTGACCTCCAACTTATCTACATACCTAATAAACATTTATAACTCATTAAATATAGCATCTCTACTTCTAATAACTTTATGTTTGACTCGTTCCCATAAATGATAACCAAATTCTACATCCTCATGTCCTAGAAAAATGCATTTCATAGACTTATCATCTAGATTAGTTTTATTTTCTTTCATAATATGTACAAATTTTTCACATCCAAAGATCTTCAAATGAGAATAACTCAGTTTCTTACCAGTCCAAACTTATTCTGGGATGTCGCCATCCGCTGCTTTAGTAGGAGATCGATTTATAATATAGCAAGTTCTCCTTACAACTTTTGCCCAAAAATGCTTCTCCAAACGAGACTTTGACAACATACTCCTCACTTTCTCCATAATGGTGTGATTCATCCTTTCTGCAACACCATTTTTTTTAGGAGTACCATGCACAATCTTCTCATGATTTATTCCAAACTTATTATAGTATTCCTTGAATGAATTTGAGTAATATTCTCCACCATTATATATTCTCAAGCACTTGAGCAATTTGTTAGTCCCTATTTCAATGGTAACATGTAATTTGTAAAGTATTTAGAACCAATCACTTTTATGTTTCATAGGGTAGGCCCAAACCTTCCTCGATACATCATCTATAAATGTTACAAAATATGATGCTCCTCCTAATGACTTTATGTTAACAGGTCAATATGCATCTGAGTGTATCCATTCTAATAATTTTCTCTTTCTATCATGGCCACCTCTAAGGAATGAAACCATTATTTTTCTACCATATATACAATGCTCACAAATATCAAGATTATAGGATTTCAAAACTGGTAGTAAATTTTTACCAACAAGGATTTTTAAGCCCTTCTCGCTTATGCTACCCAAGTGCTTATGGCATAGATTTACTGAATTTCCTTCTTCTGTGATAGCATCCAAATCTAATTTCCTTATCATTGCCTTCAATGTATAAAATGTTCCTATCATGGTTCCCCTAGCCACGACCAATGCTCCTTTCTAATTTTCCAGCCTCCTTTTCCAAAGTTTTTGTAATAACCTTCATCATCCAATTGTCCCATAGAGATGAAACTCATGCGCATTTCTGGTACATGCGTGAATTGTTTCAATAATATATCTTGGTCATCCTTCATCTTGATTTAGACATCTCCCACTCCAACAATACTACAAAAGTGATTATTCCCTAAATGCACTATACCATAATCACCAGGATTATATGCAACAAACTATCTTTGCATGGGGTTACATGGTGAGATTCCCTAGAGTCCAAAATCCAATCAAAGTTACTGTTAGATGTATATAAACATGCATCCTCTATTGAAACAGTAAATAACACATCACCATCTATGACTATAGCAGTACTCTCACCTTCATTTGTACTGGAGGACTTGTGATTTGTACTGTCAAGTTTTTTATCCTTTTGTCCTTTCTTTCATACTCGACACTCTTTCTTCATGTTCCGGGGTTTGCCACAAGGATAAAAAATGAGCCTACCCGTCCTTGATTTCGATCAACCTCTCGATCTTGATCACCCTTGTCGGCCTCGATCAATTCTCCTACCACGATCAGCTAGAGCTAGAGCTTCTCCTCCCCGTTTTTTCCCAATTGACTTGCATCACAACTCCTCATTCATTAAACTACTATTGACATCATCAAACTTTAGGGATCCTGCAGTTGTTGAAGTTCTCATAGCTACAATTAAAATTTACCAGTTGTCTGGCATAGAACACATTAATAAAATAACGCTAATTTCATCATCTAGAATGATTTTAACAGAGGAAAGATGACTAGTAATAATATTGAATTCATTCAAGTGCTCAAGAACTGAAGCACCCTCGTTCATCTTGAGATTATAAAGCTTCTTCATAAAAAACAGTTTGTTTGATGTTGTGTTCTTCTCATATATATCATGTAGCTTCTTCCATAATCCTTTTGCCATTATTTCTCTGAACACATTGAAATACACATTATTTGTTGGATATTGGCAGACTCTTGCAAACTCTTTTCTATTTAGCTTATTCCATTCTTCATCTATCATCTATGAGGGTTTCTTTTCTACACCATCAATTGACAAATACTAGTCTTTTAAAAACTGTATGTCTTCCATTTATGATTTCCATAGGGAAAAATTAGCCCTGCTCAACTTCTCCATATTAATAACTTTTTCCTTCATTCTCAATAAAATTCATGCCCCAAAAGATCAAAACTCCACTTATGATATACAAATTTAGTTACTACACCTTTAAATAAAAAACCAAATTCATCTCCTTTAAAAATTTCACCTCAAATGATGACCTTCCTTCTTTTTTTTTTTTTAATTTAATAAAAAAACAAACTTAACATAATTATAAAACATATATAAATATATAGGTTTTACAATAATAACAAAAAAAGGGCTTATGGCTTGGCTTTTTAAAAATGCACTCCAACACTTATTTCAACAAATTAAATATTCAACCCAAAACACTCACGACAAATCATAACTCCACATTTCAGCACTCCTGCTGAAGCCACAATATTTCCCGCTCTTAACCACATGTTGCAACAGTTGTCCTATTTTTTTTTAGACGTGGCTTCCTTCCTGGTCGTGGTCCAATTCGTGATGGTCCTTTCAAGACAGGACCTCTACAGAATGAATAAATCCAATGGCTTCTTGCAGAGAATAGGTGACTTGTTGATGCTCAGGAGGAATTACATTGTCTCAATAAGATTGTGGACAATGTAAAAATTGACAAAGAGCAATAAGCATGAGATATGGTTGACAGGTGTATGAATTTAGAAGAAGAATAGCAAGCTGATACTCAAAAACTAAGTGCCTCTCACTCTGATACCAATTGATAAAATTTAGAGAGAAAAAATACTGATAAAAAACATAACAAAGAATAAAATTGATCTCAGACAGAGACAACATAATTCAAGACAGAAAATAAAACAACAAACAACAACTGGAGAACAAAACCGCAAACCAACTTCTATTACACACAGACCTTGGACTTGTTTGGATTTCTCAAACAGAGGCAATATTACAAATTTATAGATGAGGGCAGAATAGTTCTAGATTTTTTCTCATGTGAAATTCATGGTTGCACATTCAAGGGCGGTGGTTGGCGTCGAGGGTAACTTTCAGCGTAGGTGGTAGAGTTTTGGAGAGTCGACGTCGATGACTGTTAGAGAGTCGGTGGGAGTCAACTTCATCTATTTCATCTTCATTTGGATTCACATTTGACAAGGTGCGGACCTCAATAATAAAAATCACCTGCCTCGTCTTTTCATCCATCCATGCAGTGTAAAGCATAATGATGATTTTATCAATGAGGGACTTCAAAGATAGAATTATGTATATATGTTTGTACGGAAACATCATCAAAGTTTTCAATCAACATCAATACCATCTTCCTGATCAACAGCTTGGTATATTATTTTCATAGAACCACAATCCAACACATCTTCATAGCGACCATACCTTCCAATGGGATCCAATTCCACAAATGGCCCATGTCTTTATCAATGACATCATATTTTACACCATCCATTTCATCTCTTCCATTAAAGGAAAGGAAAAGTAACAAACGCTGACCGCAAATTTCTAACTGGGGCTCTTCTTACAACTTGAATTGAGCATGAAAAAAAAAATGCAAATCTCTAAGTTAGTTTGAAACAACGTTATATATATATATATATATCCTGTTAATATTGAACTAGAAGAATATGGAGTAATCCTCAATGACCCATGAAATAAACGTGTCCCTTTTAGCACTCGGCCGAAGATTTTTTGTTTGTCAAGTGTGTTTCTCAATCATAACGGAATATGATATTTGATATATTTGGCCAACACGTGTCACTATATTAATGAAGTTGAACACATAGTATCTGTCCAAGGTTTGAAAAAAAAAATGAAGTCGTGGATTATGCCAAAATATACTTTCGCAACGCCTATGTTTCTTCCGAACGGTGACACGAGGAGTTGGGTTTGCATCAGAAGCTTCCTCAAATATTTGGAAATGGGTGGCTTTAAAAAAAACAAAATTGAGATTATGAAATTTTTTCTTAGATGTGATAAGATGATTATCATAATTGATATTGTTTTTTCAACTCAGTAATTTTTTATTTTTTTATTTCTGGTTGTGAGCTTAGTAATGGTTGTCTTGATAATTTTGATTTCTTATGTTGCATGTAAGTACGCTTCTAAGTCTAGGAGGTTGATTAAGGGTTGCAGATATATTCTAGTTTTAACTTGCATAACTCATCCCCAATCGACCAACTGCCTTCACTAACTTTATCTAGTTTGAGTCATTTCGATTCATCTTATCTAGTTGAGGTAAGTCCATTGGGTCGAGTCATGTCAACTGATCCTATCCAGTTGAGGTAAGTCGACTAGTTTGATTTTCTTTTTACTGGTCATATCCAATCGAGGTATATCGACTAGATTGAGTTGTTTCGGTTATTCTTATCCATTCGAGGTGATTCGATTGGTTTGAACCATTTTCACTTCGTCTTATTTATTCGAGGTAAGTTGACTAGCATGATCATCATCGATTAACCCTACCTAGTTGTGTTATGTCAAGAGATAAGTATATGGCTTGAATATAAGAGATAGGTGAATCTATGTGCTTATTTCATTAAGTTGACGCATACAATTGGATGGGATGAATTGTTGTTAATATCATCATATGCTATGTGTATGTGAGTTGTGGTGATTTGAAAGGAATGCCTATTTTATGTCATGGTTGGGAGCTGGTTAAGTTCCTTGTGAGTTTGTGAAGTGCACAGAGATGCATGGCTTTGTGTGTTTTCTAGACATGTTATTGGCCCAATCTTTAATGTTGTACTATTGACTCTAGGGGTAAATTATTCATGCACCTCAGAAATATTTTCTTGATGTCATGAAAGAATCGAACCATGGATTTCATGACCATGGAGTTCGAGGAAGAGTTAAAAACACATAAGTTTCAGATATTGGCACGAAGTCGAATCATGAGTGGTTCGATCCACATAAAATTGGAAAGAAACATCAAAACATTTCTAAGTATAAACAAATTTGAAATAGGTCAAGACTCATTGTGAAGTCCCAGATGTTGCGGGTCAGCAAGTTGACTGAAAGATTGAGAACAAGATTGGTATGTGCCTTGAAGGGTTGAGTACCAAAGGGCTTGACTAGGGTTCAAAGCCTAGGTGAGGTTTGAGAAGTGAATTTGGGAGCGATTCAAAGAATTAGGAAGAGTGGTCGAGACCAGGCCCTCTAGATTGGGGGTCAGCGATGAGAGTCAAGCCATAGATCAAAGGTCAGTGGTGGATTTTAGTGGGGTAGTCGATGAGGCTGACCAGATCAGGGTCAGCCAGGCCGAGGTCAAACCATGGTGCATGTGTTTGTTTTTTGTAATTTATGGTTAAGTCCAATCACCCATTCATGTAACTATGTGCAGGCACATTCTTCCACTTGGGATTATACATGGTGGTAGAGAAGTCATCTAGGTTCCATGTAGAAAAACACATGAATGCCACATGGAGGACATTGATGATGTGAAAGTTAGTTTTAGCCAAAAAGTCAAATGATCGTAACTTATTATCCATATAAAAATTTAAGGAAAATATTATATCGTTTGAAAGGTATAAATGGGACAAATACAATGGTGTTGTTATTCTGGGTTTTGAGAAGATGAAAAATATCAAAATTTTATGACCCCATTTCCATAATTGAATTTTGGAGGTTGGGTCATGATACTAACTTCCTCCTTCTACCTTTAGTATGGGCTAGGGATAGTAGGGGGTTTGTTACATGGGGCCCAAAAATGCAAATTTTGGGGGAAATGTACCAACACTTATTGAAGTCTTTGGAAAGGAAGATCTTCTTGCTCGTCTTGAATGAATTCCTACTGAAAAAACTTATTGTAATGAATCTACTACTCTAATGGATAACTTAGGGTAAAAATTTGGATTAGAGAGTATTGTTTACTCCATGGATAAATATTCTACTAAAGAAGTTATCCTTGACCATCTTGAAGAAAATAATGTTTCAAATCTAGGATAAAGCTATGAGGGTCATCTTGTCAATGAAATGAAAATAATAAAGAATTTGTTTGTGGAAATTCAAACTCTAAATCTATTGAAAATGGTTGTTATTGACATCAAAGGATGTCCAAGTGAAATAGGAAATTACATAGTAAAATAGAATAATTGAGACCTTTCCAACAATATATGGAACTCCCTCTAATTCCATAGGAATGAAGAGAGATCAAATATTTTTTCAGGATGTCCCAAGTAAAGTACAAGTAGGCCCAATTTGGAAAGGTATCAATGGGATAAATACAATGGTGTTGTTTATTTAGGGTTTTGAGAAGATTAGAAATATCAAGATTTTATGACCCTGTTTCCATTATTGAATTTTGGAGGTTGGGTCATGATACTAACTTCCTCCTTCTACCTTTAGTATGGGCTAGGGATAGTAGGGGGTATGTTACATGGGTCCCAAAAATGTAGATTTTTGGAGAAATGTACCAACACTTATTGAAGTATTTGGAAAGGAAGATCTTCTTGCTCATCTTGAAGGAATTCCTATTGAAAAAACTTCTTGTAATGAATCTACTACTCTAATGGATAACTTAGGCTCAAAATTTGGATTTGAGAGTGTTATTTACTCCATGGATAAATATTCTACTAAAGAAGTTATCCTTGACCATCTTGAAGAAACTAATGTTCCAGATCTAGGATAAAGCTATCAGGGTCATCTTGTCAATGAATATGAAGATAGTTAAGAATTTGTTTGTGAAAATTCAAACAATAAATCTATTGAAAATGGTTCTTATTCACATCAAAGGATGTCCAAGTGAAATACGAAATTACATAGTAGAATAGCATAATTGAGACCTTTCCAACAATATATGGAACTCTATCTAATTCCATAGAAATGAGAAGATATCAAATATTTTGTCAAGATGGCCCAACTAAAGTACAAGTAGGCCCAATTTGGATACCCTATCTTTGAAGGAATTTCTACTCCACTTACCTAGATAAATGGCGGCATAGGATATATGGTTGGAAAGATTATTTGAAGAAATTTCCAATGATATTTGACACACCTTATAACTCCTCATGGTTGTGGAGAAATGAACTTTTGAATATTCACCATACATTCGGCTAGTTGTAGCAGTCGACCCAACAAGTTGACAAGTCGGCCCTAACCTAACAATCAAATGCACTATAAATACATGTGAGAAGGAGATTTTCTAACCACTTGACTAAAGAATTTGATTTTATTTTTAGGAGAGTGTAGGAGAAGGTTTGAAGTTTGTACCTCATGAACTAAGAAGTAGTGAAGTGAAGCTGAGTTGCACTAGCTTTTTGTGGAAGAGCTTTGGCACATATTTTGAAGGATTTTTGGAATTGTTCTTGGGAAAGTTTTCTGGTTTGTTTGGCATCTCTCTTTTTGGGTTGAGTATTATTGTTTGAAGGTTGAATTTCATGGGACAATTTATTTTATTTTAAGGTCAATTTTCAAGGGACGTCTTCTATTATTTGAAGGGTGAGTTTCATGGGTGATTTATGTTATTCGAAGGTCTAGTTTAAGTTTAATTTGAAGGACAAATATTGGTGTCATGAAGGCTAAGTTCATGCCTAAATTGAAGTTTATGTTGTGTATTAAAGGTTGAGCTCAAGTTGGAGCCTATAATTATTATAAGTTGGTGCTTACTGAGGAGTAGTGTCCTCATATTCTTGGGAGTTTGGAGCCTGGAATTTTAGTAAGTTCTTAAAGAGGATTGGTATCCTCACAAGAGATTTTAATAAATTAAAGATTGTTTTCAAGTATTTCTTCTTCATTTTTTTATTTGCAGTTTAATCTTTGTGCTTATACATTGTGGATGATTGATTATGAGATGTCAATTAAGTTTCAAGATTACCTAAGTGAAAATTTGTCAAAAATAATGAATATTGATTCACCCCACCTCTTAGTATTTCTAACAATTTTTAACTAATCCTAAAAAGTTAAAAAACTTAATGTTATAGAAAAAACTTGCTTCAATATTGTAAATAATTTATTATATTTAAAAATTATGTTATATATTTTATTAAACAATTTACATCAAAATAATTAATAAAAATATTTAATTAAATTGCATAAACTACTAAATAATTAAAAAATAAAATATTTTAATTTATTTTATTATTTTATATTATGTTTTATAATAATTTTAAAATTCAAAGGAAAAAATATTATTTTTTTATTAAATAAAATAATTATATTTTACATTAAAAATAAAAAAATAAAATATAATTTTTTTATATTAAATATTTTTAATTATATTAATCCAAGACAAATCCAAAGGTGTTAATGAATAATCAATGACATAAGATATAATTTATCAAATAATACAAAATGTTATAATTAGCCAATCTGTTACAACATAGATGTTATAATAATCTAACTCATTACAAATGGAGTAGTTTTTAAGCGTGATTTTTTGGAGTTTCTAGTGGATTTATGGTTAGAATTAGGTAAAATAATATGTGGCCAAATCTTGATTTGTGTTGTTTAAACTAGTTTTTTTTACTGATATGGATTCAACACCCTCAGAAATCCTGGGGATTTCAATCTTGAAGAGTTCACCTATCAAACTAGTGATTTTAATGAATCCATACCAAATTCTAGACAAATTAAAACTAGTGATTTTAATGAGTCCTTGCTAGATTTTAGACAAATTAAAACTAGTGATTTTAATGAATCCCTACCAGATTTTAGACAAATTAGATGAGAAAATTAACCTCAAAATATAACTCTTAAAAACTAATCAATTACAAACCATTATACAAACTATTATTATTTAATTGATTTTTTTTTTTTAATTTAAAATTTAAATTATATAAGTAAATTTAATATTTTGATATATATATATATATATATATATATATATATATATATATAAAATAAATTTCACAATTTTAATTTATAATTTTAATAATTATTTATTAAATTTTTAATAAAATCAATCTAAATATAATAATAAAAAAAAAAAAAAACCGTTTACCATATAAAATATTTAAACTACATCATTTTAAATCTTTATAAAATTATGTTAACAAAATAGTAATCAATCATTTTATCTTTAATGTAAGAAAAAGATACACACCATTGACGAGATTTCCATCGACCTTCTCGTAGAGCTATACAAGGCGTTACAGCTAAAAGAACACTACGTGCACTGAACGTCCCCTCTAATAAATATAATAGATAAAGAAACAGAAATTTGTGTCGTTATAAAAGTAAAAACAAAAACAATTAAATGTGTCTGCGACATTTTTCATATATACTTTTGGTTGATTTTTTTTTTATTTTTTTAAATTGAAGAGATGGGTTAGAATTATAAATTTATAAGTTTTATTAATATATTTTTAATATTTCAAATTTGTTTAAGAATTAAACTTATTTATATATCAAAAAAATGTTTAAATAATAAAAATGTATAATTTAATAAAAATCAAAATTTAAATTCTAACCGATACTCAAAAACATGAAATAATTAAACAATATTACAATTCAAATCTAAAACTCAAAAATATAAATTAATTCATTGACATCGAAATCAATTAACATTTTATAATGTAATGTCAAAAATATTGGAAAAATGTAATTTGGGAATTTATCCAATCATGTTGTGCTTGTCATAATAGTATAACTACATTAAAGGTGTTTTTATTTTTAATTTGGTTAGGCTAAGTATTGTCTATCATTTTCATCTCTATTTGACATTTGTCTGGATGTTGACACCCATGACATATGTCCATGTGTCCCTTTATAATTTTGCAACTCAAATTATAAAACATTTAAAAGTTCTTAAAAAACCACCAAAAATTGTTTACCATAAATTTAACTTTATACTAACAAGCTTCCAGAAGTAGATCCGTAATCAAAGAGGAAAATCTGAAAAGATTAACTTGGGTTAACTCCGAAGACACTATCACCATGTTGGAAAACCTAACCGTGCAAGGGAATTGGGCTTTCTTCCCATGCAGGGAAAATGCCATAGCAGAGGAACATTTGAGGGAGGAGGTTGTTCACATCGTCGTAGCAGAGAAAAGAAGAGCCAAGAAGTCTCTAAAATTTGGTTTAGAACTCTTTTTTTTAATATTAACTTGCATTCACAACTTCTATAAATATAACCTACCCTTCGTCCAATCCTGATATTTTCACTTGCATTCTCTAATCTTCGCGATAACATGCGATATTTTCAAATACCTTTACAGGCATGACATCTAGAGTTTCTTTATTTCTTTGTTAGAATACAGTCGTTGTTTACATTGGGAGAATTTTCGCTGCTTATGGATAAATTTTGACAGGTGTTTAGGTTCATTTCCTGTAGTATTTCAACATAGCGTGAATTTTATTAGGGTTACGATTTTCTTGCCACTGTTAAGCCCGTTGTTACTGTGCCTTTTATATTTTGGCCCTCGGGTCTTTTGTTTGATAGTTCTTGCTTCTCATAGATCTATATATTGGTCGTTTGCAGGGTATGAATGCACATTTCCTTTGTATAACTTTTATAATCTGCCAACATTTTGATAATTTAGGTATTTTCTTGTTTTGGTAGCCATAGATTTGTTTGTCATCTCCAAGATCTACTAGGGTTTCTGTATTTTTTGTGTTTCATTTGTGATAAGTGTTTAGGCTTTTGCTTCTAACCTTGTAATGGTTTCCACTCTTTCTTGTTTTAAAAATGAGAAGTTTTCTTCAATATATTTCTGGAGAATGAGTTTTTAAGATTTATTTCCTAAGAGATGTCAATTTCAATTTTATGACTTTTAGTGGTGTAAAGTTAAGACATGCTTGGGAGACCACCAGGTTTTGTGCTTTTTTGGGGGGATTTATATTAGGATGTTTCTCTAAATATTTTGTGACGCTTGACGATTGTTTCGAAATATTTTATGATGTGATTATTTATATTTTCTACTCAGTTTGTTTCAATATTACAATGATTTGAAATTATTTGCAAGTTTTCCTTACTAACTCTATCCCAATTTCAAGATGCAAATATTTGTTAAGACCTTAACTGAAAAGATTATCACTCTTGAGGTTGAGAACTTTGATACCATTGACAATGTAAAGGCCAAGATCTAGGATAAGGAAGGCATCCCCCTGGTCAACAATGTCTGATCTTTGATAGGAAGCAGCTCGAGGATGGTCCAACCCTTGCCGACGAAAACATCCAGAAGGAATCCACCCTGCATCTTGTCCTCCGTCTTAGAGGTGGGTTGAAAATCTTCGTCAAAACCCTCACCGGTAAGACAATCACTTTGGAGGTTGAGAGCTAAAACACCATCGATAATGTTAAGGCCAAGATCCAGGGCAAGGAAGCTATCCCCTCTGATCAACGACGTCTGATATTTGTTGCGAAGCAACTCGAGGATGGTCGAACCCTTGCTGACTACAACATCCAGAAGGAATCCACCCTGCATCTTGTCCTTCGTATGAGAGGTGGGATGCAGATATTCATCAAAACCCTCATGAGTAAGACAATCACTTTGGAGGGTTAGAGCTCAGACACCATCGAAAATGTTAAGGCCACGATCTAGGAAAATGAAGGCATTCCTCCCTGACCAATAATGTCTGATCTTTTCTAGGAAGCAGCTCGAAGATGGGCGGACTTCGGCTGACTACAATATTTAGAAGGAATCCACTCTACATCTCATCTTCCATTTGAGAGGTGGCATGCAAATCTTTGTCAAAACCCTCACTGGTAAGATGATTACTTTGCAAGTGGAGAGATTAGACACCATTGACAATGTGAAGGCTAAGATACAGGACAAGGAAGGCATACCCCTTGACCAACAACATCTATTTCTTGTTGGAAAGTAGCTTGAAGATGGTCGAACCCTCGCTGACTACAATATTTAGAAGGAATCAACCCTACACCTCATCCTCCGAATGAGAGGTGGCATGTAGATCTTTGTCAAAACTCTTACCTGTAAGACAATTACTTTGGAAGTTGAGAGCTTAGACACCATCAAAAATGTGAAGGCCAAAATCTAGGATAAGGAAGGCATTCCCCCTTACCAGCAGCGTCTGATTTTTGTTGGAAAAAAACTTGAAGATGGTTGAACCCTCACTGACTACAATATCCAGAAGGAATCCACCTTGCATCTTGTCCTGTGTCTAAGGGTTCGTATGCAAATATTTGTTAATTGTCACCGAAAAGACGATCGCCTTGGAAGTTGAGAGTTATGACACCATTGATAATGTTAAGGAAAAGATACAGGATAAGGAAGGCATCCCCCTAGACCAAAAAAGGCTCATCTTGTTGGTAAGGAGCTAGAGGATGATCGTACCTTGGCATATTACAACATTCAGAAGGAATCAACACTGCAACTTGTGCTTCATTTGAGAGGTGGTGTGTAGATCTTCGTGAAAACCTTGACTGGGAAAACTATTACCTTGGAGGTAGAGAGCTCTAACATCATTGATAATGTGAAGGCTAAGATTCAGGATAAGTGGGGTATCCCTCCCGACTGGCAGAGGCTGATTTTTGCTAGTAAGAAATTGGAAGATGGACGTACTCTGGATAATTATAACATTCAGAAAGGGTCTGCTCTGCACGTGGTGTGTCTTCTTTGTGGTGGTGGTTTTAAACTGTTAAATATATGTTGGTATGTTGAAGTTACATAGCAAGTTATGATTGAAAGGTGTTTTGTATGTGTCTGTTGATGTTTATTATATTTTTTGGACTCTATTATTACTTGTGTTAATGTATGTTCGGTTGGTGGAAGCCAACACTCGTTTTCTGGCTGATACTATCATGTTAACTTTGGAAGTCATTATACTCTGTGAGAGAAAATCCTATGAAAACATATTTCCGTGAAATATTAAGATTTATATTATTGTAATGCAAGTATTTTAAATGGTGGTGCAGTTTTAAATTTTATTGTTATTGTTACTATTTTCACTTGGATGTGTGTCATTTGATTTCTGAAGTTTCAGTTGGGGCTTTGAATTCATTTATGAGATTAAGTCAGGGTTCTAAGTTCTTGAATTTTAGTTTATGAATTACCATTATTTAAAAATGTTCTGTTATCAAACTGTTTCAATGGGTAGGAATCAGATTTGACGGATGGTATTTGCTGTGTTACATGATTTTTAGAATCATGTGAATCTGAGGAATGATTTATCTATATAAGAATTGTATTAATATTGTGCAGGGATTTAATTTTTTAGATGCACTGTATGTATATTTTATTGTTTATATTTAATCATTTAAATACTGATGCATGGGCCAACGAATATGAAAAACATGTGAGTAAAACTAGTATTAATACGGAGTAATCGATGCCCAAAATGAAACCAATACTTCTTTTAATTTCATTAGTGATTTAAAATTGATTTTGGACCCCCAAAAATTAAAGTCCCAATCAACCATTTTTTTTATTACCATAATTGCTACTTATTCCCAAAATGGACAACCCCATGAAGCCTTGGAATTCTTCAAGGAAATAAAAATCCAGGGTATAAAACCCAATTAAAAACCATCACTATGTTCTTCCTGCATGTGCCATTTTATTGGTTTTGAAACAGGATAAGTAGATCCACTGGCATGCAATAAGAAATGGGTTTGAATCTGATGTTGTTGTGGACACTGCACTTGTAGGTATGTATGCCAAATGTGGGAATGTTAACGTTGCCCACAAACTATTGGAAAGAATGTCTAAATAAAATTTTCTGTCATGGAATGCAATAATTTTTTTTTATTCACAGAATGGTCATCACCATGAAGCCTTAGGCATTCTTCAATGCAACACAAATTCATGGTATAAAACCCAACTCTATTATCATGATTATTGTTCTTCCTGTGTGTGTCGATTTATTGTTTTTGGAACGAGGTAAGCTGGTCCATGGCTATGCAATAATAAATGGATTTTAATTTGATGTTGTTGTAGGCATTTCTCTCACAGACATGTATGAAAAATGTGAGAGTGTCAACATCGTACCCAAATTGTTGAAGAGATTGCATAAACGAAATGTTGTGTCTTGGAATGCGATAATTTCTAGTTATATCCAAAGTGGTTATCCTCATGAAACATTGGCATCCTTCAATAAGAAGTGGATTTGTATTTGGTGTTACTGTAGGCACCGGAATTATGGATATGTGTGCCAAATGTGGGAATGTTAATATTACCCACAAATTGTTTGAAAGAATGCCTGAAAAAAATGTTGTGTCCTTGACTACAATGATTATGGCATATGGAATTCATGGACATGGTGAGGATTCTTTTTCTCTTTTTTCCTAAATGTAAGAGAAATGCACAAAGTGAGATCATGAACCTTCACTACTATTTTGACTGTTTTCTCTCATGCAGGGTTAATCAACGAGGGTAGGAAATACTTTGAGCACATGAAGTTGGATTATGGCTTTGCACCTAAGCTGGAACATCAAGCGTGTCTGATTGACCTTCTAGGGCACGCTGAAGTAGATGAGATTATCAAAAAGATGTCATTAAAACCTGAAGCAAATGTGTGGGGAGCCTTGAGAGGGGCTGCAGAATTCACTGCTATATTGACCTTGGAGAACAAGTAGGTACACACGAGTTAGAATTAGAACCAAAAAATGTCAAATATTACATGTTCTTCTCAAACATATTTGCGGAGGCACATAGGTGGGAGGATGTAGTGAAGTTGAGGACCATGATTAAAGAAAGAGGAGTGAAGAAGCAAGCAGGGCACAATGTTGTTGTGGTACATAGAGAGGTACGTACATTCCTCATGGAAGACAAAATCCATCCTCAATCTGGAAAAAAATTATGTAACGTTGGAAATATCATATGGGTAAATGAAGAAGTCATGTTATGTACCTGACACAAATATTTGTTGCAGGATGTGGAAGAGGAGGCTATGGAAAGCATTCTGTGCAGTCATACTAAGAATTTAGCCATTAGTTTTGGGACAATTAGTACAAGACAATGTACCCCTACCGCATCATGAAGAACCTTTATGTGTGTGGGGACTACCAAACTCCACTAATTTCATCTCCAAGATTGTTGGGCAAGAGATTATTGTGAGAGATGATGCAAATTGATTCCATCATTTTAAGAATGGAATGTGTTTTTGTGGAAATTACTAGTGATTCACGTTTATGCTTTGAAATTACTATGTTGCATATCATTCCTTTGTAGGTAGAGCATAAAATGCACAAAAAGAGGCACTTGTTAACCTAAATTGGATGATTCTTTTGATATGATAAGGTCAAGCCATATGAATATGTTAATAAACATACACACTAACATACACACTAATATGGAATTGTTTCAAATAATTGATATAATATAGTACATCATGGATGTAAATTTTATAATATAGTTAACATATACACCCTAACCTGAATCTTGTCTACTCAGTGCTCTTATGAATATACAAAATTTGCATGGAAAGATGGTGGGTAGTTTAGATGATGGGATTATGAGTTTAATATGCTTTTGATATGATAAGGTCAAGCCATAAGAATATGTTTATAAACATACACTAATATGGAATTGTGTCAAATAATTGATATAATATAGTACATCATGGATGTAAATTTTATAATATATTTAACATATACACCCTAGCCAGAATCTTTTATGCTCGGTGCTCTTATGAATATATAGAATTTGCATGGAAATATGGTGGGTATTTTAAATGATGGGATTATGAGTCTAATATGATATGTGGTATTGTGTCTTGTGTGATATTTTTGAGAGTTTGATATGAGGGTTAATGTTTTTTGTTAATCATGTTATATTTTTCTCAAGCACACTTGAGTAACAAAATTATCTTCGATGGGGGTCAATAAAGGAAAACATGAGGAAAATGTAGGAAACAAAAATAAAAGATGAGGCGAATGGAGAAGAGGGGAGAGGTAGTGAAGAAGAGAAAAAGAAGAGGGTAAAAGAGGGAAAGCAAATATGAAGAAAACAAATAAAACTAGATAGAGAGGAGGAGGAGAATAGGAAATAGGAAAGAAGGACATGAGAAAAATAAGGTGAGGTTCTCATTGAAGTGTGGTTGACAAAGAAGAATAGAGAAGGCAAGAAAATGAGGAGAGGAAGAAGGGAAGAGTAGTTCAAGGATAAACAAGAGAAAACCATAAGGAAGAAATTGATTCCAACAACTTTCTGAGTAGAACCAATGCTCAACTACAAAGAATAAAAGAGATGGAAATAAAATGAGAAGAGGAAGAAGGGAAGAGTAGTTCAAGGATAAGTGAGAGCAAACCGTAAGGAAGAAATTGCTTTCAACAACTTGTTGGGTAGAACCAATTCTCAGCAAACAAAGAAGAATAAAGAAGATAAAAAAATGAGGAGAGGAAGAACAAAAGAGCAGTCCAAGGATAAATGAGGGAAAACTATAAGGAAGTAATTGGTTCAAATAACATGTTGGGTAAAACCAATTCTCACAAGGAAGAAAGACAATTTGAGCAGTAGTGTTGGATAAAATTGGGTGAACACAATGGAATAGAAAGAACCGAAAGTAGAGGAGAATTTTGCAACAACAACTTGAATATGAAGGCAATACTACAGGGAGTTTTGTTTTTCATCCACCCTTACATCATTACAAGCTTGACGAAGACCTAGACCAACTATTTTCCAACAAATTAATCCAACCTATTGTGGCAATAATCATGTTGCTTTATGAATTAGTACAAAAGAGACTAATTGTGTGAATTGGAATCCTCTCCTTTGTATACTTGTTTTGTGGTAAAATGTGTGTGCTTTTCTTGTATTTTTTGTGTCCTCTCAGTTCATGTTGGCATCTTGAGTGGTAGCAGTTTTTGTGACCATCCCATCCTACATTAATTGGTATCACTCCACCTTTGAACTATAACTCCAACAAAATGAAGGAAGACTAGATAGATATTTTTGAGGATACCTCCAACATTCTCTAGTTAGAATTGTAGAGAAAGGGAAATGAATAGCTCCAATAATCCTTTCGGTAGATGCTACTAGAAATAGAAATTGCAAACAATGAAATAGATACGAAGTGGTGGCCATATCTCAAACATTTGAAATTATTATCCTTCATACAAAACCTTGACAAATACATTTATCTCACACTCAATAATCTTTCACCCCTATTCTTTAGGTGTATCTTTGCAACTAGAAAGACAATTACACGTTAAAAACAATTACACCATATTCTGTCTTTACACCTTCAATAATAATTGCTAATATATAATACGTTAGATGAATGGTGCTCATTGTTTCATGGAAATTGATAAAAAAAACTTCCCGGAAGAGACATGAAATAATATAATACGTTCGATGCTCATCGTTTCATCAGGAATTGATAAAAATAATGGCGAAAACAAAAACTTAGTTTATAAAGAACATATTATATGATATGTTTACGACATCATGCGGAGAGTTGTTCACCTAATAAAGTTTGCTTCGCCGTGGTCCTTCACTGAAGCAGACATACTTTTAATAATAATAAAAAATAGCTGTAACATATTTATAAAGAGTGAGACGCCATTGATGACGAGATTTGAGTACAGCAAACTAGAGGAACATTTCCATCGACTTTTTCATAGAGCCATACAGGGCGTCACAGCTAATACAGCACCACCTGCAGTGAATGTCCCCTGTAATAAATAAAGAAATGTGTCTGCGAATTATTTATAATAAGAAATAAATAAAGAAAAGTGTGAGTGATTTTAAAAACCTTAAGAACAATCAAACAAGTGACATGACATTTAATGGGGACTGAATATTATATACAGTGCACATGAGCAATAGATCATGTAAACGTTAGCACGCATTAGGAAATTGATGGACATTTTCAAATTTAACACCCCTTAACATTCCAAAACTAGAGCGTCCTAAATGTATTCAATTGATATGCACGTTGTTTCACCATAAATAAATAATAATAAAATGTTTCAGAAGTGATAAAAATATTCCATGAAAAGACATGAAAAAATTAACATATTCCATAAAAAAATATATGAAAAACATAGTTTGTAGATGACTTATAACATATTATTTCTTTTAAATTTGTTTGGACTCAGTCAAATTAAGTGTTGTTTCTTAAGAATTGGTTATACAATTTTCAATAAGATCATAATTTTGTTTTCTTTATAATGGCCAAAAACTAAAAATTTACTTTATAAACCGCTTACAGGATACAGCCTTCGATCTTAGTTTAATTATTAAGATTTGGAGCGATCGTGTCCAGCATGATGGGCAGTCATTCACGTGATAGATTGTGCTTCACAGTTGTCCTTCAATCAAGCAAACAGAGAATTTAAGAAATTAATCAAATACACGGTTTTGATATATCTTTTGCATGTACTTGGAAATATGGCTATTGTTAATGCTCATGGAACCATGAGCTTTCACTTTTTCGCTTAATGCTCATGGAACCATGAGTTTTCAGTATCAAACTTTCTCTAGGGACATTCTTAACCGCTAAGAATAGATTTGCAATGATTTAATTGATTGAAGTTCTAGGAACTTCGGGACTTTTACCTTGTCCCATTTTTGCTCAAAATGCATCCTAAATTTGCTGTGATTTTTCGTTTTCACCTCTCGGGACTTTTCCCCTTGCATTTTTTTGAGAATTTGTTAATTCTTTTAAAGGTTCAAGGCTCAAGGCTTGGGGACCCATTAAGAATCAAGGAGGGGCCCCATCAAGGGAGTTTATAATTTTATTAGGAAAGTGTTGACATGGCGAATGTTAGCTATACCAACAAGGGGAGCTAACCCGATCACATGCCTCAATTAGGCCTGTTTTCATTTGGAATGGCTAGTTCCAATGGGTTTTAAAGGACCCCGTGAACTGTAATAGGTGTTGAAGGATTGCTTCTAAGAAGAAGACTTCAATTAAATCAACAAAATAAAACAGCTAACCTCTATGTATTAAATTCCCCATATATATATATAAACCTTGGACATTGGTCGATTGCGATATGCGATGGGCTTCGGACCTGACATATATATGAAGTATGGTTAATAGTGCCGTCGGGTTCGATGCCTTATGGTATGCGTTATGTGCCAAGGTTATATGCAATAAGCGAAAATGGAGGATATATGCATGTTTTGAGTATTTCCGCTATGAAAGGCCATGATGGGAATAATGATGCGATGGGGGTTTTGTGAGTTAAACAAACAAACGATTATAATAAGGGTGGGGGTGATGGTTTGTGCGGGCACAAATGTACCATGCATGTTTGTGAAGATTAAAAGGTCCCGATGAAGGGAGTGAATAAAGGGCCAGGCTGTGTTATGAATGACCCATGCATCAGAGGTTTATTCAATGCCTTAGCCATCACGCATTGAAAATTTGACTTGGCAAGGAGTTAACATCCATGTGATAAAACAGATCATTCTGAAAGATGAAAGATCAAACTTCTAGGGGACCCATTGAAAATTTGCTATCAAAGCATGTTTTGATAAGGTGGTAGTTGTGGCCACAAAAAATGGCGAACCGCTGGGCGAACCAGTTATCTCTGTTTCCACATAATCCTCAAATCAATAAAACATCAGGGTGTTAAGATAAACTTGAAATGCAAACTATATAGATAGAAAAGCATGGGTTCCACTTCAACATCAGTTGCTTTAGGTGGGATAGAGACAAATAGCTTCTACTTACTGATAGGATTTTGATAGGCATTCTCCAATGGCAGTGTTATGGGATTTATTAACCTTCCTCTACCTGTTTCCTACTTTCAAAAATCCTTTTGGGGCCATCATTGGTCTATCAATACCTGTTTAGGTGTGTACCTCAGCTCTTTATTGTTAATCAAACTTGATGTAGATATGTTTATCTTCACTTTATATGAGAATTTTAGTGCTATATTTTCATATGATTAAATAGGGCGCAGTCATGGATCATGCCATATTTTTAAACTGCTTAAGCAAGGTTGGGCTTGCTGTATCAACCGGTACTCTGAGCCCAACAACAGTCCTTACTCTAACTGGCTTCCCAAACAACTTGTCCTTCTAGATTGGCACAAGGACTTGACATTTCATTTTCTTTTAAATAAGTCCTTCCAGTTTCAGGCACAAGGACTAGAGCACAATTGGATTTGCCACAGGGTATATGATAGTGAGCTTAGCCCATGAAAGGAGGTTTACTTGTAGATAACAGGTATTGGACGATTTAGTGTGGTGTATGAGACCATTGGAGAATGACTGTAAACCTTATAAGCAAGTATAGGCTAGGTTTGAGTGGGATTTACTTAAGATGCAACGTTCCTCCATGCCAATCCAGCTGTAGTTACATATTTTTTGTTTTATAAAGATGCCCCTACCTGCTCCAGATATCCAAGTTATCAACAGATCTCACATAGTTCCTAATAGATGCAAATGAGGGGTTTCGTTTTGCATTCCAATGCTGATTTTCAAGTGCTCATGGGCTGATAGAAAGTTTTTTTGATATGCAGGGAAATGATGTATTCAGGAACAACATAATCATCAGTAGGTTAAAGAGGAAGGGAAAGGCCGAAAGTGGTGAACGAGGGAAAGTCTGAAAGGTAGAACGAGACTGGAGGACCAAAATCAGCTAGCTGAAAAGAACTGTGATTCAAAACAACAAGAAAAAAGACTTTGCAAAAAACAAAAAGAAAAGACAGAAATACAACTAAACTAACAGCAAAATGAAATGAACTCTATCCTACTCAGGAGGTAACCACCATGCGGTGGATACTGGAAGTATCTCTTCAGCTGCTCGCCATTAACAGGGAGATTTTCAGTCTCTCCCTGTAACGTTTTCAACCTGTAAGTCCCTTGACCAATTTTTTCAACAACTTGGAATGGGCCCAGCCATAGATGTTGGAATTTTGTGTGTTTACCCTTTGGTTCACTCAGCTTGTCCCATTTCAGGACTAGCTCCCCTACTTGGAAATCTTTATCTCATGCTAGATGATGATCAAACCATTTTTTTACAATAATTTGGTGATTTTTGAATTTAATTCTGGCTCTATCCCTTAATTCCTCCAGCCTCATCAGTTGGTTGATCCTTTATTGAAACAAGGCTAAAGGGGTTCCTCTTGAAGCTTGGGAGAGCTGTAAGGAGGGAAGGGTAACGTTTGGGGGCAAGATGTCTTCTTGTCCATAGACGAGGAAGTATGGGGAGTTTCCAAAGGCAACTTTAGGGGTGACCCTATCGGCCCAAAGGGCATTTTTTAGGGTGTTATGTCAGTTCCTCTGGTTTTCAGCGACTGACTTGCCGATTATGCGGATAAGGTTTTTATTTGAAGACTCTGCAACTTCGTTTCCCTGGGGATAATAGTTTGCTGCATACTTTATGTGGATTGATTTATCAATAGCAATCTCAGTCAGTATCAGAGATGAAAAGTAAGAAGTTTTATAAAAATTGAGAGCGTCAGGGATGCCATACCTATTGATAATAAATTTCTCAATGAATGATATTACCTCATCTTCATTCACCTTCCGAAGCGGGATGGCTTCGGTCCATCTGGTGAAGTAATCAGTCGCTGTGAGTATATACTTATGCTGCTGTGAAGAGTTTGCAGTGATCTCGCCTATGACATTTAGGCCCCATTGCTAGAATGGTTTGTAAATCATAACAGGCCGTAGGGGAACAACAGGCTTTCGTTCTCGTCCTGCGACGGTTTGGCACACGTTGCACTTGCGAGCGTAGGCATGTGAGTCTCTAAACACTATGGGCCAACAATATTCGGCTCTTAATATTTTGTGAATAGTGGTCTCTCCGCCATAGTGACCACCTACTGGGCCGTCATGCATTTCTTTCAATATATGGTTGGCATCATCCTTCTCCAAACACCTCAGCCAGATTCCATCATGATTTTTTCTATATAAGATGTTGTTGGCCAAATGATACAGATTGGATTTCAATCTAAGTTCTCTCCTCTGTGATGCATCCATGTGTTCAGAACACGATCCTCGCACTAGATAGAAGCGTACATTGTCGTACCATGACTTAGGGTCCAAAAAGGCTTCCGATGCTTCTCACTCATACATCAGTGCTTCATTACTCCATAAGGGCTCCTCCCTGAGTTCCATTTGTGCATATTGCATGCTCAGCGTTCCTGATTCTTTGGATTTCCCTTTTTTGTCCGCCAAGGCTTCTACCGCTAACCTGCAAAGTCCCTTCCCTCGAATTATCTGTGCCGACTTTATCTCCAGGTTGAAATCTTGAAGGGCGGTTATCCAATTCCCTCTTTGTTCACCCGTTTCTTTCTGCATGAAGAGGGCTCTTACAGCAGGATGGGGAACGATGACTTTGGTCTTGGCCTTTAGTAAATAAGGGCGGAAATGTTTTACAGCGTTGAAAATTGCATAGCCTTGTTTCTCGATGTCTGGGTAGTTCAGTTCCGCTCCGTGGAGATTTGAACTCATGTAGGAAATGGGGACTTCATTGCCTTTGTTGTTTCTCTGAGTGAGTATTGCGACATATGAAACACCAGAGACAAAAGTGTACAAGAAGAACTCCTTGCTTAAATCGGGGTTGACCAATGCAGGAGCTTAAGCAATGGCTTCCTTGATTCGCCGAAATGCTTCCTTGGTTGGCTTCATCGCTTCATTTGTACACAACGTCTTTCTTCATCATTAGCTGCAAGGGGTGTACTATTTCTGCAAAGCTTGAGACAAATTTTCTAACAAAATTAATCCTCCCGAAGAAAGATTGCATGGCTTTTTTATTGGCAGGGGGTTGTATTCTCATGATGGTCTCTATTCTTTTAGGATCAATAAGAATCCCTTCTTTAGAGAGGATATGACCCAACAGTTTCCCCTCTGTGACTACAAAGATGATTTTATTGGGATTCAATGAAATTCCATACCTTTGGCATCTTTCGAAAATATGTCTCAGCTGATAAATATGATCCCTTCTGTGATATGAATACACAATGATGTCATCCATGTAAACCACTATTGATCTGTTCATCAACCCTTGGAAAGCTATGTCCATAGCTCTCTGGAATGTGGCACCCATGTTAATGATCCCAAAAGGCATTTTACGATATGCATAGTTGCCGCATTTGTTGTTGAAGGTTGTCTTAAGCTGATCCCCCTGAGATACCAGTACTTGATTATATCCTGAGAACCCATCTAATAGGGACAACATTTCAGACCCAGAAACGCACTAAAGGATGTGTCCCATAGAAGGGACAGGATAGTTATCCTTTTGAGATGCTTTGTTCAGGTTTTTGAAATCAATACACAGCTTGATGTCTCCATTTTTCTTTCTCACTAGCGTGAAATTGGCTACCCAGCGGGTGTGTTTGACCGGGAAGATGATTTTATCATCTAGCATCTTGTTCAGTTCTTTCTTCACCAATGGTTCTAGGCTTGGATGCATCTTACGCAGCTTTTGTTGGTAGGGCCTGGCCTCCATTTCCAAAGGGATCACATGCTGCATAACATTGATATTAAAGGTCTTTAGGTCTTCATATGTCCATGCAAAGACGTCCTTATAGTCTTTAAATAGCTTGACGAATGCAGCCTTTTCTTGTGGAGAGCACCCAAGGCCTAGATTGAAATTTTTTGGGTCTTCTTTGGTCCCAAGGTTGACTGTTTCAAACTTCATGGACGAGCTATGCGTTTTGCAGTTAGTCGGTTTCTTGAATTTATCATGCAAGTCATACAAGTGCTCCATCTTAACAACTGATTTTGGAATCACATTGGGCTGATCCTTTTCCTCATCTTCCCTCTCATTCATAAGCTTGTCATGCTCCTTTTCATCAATGATTGCATTCTTGAATGTCTTCTCGCAGTGCAAGAACTCAAGGATTTGCTCATCATCTTCGAACACCTGCCAATTCGAGATGTTATCAGGCACGGATGGTCTGAAAATCAATTCAACAGAACATTTATTTTTCTTCAATCTAAAATCAGGCAAAAGTTTAGCAGCCATATTAGCCATCAGATCAGCATCTTGGTTTTGCCCTCGAGGTATGTATGTGATATTAAAAGAATCAAAACTGTCAATTAAGTCCCATACCTCATGTTGGTACCTTACCAGGTGTGGTGAATTGCAATGTATCCTTTTCCTTACCTGATCTACGATTATCTGTGAGTCACCAAAAAATTTAAGATTTTTTACATTCATATCAATGGCTTTCTTCAGGCCTTGCAGCAGGCCTTCATATTCTGCTGTGTTGTTGGTGCATGCAAAATCCAACCGGCTGGCCATCCAATTTTGGTTCCCTTGTAGGTCAATGAGAACACTTCCAGCACCTACACCTTTAAGGCAATTAGAGCCATCAAAATAGAGTGTCGAGAATATAGCATCTAATAATACATCAATTGAACTACTATTTAAGAAATTAGTCCTATCATCTACTATAGTATAGGATAGTTCATAAGTTGGATTATGGGAGGGAATTTCCAACTGTGTGTATGTCAAATTTTCTTCAACTGTTTCTACTTGAAATTCTCCAAAATAGGTTTCTGTAGCATAAACATTGAAACTATAGTTCCCAAGGATGGAGTTGGTAAACCTTACAGGTTCATTGGGACCATTTAGTTCCGTTACCACATACTTCATGTTTCTTTCACGATCAACTCTCAACATATCACCTTTACCCTTCTGAGGCAGCAAGAGGTGGGACCAATCAGT
This sequence comes from Pinus tabuliformis, assembly GCA_031772625.1. NCBI lineage: Eukaryota > Viridiplantae > Streptophyta > Pinopsida > Pinales > Pinaceae > Pinus > Pinus tabuliformis. The sequence continues at coordinate 230,901,164 of CM062815.1, forward strand.
TGAGAAATATCCATTGAGTTTTGCTGACCAATCCCTACTAAGCAGCATTCCATAGGCTTCGGGTATATCGACTACCACTATATCAATGACTTGTGTGTACTGTGGTTTAGCACCCATCCGAATCAACACATGTTTCAATTCTCCAATTACATTCATATTTGTCCTTTCCAATTGCATAATTCGGGTCCTAGTTTTCTTAGGTGTTGCATGTAGTCTTTTAGCAACAGCATAAGGCATCACAGTGAAGGAGGCACCGGAATATACTAGGAAATTGTGCACATTCATGTTGAGGATTTCAAATGTGATAAGGAAAGGTGGGGTCATGGATTTTGACTTTCTCCCTATCATGGCTGCACTGACATCTTGGGGTTTTTTATTCATTTTGGACAGAGTAGCTCCCATAGCTGATGGCATTTGGGTTGCAACGGAGGTGGTCTAGACACTGACTTCTTGGTTTAGCCACTTGGGATGGTGGGAGTTTTGGAATTTCTCTCATTCATAGCTTTCAAGAGAAAATCTCTTTGCTGCGTTAATTTCAGCAAATCAAAGTATGTGATATTAGCCCTAGATTTCTTAAGATCATCCACAATATTGTAATCAATGTTATAAACAGGATAGGGCAGAGTAAACATACTTGTTTTTCCATTCTTAGGTGGGAGTTTACCATCTTGAGTAGCCTTCGTTGCAGTGGGAGATGCATTTTCTTTTTCTGGATGGTTTGCAATAGGGGTATTCTTGGATTGACCACTAGGTCTACTCTTCTCAACAAGAACTTTGGGAGCAGGTGTCTTCACAGGGCGGATATCTTTCTTGGTCTGATCTACAGGCTTCATCACACCTGCAAGTGGCCCTTTGCTTCGTGTGTGGATCTCATTAGTGTGGATTTCTGCCATACTGTCTCCTTGGTCATCATCGTTCTCATTTGTATAGAAATCCCACAACACGTTGATTTGGGATTCTTCTTCCAAGGGCTCTTCTACTTGGTATTCTTCCTCGTCTTCTTGTTTTGTCTCTAGCTCCACTATAGGTTCTTCTTGGTTGAGGAGAGATCTGATAAGAGCCAACTCTTCTGTGTTTAAATTCCCTTCATTGGGTGGAGCAAGCAACGCAAGTTGACCATGCCCACCTTCTATTTTCTTACGATAGAAAGGCCTGAAGGGCTTTCTATTGTTATAGTCTCCTCCACTACCACTAGTACTCTCTTCGTGATTCCTTTTCATATCGATGACTGTGTTTGTTAGTTTCTTAATGATCCGATGCAAACCTTCCACATCTGTGGTGTCCTTTTATTTGGTTTCATCCCCTTTGGTATCACTCCCATTATTCTTCTTGGATGCTTGAGAGACTTTCTTTTCTCTGGTTGTAGAGTGGCATGCTGTGAGACTGAGCATTTCATTCTCGACCTTTACTGCTTCCTCGATAGCACCTTGCAAGGTCTGCGCGTTACTCCTTTTGACCCACATCACAGTAGGGACAGGGAGAGCAGTGATGTAGAATTCCATGAGCACCTCTTCTGTAGGTCTGGCAGTGGTCGGGATTCTGTTGAACAAGGTGTTGAACTGGATATTGAAATCCTTAACCTTCTCTTTGGTTTCCATTTTAAAATGGGATATTTCTAGGACTAAGGCAACAGGGGTTTTGTCATCACCATACTTGTCTAAAAAGGCTCGTTGAAAGGCAGCCCACGAAGTGATTGATCCTGTTCTCAAGCTAAAATACCATGTGGAAGCTGCACCGGTCAGGGTAAAGGGGAATACGCGACATACTATATCTTCATCAGCTACCCCCAGCATGCACACGGCCAGGAAGAAGGAATTGATATGGTTTTAAGCGGTGTCTCCCCACTTAGGGTCGAATTTAGGCAGTACCATTTCTGCATTCTTGGGTAAGGGATGTTGCTACCCAGGTGTCGCCACGGCATCCTGAGCGAACCGGGGAGGCAGTGCTCCCGGAGGAGGTGGGGGTTTGTTTCCACCCGGTTGAGGAATATTAGCCATATCAAGTATAGGGATGTGCTGGTGGAGGTTTTATCCGTTAGGATTTTCCAAATCAGGCCAGGGATTGCTTTAAGAAGGGGAATCCTCAAGAATTTCTTCCCAAGGAGAGCTGATGCTCTGTAGGGAATCAAGCACAATATCTTCAAGAGAAGGGGCTGCAGAGGTTTCTTCATTTATGTGATAGATCCTTGGCTTTCTTTTTGCTATCGGAGGTAATGACTGAAAGATAGGGAGCTGTGATAGGGAACGAGGGTAAAACCGAGTGAGTCTTCTAACTGGTTGTTCATGAGTGACAGGATACTCCCACAGTGTCTCTTCTTCGAAATGAGGCTTTTTCGAATGAGAGGAAGGGCCTTTTTGACCTTCACAATCCATGTATTAATCTTCTTGAATCCATACGTGGCACTTATGGATGGAATCTTGAAAAGTTGTGGAAGGCGGCTCAGCCCTCCTTCTAGCACCAATTTGTTGACGTGGCGAATGTTTGCTATACCAACAAGGGGAACTAACCCGATCACAGGCCCCAATTAGGCCTATTTCGTTTGGAATGGCTAGTTCCAATGGGTTTTAAAGGACCCTGTGAACTGTAATAGGCATTGAAGGATTGCTTCTGATAAGAAGACTTCAATTAAATCAACAAAATAAAAGAGCTAACCTCTATGTATTAAATTCTATCTACGCTACTTCTAACTACTCTAATCTAGTCCTAGCTATCTTAATCTATCCCGCAGGAGCAAAAAAAAAGAGATTAAACACCATAAATAAATTCAAAGTCCAAAAGAATCAATTACTGAGTTCATAGATGAACAAGGTTGTATTATAGCTTGACTGCAATCAGATTACTCATACAGGAATACACTTTCCTTTGGGTACAAATAAACTAGCAACTGGTGTTTAATAAAGTTTTGAAACAGAGATCGCTCATAAGTTAATCATGTAATTGAATCATATTCAATTAGACTAGACTAATCATGAACAACATGCCATCAATATGCATAAACAAAAATTACATTATATTCGTGCCAGCAGCAACACCCCGCTTCAAAACACCTCAAAGAAAAAGCAAAATAAATCAGAAACTAAAGGCCCCTTCTTGAACTAGACAATCCTCTTTATTCACAATAAGTCAAAACTGTTCTTATCCAAACAAAAATCCCCTTCTCCTCTTCGAGGGTAATACTTATGCAAAAGCCCTTGACTCTCGGTCTTCCCTGCCTCTTCATCTTCCCCCACTGTTTCAGATATAAAAACCGAGTATATAGAGATAGGACCGTTAGCGTAACCGCTGACAAGTAGAAAGCATATCTGCTAGAGCGCTTCATTTCTTGAGGAAGTGAACATATGTTGATAAGAAGGGTCACTGTGTATCGCCTTTCCATGATAAAAACCAAGACAAATTTGCTCTCGGAATGCACAGGCGATGCGTGGGATTCCGACCTGAAACACCTAAGCCCTGGCCTTCAAACACAACGCTTCTTCATGCATGGCTCTTCGAATCCACTCCTGCATCCTTTACTTCTCACCTGCAGAGATAACTATCATTACCTTCATGATTGTGAACAATATAACAGAAATATTCACATAGAACATAAATGTTGCCTTCATTAACTTTTATAAACTACAGGAACAAGTGTGAAAAGGATTTACGCATAAAACACAGGCAACACACAATTTATCGCTCAATCCATAGGATTGACACGGTTTTCAAGGGCTTCTTTTAATCGCAATCAGGTATCAGCCCCTCCACGGGTCGTAGTACCCATGCCTTCCACTTCCCCGATGCGCAATTACACTATCGGGACTCCACAAGCCCGCCTTTTACACTGAAAACCCGATCCCTTTGTTATTTTAGAAAATTTGGAAAACACGGGAAAACAAAGAAAATCCTGCCCTGATCACTCAGGCCAGACCTCCAATTTTATATATCGGGGCCTATAAATATCGACGAGTCCAGCATATCACATATCGCAATATGCTCAAGCCTGGGACTCTGCCGATTGCGATATGCGATGGGGCTTCGGACCCGAAAGTATATATATTGTATTTGATAGGCTCAGCGAGTTCACCATATCGCTACGCATATTGTGTATAAGCCCCAGGCTCCGCCGATATGTGATATGCAATAGGGAGCCGGACCCGACAATGTATACAATGCGGTTTCTAATACCGTCAGGTCCGGAGGCCAGTGGCACGCCATATATATATATATATATATATATATATATATATATATATATATATATATATATATATATATATATATATATATATATATATATATAAACCTTGGACCTTGGCCGATTGCGATATGCGACGGGGCTTCGGACCCGACATATATATGAAGTATGGTTAATAGTGTCGTCGGGTTTGATGTCTTATGGTATACGTTGTGTGCCAAGGTTATATGCTATAAGAGAAAAGGGAGGATATATGCATTTTTTTTAGCATTTACGCTATAAAAGGCCACGATGGGAATAATGATGTGATGAGGGTTTTGTGAGTTAAACAAACAAATGATTATAATAAGGTTAGGGGTGATGGTTTGTGCGGGCACAAATGTACCATGCATGTTTGTGAAGATTAAAAAGTCCTGATGAAGGGAGTGAATAAAGGGTGAGGCTGTGTCATGAATGACCCATGCAACAGACGTTTATTCAATGGCTTAGCCATCACGCATTGAAAATTTGACTCGGCAAGGAGTTAACATCCATGTGATAAAACAGATTATTCCCAAAGATGAAAGATCTAAGTTCTAGGGGACCCATTGAAAATTTGTTATCAGAGCATGTTTTAATAGGGTGGTAGTTGTGTCCACAACAAATGGCGAACCACTGGGCCAAGAAGTTATCTCTATTTCCAAATAATCCTCAGATCATTAAAACATCATGGTGTTAAGATAAACTTGAAATGCAAACTATACAGATGGACAAGCATGGGTTCCACTTCAACATCAGTTTCTTCAGGTGGGATAGAGACAAATAGCTTCTACTTACTGATAGGATTTTGACAGGCATTCTCCAATGGCAGTGTTATGGGATTTATTAACCTTCCTTTACCTGTTTCCTACTTTCAAAAATCCTTTTGGGGCCATCATTGGTCTGTCAATACCTGTTTAGGTGTGTACCTCAGCTCTTTATTGTTCATCAAACTTGATGTAGATATGTTTATCTGCACTTTATATGAGAATTCCAGTGCTATATTTTCATATGATTGAATGGGGCACAGTCATGGATCATGCCATATTTTTAAACTACTTAAGCAAGGTTGGGCTTGTTGTATCAACTGATACTCTGAGCCCAGCAACAGTCCTTACACTGACTGGCTTCCCAAACAACCCGTCCTTCTAGATTGGCACAAAGACTTGACATTTCGTTTTATTTTAAATAAGTCCTTCCAGTTTCAGGCACAAGGACTAGAGCACAATTGGATTTGCCATAGGGTATATGACAGTGAGCTTAGCCCATGAAAGGAGGTTTACTTGTAGATAACAGGTATTGGACAATTTAGTGTGGTGTATGGGACCACTGGAGAATGACTGTAAACCTTATAAGCAAGTATAGGCTAGGTCTGAGTGGGATTTACTTAAGATGCAGCGTTCCTCCATGCCAGTCCAGCTATAGTTACACATTTTTTGTTTTATAAATATGCCCCTACCTGCTCCAGATATCTAGGTTATCAACGGATCTCACATAGTTCCCAATAGATGCCAATGAGGGGTTTCGGTTTGCATTCCACTGCTGATTTTCAAGTGCTCATGGGCTGATAGAAAGTTTGTTTGATTTGCAGGGAAATGATGGATTCAGGAACAACAGAATCATCAACAGGTTAATGAGGAAGGGAAAGGCCGAAAGTGGTGAATGAGGGCAAATCTAAAAGGTAGAACGAGACTGGAGGACCAAAATCAACTGGCTTAAAAGGATTGTGACTCAAAACAGCAGGAAACTAGAATTTGCAAAAAACAAAAAGAAAAGATAGAAATACAACTAAACTAACAACAAAATGAAATGAACTCTATCTTACTCAGGAGGTAACCACCATGCGGTGGCTACTGAAAGTATCTCTTCAGATGTTGGCCATTAACAGGGAGCTTTTTAGTCTCTCCCTGTAACGTTTTCAACCTATAAGTCCCTTGACCAATTTTTTCAACAACTTGGAATGGGCCCAACCATAGGTGTTGGAATTTTGTGTGTTTACACTTTGGCTCACTCAGCTTGTCCCATTTCAGGACTAGCTCCCTTACTTGGAAATCTTTATCTCCTGCTAGATGATGATCAAACCATTTTCTTACAATCATTTTCTGATTTTTGAATTTAATTCTGGCTTTGTCCCTTAATTCCTCCAGCCTCATCAGTTGGTTGATCCTTTCTTGAAGCAAGGCTGAAGGGGTTCCTCTTGAAGGTTGGGAGAGCTGTAAGGAGGGAAGGGTAACGTTTGGGGGCAAGATGGCTTCCTGTACATAGACGAAGAAGTATGGGGAGTTTCCTAAGGCCACTTTAGGGGTGACCCTATCGGCCCAAAGGGAATTTGTTAGGGCGTTGTTCCAGTTCCTCTGGTTGTCAGTGACTGACTTGCAGATTATGCAGATAAGGTTTTTATTTGAAGACTCTGCAACTCCGTTTCCTTGGGGGTAATAGTTTGGTGCATACTTTATGTGGATTGATTTATCAATAGAAAGCTCAGTCAGTTTCAGAGATGAAAAGTAAGAAGCGTTATAAATAATGAGAGCATCAGGGTTGCCATATCTATTGATAATAAATTTCTCAATGAATGATATTACCTCATCTTCGTTCACCTTCCAAAGCGAGATGGCTTCGGTCCATCTAGTGAAGTAATCAGTCGCTGTGAGTATATACTTATGCTGCTGTGAAGAGTTTGCAGTGATCTCGCCTATGACGTTTAGACTCCATTGCTGGAACGGTCGATAAATCATAACATGCCTGAGGGGAACAACAGGCTTTCTTTCTTGTCCTGTGACGGTTTGGCACACCTTGCACTTGCGAGCGTAGGCATGTGAGTCTCTAAACACTATGGGCCAATAATATTCGACTCTTAGTATTTTGTGAGCAGTGGTCTCTCCGCCATAGTGACCACCTACTGGGCCGTCGTGCATTTCTTTCAATACATGGTTGGCATCATCCTTCTCCAAACACCTCAGCTAGATTCCATCATGATTATTTTTGTATAAGACGTTGTTGGCCAAATGATATAGATTGGATTTCAATCTGAGTGATCTCCTCTCTGATGCATCCATGTGTTCAGGACACGATCCCCACACTAGATAGAACCGTACGTCGTGGTACCATGAGTCAGGGTCCAAAAATGCTTTCGATGCTTCTCGCTCATACATCAACACTTCGTTACTCCATAAGGGCTCCTCCCTGAGTTCCATTTGTGAATATTGCATGCTCAGCGTTCCTGATTCTTTGGATGCCCCTTTTTTGTCCGCCAAGGCTTCTGCCGCTAGCCTACAAAGTCCCTGCCCTCGAACTATCTATGCCGGCTTTATCTCCAGGTCGAACTCTTGAACGACGGTTATCTAATTCCCTCTTCGTTCACCCATTTCTTTCTGCATGAAGAGGGCTCTTACAGCAGGATGGGGAACGATGACTTTGGTCTTGGCCTTTAGTAAATAAGGGCGGAAATGTTTTACAGCCTTGAAAACTGCATAGCCCTGTTTCTCCACGTCTGGGTAGTTCAGTTCTGCTCCTTGGAGATTTGAACTCATGTAGGAAATGGGGACTTCGTTGCCTTTGTTGTTTCTCTGAGTGAGTATTGCAGCATATGAAACATCAGAGGCAAATGTGTACAAGAAGAACTCCTTGCTGAAATCGGGGCTGACCAATGTAGGATCTTAAGCAATGGCTTCCTTGATTCACCGAAATGCTTCCTTGGCTTCATCGGTTCATTTGTACACAACATCTTTCTTCATCATCAGCTGCAAGGGGCGTACTATTTCTGCGAATCTTGAGACAAATTTTCTAATGAAATTAATCCTCTCGAAGAAAGATTGCATGGATTTTTTATTGGTGGGGGGTTGTATTCTCATGATGGTCTCAATTCTTTCAGGATCAATAAGAATCCATTCTTTAGAGAGGATATGACCCAGCAGTTTCCCCTCTGTGACTGCAAAGATGCTCTTCTTGGGATTCAATGAAATTCCATACCTTTGACATCTTTCGAAAATCTGTCTCAGGTGATAAATATGATCCCTTCTATGATATGAATACACAGTGATGTCATCCATGTAAACCACTACTGATCTGTTCATCAACCCTCGGAAAGCTATGTCCATAGCTCTCTGGAATGTGGCACCCACGTTAATGAGCCCAAAAGGCATTTTACGATATGCGTAGGTGCCCCATTTGGTGTTGAAGGTTGTCTTAAGCTGATCCCCATGAGATACCAGTACTTGATTATATCCTGAAAACCCATCTAATAAGGACAACATTTTAGACCCAGAAACACACTAAAGGATGTGTTCCATAGAAGGGACATGATAGTTATCCTTTTAAGATGCTTTGTTTAGGTTTCCGAAATCAATACACAGCCTGATGTCTCCATTTTTGTTTCTCACTGGAGCGATATTGGCTACCCAGCGGGTGTGTCTGATTGAGAAGATGATTTTAGCATCTAGCATCTTATTCAGTTCTTTCTTCACCAATGGTTCTATGCTTGGATGCATCTTACGCAACTTTTTTTGGTAGGGCCTGGCCTCCTTTTCCAAAGGGACTGGTATCAAAGGTCTTTAGGTCTTCATATGTCCACGCAAAGACATCCTTATAGTCTTTAAATAGCTTGACGAATGCAGCGTTTTCTTGTGGAGAGCACCCAAGGACCAGATTGAAATTTTTTGGGTCTTCTTTGGTCCCAAGGTTGACCGTTTCATACTTCATGGACGAACTATGCGTTTTGCAGTTAGTTGGTTTCTTGAATTTATCATGCAAGTCATACAAGTGCTCCATCTTAATAACTGATTTTGGAATCACACTGGGCTAATTCTTTTCCTCATCTTCCCTCTCATTCATAAGCTTTTCATGCTCCTTTTCGTCAATGACTGCATTCTTGAATGTCTTCTCGCAGTGCAAGAACTCAAGGATTTGCTCACCATCTTTGAACACCTGCCAATTCGAGATGTTATCAGGCACGAATGGTTTGAAAATCAATTCAACAGAACATTTATTTTTCTTCAATCTAAAATCAGGAAAAAGTTTAGCAGCCATATTAGCCATCAGATCAACATCTTGGTTTTTCCCTCGAGGTATGTATGTGATATTAAAAGAATCAAAAATATCAATTAAGTCCCATACCTCATGCTGGTACCTTACCAGGTGTGGTGAATTGCAATGTATCCTTTTCCTTACCTGATCTACAATTATCTGTGAGTCACCAAAAACTTTAAGATTTTTTACATTCATATCAATGGCTTTCTTCAGGCCTTGCAGCAGGCCTTCATATTCTGTTGTGTTGTTGGTGCATGCAAACTCCAACCGGCTGGCCATCAAATGTTGGTTCCCTTGCGGGTCAATGAGAACACTTCCAGCACCTGCACCTTCAAGGCAGTTAGAGCCATCAAAATAGAGTGTCCAGAATATAGCATCTAATGTTACATCAATTGAACTACTATCTAAGAAATTAGTCCTATCATCTACTATAGTACAGGATAGTTCATCAGTTGGATTATGGGAGGGAATTTCCAACTGTGTGTATGTCAAAGTTTCTTCAACTGTTTCTGCATGAAATTCTCCAAAACAGGTTTCTGTAGCATAAACATTGAAACTATAGTTCCCAAGGATGGAGTTGGTAAACATTACAGGTTCATTGGGACCATTTAGTTCCGTTACCACATACTTCATGTATCTTTCACGATCAACTCTCGGCATATCACCTTTTCCCTTCTGAGGTAGCAAGAGGTGGGACCAATCAGTTGAAAAATATCCATTGAGTTTTGCTGACCAATCCCTACTAAGCAGCATTCCATAGGCTTCGGGTATATCGACTACCACTATATCAATGACTTGTGTGTATTGTGGTTTAGTAGCCATCCGAATCAACACATCTTTCAATTCTCCAATTACTTTCACATTTGTCTTGTCCAATTGCATAATTCGGGTCCCAGTTTTCTCAGGTATGCATGTAGTCTTTTAGCAACAACATAAGGCATCATAGTGGATGAGGCACCGAAATCTACCAGGAAATTGTGCACATTCATGTTGAGGATTTCAAATGTGATAAGGAAAGGTAGGGTCATGGATTTTGACTTTCTCCCTATCATGGTTGCACTGACATCTTGGGGTTTTTGATTCATTTTGGACAGAGTGGCTTCCATAGTTGATGGCATTTGGGCTGCAACGGAGGTGTTGACAGGTCTGGACATTGACTTCTTGGTTTAGCCGCTTGGGATGGTGGGAGTTTTGGAATTTCTCTCATTCATATCTTTCAAGAGAAAATCTCTTTGCTGCATTAATTTCAGCAAATCAAAGTATGTGATATTAGCCCTAGATTTCTTAAGATCATCCACAATATTGTAATCAATGTTATAAACAGGATAGGGCAGAGCAAACATACTTGTTTTGCCATTCTTAGGTGGGATTTTACCATCTTGAGTAGCCTTCATTGCAGTGGAAGATGCATTTTCTTTTTCTAGATGGTTTGCAATAAGGGTATTCTTGGATTGACCATTGGGTCTACTCTTCTCAACAGGAAGTTTGGGAGCAGGTGTCTTCACAGGGCGGACATCTTTCTTTGCCTGATCTATAGGTATCATCACACCTGCAAGTGGCCCTTTGCTTCATGTGTGGATCTCATTAATGTGGATTTTTGCCATACTGTCTCCTTGGTCATCATCGTTCTCATTTGTATAGAAATCCCACAGCACGTTGATTTGGGATTCTTATTCCAAGGGCTCTTCTACTTGGTATTCTTCCTCATCTTCTTGTTTTGGCTCTAGCTCCACTATAGGTTCTTCTTGGTTGAGGAGCGATCTGATAAGAGCCAACTCTTCTGTGTTTAAATTCCCTTCATTGGGAGGAGCAAGCAACGCAAGTTGATCATGCCCACCTTCTATTTTCTTATGATATAAAGGCCTGAAGGGCTTTCTATTGTTATAGTCTCCTCCACTACCACTAGTACTCTCTTCGTGATTCCTTTTCATATCGATGACTGTGTTTGTTAGTTTCTTAATGATCCGATGCAAACCTTCCACATCCGTGGTGTCCTTTTCTTTGGTTTCATCCCCTTTGGTATCACTCCCATTATTCTTCTTGGATGCTTGAGAGGCTTTCTTTTCTCTGGTTGTAGGGTGGCATGCTGTGAGACTGAGCTTTTCATTCTCGACCTTTATTGCTTCCTCGATAACACCTTGCAAGGTTTGCACATTACTCCTTTTGACCCACATCACAGTAGGGACAGGGAGAGCAGTGATGTAGAATTCCATGAGCACCTCTTCTGTAGGTGTGGCAGTGGTCGGGATTCTGTTGAACAAGGTGTTGAACCAGATATTGAAATCCTTAACCTTCTCTTTGGTTTCCATTTTCATACAGGATATTTCTAGGACTAAGGCAGCAGGGGTTTTGTCATCACCATACTTGTCTAAAAAGTCTCGTGGAAAGGCAGCCCACGAAGTGATTGATCCTATTCTCGAGCTAAATACCATGTGGAAGCTGCACCGGTAAGGGTAAAAGGGAATAGGCGACATACTATATCTTCATCAGCTACCCCCAACATGCGCACGTCCAGGAAGAAGGAATTGATATGGTTTTAAGCGGTGTCTCCCCGCTCATGGTCAAATTTAGGCAGTACCTTTTCTACATTCTTGGGTAAGGGATGTTGCTACCCAGGTACCACCACGGCATCGTGAGCAAACCGGGGAGGTAGTGCTCCCGGAGGTGGTGGGGGTTTGTTTCCACCCGGTTGAGGAATATTAGCCATATCAAGTATAGGGATGTGCTGGTGGAGGTTTTATCCATTAGGATTTTCCAAATTAGGCCAGGGATTGCTTTCAGAAGGGGAATCCTCAAGAATTTCTTCCCAAGGAGAGTTGATGCTCTGTAAGGAATCAAGCACAATATCTTCAAGAGAATGGGCTGCAGAGGTTTCTTCGTTTATGTGATAGACCCTTGGCTTTCTTTTTGCTATTGGAGGTAATGACTGAAAGATAGGGAGCTGTGATAGGGAACGAGTGTAAGCCCGAGTGAGTCTTCTGACTGGTTGTTCCTGAGTGACAGGATACTCCCACAGTGTCTCTTCTTCGAAATGAGGCTTTTCCGAATGAGAGGAAGGGTCTTTTTGACCTTCACAATCCATGTATTAATCTTCTTGAATCCATACGTGGCACTTATGGATGGAATCTTGAAAAGTTGTGGAAGGCGACCCAGCCCTCCTTGTAGCGCCAATTTGTTGACGTGGCGAATGTTTGCTATACCAACAAGGGGAACTAACCCGATCACAAGCCCCAATTAGGCCTGTTTCGTTTGGAATGGCTAGTTCCAACGGTTTTTAAAGGACCCCGTGAACTGTAATAGGTGTTGAAGGATTGCTTCTGAGAAGAAGACTTCAATTAAATCAATAAAATAAAAGAGATAACCTCTATATATTAAATTCTATCTACGCTACTTGTAACTACTCTAATCTAGTCCTAGCTATCTTAATCTATCCCGCAGGAGCAAAATAAAAGAGATTAAACACCATAAATAAATTCCAAGTCCAAAAGAATCAATTACTGAGTTCATAGATGAACAAGGTTGTATTAGAGCTTGATTGCAATTAGATTACTCATACAGGAATACACATTCCTTTTGGTACAAATAAACTAGCAACTGGTGTTTAATACGGTTTTGAATCAGAGATCGCTCATAAGTTAACCATGTAATTGAATCATATTCAATTAAACCAGACTAATCATGAACAACATGCCATCAATATGCATAAACACAAATCACATTTATATTCATGCCAGCAACAACACCCCGCTTCAAAACACCTCAAAGCAAAAGCAAAATAAATCAGAAACTAAAGGCCCCTTCTTGAACCAGACAATCCTCTTTATTCACAATAAGTCAAAACTGTTCTTATCCAAACAAAATGCCCCTTCTCCTCTTCAAGGGTAATACTTATGCAAAAACCCCTGACTCTCGATCTTCCCTGCCTCTTCATCTTCCCCCACTATTTCAGATATACAAACCGAGTATACAGAGATAGGACCGTCAACATAACCGCTGACACGTAGAAAGCGTATCTGCTGGAGTGCTTCATTTCTTGAGGAAGTGAACATATGTTGATAAGAAGGGTCATTGTGTGTCGCCTTTCCATGATAAAAACCGGGACAACTTTGCTCTCGGAATGCACAGGCGACACGTGGGATTCCGACTTGAAACACTTAAGGCCAGGCCTTCAAACACAACGCTTCTGCAAACATGGCTCTCGAATCCACTCTTCCGTCCTTTAATTCTCACCTACAGAGATAGCTATCATTAGCTTCATGATTGTGAACAATATAACAGAAATATTCATATAGAACATAAACGCTGCCTTCATTAACTTTCATAAACTATGGGAACAAGTGTGAAAAGGATTTACGCATAAAACATAGGCAACACACAATTTCCCGCTCAATCCATAGGATTGGCATGGTTTTTGAGGGCTTCTTTTAATCACAATCGAGTATCGGCCCCTCCGTAGGTCGTAGTACCCATGCCTTCCACTTCCCCGATGTGCAATTACACTATCAAGACTCCACAGGCCTGCCTTTTACACTGAAAACCCGATCCCTTTGTTATTTCGGAAAATTTGGAAAACACGAGAAAACAAAGAAAATCCCACCTCGATCACTCAGGCCGGACCTCAAATTTTATATATCGGAGCCTATAAATATCGTCGGGTCTGGCATATCGCATATCGCAATATGCACAAGCCTGGGACTTCGCTGATTGCGATATGCGACGGGGCTTCGAACCCGAAAATATATATATCATATTTGATAGGCTCAATGGGTCCGCCATATCGCTGCGCGTATTGTGTATAAGGCCCGAGCTCCACCGATATGCGACATGCAATGGGGAGCCAGACCTGATAATGTATACAATGCGGTTAATAATGCCGTCGGGTCTGGAGGCCAGTGGCATGCCATATATATATATAAAAACCTTGGACCTTGGCCGATTGCGATATGCGACGGGGCTTCGGACCCGACATATATATGAAGTATGGTTAATAGTGCTGTCGGGTCCGATGCCTTATGGTATGCATTATGTGCCAAGGTTATATGCGATAAGAGAAAAGGGAGGATATATGCATGTTTTGAGTATTTCCGCTATAAAAGGCCACGATGAGAATAATGATGTGATGGGGGTTTTGTGAGTTAAACAAACAAACGATTATAATAAGGGTGGGGGTGATGGTTTGTGCGGGCACAAATGTACCATGCATGTTTCTGAAGATTAAAAGGTCCCGATCAGGGGAGTGAATAAAGGGTCAAGCTGTGTCATGAATGACCCATGCAGCAGAGGTTTATTCAATGGCTTAGCCATCGGGCATTGAAAATTTGACTCGGCAAAGAGTTAACATCCATGTGATAATACAGATCATTCTGAAAGATGAAAGATCAAACTTATAGGGGACCCATTGAAAATTTGCTATTCGAGCATGTTCTAATAAGGTGGTAGTTGTGGCCACAACAAAAAGATATTTTAATTGGAATTTGATTTTTTTTATTTCAAAAAAATTCACTAGAGGAGTGTTTAAATCATTTTTTTGATGATGGAAATGGATTTAGCACTATCAAATATCCCAATAACACTTAAATCTTAAAGCTTGACCATATAACCCAGATTACCTAAAATTTCCATTAGATTTTATCACAATCTTACTAAAATTTCCACTTTTTTCCTAGAAAAAAGTGACATTAAACAAAACTAAAAAACTAAAATTATGTAATTAAATAAATAACCTCACACATACATGATGTTTTTAAATTAGCACTCTACCATGATTGACACTTCCTAAATGGTATGTAAACTAACCAGAAGTGAGTATCTCCAACGCTTTTACTCAATTGCCAATGCTAATGCTTGTTGCTTTAAGTCTCAACCATGGTTACCAAATTCGACAGTATTGACCGGAAAAATTCAGAAATTTGTTAATACTATTGGGTTCGCATCCTAATACATTGATTTCCATACGGTATGGAATTTTGATTTATGAAATTAGTTGAAGTTGGCAGTGGGCACGGTTCACCGTATCTAGTTGGACTTCAAATTACCCAGTTTTTATTCCCAGCAAATAGGCTTAGCAAACGGCACGATGCTCCCAAACAACTTATCAATCTCCTTTCATCAATCAACAAGCAGCGAGGGTACAATAGATCTGGTTTGCTATTCTCAGCAACTAGGCTCAACAAAGGGCACGATGCTCCCAAACAACTTATAATTCTTCTTTTTAATGAATGAACAAGCATCCATCTATGGTCTCACGAAGATTTACAATATAATTTTTTCTTTTCTTTCTTCTTTTTTTCTTCTTCTTTGTTGGAAGGTTTTCATTAAACAGTTAGAATTTTGTATTAAAAAATTACATAAAATGTTAAGTATTTTCAAAAAATTTAAAATATTTTTTTTCCTAATTCATAATTTAATTGGATAATATTATTTGGTTAATTGGAGAATAGTCATTATTGTAATAATGATAATTTGTTTGAAATTCAATTAAAAGTGTTCATTTTTTTGTGATCCATTACAGGGTTTAATTTAGACTCACTGATTATTGAATAAATTTGGATAAAAAAGAAGAGTGATTGACATAAATTTCTTGGTATATGGAGATCGTTTGAAGCCTACTAATATTTAGTATTCATTTTTTACATTACGCTTCAGCTTTAAGGTTTTGTCATTCATATTATTAGATTTTACTTACATGTTTTCCTACATTCTATCTTTCATTTTTTCAAATGATCTTAAATAGGCATAAATGGTTAATACTGAAAACAAGACAAGAGAGTATAGTATCCATGAAAGATTCATTTCAATTTTTTAAAATTTTGATAAATAATAATAATATATTAATTTGTATAGGATATATACTCTCGATTTTTTTCCCTATCGAATCGAATTTGAATTCATATTCAAATTTGAATTTGGTAACTATGGTCTCAACTAGACGTACATTTTCATATGGGACAATTCCAAGACAAGTTTCTTGTTGACTAAATTTTGTTTTTGGATCCATCCCATTAGTATTTATTTTTCCCCATATTTCAAAGCAATGCATGTGATTCATCATTAGAAAAATACTTGAATTAAGTAAAAAAATATGTTCTAATTATACATTTTGGTGTAGATTATCCTTCTATGTTGTACATGTTTTTTCTTCCTTTCGCTCAAAATTCTATACCTCACTTATTTTTTCTTATTTTGTAGCTTCAACTTTACTTCGGTATTCACGAAGCCTGCTCTATTTTATTGTTTCAAGTAGGACTTCCTCCAAAGCCTTATGGTTCATGAGTTTGGACTCTCAAGTCTCCCATAAATCTAATCTCTTTTTGTTGGTTGTTAACACATGGTAAAATATTGATAACATAGAATCTTCATAAAAGAGGAATGACTAGCCACTCACACTATACTATATTCATAATACAAGAAGAAACAATTTCTCATCTATTTCTCCGCTGTTCCTTTGTTCATGAAGCCCGGGATTTTGTCCTCTCTCCTCTCTTCTCTATAATTTGATGTCTTGATCAACCCACCTCCCCCTACTCTTCTTGGAAAGGTTGCTACCTTGGCAGATTCAAAAGAAATATATTTTCGAAACAAATTTTTGTTGGAAGGTTTGGATAGCTTGGAATGAAGATATTTTCAATGACAAGAAATATCATCCTCACTCTGTAGCCTCCAAAACGTGAGTGCTATATGTTTATAATTGGAAGAATCCTTCCCTTCCCATTGATATGGGAAATATGGATTGCCAAGAAAAGGAATGGTTTGTTAACCTCCTTCCTAGTTTGCCAAGGAGCATGAAATCTCACTCAAGACCTTCATGATGGTGGAAGTTGAGGCTAGATCAAGATGAAATGAAGAATTGGAGGAAATCCAAACATCCATTTTGTAAGTTTGATTATTCTTAAAAACATAATCTAGGAGTGGTGGGAGTGAAAGGGGTTATTCTCAACCTCGATGGAAAAATTGAAATTAAGTACACTCGGGGGTTAGAAAATTGCACAAATAATGCTACAGAGGCATATGGATTACTGAAGGGTCCTTATAACCAAAGAAACAAACATCAAAGATTTGGTGGTGTTGGGAGATTCATAACTCATTATCCATCACCTTTTTCATGGATCTTTGCCTACTGATTGCAAGTTACTAAACATTATTAATCAAATTAGGAATCTGAAACTAATATTCTATACTATTAGCTTCTTTCATGGGTTGAAAGTGAATAATTATGATGCAAATGATCTCACTAATAAATGTGTAAAATTTCAAGCAGGAGTCTAGGTATAACTAGCCTCCAAAGATTTTTGTTGTATTCAAGTGTTGTATACGCACCAATTCAAACATGGATTTTGATTTAATACAATATTCCGATCACATTTAAAAAAAATGTATGCTAAAGGTATTTTAATTTATAGTTACTATTTATATTAAATTGTATGGTAAAAATATCTTAATCTATAGTTATTATTTATATTAAAGATTTTTATTTTTAATTATATGTTTATTAATTAAATTTATATATATATATATATATATATATATTTATTATTATTATTATTATTATTATTATTATATATATATATATATTTATTATTATTATTATTATTATATATATATATATATATTAATTATAATTCTGAAATATCCCACTTGAAAATATGAATTAGTTTATTTTTATATAATAATTATATTAATATTTTTTTACTAAACAATTTAGATCAAAATAATTAATAATTTTTTTAATTAAATTACATAAATCACTACATAATTTAAAAATAAAATATTATAATTTATTTTATTTTGTATTATATTATGTTTTATAATAGTTTTAAAATAAAAAATTCAAAAAATAAAATATGATTTTTATTAAACAAAACAAATTACATTTTACATTAAAAATTAAATGACATAAGATATAATTTCCAAAATATATCAAAATGTTATAATAATACAACCCTTGACAATATAGATGTTATCTCGGGGTTGATAGGGTTTAATGACAACCTCCCCACTAGGATTCTAGTCTCATGATGTGAGTATGGTGTATGTCTAATGACACAACTATGATGTATATGTCTCATGTATATACCACTCCGTAAATTAAGTCAGAAACATGCTTCTTCTAGAGTTTCACACCCTTTTGAAAACGAAAGATGTTATAATAATCTAACTCTTTACAAATTATTATACTAAAACAACAAGAAGTGAAAATGAAAAATATTTGGTTTAAATCTAAAGATTTTTTTTATAACTATGTAAAAAAAATTGATTGGTTTGAAAATTTTTGTTATTTAATTATTTTATTTTGGATTTTTATTTAAATTTAAAATATATTTGTAATTATAAAAATAAATTTAATATTTAAAAAAAATTTTATATGAATTTGCTCATTCAAATTTATAATATAAAAAAACATTTATTAACATTTTACACAAATTAACCTAAACGTATACCAAAAAAATCTCCAAAATATAAAATAATTACACTATATATTTATAAAATTACCTAATTAACAAAATAGTAATCACATCACTATATCTTTAAGATAAGAAAAAGATACAGCAATTTACAGTCACATTTCTATGAACCTTCCCATTACACTATACCGCACTACGTGCAGTGAGCGTCGTCTACAATAAATAAAGAAAAATGTTTCTGCCCGTCATTTAAAAGTAAAGAAGAAACAAACAAGTGAAACTTACTTTAAAGCACAAAAACCATTGCAAAGAATTACAGGTAATGGTTTCTTCTTTCTATGAGTGTATGTGATAATAATTGTTTTTTGGTTTGATGATATGATGATAATAATTGTGATGGACATGTTTTATGACTATGTCTAATCATATGATGGATTAATTATGTGTCTATTTACATTAGTTCTTTCTCTTAGCTACTAAGATGTTGATGATTATGTCTTGATGATGATTTAAAATACACAATTATATTGGTGACTAATATTATGAATCAAATATCACTGATGATTATTGAGTGTGGCGGGAGACCATCCAGATGCACTAGCCTGTGAGGAATCAACAACCTCTAATTTGGTTTGAATTACATACTATTATCTCAAGAAATTTTAAGGTTCAAATTAAATTTCTCTTGTAAATTCTAATGACAAGATAATGGTTGTAAGCATGAGTTACCTACATGGCCGAACGAATAACACATGGGTGATGGGGTTGTACAAATAGATGGAACTTAATGGGAGGGGTGGGACAACATCCTTGATTTCACCCACTAGAACTCCCACTTTGAATTGTCTTGGAAGGTGTTGGGATACCTTCACCTTGAAGATGACGATGTAGTGGGGGAAGACCTCGGATTGGGTCGCTCATGAGGAATTTACTGGGGGGCGCACATCAAGGAAAATTCCTTAGGCCCTAGCACCATTAGTCTCATTATAGTTGGTGTCATAGGAGAGGATAGTGGTCTCCATCATCGCACCTAGTTTTCCCCTTGTAGTTATTGTATGTTTGAAGGGAAAGTGATGTGGCACCCTTGGAACTTCAAGGGAAGTTCTTGAAGGGCACGACCAACTTGGAACCCTTGGCATCAAGAAGAAACTATTTTGCGTGGAACCCTTGGAACTTCGAAGGGAAGTTCTTAAAGGGCACAACCGGCTTGGCACACTTGGCATCAAGAAGAAACTAATGAAATATAATCAGGATATGACAATCCTACTAATTCACATAAGGTGGTAAATGAGGTTTTAGAACCAAGGTAATTAAATCAAGAATAAAACTTGGGGTAAAGGGATAATAAGAAGAAATAAAAAGATTGTACCACTTGAGAACTCTACCCTTCCCATGTTTGGAAAATATTAGGTAGATAATGTGCATAAGTGTTTTAATAAGGAAAAGAGGAGGGGGAGGGGGGGGGGGGGGGGGGGGTGCGCGGGGCAGACATAGAATTAGGTAGAAAGAATAATCCCAAAATACTATTACCTCATTAATAAAAGAGGGTGGTGAATTAAAATAAGGAATAATAAATTAAATTAGAGAAATTTAAATTCATGAGAGAACCTCCATGTGGCAAAAGCCAACATAAGGATCTCCATCCAAGAATCAAATTGAGTTAAAATAGGGTGTAGTTGGGGGCCAAATCCTAGACCTCCCAGTTGACTTCAGAAATGCACACAAATCAAGGAACATAATGGGGGAATCAAGAGAGAACTAGGAGAAGAAATAAGGAGTCATGTTGGGGTGAAGAAAAATATTATTTTTGAATTAAAATTTAAGTAAATAATTTTGGAGAGCCTTGCTGAGAGGGTAACACATGGGTGGGTGAATAATCAAACTTTTAAATTAATAAAAATAACTAATTATGCATGAAGTGCCAAGTGTCACCTGTGGAGCCTCTTATAAAAGAAGGGGCAAGCTATGGGAGATGGGAGCTTTCTGGCCCTATTGTTAGATGGATGAGATAATACTATTACGAGTGATTATGAACTATAGTGAGTTTGGTGAGGTGGAGGTATTAGAGAGGGGACTCTTGAGCCAAGAGTGCTCACCTTCATTAGCTAGCATTATTCCTCTATTGTAAAACCCCATTACAGCTCGGGGGTTTGCGCGGAAGATGAGTACCCAAGGAATAGGCTAGGAAATCAACTGATGAGTCACTAGAATTTGGTTGAAATACATCAATATTCACAGATGGAGATGGATGACAGCAATGGAGTGCAAGAAACAACAAATCAAAAAATGAAACTCCACTCCTTGGTGAACGGTACGTTATGTATTCATAAATTTCGTTATATGATTAATGATGTATTTAAAATGGCGAGATTGTAAATGTAAATGTTATGATGGTTGATTTTCAATTTATGGCTATTGACATATGTATCTCAAATTTATTTATTTTGAGTATTGATGTAATTTTAAGTAGTGTGTGATTTCATCATGGGTTTCCTATAGGTGCATTCTCTATACTTAGTATAAGAGCCTAGATTTAGCCTTTAGGACATATGGACCCTTAAAATTTGAATAGAGTAAGAAAAATAAATCAATAAAAAGAGGGAGCAATAGGCGCAAAGAGAGAAGGAGGTAATTGTTTCTTTGTGAATCTAGCCTCACACCTATGGAAGGAACCTCATTTAGCCGTTAGTTTTGAAATGTTTCATTTCAATGTGGCCTACTGGTAAACACAATATATCTTAGATACAATTGGCCCCTCATAGAAAGAAGATTTCTAGAAGAGAAAAATACACAAGAAATTGAGGATTGAGTTTACAGGAAAGAAATAAGTGTTACTTCCAAAAATAATATAATCTTGTCTATCTAATTAATATTTCTGTGAATTTTTTTTTTTTAAAGAATAATGGATATTTCTGATATTGTGGTTGTGTTTCTCATAGACCTAATGTCATTTCATTTCTTAATCCTTCTTGGATCATTTGGGTAAGAAACCATTTTCTACTCTCTACCCTTGAAGAAACCCCTCACAAAAATATCAATACCTGCAGTATCTCCTTCCCACAAAGTCCTCTGCCACCAAATTTTGAGGATCTTCCACCGAAGCTTCAAAGAATTATAAAATTGTTCAGGGAAATTTCAAAGCCTTGGTTTGTTTCACATATTACCTTTGGTCGAATTTCTTCAGTGTTTCCAAACACTTTCTTATAAATGTGAACAATATTAGGACACTCGTTGTAAGGAATCTCCACAGTAACAATCTCCAGTAAAAACATGCCAAGGAGTTAACATATATATGTTCATCATAATCCTCTTCATATAATTATGGAGCCATGAATTCCAGGTAGCAATGATAGTGTGCACAATGTGATCATTTGTCAAGATAGCGGAAAAACCCAGATCCGCGATCTTCCAAAAGCCATTATTTCCATTATGATTATTTTTCTGCAATTCATATCTCTGTGAATTATGCAATAGGTTATGGTTTTGAAGATAATGCAATCCTTCCAATATCTGACACACCCAATTATTCACTGACTCCATGGAGACATGCCTGTGCTTCTGGCGGTACTGCCTCAGGGTCCCTGATGTGTAGACCTTAGTAATAAAATTCACATGCCTCATATTTTCATCCATCCATGCAATGTAAAGGATAATGATGTTTTTATTTTTGAGGGACTTCAACAAACGAAATTTTGTATAGATATTTGTATGAAAACGTCATCAAGGTTATCAAGAGATGCCTTGTTCGAAGTAACATCAATACCATCTTCCTGATCAATAGCTCGGTATATTGTTTTCATAGAACCATGACCCAACACATATTCATAGTGACCATACCTGCCAGTAGGATCCAATTGCACAAATTCCCCCCTGTCTTTATCATCGACATCATCTTCTACACAAGCCATTTCTTCTCTTCGATTAAATAAAAGGAAAAAAAAAACCTTGATCATAAATTTCTAACTCAGACTCTTCTTGTTGCTTGAATTGAGCATGAAAAATAAAAAATAAAATCCCTAAGTTAGTTTGAAACAAAAATTTCACACACACACACACACACACACACATATATATCATGTTGATATTGAACCAGAAGAATATGCAGTGATCCTCAATGACCCATGAAGTAGACATGTCCAGTTTAGCACTTGGGGGAATCTTTTTTGTTTGTCATGGTTGTTGCTCGGTCATAATGGAATATGATATTTATATCTTTGGCCAACACATGTCACGATATTAATGAAGTTGAACATAGATTCTTTTCCCAAGGTTTGAAAAAAAACTAGGTTGTAGATTATGCCAAAATACACATTCGCAACACCTATGTGGCTTCTGAACAATTACACGAGGAGTTGGGTCTCCATCAGAAGCTTCGTCAAATATTTAGAGAGAGGTGGCTTAAAAAAACAAGGATTATGAAAAAATTTCTTAGATGTGAGATGATCATTATCATAATGTGAGCTTAGTAGTGGTCCCCATGATAATTTTGATTCCTTATGTTGCATGTAAGTAGGCTTCTAAGACTAGAAGGTTAATTAAGGGTTGGAAATCTTTTCTAATTTCAACTTGCACAAATCATCCTTGCTCGACGAACCTTAATCACTGACTTCATCATCGTTGTCTTCTTCTTATTCCTTTTAATATAGGGTAATCATTAAAATTTGGCCATAGTTGTAATTTTGTTGTTGTTTAGAATTGTATTTTTGAATGCAACAAAGTTTGAATTTTTTTTTAATTTATATCATTTTTGGAAAATCCAATCTAAATAATCAATACTTACAATTCGACCACAATCCAATTTTTTTGGTGAACACATATTTAAAAATTTTGATATTAACTATTGTGGAATTAGAATATACAAGATTGATTACTTGTTAAACATGCCTCGAGAACTTCATGATATAAATGATAGTATTATGTTATGCTTTTATTAATCAGAAGGACATATTTATACAATAAAATTTAGAGGGAGATGATTATGGCTCCATAATTAGAAATATGAGAAATAACTAATATATGTCCTAACTATGATTATATAGAAAATCCCAAAGGATTATTTCACATTTCCCCTCTTAATCCGAAGGGACATCTAACAATGAAAGTAAAGATATAAATGTTTCAAACTTTTCACATCCCAATGCTTTGGTAAAGATATCTGTAATTCGTTCTAAAGTAGGGCAATGTGTCATATGAATTGTTTTGGCCTCTACATTATGTCGAATCAAATGATACTTGGTGTTGATATGTTTGGTTCAGTCATGAAACTTTGAATTCTTCACCAATTGAATTGCAAAAGAATTATCAACAAATAGAGGAGTTGAAGCCTTTTGTCTCTCTTGTAAATCTTCAAGTATTTTGCGAAGACAAATTATTTATTTTTTAGCTTGAGATGTTGTAACATATTCGTCTTCGGTGGTTGAATCAAAAGGAACAAATTGTTTTTGTGATCTCCAACGATAACTGTTGATCCAATATTCATCAAATAACTAGAGGTTGAGATTCCATTCTCCTTATCACCGTCAAAATATGAATCTGAATAACCAGTAAGATGGAGGTCTAAAATTTTGGAATATTTGATGCCATATGTTTTAGTTCCTTTTAAATATTTAAGAATTATTTTTTCTTCTACCCAATGCCCTTCCCAAGGTTGATGAATAAATTTGGAAAGTATCCCAACAACAAAAGTTATATCAGGATGACTAGTAGAAAGATAAATCAAACTTCCATAAATTTTCCTATACTTTTTTGGATCTTCAAATGGTTTTCCTTATTATGAAGTGAGTTTTAGTTTTTGTTCCATTGGAGTATAAACACGATTACAATCCATTATACCATATTTTTTCAATAAGTTCCCAACATATTTCCTTTGAGAGATACAAATATGTTGAGATTTTTGATCAACTTCAATTCCAAGATAATAATGAAGTAAACCTAAATCGGTCATATCAAAAACCTTTTGCAATTCCTTCTTAATAGATGATATATATTCATCATTGTTCCATGTAATCATCAAATCATCAACATAGACAACTAGATACACAACTCATCTTCCAAACTTATTAATAAAAAGAGTTGAGTCATCTAGGTAAAAATGTTTATAATTCAACTTAAGAATATGTTTTGTTAGGTTCTCATACCGTACATCAGGTGTTTGTTTCAAACCATACAAATACTTCATTAATCTTCATACCTTTTTTTCTTTCCCTTTGACAGAAAAACCCTCTGGTTGAAACATGTAAACATCTTCCTTCAAATCTCAATTTAAGAAAGCGATTTTTACATCCATATGATTAATTCTCCATCCTTTCTGAGTTGCAATAGAAAACAAAGTTCTAATAGTGCCCCATTTACCTGTACGAGCAAAAATTTTTTTGTAATCAATACCTACCTTTTTAGCATATCCCTTTCCTACAAGTCTTTCCTTGTACTTGTCAAGCGGACCATCAAATTTATACTTAATTTTATAAACCCATTTGCAACCAATGGGTTTGATGCCAACAGAAGCATCCACTAGCCTCCAAGTGCCATTCTTTATGAGGGCATCATATTCCCTTTGCATTGCGTCTTTCCATTCATGATAACTGGCAACTTCCTCAAAATAAGTAGGCTCACAATCAATAGAAAAATTATATTCACAATCACGATAATAGTTACTTGAAGAACTCCTCATCTCAAACTCATAATATTTTCTTGGAAACGTTCTGATATGAGTTGATCTTTGTAAAGGTGGTGGAGGAAGTTTCTCATCTTGTGGAGCAGACTTTTCATTATGATTTTTCCTTATTGTCCTACTTTCTGTCCTAGTCCCTACTGTCCCTGCAGAAACACTTTTATCATCCAATTTCTCTTCAGCAACATAATTATTATCATCATTGAGAGGGAATCTTGAAGGAAAACCCACAGACTAATCTAGAATTGGAATCCCCCCTTCAGGATGTGGAAGAATATTATCATATTCATAATAAAATTTTGTAGATATAGACTTCTCTAATTGATTAAGTCACCTATCAACAATGGACGTATCTTTATCATAATCAAGAAAAAATACATCTCTTGAAAAAATAAGCTTCTTATTATCTTCATCATATAATCTGTATGCTTTAGAAGTCATAGAATATCCCCAAAATATACATTTTCTGCTTCTTGCACTAAACTTATTTCTTTGTTGTTTTGGAATCAAAGCATAACATTGACAACCATAAAATCTAAAATTTTGAAAAACACGAATACGATTCTACCATATCTCATATGGAGTTTTATTGTTGATGATAGAAGAAGGACATCGATTTCTAATATATGCTGCACAAAGCACTGCTTCTCCCCAAAACATTAATTTTGCATTCTTAAAAAACATCATTGATCTAACCATATTAAGCAGTGCTCTGTTCATCCATTCTGCAACTTCATTTTTATGTGGATTATAAGGTATTGTGGTTTGATGTTTGATGTCATTCTCTTGTAAATAACTTTCAAAAACATGTGAAGTATATTTCCCCCCATTATCATTTCTTATAGTTCCTATATTAAGTTGAGCTTCATTTGTAATCAAGAGATGAAATTTTTTAAACACATCAAAAACTTGTGATTTTTCTTTAAGAATATAGACCCAACACATCCTCAAATAATCATCAATAAATGTCAGTATATATTTATTTCCATTAGCTGTTACAATAGGACTAGGCCCACATAAATTTGAATGTATGAGACTTAATTTTCTTGAAGCTCTAGAAGTAGAAATTTGAAAAGATTGTTTATGATGCTTCCCCAAGATACAAGCATTACATAGAGTAAGTTTTCTTGAAACTATTGGAAGTTTGTTAATCCCCTCCCGTCCCATAATTCTAATATTGTCATAATTAATATGACCAAAATGGGCATGCCACAATAAAATTGAAGACAAAGTATCATTTTGTTGGACCGAATGATTAGTATTTAATGAAATGTATGACATACCTTTCAACTTTAATAATTTGTATTCTTCCACACTAGTCATTACAGTCTCGTCGTGAGTTTCTCTTCGAATCTCCACTTTACCATTAAATATGCATAGGAAATAATAAATTCCTTTGAAATAGTGAGATGTAAAGAATGTAATTTAAAATATAATCTGCAAGTCCAAGCATATTTAATCAAATAGATTTGATCCCTGATGGTTTAATTTGAGATTTATCAACAAAATACACTACTCCATCAATGTTATCTCTAATTTTTGCAAACAAATCTCTTCTAAAGGTCACATGGCAAGTGGCACCTGTGTTGAAGAACGAACTTCCATGCCATGAAGAAAATGAGGTACTAAATATATCATCAATATTAAAATTACATTGGGCAAGAACATAATGTGCATCCCGAGAAGACTATCATTTTTCCGGAGGTGGTTGATCTTTCTTTTCATTCATTTGTTCTCTTCTTTCATTAA
The DNA here is from genome assembly GCA_031772625.1 of Pinus tabuliformis. Classification (NCBI taxonomy): domain Eukaryota; kingdom Viridiplantae; phylum Streptophyta; class Pinopsida; order Pinales; family Pinaceae; genus Pinus; species Pinus tabuliformis. Next base: position 230,928,201 of record CM062815.1, read on the forward strand.
TTTTCTACCAGGGAATTCTACAATTTGCAACAATATGTCCAATTTTACCACATCTAAAGCATTTTATAGTTGTTTTATCAGAAAAATTCCTTTGTTGTTTATCATTCTCTTGTCTATCTCCCTGATTATTCCCCCCCTGCCTCTATAATTCCTTCTACCCTGACCTATGCCACCCTTATTATTTCTTGTTGATTCTTCTTGAGGCTTTTGATCTTTATGAGCTAGGCACAAAGTTTCAACATTAGAATTGGGTAGAGATTCTTTCTTGCCAAAATCCTTCTCTCTTTGTGTTATTTTTCCTACTAATTTGTCAAAATCTAAATTCTTTAACTATCCACTAGCTTGGAGAGATTCTAGGTTATGTGAATAACCAGGGTATAGAGCTTTTATACAGGCAGTAAGTTGTAGATCAACCATAACAACAGTAGATTCAATTTCATAATTGATGGCTTTAATTTCATATGCAAGTTTCAATGGATCATTATCTTTCATCTCTAGATTAAACAACTTCAATAATAACTGAATTATATCCAATTCTTAATGTGAATCATAAAGCTATTTTAATTTTTCTAATGCTTCATATGATGTCTTTATTTGAATAATATATCTACTTACCTCTTCTTTAAATGAAGCATAAATTAATGCATAAGCCTTTTAGTCCTTACTCTACCAAATTGCTAGTTGTTCCTCTTCTTGAGGTTGCTCTGGTTCATTTCCGTTTGTTCCTTCACAAACACCTTCCCGCAGATTGTTCAAAATAAGTGTGTTTTTAACCTTCCTATACCACTCCTGATAATTTTCCTTTCCAGAAAGGACAACACCAACTAGAGAAACAAAAGAATTCATTATTGGAGATAAGATTAGTAGTCAAAATCGTGACTGTATAGAACTCCTTCTGATAAAAAAAATTGTCTCTCTGTCTCGACCAGGCACAAATTTTATTCAAAGATCATCGAACTACAGACCAATAATCATCAAAGGTAAAATAAACACACCAGAACACAACATGATCTGGTGGTGAATAACCTTCAATCAAGCACGATCAATGGATGAAATGATTTTTTCAATTGATTCACAAAGGCATAAGTATTGCAGTGGTCATGTATGATGAAGCCAATTAGCACTTTCACATTCGATGCCAATCGATGGGAAACAACATCCAACAATGGTACCAACAATCGAGATGATCTGATGACAATTGATGACATGATCTTATCGTATTTTAACGCGATGAGTGGTCTCGGGAGGTAGTTATCTAGAATACAAGTCCGACGAATCATATCGACTTCCAACACATCCAATGACAACTGACATCACATCTCCTACCACTTTTTAATGAGCGTTGTGGTCTCGGGAGGCGGTTAGAAGAAAACCATTGAGCTTGTTAACGAATGGCCCACATTTGTTTCAAGAGGACCCATCCTAGTTTCAAATACCATGATGTGTGGTGTCGGAGTGGTTTCCAAAACCACGAGTCCTGCACACTATCAACTGGTCCCATGTCCTATCAACTCTTGGTCCCACTCACTCTGCCAAGTTGGATTATTAAATCTACAACTTGTTGTGGTCCCACGCACCAACTCCCAACTCTGCCAGGTCCAATTACTAACTCTGTAACTTCTGCATCAATGGAGTTCGAACCAGGCACACTGACTTTGATTCTTTTCAAAACCTTGCGCTCTGATACCACTATTAAACATGCCTAGAGATGTTCATGATATAAATGATAGTATTCTATGGTGCTTTTATTAATCAGAAGGACATATTTATACAATCAAATTCAGAGGGAGACAATTATGTCTCAATAACTAGAAATACAGAAAATAACTAATCTATGTCCTAACTATGATTATATACAAAATCTTGAAGGATTATTTAAGATTACTAAACAAAAAAAAGAGAAGGAAAATATTTGATTGTCACTGCCCACTTTACGTTTGAAGTGTTCATTCAATTTGTGATTACTCGTTGTTAAAATCGACTCTGGGTTACTACACTTGCTAGACAACATGGCTATGCATGATTGTGGACAAAATAAGTGCTTTATTTTAATTTTTGGCAATCCTTAATTTCGTTGAATCATTTCACTCTGTGGCAATGAATAAGTTAGTGATGATGCTCCAAAGGAAGTAGGTTAAGTCACAGCATGTGAGTTCCTACACTTGGAGCTACCAATATATATTGTACATTGGTCCATTAATGCGCAGGGCAATGTATGCCATCCATTAGATAATGTACTTGCTTAAATCCAACTCGCGACATGTACTACCCCACACATTAATGGATCAATAACACAATATATATTAGTTATGTATAGCATACACATCACATGTGTGGTTTGGGTAGAGGTGCCATTAAAACATCCACCGATACAACACACACCTTTTTACCGTTGCATGGACTATCTAACTTACCTTCATTACTTATGAGAATGTAGGCTAGTGAATTTTTTATTTATTGAAGTAGCAAATAGAGTTTCCCATGCAAATTCCAAACCAGAATAGAGACTCTAACTTGTTCGAAGTCTAACTTGCGCGTGTTTATATTCATATCATTTTATAAGAATGGGTAGAATTGGTGGGTAGTAGTTGATAAAAAATTATGATTGAGGTAATATAGTAATTATTATTGTCGACTAATAATTAAGGGTCCATTCTTCAACAAGTCTCACAAAATTAAGTCAACACACATTTTGATTATATGCTGAAATGAGTGCACTTGTTGGATTCTCGATGGTAGCTATTTCCGTGATCTCTTATGCTAACTAGTGAAACTAGCACACACATTACAAAATATCATATAGTAAGAATACGATAATAAAAAAAATGGGTTATGGCATCACTTAATCAATTGGGAATAAGCAAGTAGGTCACTTACTTTCCTCGAGCAAGAAAATAGAACTCTGGGATAGCCGTATGCTTTTTAGTAGTACAGGTCAGGTTTGGGAGTTTTCCTGAACCTGTTAGGTGCTATGTAAAAAAACAAAAAAAATAAAAAGAAATCGAAGGGTATATTTATTAAAACTGGAGAATTTACATGTTAAGTATTAAACTTTAATCGATATCCACGAGCATACATGCTAGATTTAGAAAAGAAAAGAAAAAAAAAAAAAAACCAAAAAGACAAAACAAAGAAAAACAACCCAAGTAAGTGAACCACTTCTAGCTATTGTGCATTTTATGCCCATGCAATGATTTTTCCTTTAATGTAAATTCTATTATTGAGTATTGAAATTTTTCATTTCAACATTTCAGTCTTCAATCTCGAAATCTACAACCTGGAGGCATAAAGCACACAAGGAAAAAACTAATACAATTGCACTTGAAATTTGACCACATAAATGTTTTTGCCATATTACCCGTAAATTTTATTTCATGTGTTTACCTAGACATTAATGAGATAATATTTAGTTTTATTTTGACATGTACTATAAAAACAAAATATCCATCTTGAATTTAATACTTGTGGAGAATTTAATGTATACCCATAAAGGAGTAAGTGTTTTAAATTTATTTTTTGATGAGACGGGTAATCATAGCCATTCACCCATGATGCATATAGAGGCATATTCAAAAGATGAGGGCTTTAAGGAGGTGTATCAGTAGTTGGAGAGCCAGATTCATGTGCATGATGGCGACAACACCGTTGACTACCATCTCCATGATGGGTTACTATATAGGCTGGATAAGCTATGTGTTCCTAAAGGTGAGCATTTCCAACTGATTAGAGAGGCTCACACCTCCAAGGTCGCAGGGAACTTTGGTGTATGGAAGGCCATGGATAACTTGTAGAGGTATGTGTATTGGCCCAAGATGCAAGAGCGGGTAGATAGGTTCATAATAGGATTCATGCTTAGTTGTACTAGTAAGCCTAGTAACAAGAAATGAGGTTTATATCATCCCTTACCTGTACCTACTCGTCCTTGGGAAAGCATTTCCATGGACTTTGTGGGAGGTTTACTGACAACCAGGAAGGGACATGACTACTTGTTCGTGGTAGTTGACAAGTTTAGCAAGATGTGTGTTCTGATGCTCTATAAAACTACCATCAACGGACAAGAAGAAACAAACTTGTTTTTGGACAGTTCTCGGTGCACTTTGGGATACCAAGGAGCATCATTTGAGACAGGGAAAAAAGATTTCGTAGTGCATTCTGGACTACATTGTGTGAGAAGATGGGTACAAAGTTGAAGAGATCTACATCATTCCATCCCAGGCAGATGGGTAGAAAAAAGTAGTCAACAAGACTTTGGTGCAACTTTTGAGGGGATACAACTAGAAGCATCTGTAGACATGGGATGAAAATCAGGTATATATACATCACTCTTATAACATAACAGTTCACACTTCTATAGGAAAGTCCCCATTTGAGACTTGTTTTGGGTGTTTGTCGCCTTCACGTTTGGATATTGTATATGGGCAGTGAGGAGTGAGGGAAGATCTTACACGAGATGCTTTGAGGGCTGAAATTTTTATAGAGAAGATTAGGCAAATCCATATACAGGTACAAGAAACAATGCAGAAGTCGTGGGAGAAGCATAAGGTGAGGCATGATCAATACAGAATAGAGAAATCATTCAAGGTGGGAGACATAGTATGGCTACAGTTGAACAGGGAGAGACTGCAAGGTCTTACTCAGAAAATCAAGAATGTATGGTATGATCCATTTGAGATACTGGAAAAGGCGGTTGATAATGCTTATTGACTCAATTTACCACCATACATGTGCATTTACTTAGTTGTGAATGTAGATAATTTTAAACTCTATGAACCTTCCATGCTAGATTAGGAAGAGGAACAGGTCCTACCTTATGTGGAGGATTTGAAACCAAACTCTCAAGAAGAGTTGACTGAAGATACAATTTTACAGAAGAGGTCCAGAACTACAAGACAGGGGAAATGAAATTTGGTATATTGGGTTGAAGGGACAACGTCCAGGAAAACCTAAATGGTACACAAAAGAGAAGCTGGAGGAAAAAATTCCTCACCTCATTCAGTAAAATCTTTTTGAGTCCAAAAGCCTCCCAAAATGTGGAGGTCTAATTCTAATTGGATCATTATATTGTTTTTCATCCATCTCAATGGATTTGGAGTGGAAAAAGTGGAGGAATCAACTCACAAGATCATTTTTACCCGCGAGACCCAGTTTGGCAAAACGAGGTCTGAAACCTTCTTGGAGAGTTTTGATTCATAAAAAGACATTGTTTGGGGGTAAAAATTTGTCGCTTTTGTGTAGCACCTTTTGATTCTATTCTACACACAAATACCTTTCTAATGGCATAATAAGCATGCCAATTGGAGTCCGTATGCAAAATTTATGCCACTTAGAAGTTGATGTTGTGTTAGCCCTATTATCATGTAAAAGGGGCTAGCCATGTGTTTGTGATGTGAAAGGCTCTAGAAGAGTCTATTTTGTAACTCTAGTTAAGAGTTGATGTAGTCAAACTTAGCCACTAGTAGGCTATTGAGCTATGTTATAACTAGGCTACTAGGAGGACGAGGCATTCCATTCTTTCGAGAGCATTTTGTTCCATAGCTAAGCAAAAATAGTTAGGAGAGATAGGAGGTAGAGCACACAGAGAGGGTATGTGCACTGTAGCATTCCATGGGCCACAAGAATTAATTCTCTTTACCTGGAGCCATATTTCCAGATAAAGAAAGAGAGTGAAATGACCTCACCTTCCAAATCAGTTTTCTCCCAAAAGGGTTTCCTAGAGATATTATCTTGTGTCTTGTGTGTGTGTGTGTGGTTATTTTTGGTTCTCTAGTTTTCTGCATAATTTCCATTCACATGCATTCACTAATTATAGTAAAATATACATATCTAGAAATTAAATAAAACGGTAATAATGTAGAATCTTATATTTTAATATAGTATTATCGGATCTGTTGTGACGAACTGTCTAGTGGAATATCCATGACAATTTACGGATCAGTTATATAAAACAAAGGGTTGGTTGTTTTGAAGGCATATTTACATAGGATATACACACCACATGTTATGTTATGTCCTTGATTAGATAAGATTTAGATGGATCCGGGTCTTAATAGTTTTTCAGTAAGCTTCTATAGATCCTTTGAGGTCTAATAAAACTAGGTTTACTAAGAATGTTGAATTCTTCGAAGTTGAAAGGGAAGTTGGGAGGCAACGCTAATTTGTCCTTTCTGACCGTTATTCCTAAAGAATCAAAACCCTCCTCATTCTCTCGTTCTTGGCCCATCTCTTTGTGTAACTCCTCATATAACATATCGATGAAGATTATGGCCAACAGATTAAGCAATATTATACCAACAATAATATCAGAAAACCAAGGTGGTTTTGTGAAGCATAGGAAGATATTAGACAACGTTATTCATGTTCAAGAGGAAATCCACTCTAGCAAACAAAGTGGTGAACCATGTATTGGAATCAAATTGGACATGGAAAATGAATTTGATAGAGTTCTTAATTTATTCTTCTTTTCATTTATGGAAAAGTTGGGCTTTTATCGATAATTCATAATATGGGTTAAAGTTTACATTGGAGATCCTTGGATTTCACCTCTAGTGAATGGTTAACGTTGCAATTTCTTTATGACCTCGAGGGCTCTGAGGCAAGGTTGTCCTCTTTCCCCTCTCTTATATATCCTTGTAGCAAAGAGTCTTAGCACAAATTTAGAGATGGCAAAAGTTGAAGGAAATATTAAAGGGTTAAGTATAGAAATAAATGTTAATAAAGTTAACCACTCTCATTTTATTGATGACAATCTATTCCTAGGAAGTGCATCCAAGCATATTGCTAGTAGATCCAAGTAGTTCTTGGATTGTTATTTAGATTATATAGAGGTCTTGTTAATAAAAGGAATTGCTCGGTCTTTGGATGGAATAGCTCTATGGAAAATATATTTGAAATTTCAAAGATTTTGGAAGCTCCAATGGAGGCTGATTGCCAATTTTTTAAATATCTTGGAATTTTAATCTCCTTGGATGCTATGAAATATAAGTGTTGGTATGAAATAATGAGAAAATTAAAAGATAAAATACAATCATGGGGAGCTTAGTGGTTAAACACTGCTTGTAGAGTCATCTTTGTTAAGTCAGTTGTCTCCTCTATTTCCATTTACCTCTACTTAGTTTTGTTGGCTCCAAAATTTGTCGTCACCCAAATGAGTTTGTTAATTCATAAATTTATATGGCAAGGTGGAAAGAGAAATGAAGAGAAATATCACCTTGTGCACTAGAACAATTGTGTGTCTTCCTAAGGAAAATGGCAGACTTGCAGTGAAAGATCCTATATATTTGAATTTAGCTCTTCATGTGAAAATGGTATGTTATCTCATATCAAAATCAAAAGAATGGTGGAAATTGGCTTTTATAAGAAAATATTTTAATAGATCCTGATTTCTAAGGGATGAAACTGCTAATTGGTCTATTCCAGGATGTAAAATCTGGAAGATTTGCATAGTGGTTTTTCCACTCAACACTAATAATCCAAGTTGAAGATTGAGGAATGGTGCTAGAATTAATATCTGGAAAGATAACTTCTCTCCTTTCGGACCTCTAAGAGGAAATGCACAATTTCGAGATTTATCCAATCAGATGCAGTAGGAAGGATTTCAAAAATTAAGAGACATCTCTCTTTGGGATGATCAGGACCTATGGAAAGGGTTGTCAAGACCAGTGCTTTTGAGTTACCTCGGGTCCCAATGTGAATTGTTGTCAACATCTTAAAAGGTTTGGATCCAATTCATGTTTCTATGCAAGACCTTCGCACTTGGAAATTAAGTCTACAATGTAAATACACAATGAAGTTGGGATATGCACATTTGATTAAGTGCTTCTCTCATCCTCGTCCAAGAAGAATATGGTTAAAGATATGGAATAAGGATGGCATACCAAAAGTAATTTTTTTACATTGGAATCTTGTCCATAAAAAAATTCTAACAACGGAAAACTTCAGAAAAAGGAATATTTATGGTCAAACGCATTATGCCTTATGCTTCAATACGAAGGAAACTATACCACACTTATTCAGGAACTATGCCTTCTCTCTTGATGCTTGTTGTTCTGCATTTTCTCCTATGTGTTATATTGACTCCATTTTAGAATCGTAGGAGGAAATGTTCGAGATATGGAAATTAAAATATGCTTGGATTTGAAAGGTGTCTTCTCTTCCAATTAAATAATTCGAATCCCTTCCTAAAATTTTTTTTTGGTCCATTTGGATTGCAAGGAACAAAGTCATATTTAACAATGAGTTTCTTAACTCGTAGACTATTGCTTTCAAAGGAACAACCTTTCTCTTTGAAGCCATTTCCTCTAGGGGTTTCAATGGTAAGGAGATGGAAGATTTAAATTCTTTAGAGAGAAAATGGATTTAGGTAAACAAACAATATCATCTCCCAACTCAAAATGTAATTCATCCTTTTCAAATTAAAGTTCCCAGTTTAGGCTTTCCCAAGACATAAATTGATTAGTGGAGAAAGGCTTGAAATCAATATATTTTGTTTTTTGATAGATCTTCGATTGGAAATCTGGGGGAGACAAGAGCAGGAGGGGTTTCATTTAGCCCTAAAGAAGAAACTGTGTTTCAATTTTCCTGGGTTCTGGGTTCTTTGACCAATAACCAAGTTGAGTTTTTTGCCTTGTGGAAAGGCCTCGAGTTAGCCATGCCAAAGAAAATATTTAATTTATTAATATGTGGAAACTCATTGCTTGTTATTAACCAAGTTATAAAGGCTAGAATCAAAACATTCTCAGATGATCCCCTTATTCTTTAAAAAATCTCTTTTCTAGTGTTTGAATTTGAGCATCTCGATCATTTCCATGTGTATAGACAAATAAACATGATGGAAGACTAGTTGGAAAATTGTGTGAGCCTCTCCAGGCCAAGGAAAAATAGAAATGAATCTTGGAATATTAAAATATGCTCCCGTCTCTTAATTATGGTCATACTTCCAAAGCTTATGGTTGTTGGCCAAGTTCTTGCATTCATTAGGAATTTATGCTCACTCATGCTAAGTTCTCAATATAAGCACTATAGTCTTTTCCTGATGCTAACTTTGAAGCTAATGAGATCTATGGTATGGTAACATTAAAACTACTGGCCACAAAAGTTCAAAATCCTATCCTGGTGGAACATTCTTTGTAACAAGTGGCTTTACTTGGTCCTTGGTTGGAGTGGGTGGGATTTATTATTTACAAGAGGATATATTTTCTGAACATAGGAACAAAGTTAATGTCACGGATCTTTACCTCACACCATCAGTCATTTCCCCATCCCCCTAAATATTTTTTTTTAAGTCATGGCTTATATAATACAATCCGGCTCATGGTTCAACGAAGAGTTTTATTTACGGGCCTCTGAATCTTTTATAGGAATCTACGAGATTCATTTCCTTTTTGGTGACTATTTTAAGGATGGAAAGTTAGCAACCAAAGGCACTAGAATTTGGAAACGATGGCATGTTACTTAATAGAATTCTAGATGACATCGTGGAAAGGTAGCATCGGCCTTTCTAGCTTCTTGTGGAAAAATCTCTAATGGGTTACGGGAGAAGACATTTTCTCTTAGAGTTCGGTTTCTAACTCTGGATACTATTATTATTGGAAGTTGTCAACTTGGTTCATGTGGAAATGACGCGGGGATGCTTTGGAAAAGAATAGACTTTGTTGACCATGGGAAGGCGATCTCACTGGAAATAGCCACAACTGATAAACGATCCCCTTGGATTTTTTTTTTTGGTTGTTGTTCAAACTATAATTTTAATTATATCTTCTCAAACTATATATAAAGCGTACAATTAGTTCCTGGAATGTCACTCACAAATATCTTTGTTCGTTATAGATAAATATGAGGCTATTAATTAAAAAATTACATTCTTTTAATGCATTTTCCATGAGGTAATCAATGTGTTCATTTAGAGATTACTATTGCAGTTAGAAGTGTAAAAGTGTAAATTATGTAGCAGACGCTGAACTATATTGATGATTTCAGGACAAGGACATTCATGATAGTAAATCTCAAGAGTTTGTTAGTTCAGTAGTCTTTGATGGCAGAAGATTTGAACACGTGGATTTTTATTTCAAAAATAGATGGGTGGATGGCTCCTTTACCATTTGAATGTTTTAATTTTTTTTTTTTAAATTTCTAATTTTGAATTTTGAATTTTTATTTTGTAAAATATTTGACTTTTTAATTTTTATTTTGTAAAATATTTGGTTTTGTGTTCGAAAATAATATTAGAAATGTTTTTTAATTTTTCTGAGAGTTAGTACTTTTAAATAAAGTTTGGTTATTCAGTGTTGTTTTTTTTCCTAAAATCAATATTGAAATTTTGTATTTGTTAAAGCAAAAAATTACATTTTTTGAGACAAATTCTTAAAACTCAAGTCTAAATTCTATATAATAAAAAGGGCGCATCTTTGACATCAATAATCTTTTTTTCACTTATGGTGGGTGTTTTTTTTCACTTTTAGGGGGGTTCTCCCTCAGACAAGTTTGCTAGAGTTTTATGGCTTGTGAGCTAGAAGATGATTTTGACGAGTAAATACAACAAAAAATTATAAAGGATTTTGAAAAAGGGAAAAGTGATGGGAGGATACAAGATTTGTGCCTTAGTTTGTCAAAAAAAATAATTAAGGGCATATGGGATAAAAAATTCAACTTCCTTGAAAAAGAAATAGAATATATTTAGGTTCAAGGTCTAAGGAGATATTGCTACTGTTCCTTAGAGCTTTGACCAAGGTATCCTATAATCTTCAAGGATAAATAAGGGAGGGAGATTTCGCAATGGTCACTTTAGAAGAATTTGATGAAAATATTGTTAAATGAAGGTAGTCAAATAAAAATACCACCAATCACTTTGGTGAATCCCTGATAACCATTATCCATCAACATAAATAAGACAATGAAAGATGACTTACTCAATCTAGGATACATCCATCAAATTCTACCAATAATCATCCAAGAGAAGAGAAATATCCACATCAACAAAGTCTCTCCAATATTTTTCTATAATTGCAATTCCATAGACAAATTTAAAGGGTAAGAGAAAAATTGTTGAAAAATGCAGCAAGAAATTCTCAATTTGATTTTTCCTTCATTAAATTATAAAAAAAATCAAATTTCCACACCAACAGACAACTTGGATGTAGTCAACAGAGGTGACATGGCTATTGTCACTCAGTTATCTCAGTAAATTCGATTTGGAGGAGTTAGAATTCAATTAAGCATGTGTGATTACTAATTTGTAGCACTCAAGGTGAGTTAGTTCAAGTTTTTTTCAGTTAAAGTAGTTCTAACTATTGGAGGAATTAGTCGAAGGTTAGTTGTGTAGTGGGACTTCAGTCAAACTCAATCATCATCCAGTTAATTGAACAATCAACCCAAAATAGCTAGTGCATGTAGACAATTTGAGTTCCCTAGTTGTGATGGAGACTCTAAGGCAGTGTTACATCAGTTGTAGACTAGTCTTGAGTGTACAGGTGTTGATGCAGTAAGATGATCAACCTTGGGAATTGTGTAATCAATTTGAGAAATTTCCCAAATAATAGGGGCCTAATTTATGAAGGAATTACACAAAGAAATAGGGGCTCAAGGAGGGGCATAAATTGACTAATTTTGGGTCAGAGCTCCTTAGTGCGGAGAGAGATAGGTTATTCACTTGTAGGTTGTGCTTAGTTGAGCAAAGAAATTGTAAACATCTCTATTCATCAAATTAATGCAAGCAGACATTGAGCTTTTTAGCAGATTGATTTACCTAGGGAAAACATTGTGTGCATGTGTGTTATTTCTCGTTTCATGTTTGCGATTGATGTTATAACTTGTGAATTGATTTCCACAGAGTAGTAGAGTAGGTTTGTGTCTTGTGATTTCGATTAAAATTTCACGAGAATTTGGAAATATACACCATAATTTCTACATGGTATCAGAGTTGAATTCACATTAGAGAAACAATTTTGAAGTTGTTTCTCAAGAGGTTCAATTTTGATGTTCAGTATACAATATCTCTTCAGAGCTGAGAAGATGACCTTCAATAGGCTAAGGCTAGAGTATGCCTTGGAAGGCAGCTCTAATTTCATCACATGGAAGGATTGCATGAAGGTAGTATTGGATGACGATGGATTGCTATAATACATCAAGAGAGATGTTGCAAAACAACAAGCATATGATGCCTAGAACCTTGGTCGGTGGAAGAAAGATGTAGCCAAGGATGGGAGAATAATATTGGAGGGAGTACGGGATCACATTGTCTCAAATCTCCATGGAAAAGAAACTTCGTTCACAATGTGGAAAGAATTGACATAATTGTTCGAGAATAGTAGTTACCATAGGAATTTGTGCTCAAGGATAAACTTCAAAATATCAAGATGCATAGAAATGACACTATTTTGCAGTATCTAAGCAGGTTCACACAAGTTCTAGATGAACTTGGCGAGGTTGGTGTTAATGTTGCATAAGATGAATTGGTAAACCTAAAACTTCTAAGCCTACCCAAGAGTTGGCATAGCTACCAAGATTCAGTGAACGGGAAGGAGAAACTACCAAATTGGGAATGCTTACGGTCTGATTTGGTATATGAGGAAATAAGGTACAATACCAGAGATGGGACTTCATCCGAGGGAGAGGATGAAGAAAAGTTTGCATTGGTTGGAAAGGGAAAGAAGGGAAAAGGAAATAAATCTCAATCCAAACTAGAGTCCAGCCAAGGGGGTAAGAATAAAAATTTGTCCAAAATCAAATACTTCCAATGTCATGAATTCGAGCAGTATGCCACGAAGTTTCAACAGAAAAAGGTAACCAAGAAGACCTTGGGAGGAGCAACGGGTGAAGCCTTAGATTCATAGTTCTAGATTGATTTTAACCTACTTGTATGCAGGCCCAAAATAGTGATGGGGAGCATATGGTACTTGGAGTCATGTGTATTGTTCCACATGACAAGGTGTAGAGAGATTTTTAGTGACTTGGAAGCGAAAGATTTGTAGATGCACATTAAGTTGGGAGATGACAAAAGGTACAATGCGACGGAGGTGGGTATATTCATCTTTTAGAGGGAGTGAAGCTCCCCTCTCGGGCTCAAGGATGTCATGTTTGTTTCGGGCCTAAATAAAAATATCATCTCTGTTGCAGTTCCAGAAGACCATGGTTATCATGTCATCTTCAGCAAAGAAAAGGAATTCCTGATGCACAAAGCCACAGCACAAGTGAAGCATATAGGGGTTTGTGTGAGGAGCCTATATAAGCTAGATGTGGAATATTGTGTTGTATTAAGCACTAAGGTGGAGAAGGTGAAGAGCCTCGGTGTCGGTGAACTTTGGCACATAAGACTTGGCCATTTGCATCATGGTGCCCTGAGTATTATGTAGCAAATAACCATAGGCATCGCGAAACGAGCACTTGAGCAATATGATGTATGCAAATGATGTAACTTGGGCAAGTACACAAAATCCACATTCAATGATCATGACAACAAAGAAAATGCAATCCTAGAAAGGACTCACTCTGATGGTTGCGTACCTTTCTTTATAGCCTCCACCTCCAAACACAAATATTTTGTCATTTTTATTGATGACTTATCACGAAAGTATTCGATCTTCTTCATGCGGAATAAAGATGAGACATTCACCAAGTTCATAAAATTAAAAGCACTGGTTGAGAAAGAAACTGACAAGAAGGTGAAGAATCTAAAGAGCGATAATGGAGGTGAGTATGTGTCGAATGAATTCAAAACTTTTTTCTTAAAATAAGGCATTCGACAAGAGTTGACCATGCCCAGAACCCACAACATAATGGGGTGGTTGAAAGAAATAATCGTAGCAACGTGGGAGCGACGAGGGTGATGTTGCATGCCCAAAGCCTACCACTGCACTTGTGGGAAGAGGCATTCAACAAAACAATCTATTTGCAGAGCCAAAGTTATCATTAGATTATGGGCATGATTACACCGGAGGAGGCTTTCTCGGGGAGAAACTAAGATGTGTCACACTTCAGTATTTTTGGAGCCTCTATCTATTGACATGTCTCCAAAGAATCAAGGAAAGAAGCTTGAGCCGACAGTAGAATTGGGGGTATTTGTGGGTTACATAGAAACTCCACAGAACTACAATGTTTACTTTCCATCCCTCAGAATGACAATTGTGCGAAGGGATGTAAAATTTGATGTGGAGAAAACCATGTGGTTCTCTCTTGAGAGGGAGCTTCACATCCCACCAAAAGAGGAGATCTTAGCTCTAAAAGAGGAGCCTCAGGAAGTTGTGGAGTAGCCACAAATTGAGGAGTAGAGAGTGGAGAAAACCACTAAATCAGAACCATCCAGAGAAGTCAAAAAAAGGACTAGGGAAGCTGATAGACTTGTGGAAGATGAGAGGGAGAATGTGGGAGCTCCTTCAAACTTTTGTAGGAAAAGAAGGTCACTTTATCGGTACATTGGCTACCTGGATCTAATGACTGAGCTTGTAGAGGCTAAGCCATCCTCTTTCGAGAAAGTAGTAGAGAAACTTGTATGGGTTGATTCAATGGTGGAGGAATATGAATCCGTTATAAATAACAATGTTTGGGAAATGGTCTCAAGACTAACAGATAAAACAATAGTGGGTTCAAGATGGATCTTCAAGGTAAAACAGACAACAAATGGAAACATAGAGAAGTATAAGGCTATATTTGTGGCCAAGGGGTACTCTCAAGTTGAGGAAATTAACTATGACGATACGTTTGCTCCTATAGCAAGGTACTCATCCATTAGATCAATTCTTGCTCTAATTGCACAATTATTATGGAAAGCACGTCCATGCAAAATTATTAATGATACCACCTTTTCTTCTCTTCCCGGAGATAAAGGAATAGGAGAATGCCTTAAGGGTTAGACTATAATGTTTAGCAGTCACCCCAAAGTGCACAAACGATATGTTGGGAACACCGTGCATGCATATTAAAAACCAGTACTCTACACAAACGAATGATGAGTTTGAGATTACAAAGTAATAATGGATAGATGTTATTGAGAGTAAAGTGTAATAATGATGGATGTTACATGGAATTATTAGTTTTTTTTTTTTAATTTATTATTTTTTAATTTTTTTTTTGTTTTGATAAATATATTGCAAACCCCATAAAAATTGTCAAATCTATTTCTATAACCAATCAAAAATAAAATATTATATTTATAAAAAAATTAAAACTATTTTTTCATTTTGAAATATTTGTCTTAATAAAAATTTATGAATAGCATTAGAAATTTTTTATAATTTTTTTTGTTTTAATTAAAGTCAATGCTTTTTGACTGAAAACAAACAAAAAATATAACCTAACGTTATAGAAATAAATATTGAAAAAGTGAGGTGTAAAAATAAATTACTAAGCATAAATATCTAGATTTGATAGGTGTACTCTTTATTAAATGTTATGACACTTGGTTTGGTACTTCATACAATGACAATTCATTTTCATAAATATTTAGATTTGATAGGTGTACTCTTTATTAAATGTTATGACACTTGGTTACATACAAGATTTTATTGACTTTTTGTTTTTTAATTTTTTTTTTTCATGACAATTAAATTTTAGACACCATGAAATTAGTCATTTCATGTAAGTAAACTAGTCAGAAAATAGAAATTCAAATTTAAAAAAGTTTAAAATGTATTTTTGATTTTTAAAATATGTAGTTTAATATTCATTTTTTTAAAAACTTTAATGAACTTTATAAAACCTATTTAGAAATTTCAAAACTAATTGAAAATCAAGCCTTTTTGACAAAAAGAAAACAATATAACCTGCTTTTTAACATATATAATAAAGAAAAGAAATATAAGTTTCTTATGATTTTTAAAATAAGAATAAATAAATTCATCCGATTTAAAAATAGAAAGAAGAAACAAACAAGTGATGTGACATTTCACTATACTAAATATAACAACAAATATATGTACATCAATAAAGAAAATAAATATAAGTTTCTTATGATTTTTAAAATAAGAATAAATAAATGCATCTGATTTAAAAATAGAAAGAAGAAACAAACAAGTGACGTGACATTTCACTGTACTAAATATAACAATAGATATCTGTACATCAATAATCGTTCATGTAGACGTTATTATATGTTAGTGAAATGTAATAGGGTAAAGATGTCTAATTTTGTGTAGGGATGAGTAATTGTTATAGTACTAGTCCCACCAAGCCACCAAAAATTGAGAGATGTGCAACCAATATTTAAACAAAAACAAATAACAATAACTGCAAATATGTTTTAATTTATGCCCAAAATTTCCCAAAACATTGATTGGGCGCACAACTGTGCATAAATAGTCTCTTAGTATTAAGAGTACAAATCATATTGTCCCAACTAGAAAATAAATAAAACCATAAATCCTTCCAAAATGGTCTATTCTAGAAGTACAAAGTAGCAGTCACTTCAACCCCCACTGATCAGAATTGAAGTTATGTATCCCAAATGCATATTCATACCTACACATAATAAAAGTTAATGTATGTCAGCCATAACTATTATGTTATTCAACATTTAAACCCATTGTGTTCAATAAATGACACCCAACCCAATAACTTCAATAAATGACACCCAACCCATTCTATTTCACATTAAAACAGATCAAAGCACATGGATCAACAAAAATAAATTCCCATCCATTGGATCACATCCAAAATAATCTAGATCACACATTCAAAATGAATCCATTGCAATCCATGTCCATCCTTTCCATCAATTAAACTCAAGGGCAAAAAACTATAAAAGAAGTTCAATCACTGCTGAAGTTGCATGCTTAACATTCAAACTATTCACCAGCCATGTGTTACACAATATTTTGTCACTGTCCCTGTACTCCCCGTATACGATATTGGAGGACCTCTACAGTATACCCGACATGCTTTTTTGTCATGAAGAAACTCCCATTGTGTCCCTCTTCATGAGCAGAACAATTCCCTTTTGGGTCATTTCCCAAAAAGCTTATGTTTATCCCAATCTACAAGACCGACGCTATTGACCTGAGTCCTCCTCATGCCGATATGCAGGGATTACAAATATCCCTAGCATCGATTGTATTGATTGAGCCCTTTCTCAGTTGCGCCAATCCTCTTTTGGAAAGTTTTTTAAATATGGAGACGAAGCTTCCAGCTCTAGAAGCTTTGTAATAGAAGTCTGGTAAATGGTTAGGCTGGATGGAGTTGAGGAGGTCAGTTTGGGCTCCTTTCCCCTATTAGGATGGAGCTAATCCAAGAGATAAGACCTTCTCCCTCCCCTCCATCCAAGCTATATAAACCTCTCTTCTTCCCAAGCACAAGCTAGTCCTAATTAAGTTATGGCTGAAGTTTTGATTTTGGAGTAATCAACAAGTTACCCATAGTTTGTAGCTCTCTAGTTTGTGTTTAAGGGAGAATTGTGAGTTTGGTTTGGTGTGAAGACTAAAGGGAAGAGCCTTGAGACTACCATTGTTGGGGCTATCCATGAGATGCTAGAAGAAGTGTGTGGGAACCCGGATATGTCGGAGGAGAATGACAACGTCAAGACATCGGTTGTAATCTCTTCTTGAACTAATATAGATGCAACTATCGATTGATTTCCTACATGAAATGTCATCTCGCATATTTATGGCTTAATGTTTCTTGACTTATTAAGTAGGCTAAATGCAATTTGTATGTTATCACGTTTGTTGTTTGCTGTTGTTTACTTGTTTTAGGTGTTCGAAGGAAGGAAACAAAAGATAGCTGGAGCAAGGAAGCAAGATTGTCACCAAGAAGAATAGTGTACTAAGAGGTAGGTCCTCTTATTTGATTCTAGCTTAAGGAGATCTTCCATAGATTGTTTGTTTGTGGCTAGACTCGCTCTCTTGGGCTAGAGGAATTGTTTGTGTCCGCACTTAGAATTTACTTGCACCACAAATTGGCGACTTCGCTGGGGATCCAATCCTTCTATTTGATTGTTTGTAATTTCATGGTTTTTTGTGAAATTTTCTAGTATCACCATTTCCCTTTAGTCCTGTCTACTTTTCTTGGTTTATTGCTCTGGGTCTGAAATTTATAGTAGCAAGTTTGGCCTCAGCCTTAGAAAATTTTTTATTTTTTCCTTGCATCCTCAGTCAGTGCGTTTATTTTCTTTACAGTCGTGCCGATCAACGCGAATTTCTCAAAAATAGTCACGTCGACCCCCTTCTGGTGCTTGTTGTCATTTAGGGAGTCGCACTGATGCCTGTGGGTAAATATTAGGGTTTGCCCTAGATCTCGACCAATGTGTCTTTCTCTCTTGATTTTTGCCTCTAAGCTTGTTTAGACTGTTTTATCCTTAACTGGAAAGCTTCATTTGGTTTGGTTTATGTGCTTGTTGATTTTCCTTCTTTTTACTTGATTTCTTGAGTCCTTGGATGGTTGGTGCCCCTAGGGCATCTAGGTTGTCCTCCATTTAGTTGATTGTGAACTCAGTGAGTCAAGTGGTTAGTGAATTTACTCCTTGCATTTTGTTTGTAGTCCTCTTATTGCTTTGATCTCCATCACACATGTTTGAAAGGTTTCGTTTGCTTAAGTGTCTCTTTTCCAACATAGATCACATTACTTGTCTTGTTTTTGGTACAGTCATTGTGTCATTGGTTTGGAAGAAAATATATTTTGTGTATTTTCATTTGCTTGAGGTTTGATTGTCTCGAAAACTTTTTCATTGAAGTGTTTTATGAAATATGCATTTTGTCATTTCATGAAAAGTACATAATTCTAGTTTGTTACATCAATATATTAGGTTAGTTAGCATCATTGAAGACTAGAGTTGCATTTTCATTTGAAAAGTAAAAAAGAATTATCTTTACTTGTGAAAGGATTGTTTGAAGTGCACTTATTAGGAAAATAGGAATTGGAAAGAGTTTTTCATTAGTTTATTTTCAAAAAGTAAAGTAGTGAAAAATCATTTTGCTTTCAGTTGCTTAATTTTTTGCATTTTATTGTGTTTTCTACTCTCTTTAGTGTAAACAATTCATCGAATTGAAAGAATATTGTCTCATTCAGCTGCATATAGGATTTTTTGAGTCACAACGCTAAGGCCTCAAAAACCGAGACATAATTCAAGGTAAACTTTAAAATGAACTCAATTAGCCTAAGGCACATTTGAAACATAATGATCACATCTAGAATTTCTAGGCTAGAGACATGTTCTGACGTCTTTAAACCTAGCAGCTGTCATTAGCTTCGGCACTAGACAATGCTAGTACGGACTTGTGCTCCTCATGTTGTCGTGTATATAAAGGGAGATCCCATTATGTTACAATCCTTTATCCATAGGAAGTTGAGTCTGCCATCTTATAAACGTGATACACCAAACACAACATTTGAGGAGATTGCTTACTCGTACTTGTCGGTTCGCTGGGAGGTATTTTGCAGTTCACGGTTACCTGGTAATCCATTTTACCTAGATCATCCTGAGTAATCATTTGATCTTTTTGACTCATTAAACTTAAAATATCATCCGAGCGCTTGTCCTTTCGAGCTCGTTTTAAATCGAAAGTGGTAGAGTCGTATTTGTTTCTTTCTCAACTCTTAAAACATGAAAGAGCACCAGTTTTTTTATGCGTCTTAAAAAATTATTGCCCACGATCCCGTAACATCCCTGCTAGTATTTTCTATACCAAATCGCGAGTATTCCTTAAAGTACATTTTAAAGCCTTGAAATTTATCTATCTTTTCCTGTTATTTGAGACGAAGTCATCATGGTTGAACTATCTGGTTCACCTAGATCCTCTTCCTCTCCTCCGTCTGAAAGATTTTTTGAGGATCCATTTCCTGAATCATCGCAGTCACTTGAGGAACAAGGTGTAGAAATCAAAATTGTTATGAGCATTCAACCTTTGTCATCTCGTTCTCCTCCTCCCTCAGATACTGGGTCGCTTTCTGATATTGGCCCGAATTCTCTAGAAAATCTTGTCCAGACACCTGAGAGTTCGCTGACTACTAAAGGTTAGCTTGAACTGGTTGTTTACCCCTTGAATCCTTTGTTTGATCCTGTTTTGATATCACCAAAGCGTTCATACAGTCCGTACGATCAGCTGGGTATTCCTTTGGAATTATCCCCTTGAACATCTTCGGTCATTCATCATCGCTTGTTTCTACCTATGGAATCTGAAGGCGAAATTCCAGTCTCCTCTCTGGGTCGCTCGGAGGTCTCCACTCCATACACTATCGAAGAGGAAGAATACCCTTTTCCACCTTAAGGCTTCCCCTACACGAGAAGAATTCCCATCAGTGTTTATCAATATTTTCCACCTAATTATGTGACTTTAGCACAGTTGGTTTCAGGTACACCTAGTGCCTCGTTGCTTTATCATAACCCTGTTTGGGCATCTAGCACTATTCCTACCATAGGTCCATTCATTCAAAACCCGATCTCCCAATAGATGGTGATTTCTGCAGTTACTTCAGTCCCAGTGCGACCCACCATTCTGAATCCTCTTGTCTCATCAATCCAAGTAACCCGTCCGGTTCAACCGATGGTCTCAAGTCATGTCTCTCTCAGTTCGTCAATCCCTCTAGTAAGTGGACATGTTGTGCTGCCTAGGGAGCCGAATCTGAATGTTTCTATGGTGTCAGGCACAACCAACGTGAGTGGCTAACAAGATCACATGGTTGGGATGAGGTAACCTTCCTCTGGTGCTATTCAAAACCCTACTGGTCCTATGGGATCGAGCAATGTCTAGTACCAACAGGTTGAAAATCTTATTGGTTCATCTGGGTCAATCAATTTCTAGTATCAACAGCCTTATGAGGCTTAGGTTCAGTACCAAACTCCTTATGTTCCATATGGTTCCCAAGGAATGGTCAATCCACCTTACATCCTTCACCCTAGACAGTATGTTCAGCTTGGTCCATCCACCATTCCCAGTGACTATGGCCAGATAGAGTTCAGAAATTTTCAAGGTATCAATCCAAGAACTGATCAACTACCCTTGCAGCAGCAGGGGCAGGTGATGCCGCATCAAGGACAACTGCAACAGCCGTAGGGTCAACCCTTACAACAGTTGCAGCAAACCATGCAACCACATATGAAATATGTTTAACAACCCTCCTAGCCTATGTCTTCGCAAGGCTAACCTCTACAGTCGCAGGGAAAACCTTTGCAGTTGCAAGGTCAAACCTTACAGCAGCAACGCCAACCCGGGTAGTCACAACCCTTATACTCATATCAACAGGTTCAACCCTTGCGAAGGCAAGGTCGGGGTCAAATCCTACAATAGCAAGCCCAAAATCCCAATGTCCAAGGGAAACAGGTCCAAAATCCTTTTGTCCAAGGGCAGCAGGTCTTAAATCCTAGTGTCCAAGATCAACAGGATTAGAATCCTTTTTTCCAAGGGCAGCAGGTCTTAAAACCTTATGTCCAGGGGCAACATGTTCAGAACCCATATGTCCAAGGACAGTAGGTACAACATCCATATGTCCAAGGTCAATAGTCTCAATAGCCTTTTAACCAGTATGTTGCTTATCAACAACCTATGGCTGGACAATTTCAAGGTTTCAGGGTCAAAATCCTACCTACAGGAAAAGCTAACCTACAGTGGTGGCAAAATCAAATGCCATATGGAAAAAACCCTCAACTATGTGGACAAAATCCTTACCAGCAGGGATGGGCTCCTCTGCTTGGACCCACTTATTGAACTCCAATGCCTTCTAATACTCAATTTCCATTCTTGGTTACATTAGAGTTTTCAGATGAGTCTTGACTCACGAATGATCCAATTCTTCATTCACCATACTGGACTCGGGTCCCTTCCAAGATTATGAGTGATTGTCCAAAGTTTGAAGGAAAATCAAAAGAGGACACTCAAGCCCACGTGATGACATATCACCTCTGGTGTTCCTTGAATTCCTACATTGATGATTCCATTTGTCTTCGTCTTTTCCAACGAACTCTTAGACGAGCTACAACCAAGTGGTATATTGAGCTCCCTCGGAATACCTATCATGACTTTAACATTCTCGCCATGGCCTTTCTCACACATTTCCAATTTTCGGTTAACTATGAAACCGACACCCATCTGCTATCCTCACTCAAGCAAGACACTGTGACTCACATATCTGATTATATCCATGAATGGAGGCATAGGCGTCCCTTTATTAAGTTCGAGATTGCAGATCAGTTGTTGGCCGAATGGTTCACCAAATCCTTCGTCAACAAAATTGCTGAGGACATAGCTATGGGGGGATGTGTCACTGAGGAACAAGCCATCGCGCATGCCCAATATCTAGACCTTGTCTATTCATAGTCTGGCACGTTATATGATGTGTTACCCGATGTGCCCAGACCATCATCTGATCTGACGACATCTAAGTCTCCCGCTACCCCTCCTGTCGATGGAGTAATTGGTTCAATGACTCAGACTCCTGCAAAATCTTCTTCCAAACAGAAGTCGGTCTCCAACACTGATTCCAATGAGTCTTCTCATAATGCACCTAGCCCTAGTAAAACCTCAAAGGTCCATGTTATTCAGTCTACCACAACGGACAAATCCTCAAAAGGTAAGAAGAAAGGGAAAGGCAAGGGTAAAGCCGATGCCCCAAAACGGGGTCCTCCTAAGTCCTCTTCTGCTGATGCTTCTCAATGGAAGCCTAAGTATTCGTGCATCATTTGTGAGGAGGATCAATATACTAAGGATTTTCCTAGATGATCCAAAGTTAATCGTTTGCTCAAAGGGACCCCAACTGTCCTAAAAGAGCCGTTTCCATCCCAACAGACTGAAATGTTGGACCAACCTCAATCATCTGTTTCCTCAGGTTCACAAGCGTTCATGATGAGTACACCCATTAATGTGGCTACTAGATCAAAAGATTATCAGACTTCTGTCTTGACAGCAGGGAAAGAAAAAGAAGCTATCCCTTCTTCTTCTACCCCGTCAAGTTATGGTCCTCTTCATATAGAGCGACCTAACCTTGATTCCGCTGTTTGACCACCTGTAGAGCCTCTAACTTGCAGCTAATTATCTATCATTACCTACAGCTTTTCCTCACTTATCCCTCTCTTTTGCCCTATTTTCCTCATAAACCTACCCAGATCATTACATTTGATGTCTTTAAGCATGATTGGTTAACTTTGCTAATGTTTGACTGTTTGTCTAGATTTTTGACATATGCACAGAGATTCCGCAGCTGTCTGGCAATTCCGCAGCCATTCAGCAATTCCGCAGCTATCTAGTCATTCCGCAACCTTTTCATTGATCTCTATGTTCCACGTGTCATTTTGAAAAACGAACCACATGGGCACGTGGGAATGAAGGTGTTAAAGGTTCCTATGCTATTCGTTCAGCCAGCAATGCCACGCACACCTCCGGTCAACGTGGAACAAACTTCGGTCAACAAAGCCAGCTCAAACGGTGTTGCGTAAGCTGAAAGGTCACGTCACTCCAGATGGCGATTCCTCCACGCTACGCAGGTTATGGGAGACAGGATCCAACCTTGGATTCAACCTACATGACGACCGTACCCTCCAGAAAAGCACATGGACCTGTTTACGTGTTGCTGAACCATTTAATTAGCATGACTGTTAGTTAATTTCCCGTTTCATGTTTTACGCAGTAGGCAGTTGTTCATACACCTATAAATCTAGCGTCTGCGTACGCTTAAGGATTAGTTTTTTAGTTGCTGTGTTTATGTAATTGCTGCAATTTTAGTGTATACAGAAACTCTGTTTTAGAGCTGTTGTTTCAACACTTTTTACTGTAATTTCTACATATGAGTTAATAGAAGACTGTGCTGTTTTGACTTCAAGTAGCTGATCTTTCCTTGGGTTTTGTGGATGGAGGGCCCCCATTCATAACAGCCTTTGTACAGTAAAATTTACCTTTATGTTCTTGCCATTTCCTTCTTTCGAATTCAGCAATTTTCCTTTTCTTTAGCACATGTACAGTTTTGATTTACTTTCATTTCCAGCATTTACTTTAAACTGATCTGGATTGTTTTCTGCAGGTGTTAGCCCGAGAATGTGTGTCTTTGTCGTATTTGCTTTATCTCTGGTGGTATTTTCAGTTGTCATATTCATAGTTGCTGCCTTTACTCTGTTTTTCTAGCTTGATTTCTAGTTTAGTTTCTCAAGTTGTATGCTAACATATTGATGGTCTCCTTATCATAAGCTGTTCATCTTTAAGAGATCAGAATACTAATGAATTACAGCTTGCTTTGAGTAGTTTTTGACTTATATCACTAACTCTTTCTTCACTTGTTACACATAACAATGTATGTTGGAAGCAAAATGTTGAAGAGAGGCACAGTGGTGTTATAATTTGTCATCTTAGAGCTTGATTACTTTTTAGACTTATCTCTAACTACTTCTTAATCGTGTTTCACATAGTACTATATGTTGGAAGCAGAGTGTTAGGAAGAGATGAACATTATAATTGATCTTTAAAGTGGTTTCTCTTACCTTTTTATTTGCAGCAGCATGAGTAGTGACTAGTGCCATTAGAAAGTGCTTCTTTGCTTTCAGTTTCATTTCAAGTTTATTTCTTTCAATCTATTTCTTTGCAAGGTTTAGAAGGTAGTTAGAAAACACCAGTTGCACACACTCACTCATTTAGAAATCACCTTACACACACTATCACTCATCTGTTTATAAAATCATCACTCCATCTTAGGAAGTTAAAT
Source organism: Pinus tabuliformis (assembly GCA_031772625.1). Classification (NCBI taxonomy): domain Eukaryota; kingdom Viridiplantae; phylum Streptophyta; class Pinopsida; order Pinales; family Pinaceae; genus Pinus; species Pinus tabuliformis. The sequence continues at coordinate 230,952,804 of CM062815.1, forward strand.
TGACCACAACACCCCCAAACAACAAAAAGATCTAAGAGGTTGCTTAAGTACATATAGTACACCTTCACTTCATCAGCTTACGAGCCCCGGGTTGACATTTTATGATAGCAATTTAGACAACACTAAATTGACTAAACATTTTGACGTCGTTGCCGGGGAAGTGAAATTAAGTAGCCATATTCTTAGAATAAAAAAAAACATAAAATTTCAAGGAAAGAAGTTGATAACCTATCAAAGTATGCTCTCCTCTTGCACTTCAAAGTGATCTGGAGGATCAGAAAAGAGAAAGTTATTGATTTAGTAGTCTCTTGAGTATGCTCTCTTCTTGCACCTAGAGTGACCTGGAAGATCAGAAAAAGGACTATTGACTTGACTTGAAGAAAAATAATAAAAAAATGACATGCATAGAGCTAGAGATTCTAGGGGAAGGTTTTTAGCTAGAGCTCGAAATTCAATTTTTACAAGTCCATCTGCTTCAAGGGATAGACAGGAGACACCTCCCTCATCACCAACCGACACTCCTAGCCCTAGAATTCCTGGAATTCAGGAGCCAAGAATTGACTCTCCCACACCTTCTATTGAATTTGAACCAGGAAGAGACTCTTCTCTTTCTCCTACAGAAAGACCAATTGTAATTCAGGAAGTAGAATCATCTGAAGAAGAAGGAGAAATCTCTTCTCATTCACCCTTTGTAGAGGAACCAGAAGATTTTGAAATCCCTAGGGGAACCATCATGGCAGAGGAAGAAGGAGGTGGTAGAGGTAGAGGTAGAGGAGGAGGAGGAAATAATAACAACAATGGAGGAGGTAGAGGTCCCCTTGGAGGAGGAAATAGAGATGGGGATAACTCATTTGGGTTTCCCATTGTTAATGAGGATTCCCGAGCTACTATGAAAAACATATCGCCATCTGTCCTCCCAAATTTCCATGGGTTAAGGACTGAGGACCCTGAAACATTTTTATTTGAGTTTGAAGTTGTGTGTCGAACTTATGACTATCTGGATGACTCTCAGAAACTCAAATTGTTCCCTTCAACACTGAAGGATCAAGCTTTGAAATGGTTCATGGGGTTACTCACTCAACCCATTAGGTCTTGGGATGAAATGAAACAAACATTTTTGGATAGGTATTTGGACTATTGTATGCCTACTAATCACAAGGACGAGGTATTTAAAATGATACAAAGAGAAGATGAGAGCTTAAAAGATTTACTTGAAAGATTTCAATATAACTTGAAAAGAGAAAAAATGAGTAGCTTGGATGAAGAAACCTTAAAAGCCCTCTTATTAAAAGCCATTAGGGATGAATGGATAGATATCTTGAACATGATGGGGAAAGGGGATATATCTCAACTTTCACTCAATGATATAGCAGAACTATGTATCCATCTCTCAAGGGGCAAATCAAAAACTCAAAAAGGGCCTAGAGATCCTTCTCTCCTTAGAGCAAATAAATCTGCAACAGGATCAGTAAGTAGGGCTGAAATCGGCAATATGCTTGATGAATTTAAAACTGACATCTTAGGGAGTCTTAGTGAACAATTAGATACCCTTAAGATTCACAATAAACAAAAAGCAGAAGCTGAGGCTTTGGCCATTTTTTGTCCGAAATGTAGAAAGAAACATGCTTTAAGGGAATGTCCCTTGGATGCACACATTGTAGAAACATGCGTAATTTGCTCAGAAACTCATGAGACCAAGGATTGCCCTTCAATTCCTGGCCTCAAAGCAGTCTTTCAAGAGGATCCAAATACACTTGAATCTCTCTGTTTTGTTGCAAGGAGACCTTGGCAAGGGCAATAGAATCAAGGGTTTAACAACTCTATGAATTTTCAATCCCAACCAAATTGGAATCCTTGGCAACAACCTTGGCCTCAACCTCAAAATCCTTTTCAAGCATGGATGCAAAGCATGCAAAATCCTTATGGGAGACTTTCTCAATTCTATCAATATCCTCCATCTTTTCAGAATCAGCAAGCTCCACAACTTCCAAATCAAGGTCAACAACTATCATTGCCATACCCTCAACAACAACAACCTCCTCCACAAAATCAAAATTCTCAACTCTTGCTTCAATCCCAGCAGAAGTCAAATCAACTTCCCTCTCAGCCATTACCAAATCCAAATAATAGGAACCCTCAAAATGCTTACATGATGGAAGGTCAACCATTCCCTACCTATATGGTTGTTCCTCTCAATGAAGTACAACTCAGATCAGGTAGAATCCTAGATCAACCTTCTACAAGTGGTCAACAGCCAAGCATTTCTGAGGAAGAATCTCTTAAGGTCAATAAGGATTCTGAAGTATCACTTCAAAACCAAAATATCCAAAAAGAAAAAGAAAAAGAATCAACCTCTACAACTCCCATAGTTGAGCAACCTACATCTTTAGCTACACCTCCTTTTCCTGAAAGATTACAAATTGACAAAGGAGTGGAAAAGCAAATTTGGTTGCCTGACTATAGTTTTCTAGATGAATTGAAGAATGTCTGTATCAAGATCCCCTTGTTACAAGCCATTAAGGAAATTCCCATTCTAGCAAAGACAATAAAGGAGTTGAGTTTGAAGAAAACAGGAAAGAGAACCAGAGATACCAAAAGGATACATCTAGTTGGAAAAATTGCAGACATTATGATGGGTAAGATTACCATGCAAAAGTATGTGGATCCCGGTAGCCCTATTGTCAAAACTCATATTAATGGGGTTGAAATCCCAAATACTTTGATTGACTTAGGAGCCGCTATCAACATCATGAGTAGACAGACCATGGATCAGTTAAAGCTTCCTAACCTTCTCTTTACACCTACTTTACTGCAACTTGCAGATCGATCAATCATTAAACCTGATGGTGTATTGGAAGACATTCTAGTCTCCCTAGACTCTTGGGAATATCTAGTTGATTTTATGATTTTAACTCCCAAGAACAATCTAGGAGGACATCCTCTTATCTTAGGAAGACCTTGGCTAGCAACAACTGATGCTTTTATCAGTTGTAGGTCTGGGGACATGTATATATCAGATGGTAATTCCACCAAGAAGTTCAACTTGTATCCTCCAGCAAAGGCAATAACAGAAATAGGAGAAGATGAGTGGGTCGATGATGAGGATACTATACAACCTGTTCTAACCATCTCTGAGATCAGTGAAGACAGTCAAATTCTAAATACATTGGAAAATTTTGAAATATCTTTAGAATATGACTCTACACAGTTTCAGTTAGATGCAGACATTGAATATCTCTCCTCTAGACAGATGTCTCTCTTCTCAATGGAAGAGTTTGGTAGTTCTACAGTTGAAATCCTTCCAGGAAAAACATTGAACATTAACAGAAACTTGGAAAGACCACAACAAGAAGAATTAACCAAACTTTTGCAGAAACATTCCACTGCATTTGCATGGGAATACACTGACATGAAAGGAATCGATCCTAAGACTTGTATTCATCACATCTATATTGAAGAAAACAGCAGACCTATTAGGCAACCACAAAGAAGGATGAATCCAAACCTTAGGGAAATCGTGAAAGAAGAACTCCAGAAATTACTCAAGTTAAACTTCATTTACCCCATTTCAGATAGCCAATGGGTTTCTCCCTTGGTTATAGTACCCAAAAAGAATGGTAAATGGAGAGTTTGCATTGATTATCGAGAATTGAACAAGGCAACCTTAAAGGATCATTTCCCTCTACCTTTTATTGATCAGGTACTAGACACTTTAGCAGGTAAAACGTATTTCTCATTCTTGGATGGTTTTAGTGGGTATAATCAAATTCAGGTAGCACCTGAAGATCAAGACAAAACCACATTTACTTGTCCATGGGGAACTTTTGCCTACCGAGTACTCCCTTTTGGATTATGCAATGCACCTGCTACTTTTCAAAGGGCTGTATTAGGTATCTTTTCAGATCTAATCCATGATTGTGTAGAGGTCTATATGGATGATTTTACAGTTTACGGTAATACATTTGAAGAAGCTTTGGAAAATTTGGAAAAAGTACTGATAAGATGTAAGGAAACAAATCTTTCTTTAAGTCATGAAAAGTGTTTTATGATGTTTACTGAAGGGACTGTTTTAGGACATCATATTTCAGGAGATGGGATTAAGGTTGATAGATCCAAAGTTGAAGTCATCTCTAAGTTACCTGTTCCAAATTGCCAGAAAGATGTTAGAAGTTTTCTTGGGTTTACTGGATATTACAGAAGGTTTATTGAAAACTTCACTAAGATAACATCTCCTCTTTTCAAATTTCTTACCAAAGACTGTGAGTTCAAATGGGATCCTGAGTGTCAGTCTGCCTTTGAAGCTTTAAAGACTAGAATATCTGAAGCACCCATCTTAAGGGGGCCAAATTGGAAACTCCCTTTCCACATTTCTACTGATGCTTGAGATACAGCTCTAGGAGCTGTTTTGGGACAAAAGGATTTGATCCCTTATGCCATTTATTACACCAGTAAAAATTTGACTCCCATTGAGTTAAATTATACTGTTACAGAAAAAGAGTTCTTAGCTGTGGTACATGCGATCAATAAGTTTAGACACTACATAACCGGCTATAAAACCTTTGTCCATACTGATCACTCTGCCATAAGATATTTAATGAACAAACCTGTTACTAATGGCAGAGTTACAAGATGGCTTTTACTTTTACAAGAATTCAACATTACTGTGTTAGATAGACTTGGAAAACAAAACATAGTAGCTAATTTCTTGTCTAGAATCCAAAACACTAATGAAGATTCTCCAGTAGAAGATAAGTTTCTAGATGAATACTTGTTTGCAGTAACTACCAAGACTCCTTGGTATGCAGATATTGCTAATTATCGAGTTATAGGGAAGCTACCTCTACACTTATTTCCTAATGAGAAAAGGAAAATCATTCAGGAGAGTTCACATTATTCTTGGATTTCTAATGAATTGTTCAAAACAGGGCCAGATTGTATAATCAGAAGATGTGTTCGGGAAGATGAAATGCCTGACATCCTTAAGGCATGTCATGATGAACCATGTGGCGGGCACTTTGCTGACAAGAGGACAGCCTATAAAATCCTTTCTCTAGGATATTATTGGCCTTCTCTCTTTAAAGATGCAAAGCAGTATGTTAGAAGGTGTGACAGCTGCCAAAGAGTTGGGAGACCAACTCCTTCAAATGAAATGCCACTACAGCCACAGGTATGCATCGAACCCTTTGAGAAATGGGCTCTAGATTTCGTTGGACCTATTAATCCACCATCAAAGCAAAAGAAGTATATATTGGTTTGTACTGACTATGTTACTAAGTGGGTAGAAGCAAAAGCTTTGCCTTCTGCCACTGAAAATTCAGTTGTTCAATTTCTTTTTGAGGATATTTTCACTCGTTTTGGTGTCCCAAGGGAAATTGTGACAGATCAGGGAAGCCAATTTACATCTAAATTGATAGAGAAGTTGATGGAGAAATATAAGATCAAGCACATAACATCTACTCCATACCATGCGCAATCAAATGGCCAAGTGGAATCTACCAATAAAGTTCTTGAAGGCATTATCACCAAGACTGTTCATCTTATAGAAGAGATTGGGCGGAAAGGCTTCCTGAAGCCTTATGGGCCTATAGAACTACATGGAGGAACACAACAGGACATTCTCCCTATGAACTTGTTTATGGGAAGGAAGTCTTGCTCCCCATTGAGTTCCAAATCAAGACCTTCAAGATGGCAGTCCAATTGGGGATGAGCCTCTCGGAAGCCCAAAAACACAGAATGGACCAGCTAAATGAGCTAGATGAAATAAGACAAGATGCAATTCTAAGGACCGATCTAGTTCAGCACCAAAGATCTAAATGTCATGATCGTCATATCAAAGAAAGAAAGTTTCAGAAAGGAGATTGGGCTCTATTGTTTGATTCAAAGTTTAAAGACTTCAAAGGAAAATTTCAAACTCATTGGCTTGGGCCATATGAGATTGATGAAGTCTTTAGTAATGGAGCAGTTCGAGTGAAAACTATTGATGAATTTCATACTCCTCTTATTGTGAATGGCCATCGCTTGAAGATCTACCAGAAGCCACTCTCAAAAGAGGAATTTTTCAAGTTGTTTAAAGAAGATTCTGCAATCAGGTTGGTGGAGAAGGATTCTTCTCCTCCATCAGCCTAATCTTTGGTTTTTGAAAAAAAAAAAAAAAAAAAAAAGAATAAAAGTATAGGCCTGAAAACCAGTCTCTGATTGGCAGTCCTATGCAGAAAATCTGAGGTGAAAATCAGGGTCACCTGACACCTCACATTTTCCAAAAAAAAAAAAATCTCTCTCTCCTCCTTGTTCCATCTCATTTCGTTATTTCATCCATTTCATTCACCATCTCATTCATCCAATCTCACTCCACCTCATTTCTTTCCATCCATCCATCCATTACATTCCATCTCACCAATAAAGTCATTATCAGATTTATTTCACACAGCTAAAGTTGTTTTGTGCAGACAGAAGGGTATCACTGCAGTTTCTGCAGCTAAGGAGCAATTCCGCAGCCAACATCCCAATTCCGCAGCCGATACACTTTCTGCACCTGTATATAAAAAAAAAAACACAGTCTGTTTAGGAAGGAATCTGTAGTCCAAAAGTCATTAGCAAAAATTAAAAAAAAGGTCATGTAGCAGCAATAAACAATGAAAGGTTAGCACAGATGAGCAAAAGGAATCAAAGCGCAGATACATGAGGTATGAGCTAATTTCTAAACCTACGGTTATAACATTTTGCATGGTTTACGGATTGTGTTTTTAGCCATTTAATGTAATGATTACCAGTCCTTTCCATTACTCGACCGGAAATCCACGTATCCTTCAAACTTGACAGTCCCTATTCATCACGATTTTTAAAACTCAAGCACGGCTGCTCTTCCATTTAAATTCCTGTACCTGAGTGACGTAGACAATTGTACTACGGCTCTCTGCGTTATGATTCCGCAGCCAAATGTACACTCATGACCGATGTCTAAGGGACTTAACCGTTTCTTCCCATTATTCATAACCCTCCTACGCATAATCTCATTCACGCTGTTGATTCACTTCCGCATTTCCCTTGTTTTCCCACTGTTCTGCTTTATTCACTACTCTGCCACCGTAACCATACTCTGTTTTCTCCTCTTCTAAACTTCGACCACTGTTGTGAGTGTATTACGGCTGTTGTGTTGAAGCCATAAATCAATTGTGTTGAAGCCATTATTGAAGCCGTATAACCCTTTCTCCAAAGTATTAAAACGGAGCTGTAAGGCAAGCCAGAGAGCTGATGGGTAAACTTTTGAGGGCAGAGCCAGAGGGCTCTAAATTTCTGGAAGGATATCCCCAAGTCAAAGACGCTTTGCAGAAGGCAAGTTGGCTCCAGTGCATCCAAAAATTCAAGGGTTATGATAGAGAGGTCATGAAGGCTTTTGCACGTTCTTTCAGAGACAAAGACAACCAAGTGGAGATAGGAGATCTGAAATTTACAGTCACCGAAAGCAGTTTGGCACAGGCCACTTCACTACCACAAACTGGGGAGAGATGGTTCAAAAACCGATCAGTACAAGACCAGCAGTGGAAGCAAATTCTGAAAAATCCAGGTATGGACACTAGCATTTTTACAAAGGGAATCCCTGTTAGTCTTGTCAAAGAAGAATGGACAACTTTGCTTCTGTTAATACAGAAATTCTTTACATGTGAAGGAAGATTTGGAGTTTTGTATGTCTATCATGCCAAAGTTATGATGCATTTCTTAGGAGAGCATGACATTAACCTTCCATACTTTTTACTCTCAAGCCTTAGAAAAATGTGCTCAATAGTCCAAAGAAACCCAAGAAACATTGAGCCACATTTGTACCATCATGGGCTTGTCAAGATACTAGTTGAAGAACAATTGAAAGCAAAAAGAGACACATGGGAAAGATTCCTTCTAAGGAATCATTTCCAAGAGATAGGGGAAGCCTCTGGTGGTTCACCTCAAGTGCCTAAAAAGAGTAGAAGGAAAAGAACAGAGGAAATTACCCCAGAAACTGTTGTCCAAGAAAAAACTGTCCAAGACCTTGTTGAAGAAAAAATTGTTGTACATCATTCTGAAGAAGAAAATGACCCTGAGCCTGCTGTAGACATTGACCAAACAGCCCAAGAAATCATTACAGAAACCCTGCAAGAAATTGTCCAAGAGGCTGCTCAAAAGAAAAAGGAGAGTAGGAAGAGACAAAAGAAAGATAAAGGGAAAGCTATAGCCCAAGAAACCTACCTTACTCCTGAAAATTCCAGTGAAGAGGACACTCAGCCATTAGCACATAGATTGGCCCAACTTCATGAGGCTGCCCGTTCCAAGAAGATGCAAAAACAAAAGCAAAAGCAAAAAAAGGAAAAACAGAGCATCACCACCGTGAGAAGGAGCAGCAGGCTACAAGGCAAAATGGGGGCCACAAAGGAGAAAGAGTCACTCATTATTGACTTGAGCACACCTGAAAAGGTTGCTACAAGACTTGACTTTGAGAAAAGTCCTCCACATATTGAGCATGATGAGACTAGTCCTCCACGTGAGGAAAGTCCTTTTGAGCATGAACCCGAATTTGAGCATGAGCCTAGTCCAAAGAGGTCACCAGAGATTGACCCAGATCAGCAGAAGGTTTATAATTACCTGGAGACGTTAGAACAAGCTGCTGCTGGTCCAAGCACTGTTCTACCTCTTGAGCAACAAATTCACTCACTCAAACAGGAAAATTTTGAGCTTGAAGTTTTAAATCGCCACATCATACAAGAGAATGAAAAATTGAAGGAGCAAGCTAAGGTGGACAAGATGATCCACAATAATACCATGCTTCATCTAGGCCTTTGGCAAAGGAAAAATAGAAAGCTAAAGAAGAAATGCAGGAAGCTAAGCGGAGCTTTGGTCAATCTAAAATTCAGATGCTTGGTGAGGAAACCAAGAGTCAATGTGGCTACGCAGAGGAAGAGGAGAAGACTAGATGTCTTAGCAGAGGCATCTTAGCAGGTAGATTAAACAATGTTTTCTTTGCATGAGGACATGCAACACCCTTGTAGTGGGGGTATGTAGAGCCTCTAACTTGCAGCTAATTATCTATCATTACCTACAACTTTTCCTCACTTATCCCTCTCTTTTGCCCTATTTTCCTCATAAACCTACCCAGATCATTACATTTGATGTCTTTAAGCATGATTGGTTAACTTTGCTAATGTTTGACTGTTTGTCTAGATTTTTGACATATGCACAGAGATTCCGCAGCTGTCTGGCAATTCCGCAGCCATTCAGCAATTCCGCAGCTATCTAGTCATTCCGCAGCCTTTTCATTGATCTCTATGTTCCACGTGTCATTTTGAAAAATGAATCACATGGGCACGTGGGAATGAAGGTGTTAAAGGTTCCTATGCTATTGGTTCGGCCAGCAATGCCACGCACACCTCCGGTCAACGTGGAACAAACTTCGGTCAACAAAGCCAGCTCAAACGGTGCTGCGTAAGCTGAAAGGTCACGTCACTCCAAATGGAGATTCCTCCACGCTACGCAGGTTATGGGAGACAGGATCCAACCTTGGATTCAACCTCCATGACGACCGTACCCTCCAGAAAAGCACACGGACCTGTTTACGTGTTGCTGAACCATTTAATTAGCATGACTGTTAGTTAATTTCCCGTTTCATGTTTTACGCAGTAGGCAGTTTTTCATACGCCTATAAATCCAGCGTCTGCGTACGCTTAAGGATTAGTTTTTTAGTTGCTGTGTTTATGTAATTGCTGCAATTTTAGTGTATACAGAAACTCTGTTTTAGAGCTGTTGTTTCAACACTTTTTACTATAATTTCTGCATATGAGTTAATAGAAGACTGTGCTGTTTTGACTTCAAGTAGCTAATCTTTCCTTGGGTTTTTTGGATGGAGGGCCCCCATTCATAACAGCCTTTGTATAGTAAAATTTACCTTTATGTTCTTGCCATTTCCTTCTTTCGAATTCAGCAATTTTCCTTTTCTTTAGCACATGTACAGTTTTGATTTACTTTCATTTCCAGCATTTACTTTAAACTGATCAGGATTGTTTTCTGCAGGTGTTAGCCCGGGATTGTGTGTCTTTGTTGTATTTGCTTTATCTCTGGTGGTATTTTCAGTTGTCATATTCATAGTTGCTGCCTTTACTCTGTTTTTCTAGCTTGATTTCTAGTTTAGTTTCTCAAGTTGTATGCTAACATATTGATGGTCTCCTTATCATAAGCTGTTCATCTTTAAGAGATCAGAATACTAATGAATTACAGCTTGCTTTGAGTAGTTTTTGACTTATATCACTAACTCTTTCTTCACTTGTTACACATAACAATGTATGTTGGAAGCAGAATGTTGAAGAGAGGCACAGTGGTGTTATAATTTGTCATCTTAGAGCTTGATTACTTTTTAGACTTATCTCTAACTACTTCTTAATCGTGTTTCACATAGTACTATATGTTGGAAGCAGAGTGTTAGGAAGAGATGAACATTATAATTGGTCTTTAAAGTGGTTTTTCTTACCTTTTTATTTGCAGCAGCATGAGTAGTGACTAGTGCCATTAGAAAGTGGTTCTTTGCTTTCAGTTTCATTTCAAGTTTATTTCTTTCAATCTCTTTCTTTGCAAAGTTTAGAAGGTAGTTAGAAAACACCAGTTGCACACACTCACTCATTTAGAAATCACCTTACACACACTATCACTCATCTGTTTATAAAATCATCACTCCATCTTAGGAAGTTAAATTGACCACAACACCCCCAAACGACAAAAAGATCTAAGAGGTTGCTTAAGTACATATAGTACACCTTCACTTCATCAGCTTACGAGCCCCGGGTTGACATTTTATGATAGCAATTTAGACAACACTAAATTGACTAAACACCACCTTCTCGAGGGGTGCTACAAAATTCCTCGTACAATCCCATTGCTCGAGCCACTCAACACTATAATAATGTTGAGGATTTGGATCAGGTGCCATCAACTATGTCTGCTCTCAAGGTACTACAAAGCTGCCCATCTCAGCAAAAATCATTACTGTTGGCTATTGAGGGTATTGATCCTACTGATTCAAATCTTATATGTTTTGATCTAGAAAACCATGTTCCGTGTCTTCCTCAATAGATAGCCTTTCTCATTCAGGTAATCATCAATGAGAAAACCATTCATAGAACCGTCATCGATGAAGGTGCCTCTACCTGCATCATGTCAGTCACTTGTTGGAAGGTAATTAGTTCTCCTACTCTAAACTAGTCCCCTAACATTTTGGAAGCTTTCGATGGGTGCGATTCAAGACCATTTGATGTCTTAGCAACCTTGCCATTACCTTAAAGGGCAAGACAGTACACGTTGAGGTAGAGATCATTGAATCTAATCTCAATTATTATCTTCTACTAGGATAGAGTTGGACCCATGCCATTAATGTTGTAGCCTCCTCCCTATTCCGTGTGATTCGTTTTCCCCATCTAGGGAAGATAGTCACAGTCGACTAACTATCCTTCTTTGCCTCTTCCTCCTCACATGGAAATGTTTCGTATGTCAAGTACACTAGTGCTCCTTATGAGAGTATGGGGGTAGGGCTTTTTATAGATCTTTCTTTGATGGGAATTTTTCTGCTCCCACCTCCTCATGTTGCCTCTGTCCACATAATGTCAGTCAAATCTGATCCTTGGGTCATACCTTCACCGAATATTCTTGATACATGGGGCTAGGTTATGCCACTAAGTCTGGCTGAAATCAATTATGTGAAAATTGTTTTTGCCTCAAGTTTCGTATCCTCTGATATTCCTGTGTCGAGGACATCTCTTGATGTGTATTCTCATTCCGCGTGGCTTGGTTCTGACCTGGTGGTCATGTCTATGTATCTTGACAAGTTATATTCTCCACTACCTCTTGACATGTCAGTTTCTCCTTTCATGGTCAAGTTATTTCAACTAAGGGTACCTTTATCTCTGCATATATTTAGGTTTATACTCCCTCCTTGAGTTTTCCCTGATTGCCCATTATTGCAATGGGGTTGTCCTATGACTCGTAAACCTCCCTCACCCACGGGGCATGGGGGCATAACCTTATATGAGTTCTACTCTATTATTTGGTCGAGTCGATGCTTACTCATCATGTTAATGGTAAAACTCCGATGTTCATCTGTGTTGATTAATTACCCAAGTCCGAGCATGGACTCTCTCAAAAAGTACTATGCTTAGGTCATCTTGCATGGTTACTTTTTTACAATAGTGAGTCATTCATTTTTGTACAGTGTGGTACTGGAGTCATGTTTCATCTCTTTTCTCAACTTGTAAATCTCAAATGAAAAGATCACCAAGTATTTTTCCCTTTTTAACTCGTAAAAAAGAATAAAATGGGGGGTCTGCGTTCAAGCTCTTTTCTAACTCTTTAAACACAAAAAAATTGTTGAGCTCTTGTCATTTTGAACTCGTTAAAGGTTGTGAAGCGTCATGCGCCCAATATACGTTTACCCCTTTTCAGGCTAGGATGCACTATTTACGAAAAGGTACTCCTTGAATAAAATAGTCAAGCGGTTCTCTCAAGTATCGTTTTCTACACTTTTGGGCTTGAGAGACACAAATGTACGAAAAGGGACCATGTGGAGTTTTCTTTTCCATGTCTTTTTCAAACTCTATAAACATGAAAAATATATTGAGTTAAGCCTTTTTCGGACTCGTTAAACCATTAAACAACATTGGATTTGTCACCATGATGAACGTGAGCTTCTCCTTCCTAGGGCTCATTAAACTTACTAGGTCAAATTCATTCGAAGGATGAACTTACAGTGCAAGCATATGCTATCCCCTTCAAGCTTGCGATAAAAAATAATTGGGGTACCTGCTAGAAATGGTGGGGGAAATTTTGGAAATTCTATTAGTCGTGTTGATAGCTCACTCTTGAACATGACACTTTCTGCTTCGTGTCGGGTTGGGATATCCTCGTTTCATCATTGACCTTCCTGGTTTGGGCCATTCATTTTTGCCTTCCATTTGATCTCTACCATGTCACCATGACGACCGATCCTATGGATCCAAAAGCTTCCAAACTCCGGAATGATGTCGCTGATATGTTCAAGAGTTAGTCCCTCTGCAGTTACAGTTACTCCTGATTCTCTGTATCATCTCAAATCATTTGCATCCCTTTGTCTCATGTCAATTATGTGGGATATATCATGGCCCTCCTTCGACATGGTCGCTTCCCATCGACTTCAGCTCATTATCCGAGAAGCTAGCTGGGAGACTCCCTTCTACTACCTTACAGCTTGCATGCCCTAATGGCAAGTCCTTCGCACTTGATGACAACTTCACATCATTGGCTTTCAATCTGGTGATTTCACGGGTGTTCAACATCAGTTCCTTTATTCACATTCTACGAACTGTTCTTCTAGTACCTTGAGAGCCATTGTCATTATTGGTGGTTTCTCTCACGCTTGTTAACGGTTCACATCATTGACTGATAATCAATTGACTTCTTAGCATGTTAGACTTCAACACATTCATTCACATGATAGAATTTGTACTTTGATCAGGTCATTTGGAGCGCAAGACCCCGAGCTAAGATTACACAAGTCCAGGTTGCACGATGATGTGACATGGTCATGTTGATATACATGTCCCTTTCAGATGGATGGCTGTGACTATACCATGACTTTTTATATGTGATCCTTCTCATTATTTGGTGGCTGCGACCATACCTTGGTTTCATTATGATCCTTTCTGTTGGATGGTTGTGCCCATGCCTTGGATCCATTTACATGATCATTCTCTGGATGGCTACGTCCATACCACAATTCATGTATTATTATTTAGAGTTTTCAGTGATGTATATGTATCTATGCTTGATTGCAGGTTTTTGATGACAAACTCCGATTCCCCGCTTCCACTTGTAAAGCATTTCACCCCACTCTAGCTTGACCTTTACGCTTTTTGGGGCATCTGTTACATAGAATTTTGTCAATATCCCTGTACTCCCCGTCTATGATCCTGGAGAACCTCTACAATTTACTCGACACGCTTTCCTATCATGAAGAAACTCCCATTGTGTCCCTCTTCATGAGCAGAACAATTCCCTTTTGCATCATTTCCCAAAAATATTATGTTTATCCCAGTCTACAAGACCGACGCTAATGACCAATGTCCACCTCACATCGATATGCAGGGATTACAATTGTATCTAGCACCGATCGTATCGATTGAGTCCTTTCTCAGTCACGTCGATCATCTTTTCGAAAGTTTTTTAAATATGGAGCCGAAGGTTTTAGCTCTGGAAGCTTCGTAACAGAAGTCTGGTAAATGGTTAGGCCAGATGGAGTCGAGGAGGTCAGTTTGGGCTCCTTTCCCCTATTAGGATGGAACTGATCCAAGAAATAAGGCCTTATCCCATGAGAAGAGGAACCATCTCCCCTCCATCCAAGTTATATAAACCTCTCTTCTTCCCAAGCACAAGCTGGTCTTAATTAAGTTCTGGCCAAATTTTTTATTTTGGAGTAGTGAACAAGTTACCCATAGTTTGTAGCTATCTAGTTTGTGTTTAAGGGAGAATTGTGAGTTTGGTTTGGTGTGAAGACTAAAGGGAAGAACCTTGAGACTACCATTGTTGGGGATATCCATGAGATGCTAGCAGAAGTGTGTGGGAGCCCGGATATGTTAGAGGAGAACGACAACGTCAAGACATCGATTGTAATCTCTTCTTGAACTAATATAGATGAAACCATCGATTGATTTCCTACATGAAATGTCGTCTCGTATATTTATGGCTTAATGTTTCTTGACTTATTAAGTACGCTGAATGCAATTTGTATGTTATCGTGTTTGTTGTTTACTTGTTTTAGGTGTTTGAAGGAACGAAACGAAAGATAGCTAGAGCAAGGAAGCAAGATCGTCAACAAGCGGAATAGAGTACTAAGAGGTAGGCCCTCTTATTTGATTCTAGCTTAAGGATATCTTCCATAGATTGTTTGTTTGTGGCTAGACCCGCTCTCTCAGGCTAGAGGAATTGTTTGTGTCCGCACTTAGAATTTACCTACACCACACCCTGGGGAGAAACCATCACATAATATCTCACAGTATATCCAGGTTAGTTATTTCAATTACGACACAATTTTCTTACAATTTTATTTTCATTTCTCACCTTTCTTATTCAATTTTCATACAACTTTATTTTAATGAAAATATATATTTTTTCTATTTTCTATATTTTGAATCATTTTCAAGTTGGCAAAAAAATATGGCACAACCATAATACGTATTATTGGTTAGTATGGCTAGCTATAGATGAAAAAGAAAAAAACTCGTTTATAATTGAACATAAATTCTTTTCTACAGTACAATTTCCAAGTGGGAAGGACTTGATCTAAAATTCTACACATTCATTCCAAAGTCAAAACAATGTCATAAAAACTAGTTCCTAAATTAGAATTAATTGGAAGATGAGCCTCCTAGCTACAATTTAAGAATGACTAGATGACCACCTGAATTAACAAGGGGAATCCACAATTTTTTATCAAAAGGTTGTCTAGGCTTTAGCATAAATTGATGACATGCGGAAATAAATAGTGGCAAAGAATTTAGCGATAAATGACAGCAGTTGTTTTTTTCAGAAGAAAAAGACATTGACTTATTTATATTAGTTAAAATATCATACATGCATCTCAGTGAAAATGGAATGTCTAGAGAGATAACAAACTGGCCATGTAGAGAAAATATGTCTCATGGCATCCAAAAATCAATGTGTGATAGGCAATTCCATATACTGAATCAAATACATATGTTCAAAAATGCAAAAAAAAACAAACCAGAGAAATATTGCCATAGCAACAAGGAGCATCAGAAGGATGTGATATAGAAGATAGAACAGTAAATCAGGATCCATTGTTATGGTAAGTGGATCTCGCCAACCTCTTTGATATGCTAAACTGACTATCAGTGACAAACTTGGAATGGAAAAAATAGACATAGAAATTCCTTTATGCTTTCTTTTCTTCCAGTACTTGTCATATTTGTTGAGACATGAAACCAATCTAGATGAAATTTAGATTAAATTTATAGTGAATAAGATTAATATCATCGTTGTTTTTAGAACATGCGGTGATCTTTGTCATTTCTCTCAGTTGCATTTCAAGATGAAATCTCTATCAATTTCTTTTCATTTGTTTTCCCTTGTAACATTTTCATAATCACTATGTTTCTCTATAACCTACTTACCTATTTAGCATTGAAATTCTCAAGACACTTCATCTGTCTTTTAGATTTTCTTAAACCCACATTATCCTTCCCTTCATCAATTGTGACATCTTCAAATGGGAATAAATTACAATAAGTTTTTCACTGTGATTCTCTTCAAAAACATCAACAAACAAATTAACATCAAAATATGGAACTAGCCATTATGTCTTTTTTTACAACCCATTGATGAGAGATCAAGTCTAATGGGAGTGAAGTTTTTTGGCAAATTTTCCTTACTAATTCTTTTTGGCTACCATCTATTCATAGAGCATGTATAATTTATTGGAAGTAATATTTTTGGTAAGCATTTTTCTCACACCCATATATCGATCTACAAGTGTTTTTTGATACATATGAGTGTAGTTGGGTTTCACTAAATCATCTAGGAAATGATATGAGGGACCAACTCAATTCTCTATAAGTTTGAACATATACATAACATAATAAACCTCTATCCTAACCATACACTTTAAATTTGATGTATTAAATACAATATGATTTAAATTTGATATCTTTGAACCTTGTAACAAATTATATCTTAATCCTATTGCAGGCCCATGACTTATTGCTCCAAATCCATATATAGGGCCATTGTATAACAAAATTAAATATATTATAGAAAAAACTTCTTTTTATAAGTAGTGCACTTTATAACTAGGACCAAGAACATAGCTAAGGCTACCCGTAGTAGCCAAACAACCTGAAAAATTACCATGTATTCCCAATCAAAACCTAGGATGTCTGTGAGTTTCTGCAACCTTGTCAGACTTTAAATGGAGACTTTACAGTTTTCAAGATTTATGGATTTAATTTAATTCAGACCATAATAAGGCAGTGCACTTTATAACTAAGTCCAAGAACACAACTAAGGCTACCGTTAGTAGCCAAACAACTTTTAAAATTATCATGTCTTTCCAATCCAAACCTATGATGTCTATGAGTGTCTTGAAGCTTGTTAGACTTTAAACTTTATAGTTTTCAAGATTTAAGGATTTAATTTAACTAAAACAATAGTAAGGCAATTCACTTTATAACTAGGTCTAAGAACACAGCTAAGGCTACCCTAAGCAGCCAAATAACTTGCAAAATTACCATCCCTTCCATATCAAAACCTAGGATGTCTATGAGTGTCTCGAACCTTGCCAGAATTTAAATGGAGACTTTACATTTTTCAAGATTTAAGGATTTAATTTAATTCAAACAACAATAAGGCAATGCACTTTATAACTAGGTCTATGAACACAGTTATGGTTACCATCGACAACCAAACAACTTGCAAAATTACCATGTCTTCCCAATCCAAACCTAGGATGTTTATGAGTGTCTCCGAGATTGTTAGAATTTAAATGGAGACTTCTTAGTTTTCAAGATTTAAGGATTTAATTTAATTGAAACAACAATAAGGAAGTGCACTTTATAACTAGGTCCAACAACATAGCTAAGGTTACCCTTAGCAGCCAAACAACTTTCAAAATTACCATGGCTTCCCAATCCAAACCTAGGATGTCTGTGAGTGTCTCCAACCTTGTCAGACTTTAAATGGAGACTTTATAGTTTTCAAGATTTGAGGATTTAATTTAATTTAAACAACAGTAAGGCGGTACACTTTATAACTAGGTTCAAGAACACAACTAAGGCTACCCTCAGTAGCCAAACAACTTTCAAAATTACCATGTCTTCCCTATCCAAACCTAGGATGTCTGTGAGTGTCTCCAAGCTTGTCAGACTTTAAATGGAGACTTTACAATTTTCATGATTTAATAATTTAATTTAATTCAAACAACAGTAAGGTAGCGCACTTTATAACTAGGTCTAAGAACATAGCTAAGGCTACCCTTAGCAACGAAAGAACTTGTAAAATTACCATGTCTTCCCAATCCCAACCTAGTGTGTATGTGAGTGTCTCCAACCTTGTTAAACTTTAAATGGATACTTTACAGTCTTCAATATTTAAGGATTTAATTTAATTCAAACAAAAGTAACTAGACTAGATCAACTCTTAACCAGAAAAGGAACCAGGTGTCACTTTTTCTAGTTGAAATTCCTCCTAGATCTTCCTTCGTGCTTGAAGAGTGTTATCTATAGGAATAAGAGTATTGACAAACTCAAAACAATTCCCAAAATAATTTTGACAAACTCAAAACTATTCCCAAAATAATTTTGACAAACTCAAAACTATTCCCAAAATAATTTTGACAAACTCAGAACCATTCCAACAATACGAGAATCACTAACCATTACTAAGGCATGCTAGAGCTTTTATTTAGCTGATAAATTCTTGTAGCAAGGTAAGCCTACAACTTCCTATGTGATGCTTGGAGGTTGTGATGATTAACAAAATGGCGGCCAATCGAGCCTGCTTACACATCCTTTGTTTTTTCATTCAATCAATAGGGAGCGCATATGACGAGACAAAATCCCTAGTGGACGTCGTTCCACTTCGGTTTCCGTGATCTTATCATCGATCAAATGAGTGAGGAAAAGATCCAGTTCGGGCCCAAATCAAAATTGGCTGGGATATGCTCTCCTTGTACTAGATTCCGTCAGGCTATAAAAATATTGACAAACATGAGGCTAAATAATTTAATGACAAACAACAATAATTAGACCAGATCAACATCTTATCTATAGGAATACCAGTATTGAAAAACTCATAACCATTCCAACAATAAAGTTGAAAAACTCAGAACCATTCCCACAATAAACTTGACAAACTTCGAACCATTCTTGCAATAGCAAAATCCCCACACATTGGTCCCAGACAATACAACACAGGGTGGCAAAGACATCGAAGAAAATGGGTAGGAAGAAACCCTTGACCCTCACTTAGTGAAAAAGTTTATCTCCCACCAACCGCGACAAGTGGCAACGTAAAAAGGACAGGTTTCATACCGTTGAATATGTGGAGTGCATGCTGATTTCTAGTGTAGAGTGGAGGGTGCGTACAGCTTCCTCCATCCCTGGTGGTTGTGATGATTAGTAATAACAATATTGACAAACATGAGGCTAAATAATTTAATTAAAAACAATAGTAAGTAAACCATATCAACACCTTATCTATAGGAATACCAGTATTTACAAACTCAGAACCATTTTGAAAATAAATTTGACAAACTCAAAACCGTTCCCACAATAAATTTGACAAACTCAGGACCATTCCCATAATAGGAGAATCACTAACCATTACTAAGGCAAGTCTAGAGCTTCTATTGAGCTGCTAAATTCCTTTAGCAAGGAAATCCTACAAATTCTTCCATGCCTCAAGATTGTGATGATTATGAATAACAATAATGACAAACATGAGGCTAAACAAATTAATTCAAACAAATGTAATAAGTAGATCAACATCTTTACTAGAAAAGGAACCAAGTGTCACTTCTTTTATTTGAAATTCCTCCTAGTGCTTCCATCATGTCTGAAGACTGTTATCTATAGGAATAACAATAGTATTGGCAAACTCAGAATCATTCCCTATAGAGCTTCTATTGAGCTTCTATTTATTGTCATAAAACTAAACAATATTGACAAATATGAGGCTAAACAGTTTAAGTCAAATCATAGTTAAAAAAAAAACTAAACTAGATCAACATCTTATCCAAAACATTTTATCCAAAACATATATTTATATAATTGAAGACATACAACCAATTCTGGGTCAATTTCAACACATTGGAAGTAGTTTTCCAAGTACAAATAAAATCATGGTATTTTAAGAGTAAAAGTTATCAAAACAAAAATCACTGATATATTTGAAGACATACGACAAATTCATTCTGTAGATTTGATTTATCAAGGATACTCTCAAAAAATCCTATGTATGAAAATCTCTTAAGTTTTTTTTTTTCTCGGTAAATCTATTCTATTTTATTATGTACAGAAGAAAAACATTACAGGCATATATTCAGATTGCCCAAGGCCGACTGTGGCTCTTTGGAGCATGATTTCTCAACACCAGACCCGCCCTCGCAGGGGCTGCTCGACCAGACAAAACTATCCTCACAGTACATTAAAATATGACAGTGAATCTTTACCATGCAAAAAACATCCCGCATAGGGGCACCGGAGCAGAGTAGAACATCCCTCGCAGGGGCAACAAAAGAGTTATAGAAATAGTCGGAGCCGACATAGACATAAACGTAAACAAGAGGGACATAGCCATAGTAGACATAGACAGAAACATAAACCAGAGAGACATAGACATAGATATAGGACCGGAACAGGACCTGCACAATTGTGGAAAACGACAGATTGAACCAGTGGAGGTTAGTCCTCCGGCTTCTCCTCGACAATTCTGCACCATCCATACTTCTCTCGCTCTTCTGCAATGGGGAAGGAGTCCCAGTCTTCAGCAGTGTTCTCCTTGGATGTCGACGCCTGCTGAGCCTGAGGGCTGATGGAAGCTTGCACAGGAGCCCCCGCCGGTCTTTCCTCGTCACCTTCCATGCTTTCGTCTGGGACCTCCTCATGATTGCGCGAGCCACCTTCACCATCCTGAGTTTCCTCAACGAATAAGACCGAAATGTGAGCATTAATGCGTGGTTTATTCTTCGAGCTGCCAAAAGTGAAGATGGCTGAGCCAAATGTAGGAAGAGGGTCTGGTTCAGAGCTTGGACTGCTCGCATCCATGAACTGTCTCGCCTGGAGGGGATTGGCCTCTGCCCTTCTATGGAAATTACAGCGGCAACATTCGAGATGGGGCTCTGTAGCTGGAGGACGAGAAGACCCTCCTCGAGCAGAGCCTCGTCGACTGAGCAGTCTTTGTCGGGGTCTAACCATAGTTGTAGGAGTACCAGCGGCTTGAAGCAGTATTGCGATTGAAGACCTTCCCAACTGGATACAACCCCCAACTGAGTTAGCGTTGCTCTTAGCAGACCTGGGACAAATCTCAACAGAGCAAAGGCGGCAACCATCAGAGTTTCCGACCTGGAGGCAACCCTCTCCACCTTGAAAACTGGCCTTGACAGCAAGAGTTGTGGCCTGTAGAACAGAACAACACGCAGGAGCCTAAACCTTGTTACCACAACACTGAGCTTGACCCTACTCCATACCTTCAGCCACCTTAATAACCTCAACATTCCCTTGATACTTGTTTTCCATAACTACAGATTGCAGTCGCACCAATGAACCGGACGCTGCATTGAATTCCCATCACCCTCACCTGAGCTTTTAATCTTCGGGGGCGAGAGATGCATTAGCATTTAAGCTTGAGCTTAAGGCTCCACATGGCTGGCATGTGGCTCCTCCCTGCCACCCGTACTATCACCCGCATCCGGGAATGAAAATATCTTAAGTTGCTACTAACATACATGTTGATAATTGCGTGTAATAAAGAAGAAATATTTTTGGCTTGTACGAAAGAATAATTTTCAGTTATTCTTAAATAAATGCATACAATAATTCTGTAAGTAGTTGCATCTATGGAAAGAGTTAGTTATGTTTCTTGACAAGGAGAAGTGGTAGGAGAGTGACTATGGGTGCGTAGATGCGATGCCCTTCATTAGATGAGGACATGATAAGTGAAGTGAATGACAATAATGTTCTAAAAAATGTTGTTGAGGATGACCATGTGACTGAAGCTGAAGTTGTCACACCATCACCCACAAAGCCATCATCAACCACAGTCCAAGGGGCAAGTTCAACTAAAAATATGAGCGCTATAAGAGCTTGGAAAAAAGAAGAAATGTTAGCTACAATTGATTAAATAGAGTTTAATGGATATTCAGTTTGGGCATCTGCAAAAAAACATGGTACTCCTTCCTCATCAATACATTATTGGATAAATGGGCTCACTCATACAAAACTTAGAGGGCCTCTTACAATTATGACTGAAGAGGAGGAGGTTGAGGTGGTTGAGTGGTGTAAAGAGATTGCCCAATTGGGACATGGTCTAGATTTTGTTGATCTAAAGATGATCTGAGGTTGTCATTGATGTCAACCCAAGCAGCACTAGGGGCTACCCTGATCTTGCAAGGGAATTTTAACTTTAAAAGTTACTCTATTTTGAGTCGAGGATCTTATAGATAGATTCTACTTGTCGAGATGTTTCTGTTGATTTATGGCACGCCAAGTAATTCTTCACGGTTTGAGAGATATTCATGTTTGAAGTTAGTAGCCTCCGTTAGTGGGCTAAAACCCTATGGGGTTGTGGCATGGAACTCATAATTGGTTATTTTTATTGAATAGTCATCAATTAATAATTTTTTAAGCTCCTAAAATCCCTCCAACATTATCTGTAGAAGCCCCTCTCATCTCTATAAAAATAAATCTCATATATCCTACAAAAGAAGTGATCATGGCATGTTCGCTATAACTTCATTTTTTCGAAGTCTTAGATTCTGAAATGAAAACCCATTTGACTAGATATCCTGATGAACATCGTGATTGAATTTTAGATCTTGGTTAACTATATTTTCGGAGATATGATCTGTGGAAGTTAGGGTTTTTGCAGGCTCCTGAATTTCATCTCAAAGAAGTGACCTAGGGAAAATCATCATAACTCTCTCTCTGAGAAGAGGATTTGAATTTTGTAAAAAGTCATGGATAGTGAATGGAATTTTTTTTTCTATGTATCAATATTAGAGCCTAAGGAGGAAACAATGACACGTGGCTCGTCGTACAATTTTTCTCTACTGAAGTAGTCCATAATTAGGTCATTTTGAGAGATTGGGCATAACTTTTGCTTGAAGAGTCCAAATCAGGTCAGGCCTATGGCATTGGAAAGAAGACTTAGAGGGCTTCTAGAGAACTTAATATCACATGTTGGAGATCTAAAATCGTAGAGATACATCAGATTGAATATCATGCTCCTAGAAGGTAAGAAAAACTAGATCAAGTGTTGTCAAGGGATGCAAAGGACTAGACTTTCTAGGGCAGAAAAGAGCAAGGTGTAGAAAAATGATGTAGAAGAGGTAAGCTACAGGTAAGTATCTTCTGTATATGCATGTTCATCTCTTAATTGCATTAGGTTCTTTGTATTCTAATTTTTTGTTTTTGTTTAGCAATGACATATGCTCTACAGGATGAGGTAAGTTTTTCTATTATCATGTCATGGGTATTTCCTTGAAGACTTTTTGCACGTATTATGTATTAATAAAGAGAAGAAACAATGCATAATATAATGTTCTGAAGAATGAGAAAGGGTAGCATGACAACAGCAGCAATCAAGGTGTAGAATAGAAGTAAGAAGTTCACCACATGAAGTCTTCAAGTGGGAAGCACTCCATACAAACATTGTAAAAGTATCATTGTACACAGTCATTGTAAAAGCATCTTTGTAAGATTTGTACAATATTTTACCTGCCAAGAGTTGAAGAGGTAGTGTCGGGAGGTCTACGATCATCATTAGGTGGTTGTCTCATAGTTGGGGTTATGGTCCAGTGTATCATCTTCTTCTACATCATTCTATATCATTGTAAAGTGGACCATTTTCCTTGGTACGGGAGTCCATTCTTCTTTTATTCTTCTATAGAGTGGTAGGTTGGTGCTAGGGTGGTGCATGAAGTCACCAAAAGTTTCAAGCCTATGAAACTTCATGGTGGTAGGGTGGTGGTAGGGTGAGTTGTAGCTCATTCAGTGTTGCGCATCCGTTCAATTGAGTACTGAAGAATGTTGGGCATTGGAGCATCCATCCAGTGGTAGTTGGAGAATAATTCTTTTCTAGATTCTAGGAAGTTGGAGCTTTCTTTTGAATTGCAGTTGAAGATTAAAGAATTATTAGAAAAGCATTTGGTGGTTTTTGACCCGGAGGTGGTTTTCCACCTAAAATTTTTGTGCCTCCTATGTTCTTTTATTCAGTGTTGTTACTGTATAAACATGAATGATAATTGAAGATTAACTAATTATCTGAAAAGGTTTAAAAGTTATAATTGCTAAGGAATATT
Source organism: Pinus tabuliformis (assembly GCA_031772625.1). Classification (NCBI taxonomy): domain Eukaryota; kingdom Viridiplantae; phylum Streptophyta; class Pinopsida; order Pinales; family Pinaceae; genus Pinus; species Pinus tabuliformis. The sequence continues at coordinate 230,976,877 of CM062815.1, forward strand.
GATTCAGCTCCCCCCAATATTTTCCAACAAGTGGTATCGGAGCTTTGTTCCTTCAGTAACAGCTTAACCACTGGAAGTCAGTTTTCAAATCATAGAGATGGGAAAGTCAAAGAAGCGGGTTACAATGATTTCAAAGGAAGGTACATGTACAACAAAATTTCAAGAAAGTGAGTATTGTGTACCAACCCCTGATTTTGATGCAGATAATTACTGTATATGGGAATCCAAGATGGAAGTATCTTTGCAGGCACATGGATTATGGGAATCAATTGTTTCTGAAGACACATCTACCGACGAAGCTAAAAGGTACAATTCAAAGGCCATGAATGTAATTTTGAATGTTTTTCCAAATTCTATGAAAACAAAAGTTGTTCAATGTTCAACAGCTAAAGCTCTTTTAGAAAAACTTCATAATCTCTATTCAACAAAGAAATCAGTTCAAGATGTTATTGAAAACTCGGATCCTTCTGAGTATGATGAAGAAGGGTTGACCATAGAAGAATTTTCTAAGGAGGCAATCAAGATTATAAAAGAGCTCAAGGTTGAGAAGATCCATTCCAATACTCTTGAAGAACAAGTTCAGGGTCTCAAAATTGAAGTTGAAGAACACAAATATATTGAAGAGTCACTTTAAAAGAAGTTGGAAGAAATCAATAATACAACGACACAAGACCTCAAGAGAGAAGTCCAACAGAAGCAAAAAGAACTCGACACAACATTTGCAGAGATTAGAAGGATCACACAACAGATGCAGGAATTAGAAATTGAAAGGAAGGAATCTGATCAAAGATACATATTCATTGTTGACCAAAAGCAAAAAGAATTATAAACATCTTCAATAGAAGTAAGCAGGCTCAGGATTGAAAATGAGAAGCAGAAGGAACAGATACAAGTTCTCAATAGAGAAGTAGAGAATAGCGCTCTTCTCAAGCTACAAGTTGAGGAGGCAGAAAAAATAAGGAAGATCTTCAAAAGATGGTTTCAAGAAGATCTTGCTCAAAATGAAGAAGAACTTGATGCAACTCATGATGAGATCAACAAACTCAAGGGATCACAAAAATAATACTTACAGGATAAGATAGATGAAGAAGCGAAAATGAAGGCAATTAAAGATGGTAAAGCTCCAATTGATGAAGGTACAATCTCCACAGCTTCGCAGGATGGTTCTAAGAAGGAAGTTGATCAAAGTGAAAATCCAAAGAAGAATGTTGCAACTCCAAAGAATAAGACCAAAACAGTGAAGAACAAAGGATCACAAGAAAGTACAACACTGCCACCAAAGAAGAATGAAAAATCTTCCATGTATATTCGTTTATTTAATGGTTGTTTCTTTTTATGTACTAACTATGGACATATGGCTAGGGATTGTGAAGTTTTTGACAGGTACAATCATTATCTGTAAAACCCTAGAAGCAAGTTTGCAAGATCACGAGACAGGTTCCACGATGATTTTGTCAGAAGAGAATATGTGCTAGATGGGCCAAATATTGAATGTTTCAAATGCCATAACTATGGCCATAGCACTCATGGTTGCAGATATCAGATGGAATCACCTATGGACAACATTGAATGCTTCAAGTGTCATAACTATGGTCACATAGCTCAATATTGCAGGAATAAGAAGGCCTGGAGAAGGAAACAGGTACAGGAAGACAAAGCAGATAACAAGGTTTCAGCAGTTATGGTTTCACGATTTCTAAAAGAAAAAGGTCATGAGGAATTAGTAGTTGCTTCAGATAATGACTCAAGTCAAGATGGCCTGTTAGGTGACTCACTATTTTGAACAATCTGGCTTGTTAACTCCTTAATGTTTGTACAAGAGGAGTCTATGCAGAAATATATGGCACAAGTCTATGATTGACAGGAAGGTAGTTTGAACAAGATGGTAGTTTCATTAAAAGTTCAGGGGGAGCAAAACAGTTGAAGGATTACAGGTTACCAGGAACAAGACAATATTAGTCTGCAAAGGATATGAACAAGTGGAAGGAATTGATTTCGAAAAAACATTTGCACCAGTTTCCAGAATGGAAGCCATCCGGATGTTTCTCGCCCATGCATGTTCAAGAAAAATAAAAGTCTACCAAATGGATGTTAAGACAACATTTCTGAATGGAGAATTAGAAGAAGAAGTTTGCATCAGAAAAAGAATAATATGTTTGCAGGTTAAAGAAGGCTTTGTATGGTCTCAAGCAGGCTCCCAGAGCATGGTATGCTCATCTTGACAGATATATACGTCAACAAGGGTTCAAGAAAGGTACTGCTGATAGCAATCTTTACATAAAAATAGATAAAGATAATTTAACAATCTTTGAGGTATATGTGGATGATATAATCTTTGGTAGAAATGATGATTGACTAAGTAAGAACTTTACTACAAAGATGCAAAGTGAGTTTGAGATGTCTTTACTTCTTGAGTTGACATACTTCTTAGGGCTTCAAATATCTCAACAAGAGAAAGGAATATTTATATGTCAAGCCAAGTACATCAAGGAAATGCTCAAGAAATTCAAAATGGAAGATTTCAAACCCGTCCTTACTCCGATGCTAATAGGTTGCAAATTGAGCATAGAAAATGCATCTAAGGATGTGGATAAGAGGTTATACAAATCTATGATTGGTAGTCTTCTATATGTAACAGCCTCCCGGCTAGATGTTATGCAAGCAGTTGGACAAGTAGCAAGATTCCAAGCAGCACCAAAAGAATCACATATTATTTTCGTCAAAAGAATTCTTCAATATCTAAAGGGCACAACATAATATGGCTTATGGTATCCCAAGGGCAACAATCTCATTATTCAAGCCTTTATAGATGCAGATTGGGCAGGAAGTGTTGATGATTGTAAGAGTACTAGTTGACCAGCATTCTATCTAAGTGGTTGTCTCGTATCATGGTTGAGCAAAAAGGAAACCTCAATCTTGTTATCCACATCAGAAGTAGAATATATCACAATAGCAGCTTGTTGTACTCAAGTTCTCTGGATGAAGAAAACTTGTCAAGATCTTCAAGTCGAGTTTGATGAGCCTATTCCCATATTTTGTGATAACACCAGCGCCATCAGTATCTCCAAGAATCTTGTTATGTATTCCAAAATGAAGCACATTCCGATTAAATATCATTTCGTTAGAGAGCAGGTCGTCAAAAAAAATGTCAAGCTTGAATATGTTGGTACAAAAGAAAAAATCGTTGATATCTTCACTAAACCTTTACCTCGTGAAGCATTTGAATATCTTCTCCAAGAAGCTTGGGATTCTCCCAAGTTCTCATTAGATTTTCCTTATTCAGAAAACAAAGGGGGAGTGGAAGTGTATAAAGGTTCGCAGGATGGTTGTGCGTTAGGAGGAATTACCCTTTGCCATTGATGTCAAAAGGGGATGGAAGACAATATTAAAATGTGCCTTGATCACATGGGGAGTACTTGTGTTGTCATCAATGCCAAAGGGAGAGATTGTTGATCTAAAGATGATCTGAGGTTGTCATTGATGTCAACCCAAAAAACACCAGGGGCTACACTAATCTTGCAAGGGAATTTTGACTTGAAAAATTACTCTATTTTGAGTCAAGTATCTTCTAGATAGATTCTACTTGTTGAGATGTTTCCGTTGATATATGGCAAGCCAAGTAATTCTTCACGGTTTGAGAGATATTCATGTTTGAAGTTAGTAAGCCCAGTTAGTGGGCTAAAACCCTATGGGGTTGTGGCATGGAACTCATAATTGGTTTTGGTCATTGAATATTCATCAATTAATAATTTTTTAAGCTCCTAAAATCCCTCCAACATTCTCTATAGAAGCCCCTCTCAACTCTATAAAAAGAAATCACATATATCCTCCAAAAGAAGTGATCATGGAATTTTTGGTATAACTTCATTTCTATGAAGTCTTAGATTCTAAAATGAAGACCCATTTGATTTGAAATATAGGTGAATGTCGTGACCAAATTTCTGATCTCGGTTTGCTATAGTTTCAGAGATATGATCTGTGGAAGTTATGGTTTTTGTAGGCTATCGAATTTCATCTCAAAGAAGTGACCTTGGGAAAATCGTCATAACTCTCTCTGAGAAGAGGATTGGAATTCTGTAAAAAGTGACTAATAGTGCATGGACTGTAGTTTTCTGTGTATGAATTTTAGAGCCGAACGAGGAAACAATGACACGTGGTTCGTCGTACAAGTTCTCTCTATTGAACTAGTCCATAATTAGGTCATTGTGAGAGATTGGGCATAACTTTGCCTTGAAGAGTCCAAATCGGCTCAGACTTGTGGCATTGGAAAGAAGACTTAGAGTGCTTCTACAGGACTGAAGATCACATGTTGGGGATTTGAAATCGCAAAGATACATCAGATTGAATATCGTGCTCCTAGAAGGCTAGAAAAACTAGATCAAGTGTTGTCAAGGGATGCAAAGGACTAGACTTTCTAGGGCAATAAAAAGCAAGGTGCAACAAAATGATGTAGCAAAGGTAAGCTACAGGTAAGTAGCTTATGTATATACATGTTCATCTCTTAATTTCATTAGGTTCTTTGTATTCTAACTTGTTGTTTTTGTTTAGCACTGACATATGCTCTTCAGGATGAGGTAAGTTTTGCTATTATCATGTCATGGGTATTTCCTTGAAGAATTTTTGCAGGTATTATATATTCATCAAGAGAAGACTCAATGCATAATCTAATGTTCTGAAGAATGAGAAAGGGTAGCATGACAAGAGCAGCAATCAAGGTGTAGAACAACAACAATAAGTTCGCCACATGAAGTCTTCAAGTGGGCATCACTGAATACAGACATTGTAAAAGTATCATAGTACAGAGTCATTCTAAAAGCATCTTTGTAAAATTTGTACAAGTGTCTATCTGGCAAGAGTTCAAGAGGCAATGTTGGGAGGTCTAGGATCATCATTAGGTGGTTGCGTCATAGTTGGGGCTATGATCTAGTGTGTCATCTTCTTCTACATCACTCTATATCATTGTAAATTGGACCATTTTCCCTAGTACAAGAGTCCATTATTCTTTTATTCTTCTATAGGGTGTTAGGGTGGTGCTAGGCTAGTGCATGAAGTTTCCAACAGGTTCAAGCCTGTGAAACTTCAGGCTGGTAGGGTGGTGCTAGGGTGAGTTGTAGCTCATTGGGTGTTGGGGGATCCATTTAGTTGAGTACTGAAGAATCTCGGGTGTTGGAGCATCCATCCAGTGGGAGCTGGAGAAGAATGCTTTTCTAGATTCTAGGAAGTAGGAGCTTTCTTTTCAATTGGACTTGAAGATTAAAGAATTAATAGAAAAGTGCTTGGTGGCTTTTGACCCAGAGGGGGTTTTCCACCTAAAATGTTTGTGCCTCCTGTGTTATTTTATTCACTATTGTTACTGCATAAACATTAATGATAATTGAAGATTAACTAATGCTCTGGAAAGATTTAAAAGTGCTAATTTTTAAGGAATATTGATTGACCCCCCCCCGCTCAGTATTTTCCAACAGAGTTGATACAACTCAAATCCACAGTTGCTCAAATCTATCAAGAGAGACCAAACCCACTCAAATATGGGTTTCCTGGTAAATCATGGTGGTTTGGGTTTAAAAAAAGGCATCCATGCCTTGTATTTCATATAGTTGAGGGCCTTGACAGAGACAGAGCATTAAATTTCTGCCCTGCAGTTCTATGTAAGTTCTATGACACGCTTTCTAGTGAATACAATAAGCATTATTATGGTACAGACCATATATAGAACTGTGATGAAACGGGTTTACAAGCAGGAAGGAATTGTGGCATGCGAGTAGTTGCTAAGAGAGGGAGCTGAAACGTGCCAAATATTTTTCCTAAGATAAGGGAGTGGATAACTATTCTATGTTGTGTCAATGCAATTGGTACTTCAATCCCAAGATTTTATCTATTCAAAGGTAAACCCAACTGAAAAACTATATACAAAACTGTGAACCAGGTGCATGCATGGCTGCACATCCCCATCCATGAATGACTAAAGAAATTTGTTAAATTGGCTTTGTCACTTTGCTACATTTGTACCAGCAGGTGTCTCACCTAATAACAAAGACCTATTGATATTAGATGGCCATGGAAGCCACATTATTGTATAAACAATTGAGGAAGCAACCAATTTGGGCATCGACTTGTTAACATTGCCCGCTCATACCACTGACAGATTGGAACCCCTTGATGTTAGTGTGTTTTCTCCTTTCAAGAACTGTTTTAGGTCACATCATGCTGCATGGATGGAAAATAATCTAGGGGTCGAGGTGAAAAGATTCAAGCTAGAAAAGCTTGCGAGTAAAGCATTTAAAAGGGCTATAAAACCATCAGATATCAAGGATGGCTTTAGGAGGACAAGAATCTAGTCACTGAATTATGATGCTCTTATGCATGGTACTAGTTTTAGCCAGGCGTTTCATGTGGATGGTTAGGAAGAAGGGCATGTCCAAATAGGTGTTGAAGTGCAAGAACAAGTAGATGTACAAGCTGATATGGTTGCAGCTGGTAATATGATTTCCTTTCGTCAAGGACACTTATGTGGTGATGATGATGAAAATGTATGTGAAACACAGTATAATCATGAACAAATTGATAGTAACATGGAGGTCGTTCTACTAACTCAAGTAGTCGGAACTTCTGTTGATGATATTGTTAATGACATTCTTGAACATGTAATTGATAATGAAGATGTATTTGAAAATAACATTGCTGATGTTGCACTAGGAAGAAAAAATGACCAGTTGACATTTCCAAGCCAAGTAACCCCACTATCATGGCTAGTAGAAGCCATGATTATTTTGAATGAACATAGTGTCTCAAGAACCAATGAACAAAGCATGAACATCCCTTCACAACTAGCAGAATTGAACATTGAAATTGTTCATTTTTTTGTGGACAATAGATCAATGGAAGAAGATGAAGAACATAACGAGGCATCAGATGAAGATAACGATATAGTTCAATTAGTTGTCTTAGATACTGAAAGGAAAGTTCCAAGCAATGATAAGCAGGTGGGAAGGGCGGAGAAGTTACTTGGTCGGTTCTTAAAGCTACAAGTAGAGAGAGTGTCAATGAAAAAAAATCAAGGAACTCTAGGTAGTCATCGTTTGGGCTGAAGTTCACCGTTACTCACCTCAGAAGACTATATAAACCTATTAGTTGAGTCTGAAAAAAAAGGAAATTTGAAATTCAAGAATTAAAACAGAAAAAAAAGGGATCTAGCCAAGGAAAAGAAGGAAGCAAGGATTGTTGTAGCACAACGTTGAGTAGATGAAAGGCTTCAAAGAGAAAAAGCAAGGCAAGATAAGGGCCAACAAAAACAAATGGAAATATAGGAAAATGAAGCAAGAAAGGCTAAACAATTTCTTGAAAAGGAACAAGGGATGACCGATAGGGTTGTCAATGATGAAAGCACAATTGATGAAACCAGGGTTATGTCAAACACATTGGACAATATCGAAAATAATACACCATTATTCGAAGACCTCATAAACATTCAAGTGCCTCACTATCAAAATGGGTGTTTACCCACTTGCCTTATTCCTACAAGAGGAGGTGTCAATTCTATATATGCTCATCACACACCTCCACTTAATGCAGGGGTTAGTAGTGCAAATTTGAGGTATGGGTACTCAATTATTCCATGGTTGGAAGGGGAAAATTGGACTCAATCATATGGAAGCAACCAACCACATCCTAATAAACCATTTTTAGATAGGCCAACCTACTTGGCTCAAGCAGGCAACTTAGGGAGTTTTGGCACTCAATATTCTCAAGGTCATAAAGACAAGGGGTGTCATATGATTTTGGTTGTAACCACATAATGATGTGGATTTTGAATGGACTATCTCTTTTTCTTGTCACCTCACGATTTTGGATACAATATAGGTTGATTTATTTCATACTGTATGCGACATTGTAACCAAAATCGATCATAAAAGGAACATATATAGTCTATTATAATGGATAATTTTGACACAGTGTCATGAGAATGCAAATAATAGCTTCTATTATGCCTCTACACACAAATTTATTAACAACACATTTGTAACTTAGTTGTTAATTAAATGACAAACGACTGAATCATGCAATATTGGAGTGAACTTGTTTTAATATGAAAATTCCATAAAATAGTGAACAGTAACCATACCTAACCTCACACCTCATACGAAATGTCATTTGCTGTAAGTTATCTTAGAAGACAAATAAGGTGCATGTGCGGTGAAGCATCAACAAGCCTAATAATGAAACGCCAAGACAAGAGAATAATTAAACGACCATTTCCCATCCTAAATAAAGTGCAAGAAAGTGTCAGTCTTGGGATATTCTAGATTGGAAAACCAATTCACAAATTAGCTCTGAATCAAACTGCGATAACCCCTTAAATCCCAAATCAAAACCCATTGAGAATGCATTGTCATCACTCTGTGTACCATCAAAACGAACAATACTTCAAAGGAAAAAAAACTATAACAACAAAAATCCTGCTCTAGAAAAGAAGAAATGTATAAAAAAAGTTGACACAATATAAAGGAAATGGATTATTACCACTGCATTCACAAACACTTCATAACACATCTAACACCATAGAAATGACAGTCAAAAATTTTAAAGCAGCACCAAGACCGATTAAACTAGAAAGAAAAATAGTTTTCAAATTAATATTTAAGGTGTTACAAAGATATTAACAACAATTAGAAATAAGTCATTTCTACGAAGAAAAATACATGTCAATCCAGAACATTACATCTAGGATATGTACTTGCAAAAATATGTTTTTTCTTATGGTAATTTACACTTGAAAATTTCAAGATAGGCAATCAAACCATCATATTGTTGAAGAAGATATCAATAATTGACTTGGGAAATATTCTTATTGCTTCTAATGTGAAACTAAGGATGAAAACCAAACTAAATTCTACTAAACTGAGCCAAATAATGCATTGACAAGCCAAGAGAATAATTAAATGAACATTTCCCATCCAAAATCAAGCACAAGAAAGTGTCAGTATTGACACATTCTAGACTGGAAAACCAATTCACAAATTAGCTCTAAATCAAACTCCAATAACCCCTTAAATATGAAATCAAAACCCATTCAGAATTCATTGTCATCCACTCTGAGTGCCATCAAAACGAACCTTCGAAGACAACAAACTATAACAACAAAAATCTCGCTCTAGACAAGAAAAAATGAATAAAAAAATAAGACGCAATATAAAGGAAATGTGTTATTACCACTACATTCACAAAAACTACATAACTCAGCTAACAACACATAATTGACAGTCAAAAGCTTTAAAGTAGTGCTAAGACCGATTACAAACTAGAAATAAAAATAGTTTTCACATTAATATTTAAAAATGTGTTACAGAGATATTAGCAACAGTTAGAAATAGCTCATTTTGAGGAAAAAAAATACATGTCAATCTAGAACATCACATCTGGGATCTGTACTTGCAAAAATATGTTTCTTCTGATAGTCATTTACACTTGAAAATTTAAGGTAGGTAATCAAGCCATCATACTATTGAAGAAGCTATCAATACTTGACTTGGGAAAAATTCTCATTGCTTCTAATGTAAAACTAAGGATGAAAATCATACTAAATTCTACTAAACTAAGTCAAATAATGCATCAACACGCCAAGAGAATAATTAAATGAACATTTCCCATCCCAAATCAGGCCCAAGAAAGTGTCAGTCTCGACACATTCTAGACTACAAAACCAATGCACAAATTAGCTCCGCATCATACTGCAATAACCCCTTAAATCCAAAATCAAAACCCATTCAGAATGCATTGTCATCCACTCTAAGTTCCATCAAAATGAACCTTACTTTAAAGTGAATAAACTATAAAATCTAAAAATCCATATTGATGTCATAAATTTGAGCCCTATTGCCAATACCCATTATCAATTTTAATAAATTTTGAATTTCTTCCCCATTGCAAAAAAAAAAAAACTTGGAGGAACTAGAGAGAATATAAATATATACACTATGAGGTTTAACTTAATCAAATTTAAACTAGACATCTGTAATTCCATAACTCGCAAGCCCCGAATTTGAAAAAATCAAATAAAATAAATAATATTTAAATAAAAAAACATGGACTCTTCATTTTCGAATTAGTTTATAGAAATAATAGATTATTGAGTAGTGGAAAGAGAAAGATGGAAGAATACAATACACAAGACAATCAAGCTAGAATAACCCCTTAAATCCCAAAATAAAACTCATTTAGAATGCATTATCATCCACTCTAAGTGCCATCAAAATGAAGCTTACTTCAAAGACAACAAACTATAAAATCTGAAAATTCATATTGATGTCATAAATTTGAGCCCTATTTACAATAACCATTATCAATTTGAAATTTTTTTGAATTTCTTCCCCATTGCAAAAAAGAAAAAACTCGGGGAACCAGAGAAAATATAAATATATCCACTATGAGGTTTAACTTAATCAAATTTAAACTAGACATCTGTAATTCCATAACTTGCACACCCAAAATTTGTAAAAATCAAATAAAATAAATAATGTTTAAATCAGAAAACATGGACTCTTGATTTTCGAATTAGTTTATAGAAATAGAAGATTAATGAGAAGTGGAAAGAGAAGGATGGAATAATGTAGTTTAGAGGACAATCAAACTACAATAATCCCTTAAATCCCAAATCAAAACCCATCCAGAATGCATTGTCCAAACATAGACAAGCCCTAATTTCGATTCAGCGACAGTATAGGGCAAACTCATATATGAATGCATATCAATACCCAAAGCCAATAACCTTGTAAACCCTAAACCCTACAATAAAACCCAAGTCACAATAATCATTGTAGAGAAAGACAAACAACAAAAAACTAATTCAAATAGCTAATTCAAGACAAACACCAAATTCAAATGTTGGAAAATACAAAACTACAACCAGAGCTAAATTCCCAACAACAAATTCTAGTGCTAAAGAACACAGAGTGGTTAGTAGGATTTAGAATCCTACGAGAGAACTACAAAATCCACCATCACATCCAAATGTCACCCCAAACATCACTAGACCTCTTCAACATTAGCCATACAAATTACTTGTAACAAAATAGAGAAAAATTAGCACTTGTGACAAAACCCACAAAAATTACAACCAAATTTGCAAAATAAACCCAAGAAATTTACTAGTCAACCACCGGTCTGCATGACAACCATTAAACTTGCTTGAATCTCCCACTAGCTCCTTCACAATTAAGGACATGCACTGAACAAAAAACCATAGAGCCACTAGTTAAACCCCCATGAAGAAAAATGAACAAACTTAGAGCCACTGTTTAACCCCCCACGAAGGAGACCAAACAGACATAGGCGTAACCATAAACCAAAAACTAACCTCTGCAAACAACAATGTTGGTTGAGTAGTGCTACAATGGCAGACCAAGTGAACAAAGAAAGACACAACCATAAACCCAAAACCAACCTCTGCAAACAACCTTGTCGACTGAGCAGCGCTACAATGGCAGACCAAGAGAACAGGAAATGGAGCCGAATAGAGCCATTATTGGGAGAGAAAAATACCCAAAGACTGGGCATGTACAAGATAATACAGGGTGGGAAACACATGGAAGAAAACGGGCTGGAAGAAACCCTAAACCCTCGTTTAATGAAAAAATTTATATCTCCCACCAACCGCGACAAGTGGCAGCGTGCAAAGGAAAAGTGTCGTACGTGTGATTGTGTGGATTCCACGTCAATTGCCAGTGTGGAAGGGAGGGTGCACATGTAATGACATCCCTCCCCTATGTTATTTGTTTTATAATTTTCAGAGTTTATATAGATATACATTTCTGAAATTTAAGTAAGATTTGATTGAATTATAAATTTGCATGATATATTTTTTATCATTTCAAAATTTTTAGAAACTAAATTTATTTATATATTAAAAAATATTTAAATAATAAAAATATGTAATTTAATTAGAAGTCAAAATTTAAATTCCAATTAAAAACACAAAAAATAAAAGCCTAAAGAAAAATAGAGTGAGGAACCATCATAAAATAGCTTCTACAATATGAGCAAGAAAAATTTGAGGCCTTCCATCATGCGCTCACAATAGAAGCAGAAGAATAACAACTCAACTCCTATAGCTTATGGCTCCTAGGCGGAGATCGTGAGACCGAGTTCATCCATAACCAGGATAAGGCATGATTTTGGAGGAATAATATTAGATCTGTTAACATGGATGGAATGGAGATCGAGGACTTAAACTGGATTCAAAGTGTGGTTGATGATTACTTCAATTTTCTATACTCTACATAGTTTGTACCCAACTCAGAGGTTATCTAGTAAAGCTCCAATTCTAGAAGGGTTTTCATCCCACTTCTATCAGGCTTATTGGGAGGTTCTTACATTTGACCTAATTCATCTAGTGGATAAAAAATACATCTTCAAGCATGATTGTAAGGGAGTAGGGTTTGAATCATTCTTGATTTCCTTCATTCCCAAATAATTCAATATGGCCTCATTTGCGAGGTATAGACCAATCTCTTTATGAAATATTTCATATAAGTCAATTTCTAAAATTTTAGTACAGTGCATAAAGCTTCTGCTTGCCAAATTAATCTTTGAGAATAAGGGGAGGTTCATGGGCTAGAAGCACATAATAGATAATATTGTCTTAGTATAAGAAGAAATCCATTCGAGCAATGTAAAGAAAGATATAGGTATACTCATCAAACTTGATGTGGTAAATGAATTCAACTGTGTCAATCAAGTCTTTATATTAAGATTTTTATCTCAATTTGGATTTTATGGTAAATTTATAAAATGGGTGGAGGTTTGTATCCCCTCCCCTTGGATCTCCCCCTTAGTGAATGACTGCTCCTTAGGTTTTTTTAAAGCAACAAGAGGGCTTCATCAAGGGTGCCCCTTGTCACCCTTCCTCTACATCTTGATGGTAGGTTAATTAGGTAGATGTTTTGAATAGGAATGAAGAAATGGTAGCCTTTTAGGTATAATATATGTCTTAGGAATCAAGGGTATATGTCACTCCCAATTTCTAGATGATAGCTTCTTCTTGAGAGTAGCATCATTAATTATTGCAGACAACTTCAAGAGATTCTATATAAGTATCTATTGTCTTAGGAGGCCTTATCAATCGTAGAAAATCATAGATATATTCTTGGAATATTAGCCCCATTCTTTGGAAACAGTTGGATCTCCTTCTCAGGTTTCATCCTTTAGCCTGTTCGAAATATTTTAGATATTTGGGGATTCCATTTTGTTTAAAATCCCATTCTTCCTAAGATTGGTAAGGAATTATTGTGAAGTTCAAGTCCAAGGTACCGTAATGGGGAGAAATTTGGTTGAAATTAGCTAGGATTCAAGTTCTTAATAAAGAGGTATTATCAAATTTTCCTCCTTAGTAGTTCACAACTTTCCTAGTTTCAGTTGGGACTCTTTGTGAAGTATCTAAAATTATGAGGACATTTTTATGGGAGGGTTGTAATTAGAGTCATAAAAAGTTTCATATCATCAAATGGAATATGGTAAAAGTCTCATGGTGGCCTACGGATCTAGGATCATTCCCTTATGAATATTTCATTAGGTGCCAATTTGATGTTGAAATATATTTCAAATCATTTTTCCTAGTGGAAAGAAGTTTTGTGATGCAAATACTTTCAACAAAACTCGGATTTTAGCCTCAAATCTCTCCTGGGACCCAAATGAGGCCCTTCTATCTAGAAGCTCTTCTATTCATGTATGGATTTGATTAAATATCAACTTTTCGGATATCTAGGTAATGGGAAGTTAAGAAATTTATGGTCTAGATCAAATCTTTAATGAGCAGGATCTGTAAAGTCATGAGGAGTTAATCCCCTTAAGATATTCGTTGACTTTTAAAAGAAAATTCATGCTATCATATATTTGAAAATGTGATAGCTCCTCTTTGTCGATTTGTTATCATGTGAGATGCATTTCACACAATTTCCTGACCTAAGTTAGCCTATTGATGTCATTATTGGTTGGTTGTGCCCCTAGGAATGAGGCCTCTGTTGATAAATGGATATGGAAAAAATAAAAATTTATGGTTCGAGAGGCCTACTTTATTGTATCATTTCAAGAGGGACTTCATCCAAAGTCTCACATTTGGTCACGAATTTGGATTCCCAACTCTCCACTAAAACTCAACTACTTTTTTTGGTTGTTAATGCATGGTAAAATCATAACAACAAATAATCTTGGGAAAGGAAGAATGGCTAGCCCCTCACAGTTTCTTTTATGCCTAAGATAGAAAGAAACAATTTCTCATCTATTTATTAGTTGTTCCTTTGTTCATGAAGTATATAAGGAGTTCGCCCTTACTCCTCTCTTCTCTAGAATTTAGAAACCTAAATATCCCACCTCCATATTCTCTTCTTGGGAAGGTTCCTACCTTAGAAAATTCAAAGAAAAGATATATTTCAAGCAAATTTGGTTGGTGTTCCTAAAATTTTACTGTTGGAAGGTTTGGATAGCTTGGAATGACAATATTTTCAATGTCAAGTAGTATCACCCTCACTCAATAGCCTTAGGAACTCAAGTGCTATGTGTTGAATATTGGAAGAATTTAACCCTCCCTGTTGATATGGGAAATGCAAATTCCCAAGAAAAGGAATGCCTTCTCAACCTCCTTCCTAGTTTGCCAAGAATCATGAAAACTCACTCAAGGCTTGCAAAAGGGTGGAAGTTAAGGCTAGATCAAGATGAAATGAAGAAATGGAGGAAATCCAGGCATCATTTTTGCTAAGTTTTTATGGTTCTTAAACACAAAATATAGGGGTAATAGGAGCGGATGGTTTTGTTCTCAACCTTAATGGAAAATTTTAAATTGAGTATAGTGGGCGGTAAGGAAATTGCACAAATAATGCGACAAAGACATGTATTACTGCAAGGGTTCCTTATGGCGAAAGAAGAAAACATCAAGGATTTGGTGGTGTTGGGATATTCATAGTTGGTTATCCATCACCTTTTTCATGGATTTGTGCCTAAGGATTGCATGTTGTGAAGCATTATTTATCGAATCAAGATTATGAAGATAACCTTCTCTAATATTAACTTCTTTCATGTCTTGAGAATGAACAATTCTATTGCAGATGATGTCATAATAAAAGTGTAAACTTGGATGTAGGAGTCGTAATGAAAAATGGCATTCCTTCTCTCGCAACTATTCCTTAATTGTGAGTACGATATTCATTGTAATTTTTCTCCGTATCAATAGGTCTTTTGTAGAATCTACACCTCCAAACACCCTTTGTCCTTTAGAATAGTAAAATAGATAACAGATATTGATATTTCACGAAATTACATGTATAACTACCCTTGAAGGGTTTTCATTGTACTCACCTGCTACATAGGTCATGATAAAAACACATATTTTGATTCAATACAATATTCTCATAGTGATTAAAAGAATTATGAGGGAAAATGTATCATAATTTATAGTTATTATTTATATTAATATATATGCTTCATATATATATATATATTCTTATTTCTAAATATTATTTCTAATTATATATTTATTAAATAAATTTATTAATTTTTTTATATGTTTTTTAATTATATATTTTGAGATATCTATAAATTATTATTATTTAATTTATTTTAATATAAAATAAATTTTAAATTTTATTGATAATATATATATATATATATATATTAAGAGAATAATATTATATTATTATTATAATTATTATTATTGTTTAATGATTCATTTTAAGTAAACTACAACACTCCATATAAAATAAGTTATAGAGCATCTATTGAAACAATAATCCAACCCACTACAAATAATCTTATAAACGGAAAAAATAATTATAAAAATTTGAAAAAGTTAATATTATAAAAAAGTTTTTATACATGTAAACATTATATCAATAAAATATATTTTTTATGGTCAAAGGATGTATATTAGAATTATCTATAAATGTATTTGATTGGATTTTCAAAAAAAATAGAGTATTAAAAAATTATTTATATATATATCTATATATATATATATTAAATTACCAAAAATTTAAATAAAGTACAAGCAGGGATGAGATTGAGAAGCTTGTATTCGAGATGAAGTGTTGTTTACAAAATAATTATCACCATATGCCTATGGGAGGGAAATTGGATGGTCTCTTAGAGAGTTCTAAGAGAAGTTTAAAACAATACATATCCATGAAAAAATAGATATTGCTTACATCTAGATAATAAGGATGACAGAAAAACTTGGAAAACATAGAGGAGGTAGAGGCTGAGTTAGCGAGCATGATTAATTTGAGTTGAACCAGGGTCATGCTGAGGCTGGTTGCATTCACCTTGGTATTTTTGAGCCTAGTCATGCCTGACCTTTTCATATTTTTCCTGGGGCCTGCTGGTGAAGATATTAGAAAGGGTCATCACATCCTTTAGGTTACCAATCAGGGTGCTCCCAATCGACAACCACCGTGAAAGTGTAGATGATTTAATGTGTAACACAAGTTTTGATTTCCTCATTGTGCATTAGTCTCTTGTGGTTTGGAGAGCCACCACTACTGCTTCTTTTCTCGAGTTCCTATCAGTTCAGGGTTGGAGAGTGTGACTTCCTGAAGAGATGAATCAATAGCTTCAGATCTTTCTAACAAGTTGGCATAAGCCATAGTGTTGATGACATAAACCCTACCTTTCCCAAATTTACCCAATGTTAAAATAATTCAACCATTACAACGATCATATTAACGTAACAACTCATCCTAAAAAGTTTTTATTTTTATTTTTTTGTAAATAAACAATGATATATTCCATTATCACAAAAATGTATAAATCACATAATACAATAAATGCACAAGGCAGAAGTTGGTTAGGGCCACACAAAGAAATGCATCTTTGAAATCACTGAGTGACAACATCAACTCGATTCCAAACAAGATGATATTTGTGAACAATAATGCCAAAGAAACTACAAAGAGAAATAAACAAATTAAGATGATATAGTAATAGCAACAATAGCGAAATATAATTCCACCAAAGTGACCAGTATCAGAGAACTAGAGACTTATGTCCACCAACACCATAAGAATATAGCCAATACGAAAACTGCAGATATCCAAAATCATCTTACAAGGCTAGGACAATAACTGCATATATCTAAAATATGAGCCATAAAACATGTAACCCAAAAAAAACAAAGGGCCTTCACTTTTCTGCTCCAATGATTCATGGTCCAATGAAATAAAACAAAATCTTGCCCACTTTGATCAAGGGGAAACATGAGATCGTGCGAGCCTCAACCATTAATAAAAAATGTCTCAAAATTTGCTAGACGAGAATCCACATTGTTTAAACAAAACCAGATATTTCTTACCATGCACTCAATGTCTTCTAGTGAGGAGAAAACGTTGTAATTTTCTATTCGTTGAAAAAAAGACGAAATAAAGTAGAACTTTGATGATTCAAAATTAGGGAACTTTAAAAATTAAACCTCCACTTACAGAAACAACCAAGGTTTGGAACCATTTCTCTTTAACATTAGAATCATTTCTCTTTAACACTAGCCAGTCTAGGGTTTAAAGCATAAAGGCAGTCATCACTCTCCAAATCTTCCAGATATAAATATTCTTGATTGACCTTCAAAGGAATGGAGTCGAAAGAAGAGGCAATGAAGTCACAAGAGAAGGGTCATGACCTTTTCTGCCCAGTAAAAAATCCACCCCCTTGATGACTGGGCATTCGTTGCTGAAGAGCCATAAACACCAAAGAGGAGAGATAATAACAACAATGTGAAGATGAACAACATCCAATGAAAAATACTAAGGGATAAAGAAGGAGACACTAATAACCAAACCTAAAAACGAGAAGCTCATCTACAATAAACTACTTGACAAGGCTAAGAACCAAAAAGTTTAGAAACTCACTACACATCCATAATACAAACTCAACCTTTGACATAGCATTAAGTGTTTTAAAAATTAAAAAGCTTAATACTATGAAAAAATTGTTTCAATATTATAAATAATTTTTTTATATTTAAAAATTGTATGATTTTTTTCCAATATAATAGAAATATTCTTATATTAAAAAATTACATTAATATTTTTTATTAATCAATTTACATCAAATTAATTAATAAAAAAAATCAATTAAACTACATTAAAGAAACTACATAATTAAAAAATAAAATATTATAATTTATTTCATTATTATCTTATATTATGTTTTATAATAAATTTAAAATTCATAATTCAAAAATTAAAATATATTTTTTTATTAAATAAAAATTTATATTTTAGAAATGAAATATAATTTTTTTTATATTAAATATTTTAATTATTTTAACCCAAAACTAACGGAAAATGAAGGTGTTTATGACATAATCGATGACATAAGATATGATTTATCCCAAAATGTTATAATAATCCTACCCTTAACCCGTTGCAATATAGAGGTTATAATTATAATGATCTAACTCATTACAAACCATTATTCCAAAGGTAAAAGGGAGTGAAAATAAAAAATAATGTTATTTGAATTTTAGGATATTTTATAATTCTAAACATATTTGATTGGTTTTATAAATTTTGTGGTTTGACTATTTTATGATTTGAATTTGTTTTTCCTAAATAAAAAATATTTTATTTATTTATATAAATAAAATTAATGGTTTGAAATTTTTAAAAATATATAACTTATATAAATTTCACAATTCAAATTTATAATTTTAATAAATATCTAGAATTTAAGTTGGGCAAAGTAGTACCGTGGAATCTAGGCATCCAGATTAGATGATTTCTCTATTAATGATAAGTGTTTGTAAATGTTTTTTATCACATTAAATTAGGATCTTCTCTTTAGTTAGATTATTATAGTGTTCTCCTTCATCAAACAATTACCAAAGTATAAACAATAAAGAGACGAGAGACACAACATGTAGGCGATCAGCTAGAGCCAAAACCTCTCCTAGTTGAGAGGAAAACCCAAACAAATTCTTCTTCTTATAGAGACTGCAATTGACGAATACCAAGACCATGACCTAGACCCTTGACCAAGATTCTTCCAAGACCAAGTCACCTTTATACTTGAGCTTGTTTCTAGACTTCAACTTTGATCTCAAGAACACTCTTACTACAACCCCACCCTTCTTTACTGTAATTCGGCTCACCTGCACTTTCTGCAACTTTTCGACCTTCCCTTCAGAAACCCTAGGTTACATGAGGGAGGAGATCATGGAGAGATTTGTCCTTCTATGCCTTTGTTATGCCTTCCTTTAGTGAACTCGACCCTCCAAGTAGACCTTGTTGATACCAATCTTAAATACTTTGGTGTGATTGCAATTTGTCCTATCTGCAACAGATCGAAACCCTAGATCCCTTCGCACATGTGACAGAAAATAACCCTAAAACAGATCCAAAATAGCTCGGCTTTAAGTCTCTTCTTCTTCACTTGGATGGAGGCTCTTCTTGTGTGTTTTCCATACTTCTTCTTGCTTTGGACCTTGACTGAATTTCTTGTGCTCAAATGAAGGTCGAGCTACCTATTTATAGTGGTTTTCCAATGTACATAAGTATACTTGACTGAGATCTAGGCTGACATGTCCTTTGGTGTAGGTTCATCACTTCATCTTCAGTCTAACTTGCTGGAGGTTCTTGAGCTTGGTCTTGGAGGATATTTTTACTCTTTTCAATGACTAATATACATAAGTAACATGCCCAAGAAGGGTCCTTCATAAATGACATTGACCCAATTTGACTTTATGACCAATCCTAAGAGCTCACAATGGGAGGCTTAACTAAAAATAAAATTCCTTCATCATGAAACCCATGATTCAAGCATTACATAAATAATTTTATTTTCTTCTTTACATAAATTACATAAAATAACAATTACACATGTCATTATGAAGGCCGAACCTAGTTACACTTTTCAACACTCCCTCTTAATTATGGAGGTATTCATAATGGTACTTGGTCATTCTCAATCTGAAGAATTCTCATAAGAAGAGTTATATTAGTAACCCATATGTATAGCATCATATAACCAACATTGTCGTATATCAAGGCCTTGAATAACAACTCTATATCTCCACAATATCATAGCACAATGCTGGCGATATCAATGATGGATATATGCCCTCATCGTTGTCTCTCTCACAACATACCCTGCCTGGGTTCTCAAAGTGTGTTCAACTAGGACTATACTTATCTTGGATTCCCATTCCTCAAAGAATATTGTTCCTCGATGACTAATCTTATCTTGGATGCCCTAACTCATCCTCAAAGAGCATCAGATGCCAGATGCTTACCCAATCCTCCATTTTGTCCTCCCAAGTGAAGAAAAGAATGATGTGTCTACCTCTCCCTCTTAGTTAGGGAGGATATATCTATTCCAGTGAAGGAATGTACTCATTCCTATAGAAAGAATGTACCTAAGCTCCCTCTTGGCTTAGGAATTTTCTTCCAAGTTTCTACCAAGATAGAAACTTGTTTTTAGGCTCCCTCTTAATTAGGGACCTACAACAAATCTTTAGGTGGAGATGATGGGAAAACCAACTATTTGAATAACTCCTCCTCGCGATGTCATGAACTTCTTTTCTTTATTCAGGAGTCTTCATGTTTTGGGACTTATTTATCAGGAATAGACCATCCACCAATTTCATCCATGATTCACTCATGTCATTATTCCTTGCATCAAAAAGTGATCCATTGGTTCCTATCTTGTCTTCCTTCATGCCGTGATGCCTTATTCATGTCATGTTTCCTTAATGATGTTTCATCCTACTACATGGATATTAGTGGTGGAATATATCCATATATCTTCCCTTGGTAGCCTCGCATAAGCTAATCTAAATATCATTCAAAAATAAGGAATGACCATTAAATCAAAATCACCTTTGTGATGGTCTTTCATCATGACATCTTCTAGTTGAGATCAACATCTTGCGTACACATTGAAACATCTCCAAAATATATATACTGTCAAGGGTCTATTTCTTTTTCAAACTTCATCAAAGTCTTCATATCTTTCGCAGAGATATCTTATCCAAATATCTCAGTCCTCAGATGTTGATTGCATTTTTCAATAGTTGCATATTTCATGATCTCTTCCTTTCTTTCTTCACACATTTCCTTCTAGGAACTTTCAATCATAGTTCCTCCAATTTTTTCAACCACTTCATATGTCATATGAGGACATATTATGTTTATTTCATCTAAACAATGTGTGACCTATGCCTTCCTGCTTCTTTCAAAGGAGGAGATCCTTTCTTTTGATCATGATCTCAAGATTGAGCATTTATCCATGTTACCTGCAACCATATGACATGACTCTAAAAATATCAAGCACAAGCATACATACCTCATTTCCTTTGGGTCATCTGAAATTCCTTTAAAAACTTCCTTGATTGAAATAAATTCACTTTCTTGATCTTATTTACCTCTTTTGTCATCATACCATCATCCCATGAATTCCCACAAGTTGGAATTCTTGATGAAACACTTTCTTCCTTTTGATTCGTGAACCTTTTGATTAAGATTCCAATAGACGATATTGAGTATCCTCATCTAGGAGATGTTTCCTTTTGACTGATATATGATGAGCTTTGTGCTAGATGAATTTATATTCCTTTTCCCATAAGTGCCACTTTATGCTTCTAAAGAGGTAATTACCAAGATCTATATCCTTCCATAAACTTCTATTTCAGCCATATTTCATGCTTCTCTATGATGATATTACGAGCTCTTTATTTTAATTATTCTATGATTCCATGATGCATTCTATCATTTTCCTTAGTGATCATGATAACCATATCTTACAACAGAAAAATTTAAAAACAAGAACTTGAAAAGAACTAGGTGAGGAAGACTATCTCAATCACAATAGAGATCTCTTACTTCCTCTTTCTTGGAATTCTTCTTTTTAGCTTCCTCCACTTCTTCAGTGATATGACCTTCTTCTCTTCCTTTTTTTATTTATTTTCCTTCTTGATCTTAGGACAATCTCTCTTGTAATTCCCATATTCTTGACATACATAGTATTGAACCTTATCCAGGGTCTTCTTCTTTTTCTGAGGACCAAATTTCCCAGACTTTCCTCTTCTCTTTTCCATAGCAGCGTATGCTTGATTTTGCTCACTTGATCCTACACCCGATTTTTCCTTTAGTAAGGTTTCTTCGATTTTTCATAGATACCATAGATCCTGGAATGGAGTATCTTCTTTCTTCCCATAAATTTTTGAAGTAAAGTTACCCCATTCCTTTGGTAGTGCGTTTAGTAGTATAATGGTCATCTCCTTGTCAAACATTATTTCTCCCAGATCTTGAAGTTGATCCCTTATTTTAGATATCCTCATAAAGTATGAGGCTATCCATTCTTATTTTGATACCCTTCACTTGTAGATTTCTTGCATTAGGGAGATAACTTCTCATGTAGTGCTTACAAAAACAAATCTACCAATTTCTCATATATTTCTTTTGAGGTGTCGAGTTTAGATACATATGGAATGAGGGGATCCTTGATGGATTCTATGAGAATCCTTTGATCCATTACTTCCCCTTTCATAAAATTTTCAAGTGCTTGAGCATCTTATTTCGTTGGTTTGGTGATAGATCCTTTGACATGATCCATAACCTCATTTTCAATGAGATTTAGAATTGTTCTCTTCTTCCATGCAAGATAGTTCTAAGATTGAACCAATTTGTTTCTTTCCTTGCAAAAAGACATTTTTACAGACTCAGACATAAAATATACTTACTTGTGAAGATGCTTCTTCCACTTGTTGCCTCCTTGAATTGGATGATAAAGTAGACAATAGAGAACTTATCCTTAATGAAGATAGATCTCTTCAAGGTTGATCCTTGATTCTAAAAAGAAGGAGATTACTTTAGATCCTTTGATGGTAAAGTCCTAGATGATGATGAATGATGACTTCCTGATGATGTATTGATGATTCTAGGATGATTTTCTTCGATGGTAAGGACATTTCTTCAAGAGTGAGATTTCCTTAGAACTTTTGAAGATGATGACATTGTCCTTGATATTTCTTTTCTAGGATGTATAGTCTTCAACAAACTTTGATTTGTAAGTTATTTCAACTTTAGTAGGGTCTTTGTGGCCTTTTGAGGATCCCAATACATCTTCCGGTGTAGACTTCTTCTTCGATCTAGGGTTTTTGACACTTCTTTGTATATCTTTACTTTTGTTTTGATATTCTTCGAGATTTCGCGATTGAGCATCCCTTGATAAGATTCCCTTCCTTGAATTTTTCACCTCAGCTCTGATACCATGTTGAGAACTCTAGGGCATAGAGATTAGATGATTTCTCTATTAATGATAACTTCTTCTGACTAATTTTTACTTCATTATATTAGGATCTTCTCTTTAGTTAGATTATTGTAGTGTTCTTCTTCATCAAACGGCTACCAAATCATAAACAATAAAGAGACAAGAGAAATAATATGTAGGTGATCATACAGGGCCAAAAACCTCTCCCAGTTGAGAGGAAAACCCAAGTGAATTCTTCTTCTTATAGAGACTTCAATTGACGAATACCAAGATCGTGACCTAGACCCTTCACTAATTTTCCTCCAATACCAAGTCACCTCTATACTTGAGCTTGTTTCTAGACTCGAACTTCGATCTTAACAACACTATTACCGCAACCCTGTCCCTCTTTACTACAATTCGGCTCACCTACACTTTCTACAACTTTTCAGCCTTCCCTTCAGAAATCCTAGGTTACATGGGGGGGTGATATCATGGAGATATTTGTCCTTCTATGCCTTCACTATGCCTTCCTTTCCTTCATAGTGAACTTGGCCTTCAAGGTAGACCTTTTTGATACCAATCTTGAATACTTTGGTGTGACTGCAATTCGTCCTATTTCCAGTAGATCGAAACCCTAGATCACTCTACACATGTGACAAAAATAGCCCTAAAACAGATCCAAAGTAGCTTGGCTTTTATTCTCTACTTCTTTGCTTGGATGGAATCTCTTCTTATGTGTTTTTCGTACTTCTTCTTGCTTTAGGCCTTGATAGAATCTCTTGTGCTTAAATGAAGGTTAGGATGCCTATTTATAGTGGGTTTCCCATGTACATAAGCTGACTTGACGGAGATCTAGGCTGACATGTCCTTTGGTATAGGTCCATCACTTCATCTTGAGGCCGACTTGCTAGAGGTTTTTGAGCTTCGTCTTGGAGGATATTTTTACTCTTTTCAATGACTCACATACATATGTAACATTCCAAAGAAGGGTCCTTCATACATGACATTGAATCAATTTGACATTATAAACAGTCATAAGAGCTCACAATGGGAGACTTAACTAAAAATAAAATTTCTTGATCATGAAACCCATGATTCAAGCATTACAATTTTTTTTTCTTCTTTACTTCAATTACATAAAATCACAATTACACATGTCATTATGAAGACCGAACCTAGTTACACATTTCAACAATAATTATAATACTCTAACTCATTACATACTATTATACCAAGCCAACAGGGAGTGAAAATAAAAATTATGTTGTTTGAATTTTAGGACATTTTATAATTCTAAAAATATTTGATTAGTTTTATAAATTTGGTCATTTAACTATTTTATGATTTGAATTTTTTTCCTAAATTTAAAATAAATTTTTTATTTATATAAATAAAATAATATTTTGAAAATATATAATTTATATAAATTTCATAATCAAAATTTATAATTTTAATAAATACCATGGAATCTAAGTCGGGAAAAGAAGTACCATGGAATCTGGGTCGTTGTAATGGAAAGTATGGTCATTAAGGAGGGATGCAAACACGTTCACAATACAATGGGTGGAAATAATGATCTAAGAG
Organism: Pinus tabuliformis; assembly: GCA_031772625.1. NCBI lineage: Eukaryota > Viridiplantae > Streptophyta > Pinopsida > Pinales > Pinaceae > Pinus > Pinus tabuliformis. The sequence continues at coordinate 231,001,687 of CM062815.1, forward strand.
AGAGGCACGGGATGAGGTTCACGTATGAAGAGGTGGTTGGTATTGCTATCATAAGCAGACGGACAAAAAAGAACAAGGATTCTCAAGAAGCTAAACAGAGGCCGAGGGAATAAGGTGTGGGCATAGCGAGTGGACTGAAACAATTTTTCTTCCTGGACTGTGTCCATACGTTCTTACAACTTTGCATCCACTTTTGAGGTTGTTTCCTAGATGGTTATTCATTTTATATTATGTATATGGTTATATGCTTCAACAACAAGGGTGATTTGAATGCCAATTGTGGTTTCTTAGTCAAGTTATGGAGTTGGTTTGGTGTTATGGTGAGGTGAGGGCCTTATTCCACCATTACTGCCATCCAGTCTAGGGGTTGGATGAGAAAATCTCACTCCTATCTCAACATTGTTGTCATGGCTCTTTGTTTTTATTATTTGTTAGGAATTGGGGCATGGGGAATCTATGGAGCTCTAAGGTCTCCAAGAAAAGTGTTTTCTGGTGGGGTAGCACTAAGTCCAGTCCTATATCCTTTGTGGCCATGGGAATACTCTACGTTAGAGATAATATTACACTCGAGAAGGGAGGAGAGGGTCTCCCAATTTACATACTTAGCTCATTTGCAGAAGCCACCCAAAGGGAATTAGTGCTCAGCGTTATTATTTCTCTTTGAAAACCCATAAGAAACATTGGAAAAAGACCCATCACACAGATATGGGTTGGGATAACTTAGTCCCTAGTCGTCATTATATGAATATTTATGGATATGGTCAATTAATTATTTATTTCTTCATGGTTGTTTGTTAGATATCATAGGTACTCTTTCTCCAAGGGATATCAATCTTTATTTTGACCGCTTTGAGCTAGAATTGTCACTTGGTCTCTCCCTAGTGTGGGTCATAGGCATTGGGTTTGGCTCATTTATTCTTTTTGAAGAGAGCTACTAGTAGGAATTAGAGAGAAATCATGGTTAGACCAATGTCCCTCCACAACAACAGTTTGGGAGCTAGTAGAAGGTTCATTTGTGGAAATGCTCAGACCAACACCAATAGAGGTCGAGGTTGTGGGCACAGTCCTCACATGAGATGCAATACAACCAACACATATAGAATTGGCACACATTCTCGATCCATAGATGCCATTAGAAATTGTGAATCTAAAATTAGGGCTAAGATGGACCTCAACAAGTAATACCTATTAACGGATTTGGGAGATATTATTCCATACCCGGGTCAAAATCATGGTTGTTGCACCTTATTCTTGCAAACTTTGCATGTCTACTAGATTCTGAAAATGTTATTGGCAAATGCCTTGATGTTACCACTTACAGGTAGCCTCGGATTCATTGAGAAGCTGCAAGACATTAATAGGGCACTCCATCTAATCTAGTGCCAAATTCAACTTTAGAATGCGAGGTTTGCTTACGTAGAGAGACACATTCCATGACGTCCCCGGACAGAACAACCAGGATCCAACATTAGGGACCCAACCCCAGTAGATTCCTCTGATTAATAGACTCTTTTAGATGCATACAAATGTTTTCTTTGTCATTTTGAATATGATAGTAGATAATAGAGGTTATCAAGACAATCTTATTTACTTAGCTTTGTTGGAAATAATCAGACAATTTAGATTTTGGACTGGCTATAACTCAACCAGATGGTCAACAAACTTGGTTTCCCAATGGGCAGGTTGAGACCATCTAGGTAAAGATGGTCATGATGTATTACATGATGAAATTTGAATAACTAGAAAGGCACCAATTCCGCTTGCCAAAAATAATAATTAAATTTACCTAAATATATATTAAAAAAACTTCCAATAAAATAGCTAAACTATATAATATAAAAAATTACAAATATAAATTATGTAATATATTTTTATTTTCAATTTTTTTTATTGTGGATGTAGTTTAATCATGTTTTTATGGTGGAAACATATTCAACACCATAAAAAAATAGAGACATCCAAAATCCTGAAGCTTGACCCTGAATTTACAAAAATTTCTACCATCAAAATTACACCCTAAATTTTCATTGTGAGGTATTAACGAAACAATAATCATTACATCACTATATCTTTAATGTAAGAAAAAGGTACATGAATATATTTATAAAGAGTGAGACGCAATTGATGGCAAGATTTGGGTGCAGCAAATTATAGTCACATATCCATCATAGTCACATTTACATTGACCTTCTCATAGAGCTATATGGAGTGTTACATCAAATACAACACTACGTGTACTGAACGCCCCTAAAATAAACAAGTAAAAACAAGCTAGATAGTAGTGAGTGCATGTCGCCTAGTTTAAATATAACTAAATTAAGGTAAAAGACTATTAAGATTTGGCAAAATGGAAGCCTATATAAGTGCATGCAGAAACTAGATACCACAACTAGAAGAAAAAGATGTGAAATTGGAAAACAAGAAATTCGAAAAAAAGGGGCTATATTTAATTAAGTTATGCAATTTGTAAATTCTAAATATTTTGATAACACATTGTTAATTATTTTCACTTTATTAATACACCCTATTTCTTGATTTTTTTTTAATACAAATTTTGGTGATGAGTCAATATGCATTAGTGGATAGCAGCCAACCACAACTATTCTAGCAACTAATGACAACTAGTCACAACTATTCAACTATTAGTTTTTGTTTTTTAACATAAACCAATGTGGATTTGCAATTCATAAATGTTTAACCTAAATTTTAAAGATGGATAGTTTGTATAATATTTTACATATTATAAACTTGGATCAATTTACCAAGTTAACAACATACATTTTGTTTAGATTCCATACATACATTCTAATGATTTGTTTTAATTTCCTTTTTAGTATCTCTAAAAATTCTAAAATGTAATTTAAAAATAGAAAAAAACCTAAATTATACCCAAAACAAAATTTATTACATCAAGATTGATTGCTGAAGATGGACACACCTAGTGTCAAATTTGAAGCAACACCATTATGGTGGCTTTAGTAAACAAATTTTACTCGAATTTGAAACTACTAAAAATTAGAAGCTGTTGAATGCAAACCACATTGCTTGATGCATGCACATTTAGGAAATTTTATGGAGGTCTTACACAAGGGAACGTTTATGGTGGGAAAAGTTTGACAAAACATTTATATTTTAAGGGGATGTCAAATCTAATTTCTTGCCCAACCTCTTAGTGATTAGGGTACAAAAATGTTGGGTACATCGAAGGATGCAAATTGATGACATGACCATATTAAATAAAGAAATTAAGAGCATTAAATATTTAGTAAAAACACTTATATGAAAGAAAGACCCTTGGGGTAGGAAGGTAAGATGGGTAATGCCAAAATGACAGTTGGATGGAGGAATGGATTGGATCACTCTCTCTTTTGGCATGTTTTCATTTAAAAAAATATAATTATGTCATACTTCCCAAAAGAAAGAATGTGCCAAGTGGAAGTGGAAGTGAAAGCTGTTGAGTTGAGTTGGAACCTGCAATCAAAAATATATCATCTTGCCTCCAAAAAATTAGGTGTTAGAACTGAATATTTATATTCAATGGTTCGTAACAAAATCTAATATATATTTGAGTGTATAATGAAATAATATCACAAAAAAAATGCAACCAATCATATTAAAAATAAATAAATTTAAACATTATTAAAAAATAATAAAATTGAATTTTTAATATTAAACTTTGCAAAAGGCTGAAATTTTTTTAGTCCAAACAAACTAATAGATAGACAAATCAAAAACCAAACACAATATATCCTGTAAAAGAAAACAAGCAAAAATTTGAATGCTCACATCACCGAGGCTAATAAAGCGGACGAAAAATTTTAAAAAGGAAAATCTATACACAATGTTATGATCTTTCAAAAATAAAGTATATAACAAAACCAAAAAATTAAACTTATAATAAAACCTTAACTTTATGTTGCAATCGTGTTGAATTTGAATGAAATTTATACATTATATATAAATAATTATTATATTTACTTATCTTTAATATTAAATATGATAAAATATTCAACATAAAAAAAAAAAAAAATCAGTTAATATATAATAATATAAAACTCAATGAAATACAAGAGGCAACGAACTGAGGTGATGGTCGAGCAAACAGGTAGGGTTTCAATGGATTCAATCTCACAACACTGTAGGTATACTAGATTGAGAACGGATAGTCGCAACATTCTATAGCAGACCTGTTGACAAGAGCCATGAGTGGAATGGCAGGGGGGGAGAGATCCCCTCCTACCGGAATATCGTAGCAGGAGAATCTATCTAGCACGACGTAGTAGATAGCAATGAAGGTCATGGAAAAGGACCTCCGGCCTTGGGAGCTAAATGGAAAGCGGGACTGGGTGGTAAATGTCTATCGAGGGTGACTAAGAAACCAAGATTTGTTATACCCAACAATAAGCTGGAAGAATACCGAAAATACATGAAGGACCATGCCCTTATATGAAAATTTATCGGGGCTTGGTCAATAGAGAAGGAACTGATCAAATGGATCTAGCAACAATGGCAGCCGAAAGGTCACATCGATCTCAAGCTAGGGGCGAAAGGGTTTTTTACAGTGATTTTCACTAACCTAGAAGACAATGAGAAGGTGTTTGAGATGGGACCTATTTCTTCAACAATGCAAGACTCTTCGTTCGACAATGGGAGGAATGCTATAACCTAGATTACGAAAAGCTACAGGAAACCCCAGTCTCAGTTCGGTTGTTTGGCTTACCAATGGATTTCTGGGATCCATAGATCTTGGAAGGGATTGGTTATTTTATTGGAACCTTCATCAAAGTTGTAGACTCTACATGAAAAGGCAGGTATACCTCTTATCCCAGAATATGTGTATACATGAATAGTAATGAACTTCTTCTAGAATACATAGAATTAGAATACCATGACAATATCTAGCAACAACCCTTGGACTATGAGCACATCCATTTTAGATGTCGTTGATGCCATGAATATGGCCACCTGTACCGAGCTTGCCCATTAAATCTGAATGAAAACCCCACTATGGAGAAAAGAGCAGGGGAAACGAGGGCAAGAGAAGATGGGGAAGGATTCCAGGAGGTGCACAGGAGGAAAAGGAACCAGAGACAGATATGTAATCAGAGAGAAAATTGAAATGAAAAAGATCAATGAACCCTCAACCGGTTTTCAGCCCTTTAGTAGGAAGAAATAGGTGAGATAATCCTCGACAATACCATGGAGACAGAAAGTCTGCAAAAAAAGGACCCAGAAGGAAACAAGATAAAGAGAAAGGAGGCAGTATAAATCCCAAAAAGGAAATACCTATGCACATGCTAGAACAAAACCCAATGGAGATTGATAACCCGAAAGAGGACCTCAGTGTTGAAGAACAAGTGATGAAGCGTTTATTGCAAGAATGGAGACACCTGGATGAACGCTTCATCCCAGAGGATCATAAACAACTCTATAAGGAAACATTCCAACGATAAAAAGCTAAACAGGGCTCAGTTATCATAATCCAACCAGACCATCTAGGTTCCCAAATCAGCCAAGGGTAAGAAACAGGGACTCAAGGAAAAGGAGGGAAGAAGTGGGGAAGAAGAACATTGAACGAATCCATACAGATGGTTGGGGAGCTACTAGTAAATTCTGGAAGGGTAGTTCCATTGTCAGAGGTATTTCAACAACCCCCCAAACTGTTGAAATGATCATTACATCACGGAATATAAGAGGTCTCAATAGCAGAAGAAAACATTGGTACCTAAAAGAGGGACTGAAGAAAGATAAGTCAAACATCCTGATAATAAAGGAAACTAAAATCAGTGAACAAAAGCTGAAAGGGATTCTTGAGAATTTTAAACCCCAGTACCATGTCATGCCTTAGGATGAAAATGGTAGTGTGGGAGGTTTAGCGATTATATGGAACCTTGAATAAGTTTGGTTTGAATACTTGGTCAACCTTCCAAGAATATTACTAGGTAAGTTTTGAAATATCGGATCCAAAGAATGGGTGTTTCTTACAGGTGTTTACGGATCCCATATCCCAGGGAAAAGAGGGGTATTTCTTCAAAATCTTTCAAAAATGAGAAATCTATACCCAAAAGACCTATGGGTAGTTGGAGGAGACTTCAATATGATTACCTCTCTAGTGGAGAAGAAGGGAGGAATGAGAAGAATGGATACTGACATGGAAGCCTTTGGAGATCTCATCTTAGACTTGCACTTAGTGGATCTCCCAACAATTAATGGAGTACATACCTGGAATAATAGACAGGGAGGAATTCATCAAATTTCTTCACGCTTGGACATATATTTGATCTCTAAACAAGCCATAAGCATAGATATTTTCATGGAAGCCTCGATCCTCCCATGCATGGGCTTAGATCACTGGCCTATAAGATTGGAGGTTGATCTTAAAGCACGACCCAAGAACTGACCTTTCATGTTCGAAGCCTTCTGGCTAGGAGATCTGGGATTCCTAAAAAGAATAGAGGAATAGTGGAAGATGAGCAAACAGTAAGGCCGGATCTGCATGCATGCTTTCCAACTTAAACTTAAGGAACTAAAAAAGAAAATCGGGAAATGGAAACAAAGAAAAATTCGGTCATATCATGAATGTTAAACATCATATCAATAAGCATATGAAGAAGTTACAATAACAAATCATACAGGAAAGGCAAACAGAAGATATCATAAAAGAAGAAGGATTGCTAATAAATGAGTTCGAGGAAAGAAGAAAATAGGAAGAGATCATTTGGAAACAAAAGTCAAGGGTAAATTGGTTGTGGGAACGCAAACGCAACACCAAATTTTTCCATAAAGCCATGGTTCAACACAGGCAACACAACAAAATCTAATCTTTGAGAGATGAGAAGGGCAATCATAGAGTGCAACATGAAGAAATGGAGGAGCTTCTTGTAAACCATTTCAAATACCTCCTCACAAAACCACAAGAGAATAGAATGAAAGCCTTACAAAAAATCACGCCAAATATCTCCCATCTGGTAACACGAGCTCAGAATATTTCCTTGATGAGAGCTTCCATAGTGGAATAGGTGGAAGAGATTGTCAATGGAATTCAAAAAAATAAGGCCATAGGATCGGATGTGTTCATAGCAGAATTCTACCAAGCCACCTGGAAATTCATGGGACGAGACATCTTAGAGATAGTATAGGAATCACACCACAATCAAAAGGTATGCCCCAACTTGAACTCTACTTTTATTTCTCTTATTCGCAAAACTTTGAAATCTGAAGATCCGAAAGGATTTTGTCCTATTTCTTTGTGTAATTTCATCTAAAAAATCATTACTACACTCATTGTAAAATGTCTAAAGCCCCTTTTGCCGAACCTCATTTCTCCAGAGTAAACTGGATTTGTAGAAGGAAGACAAATCCTGGACGGGTTCGTCACCTCTCACGAAATAGTGCACTCTCTAAAGGCGAGAAATATTCCAGGCATGATGATTAAGTTGGACCTATCTAAGGCTTATGACTGACTAAGTTGGGCCTACTTGAATGGTATCCTCACAGCCTATGGTTTCGACCAAAGATGGATAAACTGGGTTTATGCCATGATCTCTATTCTACTAAATGGGACTCCTACCCCCACTTTTTACCCAGCCATGGGCTTAAGGGAGGGAGATCTAATGTCTCCTTTTCTTTTCATTATTGCTGCAGAAGGGCTAAGCCGTTTCATTAAAAATGAGGTCTGTGAATCTACACTTAAGGGCCTAAGAATCTGGGTCAATGACCTAGTCGTCACTAACCAACAATTTTTGGACGATATCATGCTCTTCTACTAGGTATCTAAGAGAAGACCTAATAAAAGAGATAAACAACACCTTCATGGAGGCCTCTAGGACAAAGATAAATAATGACAAATCTTTTATTTTCTTTTTTAATACTCAGGGGAATGTTAGGACCTACCTTTCTAGGATCTTGGGGTTTAGTACTGGGATCCTCTCATCTAAATACCTAGGAATGCCCCTCTCTTACAACTCCCTAAATTCATCCTTCTGATAAGAGATCCTCCAAAACCTATATGGAAGGTTAAGGAGTTGGGCTTTTAGATTCCTCAAACTAGTAGGCAGGACAATCCTTCTTAAAGAAGTGCTACAATCAATACCCATCTATCAACTCTAAGGTATGGTAGCTCCTAAAGGGGTGTGCTCCAAAATGGTAGACATTTTCAAAAAATTCTTGTGGGGAGGGGCTCAATAGGTCAGAAAATGGGCTTTGGTATCTTGGCAGGGCTTGGTGAAAAAGAAAATGGAAGGAGGATTAGGCCTCAGAGATCCTTACACCCTAAATCAAGTAATGGGCACAAATGTATGGTGGAGATGGATAGGAGGGGGAATGGATCTATGGAAGAAAATGTGGACAAGAAAATATAATATGCCTGAGAGAAACGAGGATATTATATGATACAGTGACCCCCCTAAAGGATCGGCAGTGTGGAATCTGGCTACCCAAAATAAACCTTGGTAAATAAGGGAACAACTGATAGAAAGGAAAGACCTCAGGGACGTATATATATATATATATATATACATAGACTGGAATATACATTTGGTAGAGAAATTCTCGAAAGAGGAACAAGGACTGGGAGGATGGAGAGGATGGAAAAAGAAGAAAGATTGGCGCCAGTCCACTGAGACTGAACAATGGACAGAGTTAGACAAAGAACTGAGATTGAGACAATTGATGGTTCAGAATGATCCTAATAACCCGAGATGGGGGCATAATACAAAACGAACCTTCACCATAAAAGAAGCATATGACATTCATGCAGGACAAGCTCAGGATGGGGAGGGAATAATATGGAAAAAAATATGGAAGGGTGGATGGTGGCAAAAGGTAACTCACTTCCTATGCCTATTTTGCAAAGTACAAATCCTAACCTAGGATCAACTTCAAAGAGGAAGCTTCCAGGGACCTTCCTTCTGCTAGATTTGCCACCAGAACAGGGAGGACCTTGAGCATATGCTCAGCACATGCTCGTTTGCAGAACAAAAATGGAGTCAAATTCAAGGAGTGTTTGAAAGAATGGATCGATACCACCACAACATTAGGGAAACAATTCTGCTTTGGAGAAGCCATATCTTTTCGAGCCCAATGTTAAACTGAGCATGGGGGTTGGCCATAGGATTACATTTATGGGTCATATGGAAAGAGTGGAATCACATTCTTTAAGAAAAAATCCTCATCTCAAGAGCAAGTATGGGAAGGAATAATCCATAACATCAGGGAGACGATCTTAGAAGAACAATGACACCAATAGGATTGGCAGGTACCCCGTCAGGAAGATCGAATTCTACATAATCTTAACATATCGCCGAAAATGATAACTCCCACTGCTTAGAAAAAATTCGGCTAGGATCAATATCCTTGGCACACTTTACCACCATGGGAGAGGGATTCATAAAACTCAATTTCGATGGGGCTTCAAAAGGTAATCCAGGATTGGTAGGCCTAGGTGGCCTCTTCTGGCATGCCCAACCTAACACTCGACTAATATATGCTCACTTCTATGGGATAGCTAGTAACAATGAGGCATAATTCATTACAGCGAGTCAAGGACTTCAAATAGATGTTAGAATAGGGTATCGAAACCTAGTGGTGGAAGGTGACTCATGTCTAGTCACAAATACTCTGAGAAAGCTGAACAATTGCACCAAATGGGAGAAGGTCACCTAAAGTTGGAGGACATCTCGTCTCATCCAAGAGATCGGTGAAACAATACAAAAGTTTGATTACATTCTAGTCTGCCATGTCAGGAGAGAAGGGAATAAGGGGGTAGAATTTCTTGCCAGCTGGGGATGCAATCATCGAAATGGTCAGATGGAAAAAATGTGCCCGGTCCAGCCTTGTGATGATAGATATAGAACCCTGGCAGAAATCCTGGAACAAGACCACATGCAAATTCAGGAACATGGCCTCACAAAAGCACAATACCCCGATCGGGATGTGAGCCGGTGGTTGGGACAACAGGTGGGGATTAATTAAGCGTACCCCTGAGTTTTGTACCACTGCCCTCCACACGCTCGAGATGATGGATGCGGTGGCCCTTGGTATGATTTCATGCACGAGTGGTGGGCAAGGTGGCAGTGCAGGTGGAGGCGCAGGTCTTATAGGAGTTAAGGGTGAACAGACGGGTAATGCTAGTGTGTTTGATCGCAGACGAAGGAGTTGGTGCACGAGAAAGAGAGGGTGACACCATCCTCAGCCTCAAGCTCATAGACGACCTGCAAATTCCCATGGGTATGTTTTTTGGCTCTTCTCCTCCATTGCAATGATGACCTCGTTGTGCTTCTGCTGGTGGGAGAGGGGGAAACTTAGAAATTTTAATTGGGAAGTTGAGGGTTGTGGGAGGAATTGGGGGTGGTGTTGGTTTGAACTGACTTGGTTCTGTGTCTATGTCTTGCTTTAGTCAGGTCTTTCCTATGCCTCTTTTTGTTTTGACCTTGCATTGTTTTGCTTTGGGTCCCTGGGTTCTAAGGGCCACGGGATGAGCGGGGATGATAGAAGAGGTTATGTAGGGAGAGGCTATGTGCCAAATGTTGAGGGAAGTAGGGGTCAGTTAAGATGTTGTCTAGGAGTAGGCCCCTACTGTCGAAGCCATTTCAATTGTTTGGGTATAGCTAGAACTTTTTCGTGGAGAGGGAACAACTAGCACTCCCGAGTGGGAAACTGGGTGTGAAACTGCCAAAGGCTTTGCACTAGTATCTTGTGTAGAGGGGAAGGGGTCTACAATTCATGTTTGGCCTCCCGCTGGGAAGTGGCAGAACTCACTAGCTTGGCCTAGGCAAGGGGAAGAAAACCTGACCTGGTTGTGAGGAGATGGGTGTGGGGACGAGGGTTCACTGTTGGTGGATGGAGGTTGGACCCTTCTCGCGAGTGGATCTCTGACCATGACGACCCGGGTACTGATAGAAAGGGGTAAGGGGAGGAGCATGGTGAGGAGGGCTGCACCGGTAACTCAACTCAAGGATGGAAGCAATGCCATACTATGTTAAATGGTTGTTGGTTAACAAATTGTTGTTGTGAACATGTTTTTGGAACCTTCACCATGGCTCTACTGACAAAAGGTCATGGACTTGGAAGATGGGGATAGGTTCCCAAAAATGATAAGGACCCCAGCACATCCAAGCCCCACAGGGGGGGATAATCGGTTGATCATCTCATCCTCAAAGCTACTGAGGCATATCAGGAGGATACTGATGAAGGCATCTGAAAATTCTTAGAGGAATGGGAAGAGGAAGTTAAGCAAGGCAGCGAGACTGAGGAGGACATGGAAAACTGGAGAACCCTTGTCCCGGACAAAGGCAACACTCAACACAGGATAACGCAATTCAAGAAAAACTTGTATCTCTGCTGGTTGATGAAAATCCTGATGGGAAAAGCTATGGAACATATCTCGGTGGGCATGGTTGTTTCTCTTCAAGGTATGCCAAGCTACAAACACGACTTCCAAAAAATTCAATTTCAGCTCCATAAGCAAGATATTAGGCTAGATAGAATTGAAAGACTTATTCCATGTATCCTGGAAGTGTCTGAGATGCCTGGATCAAAGGTCAAGGAACCTGCACCAGTGGGATCGGCCTCAGAAGAGCAGAAGGACTAAATAATCACCAATATTTATTTTTGTTTTCCATGTGGATAGCATTTACTTTTCGTCTTACAAGTATATGTATACATAGAAATCTAGAGTATGGTCATGAAACAAAGACATATATAGCTTGGTTAGAAAGACTGAAACTTTACTGTTTTTGGATGGCTTACAATGCGGATAGGTGGCCAACATACTTTGTTTCCCAATGGGAAAGTTAAGGCCACCTAGCCAATCTATGTGGTGTAAATTTGCCTATAAATGAATAGAAAAAAGAGAGGATCTGCCAAGCTTAACATATAAAAAAAATAAAACAATTCAATGAAATAATAACAATTTTTTTATATGCATTGTTAATAATAACATATATTGATTTGTCCAAAATCAAACCTTTCATAAAATGAAGAATCTAATTATAAAAATAAAATATTAACTTTATGTTACAACCATATTAAATATAAATTGAATTTATACATTATTACAAATAATTATTTTCATTTTCTATATTTAATATTATATACGATGAAGTATTTAAAAAAAAAAAAAACTGAAAACCATACCTAATAAATATAACTCAATGAACTAATAGAACTTTTGTAGGTACAACTAATGACATATAAATTTAATATCTTACCCATTTAAATTTAATATCTTACCAATTGTGTAAAATAAAATGCCAACAAGACGAATAAAAATCAATATAATTAGCATGGGATATTGTTAGATGTGATCACCATGATGATGCCTTGTTAAATTATTAGATTTTCCTGCTAGCTAATTACATTTATATGTGTTAGAGGTGTATATAACTAGATGATGTTGGTGAATTTGAATGTGTATTTTAGATTAGAAAAGAAGAAAAGGAGCGGGAGGCGATCAAAGCTCTAGGGTTCAACAAAGGGAGTGACAGAGGGTAACAGGTACCCATGGAAGAACAAGGAGGAGGGAGCTCCTCTCCCTCCTACAGTAATGTGGTGGCAAGTAGGGGAAGAGTAGGGAATAAGAACAAGCCTCCACAACCCTTGGAGGTCAAGACAAAAAAACACAGAAACTCAGAAGGCGGAAGGCAGCAATATCCATGCAGAACAAGGGACCCACGAAGAGAACCAACAGGAGAAGAAAGCAGAAGATAGAGGTCAGGAGACAGGGAACAGATCCAAGCTGGGGCCCTGTAAACCCAAGGCCACAACCAAACCGCGGGTTATTTTAAATGATCCAGCTTTGCAAGAGCATAGGGATCACATGGCAAACTATGCCATTATATGTAAATTTATGGGTATTTGGCCGTTAGAGAAGGCATTGTACACTTGGATAAAATACAACTGGAAACCAAAGGGGGAGTTAAATATACATCTTGGATCCAAGGGTTTTTTTACAATGGTATTCACGAACATGGAGGATAGAGACAAGATTTTTGAAGGAGGACCATACTTCTTTGTAGCTACTGGACTCTATATGCGGCCATGGATGATGAAATTTGTGCCAGAACAAGAAACCTTCACTTCGATGCTGGTATGGATTAGACTCTACTCCTTACCTTTAGATTAATTGATGCCAGAATCTTTAAAAGCTATAGGCAATAAATTAGGTCATTTCTTAAAGATTTCTAAGGCTACTCTATGAGGAAAATATACCTCCTATGCTCGTATCTATGTGGAGATGAACCTATCAGGAGTCCTTCCAAATGAGGTCATTCTAGAAGTCTATGACGAGGAATGGGTTCAAACAGTGGACTATGAACATGTCCCGTTCAGATGTCACAAATGTCATGAACATGGGCACCTATCTAGAGACCGTCCTCTTAATAGAAGGGTGGAAGATCTAAACACCAGTAAAGGGAAAGATCAAACAGGTTTCACCAAATTCAGAGGAAAAGGAAAAGGAGGGGGAAGGAAGACACATAAGAACCCTACTGAGAAGGAGAACAAAACAAGAAGGCACAATAGTTTTGAAATCTTAGGAGAAGAAGATGTAGATGGAGGTGATGAAAAGAGGACAGAGAATCAAACAACAAGGGGGAAAGGAAAAGAGACCAGCATGGAGTTCACTCAGGAACAAAATGAATACATGAATGACCCTTTGTGTAACATGTAAATAGAAAAATACCATGATACGACTCAGAGTGAAAGTGGCACAGAGGTCCAAGACTTACGGGAGATATTGGAAAGGGAGAACCTAGAGCTGGAAAAGTTTTTTGAACGAGGAGGGAACCTGGGAATAAACTCTATACCTCAGGAGGACGTTGACAAGGTACAAAAACTATTCCTTAACAAGTCACATCAAACAGCTGTTGGAGTCAAAAGAGGACGTGATAACCAGGAAAATAAAGGGACTTCCACAATAGGACTAATAACAAGGAAATTAACAAAAAAGCCAGGAAAGAGGAGGGGAAGGAAAAGACAAAAAGAACTACTGCTAGAGTGTGGAAAACTCATAATTGACTATGGAAGGATGAAATAACTTTCCAGTTACTCCTTTACAACCCCATCTCAATGAAAATCACAACTTAGAACATTAGAGGACTCGGGAGTAGAAGAAAACAAAGGAATCTAAGTAACAGGATCAAAGAGGAAAAACCTGACATAGTATTCTTACCAGAAACAAAATGTTCAGTGAAGAAGATCAGAGAAAAACATAGCAAATGGTTAAATAGATATGAATACCTTGAAGTTAAAGCAAATAAATCTACTGGTGGCATTCTCACCCTATGGGATCCACAGAAATTTGGTGTGATTGATGCGGAGGCTTCCAGACATCACCTCTCTCTGATTTTCCAACCGGTGGGTGATAGGCAATGTTACATGATCACTAATGTCTATGGTCCTCAACCAATGGAGGACAAACTTCGACTCCTCACCACTCTGGAGGATATGAAGAAAAGATACCCAGCTCTACCTTGGATTCTAGGAGGTGATTTTAACATGACAAAATCACTCGTGGAGAAGAAAGGAGGTACTAGAACTCTTGGTAGGGATTCTGTTGCCTTCCAGAACTTCATCACCAATATGAAATTGGTTGACATGGAAACCAGCAATGGAATATTCACTTGGAATAACAAAAGGGGTGGCCCTACCCAAGTAGCCTCAAAATTAGACAGATTCATTATCTCAGAGGAACTTCTTCTCATGGGAAGTAGCTTGAATGCGCTCATCCTACCTTTTGGAGGTTTTGACCACTGGCCTATTCAATTGGAAGCTTCTCTATTTGGTAAACCGAAGAACTCCCCCTTCAGGTTTGATAATGCTTGACTCACACACTCAAACTTGCTCACAAACATTGAAAAATAGTGGAAGGAAGAGCTACACATTTATGGTACAAAGATGTTCCTTCTTCACAGTGGGCTCAAGCATATTAAAGGTAGACTCAAAGAGTGGAATAGAAAGGAATTTGGAAATATCTTAAAAGCCAAAGGAGATGTGGAAAAGAAACTAAAGGAAATAAACCAAATTCTTATCACAAAAGGCTATACAGATGAAAGGAAAGAGATGGCAGAGTCACTTCAGCATGATTGGGAAAACAGATGCCTATAAGAGGAACTATTCTGGAGACAGAAATCCAAAGTACAATGGATTAAGGAAGGGGAGAGAAACACCAAATTCTTCCACAGATCCACCATAGCTCATAGAAACAACAACAAAATTATGAAACTCACAGATCAGCATGGAATAGAAAGAAACGCTCATGAAGAGATGGAAGGGGTTCTAATCCAACAATTTCAGAGAATTGCAGAGGAAACCTCGGAAGATAGATATCAGTTTACAAAGAGATTTACTCAATAAATTCCTAAATTTGTTTCTAGAGATGACAATTACAATCTCAACAGACTAGTAATAGAGGAAGAAATTGAGGAAGTCATTACAGAGATGCATAAGGGGAAAGCACCAGGCCCGAATGGCTTCAATGTGGACTTTTTCAAAGCACGTTGGAGGATAGTAAAACAAGATATTCTGGAGGTTGTGGAAGACTCTCGGAAATTTAATATGGCCTTAAATGCACTCAATGAATCTTTCATAGCCTTGATCCCCAAACAGGAAAAGGCCACCTCTCCAGACAGATTTAGACCTATAGCATTATGCATGGTGGTGTACAAAATTATATCCAAAGTAATTTCCAATCGTCTCAAACTACTCCTCCCTACCCTAGTGTTATAGGAGCAAATGGGCTATGTGGAAGGAAGACAAATTCTAAATAACATTATTCAAGCACAGGAAGTGGTTCATTCACTCAATATCAATACAAAGGCAAGGATGATAATTCAGCTAGACATAGCAAAGGCGTTTGACAAACTTAGTTGGTCATACATAAGAGCAGTACTAAAAGCCTATGGATTTGATCACAATTGGATTAAGTGGGTCATGGCGCTAGTTACCACAGCCAGCTGTTCAATTCTTCTCAATGGCTTTCCCTCCAAAACCTTCAAGCCTACGAGAGGACTCAGGCAAGGGGATCCTCTCTCTCCCTTCCTTTTCATTCTAATGATGGAAGGGTTAGGGAAAGAAATCAAAGCTACTAAGGAGGAAGGGAGAATTCAGGGTTTGAGACTCACTCAAGGTGGGGACACGGTGACACATCAGCAATTTGTAGATGACACTATGTTTCAAGGCACACCGACAGTCAAGGAGGCCAGAGAATTTAAGCAGATTCTGAGTGTGTTTGCCTTGGAAGCAGGCACAGAGGTAAGTCTCACTAAATCAAAGATTTTCTTTTTCAAT
The DNA here is from genome assembly GCA_031772625.1 of Pinus tabuliformis. Classification (NCBI taxonomy): domain Eukaryota; kingdom Viridiplantae; phylum Streptophyta; class Pinopsida; order Pinales; family Pinaceae; genus Pinus; species Pinus tabuliformis. The sequence continues at coordinate 231,017,974 of CM062815.1, forward strand.
ACAGATATTTATATTTAGAGAAATATTTCCAGAATTTTTGGCTTTCAAAGAGAGTCATTGCCCGTGAAGTACCTAGGAGTTCCCCTCACTGACAAACTATTACACAAGGAAATCTGGGAGCTTGTTCTAAATAAGCTAAAAGATAAGATTAGCAAATGGACAAATAGAGCCCTAAATCTAGCTGGGAGACTGATTCTAACTAAGGATATCCTCCAAAGTATCCCTATCTATATGCTTTCGGCCATTCCAGCACCATCTGGTGTTATTACTAATATAAGAAACATTCAAAGAGACTTTCTCTGGGGGAAAGGTGAAGAAAAGAAGAAATGGGCCCTAGTGGCATGGGACAGGGTATGCAAACCAAAGTCCCTTAGTGGCTTGGGTCTGCATGACCCAGGAACTCTTAGCAAAGTTCTAGGAGCCAAAATCTAGTGGAGATGGCTAAAGGAAATTCAAGCCCCCTGGGCAAAACTGTGGAAGCAAAAGTATGCAAGAGATTGGCAGGATAAGAACCTCATAAGAATGACAGGACAACTAAAAGGTTCTTCAATTTGGAATAGAGCATGGGAAAATAGTGTCCTAATCCAAAATCATAGTTTCTGGGAGATCAGAAATGGAAATCTGGCCTAGTTCTGGGAGGATAATTGGCAGCGGGAGGAAAATCTCCGCAGTGAAGATTTAGTAGACATTCACACAGATACCATCAACAAAGGTTTAAGGATGATAAGGGACTATTGGGATCACTGAAGGAACAATGAGAAATGGATAATATGAAAACTTCCAGAGTATAGAGATACGAGCAGGATGCATACTCAAGCTATAGCCCTTAATGGTCTTTTGGAAAAGAGGCAAATCTTTACCTCAACCTTGGAAGATCAATTAAGATGGGGAAAGAATAAGACAGGTCTCTTCACCCTTAAGGAGGCCAAAAGGATAGACACAGGACTTAACTATCCAAACACTGATAAAAAGTGGAAAGAACTCTGGGATAATCCTCATTGGATGAAAGTCAAACTGTTCAAGTGGCTAGTTCTACAGGGCAAGATTCTAACATGGGATAACCTAAGAAAAAGAGGCTTTGTTGGCCCCTCAAGATGTCACCTATGTGGACAACAGGAAGAAACCACTAATCATCTACTGAACAGATGCTCATTCACCATAATACTTTGGCACTAGGTTGGCGATGTCTTTGAGCAGACAGACAGAAATGTAAATGACATCATTGCTACATTGATAAACTGGAGGAAAAACTTTTCGGAGAATGAGATAATAACCTCCGCATGGGTGCTGACCCCAGGGTTCTTAATCTAGAATGTTTGGAAGGAGCACAATAATAGGATTTTCAAGGATAAGGCGAGCCCAATGAGCAGCATTCTAAAGCTAATCCTTAAACAACTCAGAGAGTCTGTGCGCATCCTGGGAGGTGCTGATACTAGAAAACTCATAGGACAAAGAGAGGCTAGAATCTTGGAAAAGTTAGAGCTCAATGTCCATCTCCCTCAGTGTTCTATACAGATCAACAAGAATATCTCTGCTGAAAAAGCTTCCTGGCAACCCCCTTCTCATGGTTTTTTAAAATTTAACATTGATGGGGCCTCTAAAGGGAATCCGGGTGAAGCAGGTTATGGAGGGGTCTTGAGGGATGAGGAAGGCAAAATTTTGGTCATCTTCCATAGTTATCTAGTAAAATCCACCAACAATATGGCTGAGCTCATGGCCATGGAACTATGCTTGGAAATTCTGCTCAAGTACAACATTCACAATGTCATCATTGAGGCTGACTTGGAATTAGTCATTAATTCGGTGAAGAGGGTTAATGTTGGCGCTGCACCTGAGAAAATCTTAGGCCACTGGTGGCTTCTACAAGTATACCCAAGAATCCAATCACACCTAAGAGTTTTACGTACTCTTAGGTTGGTGCATTTTCGCAAGGAAGACAACAAAGTTGCAGACTGGCTTGCCAATGAGGGGGTTCGAGACAATCATATTGACTTGTGTTGTTGGTGGGAGGAGGTAAGAGATGACAGGATGAAGAAGGAATGCTCATCCCGGGCCCTCAGTGACAGACAGTAGTTTAAGGAAAATTCAAGAGATGGTATTTTATCTCATGTCAACGTTGAGTAAGTTCACTTCGGACAGTTTATCAGAGGATAGGCACTATCGGTTCTCTAAGAGTACTTATAGGAAAAAAAAGGGTAGAAATCGTGATAGTAGTTATCTGCTCTCAGGAGAAGGGATTCCTTGTAAGACGAGCGCCATAGAGTGTCAACTCCACTCTTATGTCATTCCTTGTAGAAGGCCTTCCTTCCGGCCAGGTCTTCCTTGTTCAATGTGGTGGAGGTCAATGGAAGAAATTACCGGGGTCAATAACTGCTTGGAATACACCACCTACTTAGTGTGCTCTCTGTGGTTTTCTCAGATGACAAGTGGTGCCATTCAGCCTACGACACGTGGAGGGGGGAGAACAATGTTTACTGCCTTCTTTGCTGGGTATTTCATGAGTGGATGTGCAGTCCAATTTGTTTTGTGGCCGTCAGATCCGAAGGAGGCAGATCTATGGCCACCTTTTGGTGTGCATGTTGGTGGGCCTGAAAGGAAAAAACCACCAGTGGTTTACCACCTTCATCGGGAACTTTTTATTCCAAAGTTAGTTTTTTCCAAAAGCCAGCGATTCAACTCAGGTTGCAACACGTAGCGGAGGACTGGAAATGTAAACCACCTTCATCAATTGTTATTCTGTGGGATTTTAACCCATGCAATTTGACCACCAGCTGTTGGATAATAAGTTTTATATCAACAGTCAGTTTTGATCGTGCATCTTGAGGTTTTCTGCGGGCTTGGACTCCGCGTAGGTTGACTTTTGAACGCGGGATCGTTAGGTGTCAGTTTTTCAGTGAGTTTGGGCTGTCCGCTTTTGGTTCCTAGTCAGTCCTAACTTTGTTCCAGTTTGTTTTTTGGAGATTTTTTCGATTCTTGGAGTATCTCCACTCTCCCTTTGTGGAAGTCTGAGTCTCTGTGTTTACACTTTCCCTTGTTGGGAGTTTGTTGTATCCTATGTAAAATTTGTATGTTTTTCCTAAGTTAATAGAAGGACCGTCTCTTGCTTTAGCAAAAAAAGAATGTGTATTTTAGATTATATTTATGTTTTCTAGATGGTCATCATCATGATGTTTATTTTTATGAAATGATATTTATTATAGATTATATATTGATGAACTTATATCAAAATTACATATATAAAATTACATGCAATACTTATTTTAAATAAAAAATGCAAAGACATTTTTACAAATTACAAATTTTAATATGGTTGAAACTATAATTGTAAAATTTCCATAAATATTTTTCTATTGCATAGATAGTTCATATATATTGATTCCAACTAAATTTTTATCCAAAAAATGGTTGCAAACAACATAGTCCCTACCTATAGAAAAAATAAAACAAAAAAATTACGTTTATAAAAGATGTTTAAAAAATAGTCACTACAAAACAAAATCAATTTTACACACAATTAACTTGTACAAACATCTGAACAAAACTACCATTCTAGACATAATAAAGTGTAGAAATCAGAAAGTTGTGACCTATACTTTTTTTATCAAGTAAGAGTAGGACCTTCTATTAAACTTAGTCAAATATACATAATTTACAAGGAGCTACCTGCTCTGTGAGAGTTCAGTAGTCAGTCGGGTAGGCCAAACCAAAACAATTTTCCAAAACTAAGAGAACCTAAACCGAAAAACCAGGGAGAACCTCCAAACAATGTACAAGGAGCATAGTAAACCTTGGAACCACAAGAGGTCCGACCATAAGTCAAACTAAAAACTGACAAACTAATAAACTGACAAACAGAAAAACAGACCCGAAGGAAGTTAAAGCATAACACTTTAAATATTTTTCGGGTCCTACCAACGCGCACATACAATCACCACCATTGATCGACTGGTTAAGATCCAACAGTCATCATGGATATCGGAAGGATGAGAAACGCGAGAGTTAACTGCCCAATGAGGGTGGCTTTCTCTCTCCTCATTCCGCAACGTGTCGCTCAAAGAGTGGAATCGTAGCCAAACACAAAAAAACCTGAAACTGTTCAAACCCCGCCCGATATACCGCTTGTGGTATTGGACTGGTTGACTCGTGTAAAAACCAACCCGACCTTTCACCACGTGCTGACCCTTAATTCCATTCAGTGGGCAGTACTTGAGCCAATCCCGTTCACCTGGATTCTCTGTCAACCACCACCTAAGCCAAATGACGAGGGCTACCATTCTTCATTCAATCAAAGGGAAACCTGACCTTGGAAAATCACTGAACCATAGCGGGTTGGACTGTATGGAGTTCTCCAACCTCCCGCTGGTCTTCAGGGTTCCTCTGATCCTCCTTGTTTGTCCATAGTTCCATATCCTGGGTAGCGTTACATAGACAGTCCTCCCGCAGTTTACCTAGGGGAAGCGAATCCCAAGCAGACCTAGGATACCTATCCCACTTTGTGACTCCTTCATTCGCCAATCGATCCGCTAACATATTAGCCTTCCTTTTCATATGAGAAAATCTAACAGTTTGGGAGTTCGCAGGTGAGAATAGATGCGGTAAAAAACCTACAAGAGCTTCCAGTGCTTGAACACTTTATCTGGATAGGTTCCATTACTGATCTTCTAATAATTAATTTTGAATCCACTTCAATAATAACATTGTGTGAGCCTGAATTCACCACGATTTTCTAATGCCAAGAGCTCAACCATGTTGTTTGTAGCCTTCCCCAAGTGGCCATGGAAGATCATCTGTATTTGTCCCTAATCATCTCTTATGGCACCCCCAAAGCCCGCTAATCCTTGGTTGCCCTTAGCAGCTACATCAATATTGATTTTTAAGAAATCATAAGGAGGAGGGTTCCAGATGGTAGCACACGTGTTTAGGGGGTTCACTGTCTTCACTATTCCCAAAGGATTAATAGACTAGAGCCCCAAGTGAAGTAAAATTCTCTCCTCATGGGCCAGGGGAGGATCTTTAGTAAGGGTCCTCAGCAAGCTTCTAACTGTGTCTTTGAGTTGCCCTAGAGTTTCGTAAATTATGTGTTGGGGCTTGTGATCTTTGTTTTTGAAGATTCAACTGTTTTATTCTTTACATACATTCCAGATGACAAAAACTGGAACTAGAATCCAGGCTTTATTGATTATCTCATTTCTTGATAAGTTCCTCCTCCTGTTATTTAGAGTGTTGGATATGTTGAGACTGTCCCTATAAGTTTGTCTAAAGATAGCAGCCACCCAGTCCCACACCTCTGAAGTGAAAGGACAGAGGTTGAGAAGGTGTTCAATCTTCTCCTCATACGCGCCACAGAGGTAACACCTAGAAGGACCAATGAAGCCTTTCTTGAGGAGATTATCCCAAGTTAAGATCTTCTTTTGTTGCACAAGCCAGATGGAAAGCTTTATTTTCATCCAATGCTGACTTTGCCAAAGTTTCTTCTAGATCTGATCAGGATTCACAAAGTTAAATCTTGTGACTTCCCATTTGGCCTCTTTGAGGTTAAATTTGCCTTCAATGTTCTTTCCCCATATTAATTGATCAATTGAGGAAGAGACCAGAATCCTTCTATGCTTGAGCTCCTCGGTGAGGGCTTCTGCTTTGGCTTTCAGCTAGTTTTCATCACTGTATCCTAGATCCTTCCATTCCCTCCATTTTCCATTATTCCTTCCCTGTTCCCAGAAGTTTTTTACCAGAACCATGACCTTACTATCTATGTCATTTTTGAGATCTGAAAATTCATGCCTACACAGGTTGGGTTCCTGTTGCTAGTTATCCTCCCAGAATCGAGCAAGATCCCCTACCCAAATTTTCCAAAAACAATGGTGCTGAATAATGTTTTTATTATCCCAAGCAAGGTTCCAAATATGAGAGCCACTGATTTGCCCTGACATTCTAATATGATCCTTTTCCTACCAGTGCTTGGCATGTTTTGTTTCCAAAGCTTAGCCCAGGGGGCATTCGCTTCCTTAATCCTTCTCCACCAAAGCTTGGCTCCCGAGACTTTGCTGAGGGTCTCAGGATCATGAAGCCCCAACCCACCATGGCTCGTGGGCCTACAAAGCTTATCCCAGGCTACTAAATCCCACTTCTTTTTCTCTTCCCCTCTGCCCCACAGAAAATCCCTTTGGATTCTTCTTATTAGCTGCTTAATACCTTGAGGAGCAGGAAGAGCTGAAAACATGAATATGGGAATGGCCTGCAGGACCGCCTGTGTGAGCACAAGGCGTCCTGCCAGATTTAGTGATCTTCATGTCCATTTTTTGATCTTGTCCTAAAGTTTATTTAAAATGGGTTCCCACATTTTCTTGCTTAGTGGTTTGTCAGTAAGAGGAATGCCAAGATATTTGGAAGGTAGCTGTTCTCTTTGAAATCCAAGAATTCTGGTAATATTTCTCTGAATAGCAAAAAAACTTTGGACTTGTTAAGGCTTACCTTAGTGCCTGCTGCCATGGCAAAGTCATTTAAGATATTTTTAATTGCTCTAGCCTCCCTAACGGTAGGTATGCCCTGTAACATAGTATCATATACAAATTGTTGATGAGCGTTTGCCTCTCCATTTGTGGTAAGTTTGATACCCTGAATTCTTCCTTCAGCATTTGCCATCTTAATCGCTCTGCCAAGCCCTTCCATCATGAGGACGAAGAGGAAAAGTGCAAGAGGATCTCCTTGTTTGAGCCCTCTGGAGGGAGTGAAGGTCCTAGAAGGAGCTCCATTAAGTAGTATGAAAAAACTGGTTGAGGTAACTAATGCCATGACCCATCTTATCCAGTTCTGATCAAAACCATAAGCTTTTAGAATTGCTCTTATGTAAGCCCAGCTCAATTTGTCATAGGCTTTGGCGAGGTCCAACTGAATGATCATGCTAGCTTGTTTGTTGCTTTTGAGAGAGTGTACCACCTCATGAGCTCGGATGATATTGTTGAGGATTTGTCTTCCCTCCACATAGCTTGTTTGTTCCTTCGAAATGAGAGAGGGTATAAGTGGTTTGAGTCAATTGGAATTCACTTTAGAGATAATTTTATACACCACATTACTTAAGGCGATGGGCTGAAAACCATCTGAAGTCATGGCCTTTTCCTACTTTGGGATCAGAGCTATGAAGGATGCATTCAGAACCTTTAGTACCCTTTTGGATCTTCTTGAGTCTTCCACCACCTCGAGGATATCATGTTCGATCATTTCCCAACAGGCCTTGAAGAATTCTACATTGAATCCATTCAGTCCTGGTGTTTTTCCACTCTGCATTTCATTAATCACTTCACTGACCTCCTCTTCTGAAACTGGTCGGTTGAGATTGTGGTTGTCCTCTCTAGTGACTAGCTGAGGGATATATTGAGTGAAATGTTCAATGAACCTGGATCTGTCCTCCAGAGGATCCTTTGCAATGTTGCAGAAGTGCTGAACAAGGACCGATTCCATATCACTGTGAGAACTAGCTCAATGCCTTGAGAATCCTTGATCTTTGTCATTTTGTTGTGTGCCCTGTGAGAAATGGTGGTTTTGTGGAAGAATTTTGTGTTTCTTTCTCCCTCTTTAATCCATTGTATTCTTGATTTCTGCCTCTAGAAAATTTCTTATTGTAAGCATCGATTCTCCCATTCTTCCTGCAGAGAGTTAGTTAATTTTTGCCTCTCTTTGGAGAAGCCATCTATGATGATGATCTAATTGATCTCCTTGAGCTTTAGTTCAGTTTCTCTTTTGGCTTTGAAGATATCTCCAAACTCATTTTTGTTCCAAACTTTAAGACGAGATTTTATATGTTTAGGTTTTTGTTGGAGCATATACATTTTTGAACCCTGAATATTCAACTCCTCTCTCCACCATGTCTCAATGTTATTAGTGAAATTAGGATGTGAGAGCTAGGCATTTTCAAACCTAAAAGGTCTGTTTCTCGGAGTGCCCATAAAGGTAGCTTCCAACTGTACAAGCCAATGATCTGATCCTCCAAAGGGCACAATGGAGGCTGTCATGGTAGGTCCTGAGAGAAATAGGTCCTCTAAAATCATGAATCTGTCAAGTTTGGAAGCGACTTGATGGGCCCCTCCCCTTCTGTTGTTCCAAGTGAAGGTTCCATTTATTGTTTTAGTATCCACCAACCTCATGTTCCTAATGAAGTTCTGGAAGACCATGTAATCTCTGCCTAGCTGTCTAGTCCCTCCTTTTTTTTCCGAAAGAGATCTTATGATATTGAAGTCTCCTGCAATGATCTAGGGCAGAGTGGGATGTATCTCTCTAAGCTCCTCCAGGGAAGTGAGAAGATTGAGCTTATTTGCTAGCTTTTGAAGTCCATAAACATTCATAATCATGTATATCTCCTTGTCCCCTACAGGTTGGCAAATCAGAGAATGGTAGTTCCTGGATGCTTTAGCATCCAGAATCCTAATTTTTGGGGGTCCCACAAAGTGAGAATCCCCCCCGCCGAATGATCTTCCTTGACCTCTAAATACTCATAATTGAATAACTACTTATTATGAATATCTCTTATCTTTTCCATCGAACATTTTGTCTCCTCAATAAAAGCTATGTCTGGTTTTTCTTGTTTCATTCTATTACTAAGATTTCTTTGTTTCCTTCTATTACCTATTCCTCTAATGTTCTAGGTTGTGAACTTGATTAAGAAAGATTAGTAAAGGAATAACTGGTAAGATCTTTTATCTTACCTGAGTTGATCAACAGTTTTCCACATTCGCTCAACAATTCATTCTGCCTCTTTCTTCCTCTTTTCCTGCCTGAGTTCTTTGGAGATTTTGCCTGAGGATTCTCCACCATCTTGACCCCACTTGGCCCTTAGATCTCATGATTTCTTTTGACTCCCACTCCCTTCACTTGTGACCTCTAGAGAAAGAGCTGTTGTACTCTATCATAATCCTCTTTTGCAAGGCATCCACCCCTAGTTCCTTATCTTGTTCCAGAAATTTCTCTAGATCCAGATTTTCCTTATCCAGAATCTCCTGTAATTCATGGTCCTCTATTCCTGCTTCACGTGGACTCATCTCCTGGTCCCTACCGATATCCATCAGGCTTGGTAGATCATCTTTTTGCTGGTTGTCTACTGTGATATCCTCTATGTCAGCTACCCTATCTTGCTCTTTTGTTACATTCTCCATGTCCTGGACTATCTCCTTGTTCCCCTCTTCTTCATCCAGGATCTTGAAGTTGTTTTGTCTTGTGTGTTTGTCCTCATTTTCCTTCTTGTGTGGACGCTTTCCTCCTTTTCCTTTACTCCCAACTTTGGTGAAACCCTCGGGATCTCTCTCGACAGTGGTTTTTTTATTATCTTCCATGTTGATTGTAGGGTAGTCTCTATATAGATGTCCATGTTCAGGGAATTTGCGGCATCTCAATGGTATGTGCTCATAGTCCATTGTATGCACCCATTCTTCATCATATACTTCTAAAATGATCGCTTCCGGCAGGGCTCCAGATAGATCCATTTCCATGCATATTCGGGAAAAGGAGCTATATCTTCCTTTCAAAGTTGCCTCTGAGATTTTTAGAAAATGTCCCAGCTTGTTGCCTATGGTTTTCAAATATTCTAGCAACAAATAATCCAGAGGAAGGGAATATTGTCTGATCCAAACCGGTACTGAAGTGAATTTTTCACGTTCCAGGACAAAGTTCATCATCCATGGTCGCATGTAGAGTCTCGCTGCAGCATAGAAATAGGGCCCCCCTTCAAACACTCTGTCTTTGTCTTCTAGGCTTGTAAACATGTTGTGGCCACCAACAACCCCCCTCCTTATTTAGTATTAGAAATAACAATAGATAAGTGGGGACCCTTTGTAAAATATTCAAAAATTCAATTAAAACTCATGTATTCTACTCCTTAAGAAAACATCGCATCGCGCAAAGAAAATGGGACATTTCTTTGTAAATACAATGATGAATGGCGAAAATGCAACGCGAAATCCATCACATCGCATGCATTAAGAAACGCTCATAACAAAAACCTTAAGAAATCGTCGATGGCCGATATGCGACATCACATATCGCAACATCACATAAACAACACATAACCATTTAATGATTGTAATAAATCTGCGATCTTGCAATGACGCGATACTGCGATCTGCGATCTTTCGATCGCGCGAAACAACAATCTGCTATTCTGCGATAAACGTGATCGGGAAACCCTGCGATAACACATATTGATGAAAATGCGATAACACGATACTGCGATGATGTGATGCTACGATGCGAGTCGCAGAAATTGTCCGTCGCAAATTTTCCCCGGCTCAACATTCAAGAAAAATTGTCCATAAACCAAAAATTGGATACGTGCCTTAATAAAAAATTAATGAATGTACGCCAAGTTTTAATGAAAGACAATTTTGTGTTTTTGAAGAGGTAGTTCACGTCAGGTGGCATGTTTTTGTACATTCGTAGAGCTTAGAGCTTTCTTGTCAATTTTTATTATCATTACTCTCTCCTTATGTGTGAACTGCAGGAATGAAAAACAGAAACAACATGAAGCAATGTGTAGGGAGCGATTAAGGAAAAGGGTAAAGCTCCAAAGCTCGGAAGCAGAGAGGAAATGCCCTCATGAATGGATACCGCATGCAACAGAGCCGCAAATTCCAGAGCGTTGCTGAGCTATCCATTACGGATCTGCCAGTCAGAGCCATGATTGAATGAGTAGTTGAACAATGCTGATATCAACAGGTGATTTAACGTCCAAGGTCAGGAGCTCATGAAAGCAGCATGTTTACAAAATTCTGAAGCTTATACCCGGTGAAGGAAAAGGCGCTAAAGGCGAAAAACGCACCAAAAAGGCCCGGATCAAAGAACGGAGGCAGTTTCTGATGCGCGATTAGCGCCTAGTGCCTAGCGCTAATCGCGCATCGCTGAGAAAATTGTTCAAAAAGAAAAGTCCCTAACTGCTTAGTCATTCATAAGCCCAGAAAATGCAAAAAAGCAAAGAGAAAAGCAATTTGAGGGTTAACCAAGTGGAATTTGGTTTATTACTGAGCATACACAGTAAATCCACTTAGCCAGAGGACGATTCTCAAGTATATCTTCTATTTTGATAAAAAATGGTGCCAGCGCTTGCCATTTCTGTTTGCCTAGCTCAACCAAAAGCGGAAGACAGTCAGCCGACTCTACCCAGGCAATATTGAATGCTCGCAACATTAAGGAGCAAGTGCAGAAATAGTTAGAGATTAGATTTAATTTTTAGAAATAGTTTTGCTTAGAAAAAGGGCGGTCATTTAAACCGTATCCTGAATACGTGTAATTAAGTTATTTAATTAGTAGTATTTAAACCCTTCTCATGCATTTAGAGAAGGGTCCAGAAATTTATCAAAAACTTGTCCTCAGAACATGCACTTTTGCACCCTGAGAGGAGGTTTTGGTGAATGAATGGATCAAGATCTGTTGATGTTTGCATTTGATATCTGCTACTGATGTTGCACTTTTGTACTCTTAGTAGATGTTAGAGTAAGGAGAGATAAATCATTGTTGCTTGAAGCTTATGAGTAGGACCAGTCATAAATGGTACTTTTATCTCTTGATCGTTTCTGCTTATATGTTAAAATGATATACAGTTTTTAGTTGTTTATATGTTATTACGTGAATGCTTGAGTTACCATTTGGCACTTTTGTACGGTGGAGCTATTTATTTATGTTTAATGTATGAATAGCTTATTATGCGATATGTTGTTCACAACTGTTTTGCCTAACTTTTTATGCAAAGTGGTTCATCTTAATTGATTTCCTTTCTTATAATCACTGAATGATCTTTATTACCAGTTGTTATTTGAAATCTCTTTAGATCGCATAATAGAAGAATGACATTCCGGGTTAGCATAGATTAGATGTGCTATTTTTATTAGATTACAATAGCATAGAATTATATTAAAAGTTTGAATTAGAATAGTCTAGATAGGAACTGTTAGATCAGCAACATCCAATTCTACACACACACACCCATAGATTGGGAAAATGGTCCCATTATCCCCAGTTGGACCCGCTACACCAAACGGATAAGGAGCTGCCAACCAAGGTCCGGACCGGGCAGGTATCCCCCTTGTTGTCGACCCGATTTTCGGGGCTTCGACATATTTGGTGCTAGAAGGAGGGCCTGAACTATGAATGGCGAGTAAATCAAAATCTGAATACCATTCTGAGAGTAAATCACCCTCATCATCTCCCCTAACTTCCCCATTACATCTAAATCCAGAGTCAGAAGTCGCTCAAGTATCAACCGCTGCTACACACCCTAATATTTCAGACCAATCTACCATTGAACCTCCTGAAGTCAAATCCCTGATTCACAAACTTCAGCGATTTTCCATTTCTCCTTAGAGGTCTGACAAATCTCAAGGCAGCGTGACTTCGTAGTACAACCCTGCTCATCCCCTGACCAGGCTAAAGAGTGAAAAGCTTGGCGTGCACCCAACCGAATTACCTCTTCCCACCAGGAAAAGAGCGAGGAAATCACCGCAAGAGTCTGACGGTGAGACTCTTTCGTCTACATCATCCATCTCAACTACTTCACCGCGAAGTCAACCATCCACACCTACACTCCAGATCATCATCCATCCATCCACTGGAACCTCCACAACCCCTCTTCAATCATCTACGATCATAGTATCCTGATCCTCCCAGCCACAGGGATCATCTTCTGCACTTTCCTCTGTTAGCAGTTCAACAATGGCCCAGTCTCCATGGAACAACCCTGGGGCAGTCCTAATGCCTGCACCCTTGAGTCAAATACCGGCCCATCCTGAGAAATGGCTGCCCAAATTCAATCCCGAGGCAGGCATGCTAGCAGAAGAGAACATAAATAACTTCATGCTTTCCATTAATCTCAATGGAGTTACTAGTGAAGATGTTGTTGTTCAGCTCTTTCCCTATACACTGCAAGGGACAGCCGGGTCATGGTACTTTTCATTACCCTCCGGATCCACCACAAGTTGGGACATCTTCCAGGACCAATTCCTAACCAAGTTTGATGATGATAGATCAACGACAACGTTAATCAATGACCTATCCAATCTTAAAGCCGAAGCTAAAGAGCCTATCAAGGATTTCAATTTAAGGTTCAATAAAAATTTCAACAAAATTCCTACTACTTCCCAGCCCAGCGAAGAAGTACGTTGTGAATGGTATATTACCGCTCTACCATCGAACATAGAAATCTTCATGGACAGGGAAAATAAAAAAACATTAGCTGATAACATGAAAGAGGCGATAGCAGTAGAGTAAAGAATAATAGCCCTGGAAAAGAGATCCGTGATAGAGGAACGTAAGTCCAAAAGGTCACCTTCAAGGATGACTCCAAGAAGAAACAACCAAAAGATCCTTTTGATTTGGAAGGATTGCAAAAATTTCTAAAGAACATGTCCAATGAGATGGTCGACATAAAAAAGCAAGTAGCAGAAACTTCTTCGAAAAAGCCCTACAGAGCTTTTAAAAGAGGTCCCTCAACGGATGCAAAGCCACCCAATGCTATTTCAAATGCTGAATCCGAGGAAGAGGAAGAAGAAATTGCCACTGAAGGGCAGACCGATGATGAAGAAGTTGTGGAATTACAAGGAATGTGGGATTTCATCCTCCTACAAGAGGAAGATCAAGAAGTATTTCCAGTTAACACACGAAGAAAAAATCAGCTTGATCCTCCTCAAAATACCCCTAAGTCGAAGAGCGTAAGCTCTGCAACAAAAGATAAAGTCGCAACAAAGAAAACGACAACTAAAGCGACTCAAACTAGCCCAGTCCAAGCAGACGAAATCACTCCATCTAAAACACTGATAGTGTCGGATGAAATGGAGTACAATATTATTGATGACATGAAAAAGACTAGGGTTAATATCACCCTCTACGAACTGAACAAGTTGAAACATCAACAGAAGATAATGATGAAAGAATTACATGCCGTGCCAGTTGCTCCTTTGCTTGCCGCTGTACTTTCTCAAGCTTCCCACAACATGGGAAGACCTCCAACTAACGCGATTAGTAGGATTGATCCAAATGACATCGCCTTGATTGGAGGAAGATCAAGATCTCACACTCCCCCATTTCTCCTTATGAAATCTTCAATAAAAATGTGCACAATTGTTTGATAGATTCTGGTGCATCATCGAATATTTACCCAAATCTATATGTGCCAAATTAAATTTTCAACCATAGAAATCCATAGTGCGCATAGTTCAGCTCGATCCATCGCAAGTCGAAGTGATTGGTGAACTAAATCAAGTAACCATAAGATTGTCATCCAACCCGAAGGTATGTCAGGTTATTGACATTCTAGTTGATGACATCCCAGAATTCTATGGCTTAATTCTTAGCAGGGATTGGTCCGAGAAGCTCCATGGATACTTTGCAACCGACTGGTCGCACATGTGGCTGCCCTACAATGGTAAACCGAATCAAATAAAAGTTGAATGAGAGCTAAACCAGAAGTACATAGTAACAGAGTTAGAGGGAGAAAATGAACCGGTAACGTATAATAGCAGTATCATTGGCAATTACTCGATAGATTATTTCCTTGGCAATTTCAATGCTCATGCGTCACCTTATTTAGAAAATTTAGTTTTGTACCAAGTTGAAAATTTTTCTCGAACTGATAGTTCGAAATGGATTAATTTTTTAGATAAACCTGTAAATACATCTGTGTTTTGGAAATTATTTTTTGATGGCTCTAGATCTAACGAAGGAGCAGGAGCAGGATGCGTTCTGATTAGTCTAGAAGGAGAAAAGATCATGCTCACATGCAGACTCGAATTCGATTGCACAAACAACACAGCAGAATACGAGGCTTTGGTTCAAGGCCTGTACAAAGTAATTGAGTTGAACGTCAAGTATTTGCAAGTCTTTGGAGACTCTGAGATTGTGGTTAAACAGGTACGTAACACTATACATTGCTTATCAGGTCATTTAAAACACTATCAATCTTTAGTACAAGATCTGACTGAGAATTTCATAGCGTTTAATATTTCTTCAATCCCCAGACTCCAAAACGCAAGTGCAGACCTTTTGGCTAACGTAGCTTCTAAGTTTATTCCCTCTGAAGATTTTAGTCCAGATAGATTCTTAATAGAATTAATCTTTAGACCGTCAATTCCTGACAACATCACAAATTGGAGAGTATTCAATGACGATCCTGATATTGTAAATTTCCTCACGTCTGAAGGATCCTACTCCAATCAAATAATCGACGAAGACCAACACAATAAACAACTGCAACAAAATAGCACTAATAATGCTATACCTAAGTCAGTGGTCAAGTTAGAAGACTTATACGATTTGAAAGATTGGTTTAAAAGGTCTACCAATTCAAAGCTCTACAGTTAAACCTTGAACTATGAATTAGTAAACCTAGGGACCGATGCTAAACCACAAAACATTAATCTAGGCCTCGGCCTAGCCCCTGAAGAGAAACTAGCGTATATTCATCTTTTGAGACAATATAAAAATGTTTTTGCCTGGAATTATGATGAGCTGAAAACATACGACACTTCTATCATCCAGCATACTATTCCCATGATCGATAACGAAAAACCTATCCAACAAAAGCTGAGAAAGATCCACCCCAATTTAGAAAATCAGATAAAAACTGAGCTCAATAAGTTACTGAAAGCCAGGATAATATTTCCCGTCAGACATTCCAAATGGGTCTCCAATATGGTACCCGTTAGAAAGAAAAACGGAGATATTAGGATCTACATTGACTTTCGGAACCTTAACAAAGCCTGTCAAAAAGACAATTTTCCTCTTCCACCTATGGAGCAGATACTGCAGGTAGTGGCGGGCTCAGAACTAATGTCTTTCTTGGATGGATTTTCAGGGTACAATCAAGTGTTGGTACATCCTGATGATCAGTTGAAAACCACATTCAGAACTAAATGGGGCACATACGCATATCGGAAGATGCCATTTGGTTTGATTAATGCTGGTGCTACGTTTCAGAGAGCCATGGACATCGCATTCAAAGGTTTAGTCAATAAATCTGTAGTAATTTATTTGGATGATATAACAGTGTACTCGAAGAAGCGAAGCGACCATCTCAAAGACCTGAAACAAATCTTTCAACGGTGTTTAAGGTATGGAATTTCACTTAACCCACAGAAATCTTTTTTTGCATTAAGTGAAGGGAAACTTCTAGGATTCATAGTTTCAAAATCCGGCATTCACATTGATCCCAATAGAACCAGAGAAATTTCTGAAATATCCCTACCTCATAACAAAAAAGCCATGCAATATTTCCTTGGTCAAATCAATTTTGTAAAGAGATTCATTCCATATTTTTCGCGAATCGTGTCTCCTTTGCAAACCATGATTAAAAAGAATTCAAATTTTAAATGGGGTCAAGATGAACATGAAGCATTCAACCTGATCAAGCAAGCTATTATTAATGCTCCATCTTTAGCAACCCCAAATTTTTTCAGAATCTTTTATTTTATACACATTTGCCTCAGATAAATCATATGTCGCGATTCTAACTCAAGCAAATCAAGAGAAAGCGGAAGCTCCAATTGTGTTTTTTAGCTCAAATTTATAGGGTGCTGAACTCAATTATTCAGACGTGGAGAAACAGGCTTATGCTGTTTTCAAAGCGGTCAAATACTTCAGACCTTTCTTACTTAAAACCCATACTAAGATCATAGTACCATTCCCAGCGGTAAGGAATCTTCTGGTACAGAAGGATGTGGGTGAGAAAAGGGCCAATTGGGTCAGTGCTTTACAGGAATACGACCTTGAGATCAAACTAGCAAACATCGTAAGAGGTCAAGGCTTCTGCAAAATTCTGGCCGGAGCATCGCAAATTTTTGAAATTTCATCTGAAGAGGTACAAATGTGTGAGGTAAGCCTAAATGATGCAGAATCATTATACGTTGATATCATTTATTATCTTAAGAATGGGTATGCTCCTTCACACCTCGATCATACTAATAAGAGAGCTCTCAGATTGAAAGCTAAACAATATCAGCTCATAAATGATGTTCTTTTCAGAAAAAATTATGATTTTTTTCTTCTTAGGTGTCTTGAAAAAACTGAAGCTGAAAAAGTTTTGCAGGAACTCCACGATGGGCCAGCAGGCGAACACTGTGTTGGAGATGATACTGCACATAAAATCTTACGTGCAGGATATTACTGGCCCACGCTGTTCAAAGACTCGCACAGTTACATGAGAAGATGCCAAGTCTACCAAACTACTGCTGTAAGACAGAAGAAGCCATCCCTGCCACTACAGCCGGTAAACATCGAGCAACCTTTCAGTCAGTGGGGGATGGACATAATAGGTGAGATTTTTCCTCACTCTTCTAAGCAGCATAGATACATCCTCACGACAACAGATTATTTTACTAAATGAATAGAAGCAGTTCCACTCAAGACATCTAATTCTGAAAATATTATTGAGTTCATAGATCAATTTATAATCACAAGGTTTGGATTTCCAACTGCTTTAATGTTTGATAATGCATCATACTTTTCTGGAAATGCAATGACTGAATTTGCACTTAAAAGAGGATTCAAACTTAAATATTCGGCCAATTACTATCCGCAAGGGAATGGGTTAGCTGAGTCAACAAATAAAAACCTAATCAGGATTATTAAAAGAACAGTTGACCAGAATCAAAAGAATTGGCACAAAGCTTTGGTATATGCTTTATGGGCTTATAGGATAACGCAAAAAGCTTCAATCGACACTTATCCCTTTAATTTAGTTTATGGGAAAGAAGTGGTTCTTCCAACTCACTTAGCCATTCCCTCTTTGTCTTTAGTACAATACATTGACGAAGTACCTACTTCCTCCTTACAACTAAGACAAATGGAAATAATTAAATTAGAAGAACAACGAGAACAAGCTAAGAAAACGCATGCTCATCATCAAGCGCTAGTAAAATCCTCTTTTGATTCAAACATAATGACCAGAAAAGATTTGTAGATGGGAGATTTAGTTTTAAAGTGGGATAAGGCTCATGAAGAAAAGAGCAAACATACAAAATTTCAAAAGATGTGGCTTGGTCCTTTTCAGATTGTTGAAGTCATAGGTCCATCAATGTTTGTATTACAGGATTTAGCAGGTAAAAGGGATCCTTTGCCTGCTAATGGACAAATTCTCAAGAAATATTTTCCATAGAAGATTATTCTTCTATTTTTGCAGAATAGTTTTTATCTTTTCATAATAAAACCAGTTCTGAGTGGTTACATTAGGTATTTACGGAAAAAGACACCAATTCTCTTTCAGATTTTGAGCTTTTTGCTTGTATAAATAGAAAATCTTTTGGAAAATTGATCTTTATTATTGACAGATACAGTTAAAAACTTTAGCCTAGATATGGTACTAGTTTCAACTTCAAAAAATTTGATGAAAACAACCTTTAGTGAAGAAATTGTTTTATATCAGCACAATGAAAGGTATCAATAACAAAATAAAGATTCTCTGTAGAACAGTTGTTTCCAAAAACTCTATTATTGTCGTCCAAAGCTATCTTAAGTAAACAATGACTTCCTCCCTGTTAAGGAAAATCGGAGCGCTTAGAGGAACAATCCAAGGATGCACTATATCTTGAAGAATAAGAGGTCTTATCACGAGCCGTCTTATCATGATCACATATATTATAACTTGCTGACTTTGCCAATACTGTCTACCACAACAGGGCAATGACTCAAGATTGTTGCAATCAAAAGACAAGGGGTCTCATCACGAGCCAGCTTGTTCAGCAAAGTTAAGAATCAAGTGAGTGATTGTGTCATAATTTGGCTACCAAACCAAGACATTGTTCTTTAAGAATAAAAAGAAAATCAAAGCAATAAGTGTAAATATGGATTTTTCTTTGAAAGTTGTAGGTCACCTTAAGTAGGATACATGATCATTGCTGGGTAACAGGTAACCCTGTCGAGGCTATAAACGCCTGCTGGCAGCAGAGGCTCTACCTACGACAAATGAGCATATTTAAAACTGCTTTATAGAGGAGACTTTATTTTATCTTTACAAGACCAAGTAATGGCTGATGTAAATACAAGGACTAGCCTGAGGAAGCAAATAATTAGAATAGAAAAAGTTGAAACAAAATATCATTGACAGTTTAAGGCATATTGTACTTTATCTTTCCATAACAAAGTTCAATTTTCTGAAAAATTTTCTGTTTTGGAAGTTTGAAAAATTCAATAGGAAAACAGAGATAACTGGTTCTTCCAAGTGAATCGCCAATTGTTGTGGCCACCAACAACCCCCCTCCTTATTTAGTATTAGCAATAATAATAGATAAGTGGGGATCCTTTGTAAAAAATTCAAAAATTCAATTAAAACTCATGTATTCTACTCCTTAAGAAAACATCGCATCGCGCGAAGAAAATGGGACATTTCTTTGTAAATACAATGATGAATGGCGAAAATGGGACGCGAAATCCATCGCATCGCATGCATTAAGAAACGCTCATAACAAAAACCTTAAGAAATCGCCGATGGCCGATATGCGACATCGCATATCGCAACATCACATAAACAACACATAACCATTTAACGATGGTAATAAATATGTGATCTTGCGATGACGCGATACTGCGATTTGCGATCTTGCGATCGCGCGAAATAGCAATCTGCGATTCTGCGATAAACGTGATCGGGAAACCCTGCGACAACACATCTTGATGAAAATGCGATAACACGATACTGCGATGATGCGATGCTGCGAGCAGAAATTGTCCGTCGCAAATTTTCCCCGGCTCAACATTCAAGAAAAACTGTCCATAAACCAAAAATTAGATACGCGCCTTAATAAAAAATTAATGAATGTATGCCAAGTGTTAATGAAAGATAGTTTTGTGTTTTTTGAAGAGGTAGTTCATGTCAGGTGGCATGTTTTTGTACATTCGTAGAGCTTAAAGCTTTCTTGTCAATTTTTATTATCATTACTCTCTCCTTATGTGTGAACTGCAGGAATGAAAAACAGAAACAACATGAAGCAATGTGCAGGGAGCGATTAAGGAAAAGGGTAAAGCTCCAAAGCTCGGAAGCAGAGAGGAAATTCCCTCATGAACAGATACCGCATGCAACAGAGCCGCAAATTCCAGAGTGCTACTGAGATATCCATTACCGATCTGTCAGTCAGAGCCATGATTGAATGAGTAGTTGAACAATGTTGATATCAACAGGCAATTTAATGCCCAAGGTCAGGAGCTCACGAAAGAAGCATGTTTACAAAATTTTGAAGCTTATACCCGGTGAAGGAAAAGGCGCTAAAGGCGAAAAATGTACCAGAAAGGCCCAGATCAAAGAACGGAGGTAGTTTCTGATGCGCGATTAGCACCTAGCACCTAGCGCTGATCGCGCATCGCTGAGAAAATTGTTCAAAAAGAAAAGTCCCTAACTGCTTAGTCATTCATAAGCCCAGAAAATGCAAAAAAGCAAAGACAAAAGCAATTTGAGGGTTAACCAAGTGGAATTTGGGTTATTACTGAGCATACACAGTAAATCCACTTAGCCAGAGGACGATTCTCAAGTATATCTTCTATTTTGCTAAAAAATGGTGCCAGCGCTTGCCATTTCTGTTTGCCTAGCTCAACCAAAAGCAGAAGACAGTCAGCCGACTCTACCCAAGCAATATTGAATGCTCGCAACAATAAGGAGCAAGTGCAAAAATAGTTAGAGATTAGATTTAATTTTTAGAAATAGTTTTTCTTAGAAAAAGGGAGGTCATTTAAACCGTATCCTGAATACGTGTAATTAATTTATTTAATTAGTAGTATTTAAACCCTTCTCATGCATTTAGAGAAGGGTCCAGAAATTTATCAAAAACTTGTCCTAAGAACATGCAATTTTACACCCTCAGAGGAGGTTTCGGTGAATGAATGGATCAAGATTTGTTGATGTTTGCATTTGATATCGGCTACTGATGTTGCACTTTTGTACTCTTAGTAGATGTTAGAGCAAGGAGAGATAAATCATTGTTGCTTGAAGCTTATGAGTAGGACCAGTCATAAATGGTACTTTTATCTCTTGACTATTTCTTCTTATATGCTAAAGTGATATACATTTTTTAGTTGTTTATATGTTATTACATGAATGCTTGAGTTACCATTTGGCACTTTTGTACGGTGGAGCTATTTATTTATGTTTAATGTATGAATAGCTTATTATGCGATATGTTGT
The DNA here is from genome assembly GCA_031772625.1 of Pinus tabuliformis. Taxonomy (NCBI): domain Eukaryota; kingdom Viridiplantae; phylum Streptophyta; class Pinopsida; order Pinales; family Pinaceae; genus Pinus; species Pinus tabuliformis. The sequence goes on from CM062815.1 coordinate 231,039,110, forward strand.
TCACAACTGTTTTGCCTAACTTTTTATGCAAAGTGGTTGATCTTAATTGATTTCCTTTCTTATAATCGCTGAATGATCTTTATTACCAATTGTTATTTGAAATCTCTTTAGATCGCATAATAGAAGAATGACATCCGGGTTAGCATAGATTAGATGTGCTTTTTTTATTAGATTACAATAGCATAGAATTAGATTAAAAGTTTGAATTAGAATAGCTTAGATAGGAACTGTTAGATCACCAACATCCAATTCTACACACACACACCCATAGATTGGGAAACTGGTCCCATTATCCCCAGTCGAACCCGCTATACCAAATCGATAAGGAGCTGCCAACCAAGGTCCGGAACGGGCGGGTATCCCCCTTGTTGTCGACCCAATTTTCGGGGCTTCAACAAAACACCACTGTGAAAAAACCCTTAGATCCCAGATGTAAATGTATTTCCCCCTTTGGCTTCCAATGGCTCCTTATCCAGACATGTAAAGCCCTTTCTGTCGGCCATAGCCCCATGAACTTGCATATAATTGCATGCTCCGTCATATGATCTCTATGAGCTTGTATCATTGGGTCGCTTAATACGACCCGAGGAATAATGCCTGATTTGGGCTTGCAGACTCCCGTAGTCTTTCTAGAAGCTGGTTTTTCACTACTGCCTCCAATATCCTTTTCTTTTCTCGTTTCCTATTGATCCCCTTCCTGATCCTGATCTTCGCTTCTTCCAGATGTCCCCTGACTTCTGGTTTCTGAGATCTTGTCCAGTGGTTTTTTGAAATGTTTCTTTCCCACGTTCTGACTTCCTCCTGTGACTGCCTGGCTGTAGGAGGGAGCAACACTCCCCCCTACACTCCCTGCCATGATACCCTGAATCCAAAACCCTGTCTTCAACTCCAACCCTAGCTACTTTTCTCCCTCACTTTCAATATTTCATCTCCTTGTTCTAGGGTCCTAAGCAATTTCAGTCTAAAAAATCGTGACCTATACTTATAATCCAAGAATTAGACAATATCTAATTAATATTTGCAATCAATTTTCAAAATGTATATTACAACATGTAATCATTAAATAAAAATTTCAAAAAATTTATGATAAAATTAAAATATATAGTAAAATCAACTACAATTAAAAAAAATATGTTCATAAAATATTGGATTATAAAAATAAAATTACAATTAATTTCCTTTTATAACTTTAATATATTAAAGTTTATTTATGAATAATAATTATGAATGGAACATAATTAAAAATAAATATTTATTAATTTTAATTATTATTTAAAATATAATTTTTAAATTAATATGCGTTTCTAAATTTTAATTATAATTAATTTCTAATTTCTAATGTTTAAATTAATAAATAAAAAGATGTAATTAATAGACTAATCATTTTACAATAAGAGTGAAATCAATCATATTAAAAATAAATAAATTTAAACATCATTAACAAATAATAAAATTAAATTTATAATATTAAACTTTGCAAAAAGATGATTTTTTAGTCAAAACAAACTAATGGATAGAGAAATAAAAAATTAAACCCAATATATCATTTACAAGAAAAGAAGCATAGATGTGAATGCTCAGATCATCGAGGCTTCGAGGCTAATAAAGGGGACGAAAGCACAATGTTATGATCTGAGAAAATAAAGTATATAACAAAACCAAAAAATAAAACTTATAATAAAACTTTAACTTTATGTTACAATCATATTGAATTTGAATGAAATTTATACATTATATATAAATAATTATTATATCTAGTTATGTTTAATATTAAATATAATAAAATATTCAACATAAAAGAAATTTAATTAATATATAATAAAAAAAACTCAATAAAATAATAACTATTTTTAAGTAAGGATTATTAAGTTGAAAAACAAATCCTTCATCAAAATCAAATTATAAAAATAAAACCTTAACTTTATGTTATAATCATATTAAATATAAATTGAATTTATACATTATTACAAATAATTATTTTCATTTTCCATATTTAATATTATATACGATGAAGTATTTAAAATATTAAAAAAAAAAAAAAACTGAAAACCATACTTAATAAACATAATTCAGTGAAATAATAGAAATTTTGTAGGTGCAACTAATGATATATACATTTAATATCTTACTAATTATATAAAATAAAATGTCAAACAATATGAATAAAAATTAATATAATTAGTATGTGATATTATTAGATGTGATCACCATAATGATGCCTTGTTAAATTATTAGATTTGTATGCTAGCTAATAATGTTTATATCTGTTAGATGTGTATATAATTAGATGATGTTAGTGAATTTGAATGTGTATTTTAAATTATGTTTATGCTTGTTGGAGGGTTATCATCCTGATGCTTAATTTTATGAAATGATATTTATTATAGATTATGTATTGATGAACTTATATCAAAAATATATATATGAATGCAAAGACATGTTTACAAATTACAAAGTTTATTATGGTTGAAACTATAATTGTAAAATTACCATTAATATTTTTCTATTGCATAGATAGTTCATACATATTCATTCCAACTAAATTTTTATTCAAAAAATGATTGCAAACAACATAGTCCCTACCTATAGAAAAAATAGAACAAAAAAATTACATTTATAAAACATGTTTAAAAAATAGTCACTACAAAACAAAATCATTTTTACACACAATTAACTTGTACAAACATCTAAACAAAACTACCTTTCTAGACATAATAAAAAACATCTAAACAAAACTACCTTTCTAGAAATAGTCGAGCGTAGAAATCAAAAAATTGTGATCTATACTTATAATACAAAAATTAGACAATATCTAATTAATCTTTGCAATCAATTTTCAAAACATATAATACAACATGTAATCATTAAATAAAAAATTCAAGAAATTTATGATAAAATTAAAATAAAAATTTCAAAAAATTTATGATAAAATTAAAATATATAGTAAAATCAACTATAATTAAAAAGCATATGTTCATAAAATATTGGATTATAAAAATAAAATTACGATTAATTTTCTTTTATAACTTTAATAAATTAAAATTTGTTTATGAATAATAATTATGAGTGAAACATAATTAAAAGTAATTATTTATTCATTTTAATTATTATTTAAAATATAATTTTTAAATTAATATGTATTTCTAAGTTGTACTTATAATTATTTTTTAATTCCTAATGTTTAAATTAATAAATAATAAAATGCAATTAATAAGCTAATCATTGCATAATAAGAGTCCAACCAATAATATTAAAAATAAATAAATTTAAACATCATTAAAAAATAATAAAATTAAATTTATAATATTAAACATTGCAAAAGTATGATTTTTTTAGTCAAAACAAACTCATAGATAGAGAAATAAAAGACTAAACACAATATATCATTTCCAAAAAAAAAGCACAAATATAAATGCTCACATCACTCTAAAAAAATAAAGTTTATAACAAAACCACAAAATTAAACTTATAATATGATCTTAACTTTATCTTGCAATCATGTTAAATTTAAATGAAATTTATACATTATATATAAATAATCTATATAATTATTATATCTACTTCTTATGTTTAATATTAAATATGATAAAATATTCAAAATAGAAAAATTCAATTAATATATAATAATAAAAGAATTAATGAAATAATAAATATTTTTTAGTAAAGATTATTAATAATAAAACAAATTTGATTTGTCAAAAACAAATCTTTCATAAAACCAAAAATCAAATTATAAATCTTTCACAAAACCAAAAATCAAATTATAAAAATAAAGCCTTGACTTTATGTTACAATCATATTAAATATAAATTGAATTTATACATTATTGCAAATATTTATTTTCATTTTCTATATTTAATATTATATACGATGAAGTACTTAAAATAAAAAACTAAAAACCATACTTAATGGAGATAATTAAAGGAAATAATAGAAATTTTGTAGCTACACCTAATGATATATAAATTTAATATCTTACTTATTTAAATTTAATATCTTACTAATTATATAAAATAAAATGTCAATTAGACGAATAAAAGTCAATATAATTAACATGGGATATTGTTAGATGTGATCACGATGATGATACTTTGTTAAATTATTAGATTTGTGTGATAGCTAATGATGTTTATATCTGCTAGAGATGTATATAATTAGATGATGTTAGTGAATTTGAATGTGTATTTTAAATTATTTTTATGTTTGTAAGATGGTTATCATCATGATGTTTATTTTTATGAAATGAAATTTATTAAAGATTATGTATTGATGAACTTATATCAAAATTGTATATATAAAATTGCATGCAATACGACTTATTTTAAATAAAAAAATGAAAAGACATACCTTGTTAAATGATTAGATTTGTGTGCTAGCTAATGATGTTTATATCTGCTAGAGATGTATATAATTAGATGATGTTAGTGGATTTGAATGTGTATTTCAAATTATGTTTATGTTTGTAAGATGGTTATCATTATGATATTTATTTTTATGAAATGATATTTATTAAAGATTATGTATTGATGAACTTATATCAAAATTATATATATGAAATTACATGCAATACGACTTATTTCAAATAAAAAATGCAAAGACATTTAATCTGGTTGAAACTATAATTGTAAAATTGCCATAAATATTTTTCTATTGCATAGATAGTTCATACATATTCATTCCAACTAAATTTTTATCCAGAAAATGGTTACAAACAACATACTGCCTACCTATAGAGAAAATAGAACAAAAACATTAGGTTTATAAAACATGTTTAAAAAATAGTCTTTACAAAACAAAATCAATTTTACACACAATTAACTTGTACAAACATCTAAACAAAACTACCTTTCTAAATCAAGCGTAGAAATCACAAAGTTGTGACCTATACTTATAATACAAGAATTAGAAAATATCTAATTAATCTTTGTAATTAATTTTCAAAACGTATATTACAACATGTAATCATTAAATAAAAATTTCAAAATTTCTATGATAAAATTAAAATATATAGTAAAATCAACTATAATTAAAAAATATGTTCATAAAATATTGGATTATAAAAATAAAATTACAATTAATTTGCTTTTATAACTTTAATAAATTAAAGTTTATTTATGAATAATAATTATAAGTGAAACATAATTAAAAAATAATATTTATTGATTGTAATTATTATTCTAAATATAACTTTTAAATTAATATGTATTTCAAAATTTTAATTATAATGGTTTTTTAATTTCTAATGTTTAAATTAAGAAATAAAAAAATGCAATCAATAAACTAGTCATTTCACAATAAAAGTGCAACCAATCATATTAAAAATAAATAAATTTAAACATCATTAAAAAAATAATAAATTTGAATTTATAATATTAAACTTTGCAAAAGGATGATTTTTTTAGTCAAAACAAAGTAATAAATAGAGAAATCAAAAACTAAACACCAATATAACATTTCCAAGAAAAGAAGCACAAATGTAAATGCTCACATTGCACAAACTTTTAGGGAAAAAAATCTATACATAATATTATGATTTGAAAATAAAATATATAACAAAACCAAAAAATTAAACTTATAATAAGACCTCAACTTTATGTTGCAATCATGTTGAATTTCAATGAAATTTGTACATTATATATAAATAAATACTATATCTACTTAAGTTTAATATTAAATATAATAAAATATTCAACATAAAAAAAAATTCAACTAATATATAATAAAAATAACTCAATGAAATAACAATAGTAAAAATTATTAATAATAACATAATATACACAATGTTATGATTCCTCCAAAATAAAGTATATAAGAAACCGAAAAAATTAAACTTATAATAACACCTTAACTTTATGTTGCAATCATGTTAAATTTAAATAAAATTTATAAATTATATATAACTATTTATTATATCTAATTAAGTTTAATAGTAAATATGATAAAATATTCAACATTAAAAAACTCAATTAATATATAATAAAAAAAGGCCTTGAAATAATAACTATTTTTTAGTAAAAATTATTAATAATAACATATATTGATTTAGCCAAAATCAAATCTTTCCTAAAATAAAAAATTAAATTATAAAAATAAAATCCTACCTTTATTTTACAATCATATTAAACATAAATGGAATTTATACATTATTATAAATAATTATTTTCATTTTTTATATTTAATATTATATACCATGAAGAATTTAAAATAAAAATTGAAAATCATACTTAATAAAGATAACTTAATGAAATAATAGCAATTTTTGTAGGTACAACTAATGACATATAAATTTAATATCTTATTTATATTTAATATATTACCAATTATATAAAATAAAATGGTTTGTCAACGAGATGAATAAAAAAAATATAATTAGCATAGGATATTTTTAGATGTGATCATCATGATGATGTTTTGTTAAATTATTACATTTGTGTGCTAGCTAATGACGTTTATATGTGGTAGAGGTGTATATAATTAGATGATGTTAGTGAATTTGAATGTGCATTTTAGATTATGTTTATGTTTGTGAGATGGTTATCATCGTGATGTTTATTTTTATGAAATGATATTTATTATAGATTATATATTGATGAACTTCTATCAAAATTATATATATTAAATTACATGCAATGCTACTTATTTTAAATAAAAAATACAAAGGCATTTTTATAAATTACAAAGCTTAATATGGTTGAAACTATAATTGTAAAATTAGCATAGATATTTTTCTATTGCATAGATAGTTCATACATATTCATTCCAACTAAATTGTTATTCAAAAAATGGTTGCGAACAACATAGTCCCTGCCTATAGAAAAAATAGAAAAAATAAAATTAAGTTTATAAAACATGTCTAAAAAATAGTCACTACAAAACAAAATCAATTTTACACACAGTTAATCAAGCTTAGAAATGAAAAAAGTTCCGACCAATACTTATAATACAAGAATTAGACAATATCTAATTAATCTTTACAATTAATTTTCAAAACATATATTACAATAGATAATCATTAAATAAAAAAATCAAAAAATTTATAATAAAATTAAAATATATAATAAAATTAAAATATATAATAAAATCAACTATAGTTAATAAAAAATGTTCATAAAATATTGGATTATAAAAAGAACATTACAATTAAATTCATTTTATAAATTTAATAAATTAAAGTTTATTTATGAATAATAATTACGAATAAAACATAATTAAAAATATATATTTATTAATTTTAATTATTATTTAATTTTTTTTTATTTTTTTATTTTATCAAGTAAGAGTAGGACCTTCTATTAATCTAGCCAATAATACATAATTTACAAGAAGCCGCACCAACTATGTGAGAGTTCAACAGGTAGCTGAGCAAGAAAAGTTTTGAACCATGCACCCAAGACCATGAGAAGCACGAACAAGAAAACCAGGGAGTTACCTCCAAACAGTCTGGATAAAAGCAAGTAGTAGACCCTCTGGTCGTACTGTCAAGCATCAAAAGAAACCCTAAACGCCTTGGAAGATGGGTCCACAAAACTAGGGCCCACAAAAATGCCACAAGTGACCCGCCGAGGGTCCACAAGACTGCCACCAAAGACCAGCTAGAAACAACAGTAAGCTTGTAGAGTCACAAACCGTATGATCCAACCTGCCAGGATCAACACACATGCTTTGAATACGGGCCCACAACAAACCCACACATAAACCTGTCTTACAGACCTGACGAAAACTTTAGGCCAGCTCTCTAAACTTTTTCGGGTCCGAAACGCCAAACCAACATGCACGATCAAACCTACACCGTTGATCACCCGACGAGGATCCAACAGTCTACGCAGATATCGAGTGGACAAGTAGCTCGAGGGATAACCACCCGATGAAAGCGGTATTCTCTCACCTCTCGCTGCTACGTGTCGCACGAAGAGTGGAATCGGGGCCTTCCTCAGAAAAACCAGATACCACTTGGACCTCACCCAAAAAACCACTTGTGGTTTTAGAATCGATTGCCTCGCGGAATAGCTTGCATGCTCTTTCACCAAGTGATAGCCGTTAATCAAGAACATCGGACGGTTCTTGTGCCTTCCTCCCGAATTCTCTGCCAAACCTCAAACACCATCAAAATTTCCAGATAATGTTTTGTTCAATGGATGACCAAACCTGTTGTACTTCTAGAGTCGATCCTCTCGCCACACATTCGATGGAATACTGCGCTTTGGATTACAGCCAATACCCAAAAAAGGCAGACCGTTTAGGGTTCCTTGTCCTCCCGCCTGTCTCCTGAACCACTTTGATCCTTCCTGTGAAACCGTAGCTCCATATCTTTGTCCACTTGACAGAGACAATCCTCCAACAATTTTCCTGGTGGTAACAAATCCCAAGCATACCGAGAATCCCTATCCATATTGGTGACTCCTTCGTTTGCCAAACGGTCCGCTAACATGTTGGCTTTCCTTTTCACATGGACAAAGCTAACAGTTTTTAAGGTTTGTAGGTGGGAGTGGATACGGTGAAAGACCTGCAAAAGCCTCCAATGCTTCGATACTTTATCTAGAGAAGTGCCATTACAAATTTTCTTGGTTGCTCTAATAATCAATTCCGAGTCTACTTCAATGATAACATTATGCGAATTTGAATCCAACAGGATTTCCAAGCATTGCTCTAGTGCCATGAGCTCCACCATGTTATTAGTGGCCTTACCCAAGTGGCCATGGAAGATCTTCTTTATTTGACCCTGTTCATCTCTTATAGCACCCCCAAAGCCAGCTAACCCTGGATTTCCCTTAGATGCTCCATCTATATTAACCTTTAGGAAACCATAAGGAGGAGGCTGCCAAATGTCACTATCTGCATTTATTTGGCTTACTCCCTTGATTATGCCCTGTGGGCTTATGGACTGGAGACCCAAATGAAGTATAATACTCGCCTCTTGGGGCAGAGGAGGATCCTTAGGATGTGTCCTCAACAGGCTTCTTACTGTGTCTTTGAGCTGCCTTAAAATTTGGTCAATTATGTGTTGGGGCTTGCTTGCTTTGTTTTTGAAGATCCGACTATTGCGCTCTTTCCAAACATTCCAGATAACAAAGCCTGGAACCAGAATCCAAGCTTTATTAATAATTTCATTCCCTGAGAAGTTTTTCCTCCAATTCTTCAAAGTATTGGATATGCTGAGACTATCCCTATCTGATTGTCTAAAGATTGAGGCTACCCAGTCCTACACGTTGGATGTGAAAGGACAGAGGTTGAGAAGGTGATCCATCATCTCCTCTTGTGAGCCACAGAGGTAACATTTGGAAGGGACAATAAAACCTTTTTTAGGAGATTCTCCCAAGTTAAGATTTTTCTTTGAAGCACTATCCAGATGAATAACTTTATTTTCATCGAGTGGTTCTCTGCAATAGTTTCTTCCGGACTTGATCAGGATTCAGATAGTTAAATCCTGTTACTTCCTGTTTAGCTTCTTTGAGGTTAAAGTTGCCTTCGGTGTTCCTTCCCCATCTTAATTGGTCAGGTAAGGAAGATACTAGAATCCTTCTATGCTCTTGATCTTTGGTGAGAGCTTTTGCCTGGGCCTTCAGAGGACTCTCATCACTATGGCCTATATCCTTCCAATTCGTCCATTTTCCATTATCCCTTTCCTCGTCCCAGAAGTCTTTGACCATAAGAAGACCTTTGTTATCTGTGTCACTCTTGAGAGCTGCTAATTCATCCTTATATAGGTTGGGTTCCTGTTGCCAGTTATCCTCCCAAAATCGTGTTAGGTTCCCTGCTCATATTTCCCAGAAGCTATGTTGCTGAACAATACTTTTATTTTCCTAGGCAAGGTTCCAAATATGGGAGCCCCTAATTTTCCCTAACATTCTAATGTGATCCTTCTCCTGCCAATGCTTGGCATATTTTTGTTTCCAAAGCTTAGCCCAGGGATATGTCAACTCCTTAATCCATATCCACCAAAGTTTGGTTCCCGAAACTCTACTGATGGTTTCGGGTCATGTAGCCCCAAGCCACCATGGCTTTTGGGCTTGCATATATTATCCTAGGTAGCTAAAGCACACTTCTTTTTCTCTTCTCCTCTGCCCCACAGAAAATCCCTTTGTATGCTCCTGATCTGCTGCTTAATACCTTTAGGAGCAGGAAGAGCTGAGAACATGAAAATGGGAATTGCCTGCAAGACCGCCTGTGTGAGCACAAGGCGCCCTGCCAAATTTAGTGACCTGCATGTCCATTTTCTGACCTTGTCCTGAAGTTTATTTATTATTGGCTCCCACACTTTCTTGCTTAGAGGATTATCAGTAAGGGGTATGCCTAGATACTTGGAAGGTAGTTGTTCCCTTTGAAACCCAAGAATTCTAGTAATATTTCTTTGAATAGCAATGTTAGTGTTAAAGAAAAAAACTTTGGATTTGTTGAGGCTTACCTCTGTGCCTACTGCCATAGAAAAGTCATTTAAGATGTGTTTGATCTCTCTGGCTTCCTTGACTGTGGGTATGCCCTGCAGCATAGTGTCATCCACAAATTGTTGATGAGTATTTGTCGATCCATCGAAGGTGAGTTTGATACCCTGGATGCGTCCTTCATCATTTTCCATTTTGATCGCTCTGCCTAGCCCTTCCGTCATGAGAATGAAGAGGAAAGGTGAGAGCAGATCTCCTTGTCTGAGACCTCCGGAGAGTGTGAAGGTTCTTGATGGAACTCCATTAAGCAGTATGGGAAAATTGGTCATGGTGGCGAGTGCCATAACCCATCTTATCCAATTTTGTTTGAAGCCATAGGCTCTTAGAGCTGCTCTTATATAAGACCAACTTAGCTTGTCATAGGCTTTTTCTAGGTCCAACTGAATGATCATACCAGCTTGTTTGTTGCTTTTGAGAGAGTGTTCCACCTCATGAGCTTGGATGATGTTGTTGAGGATTTGTCTTCCTTCCACATAGCCTGTTTGCTCCTCCGAGATGATAGATGGTAGAAGGGGCTTGAGTCTATTGGCTATCACTTTGGAAATAATTTTGTACACCACATTACATAAGGCTATGGGTCTGAAAACATCCGGAGTCATGCCATTTTCCTGTTTCAGGATCAAAGTTATGAAGGAAGCATTAAGAGCCTTCAGAACCTTTTTTGATTTTCTTGAGTCTTCCACAACCTCAAGGATATCCTGTTTGACTGTTTCCCAGTAGGCTTTGAAGAAGTCTACATTGAACCCATCCGGGCCTAGGGCTTTTCCATTTTTCATTTCATTAATCACTCCACTGACCTCCTCTTTCGACACTGGCCTGTTAAGATTGTGGTTGTCCTCTCTGGTGACCAGCTGAGGGATATACTGAGTGAATTGGTCAATGAACCTGGATCTATCCTCCAGAGGTTCCTCTGCTATATTGAGGAAGTGTTGTACAAGGATTGATTCCATATCGTTGTGAGAGACAATCTCTATCCCTTGAGAATCTTTGAGCTTTGTGATTCTATTGTGTGCCCTGTGAGCCATGGTGGATTTATGAAAGAATTTTGTATTCCTTTCTCCCTCTCTAATCCACTGTATCCTTGATTTCTGTCTCCAGAAAATTTCCTCTTGCAAGCATCGCTCTTCCCATTCTTCCTACAAAGATTTAGTTAGCTTTTGTTGCTCCTCGGTAAAGCCATCTGTGATGCTGATCTGATTGATCTCCTAGAGCTTTTGCTCAGCTTCTCTTTTGGCTTTGAATATATCACCAAATTCCTTTTTGTTCCAATCTTTAAGTTTGGATTTGATGTGTTTGAGTTTCTGTTGGAGCATGAACATTCTAGTGCCTTGAATGTTCAAATACTCTCTCCACCATTTTTCAATATTACTGGTGAATTTAGGGTGAGAGAGCTAGGCATTTTCGAACTTGAAAGGTCCGTTTCTTGGTGTGCCCATAAAGGTGGCTTCCAGCTATATAGTCTAGTGATCCGATCCTCCAAAGTGCGGAATAGAAGCTTTCATGGCAGGGCCTATGAGAAGGAGGTCCTCTGAAATAATAAATATATCAAGTTTGGAGGCAACTTGAGAAGCTCCTCCCCTCTTGTTGTTCCAGGTGAAGGTTCCATTTATTGTTTCAGTGTCCACTAGCCCCATGTTCATTATGAAGTTCTGGAAGGCCATGGAGTCTCTTCCTAGCTGTCTAATACCACCTTTTTTCTCTGAGAGAGATCTTATCATATTGAAATCTCCTACAATGATCTAGGGCATATTGGGGTGTCTTGCTCTTAGATCCTCAAGGGAGATGAGAAGCTTGAGTTTGTTTGCTAGCTTTTGAGGTCCATAAACATTTGTGATCATGTATATTTCCTTATCACCTACAGGTTGACATATCAAAGAAAGATAGTTCTTGGATGCTTTAGCATCCAGGATTCCAAATTTCTGTGGATCCCACAGCGTGAGAATCCCCCCTCTGTGAGTTGCTTTCTTTAACCTCTAGATACTCATACTTGATTAGCCACTTATTGTGAATTTCTCTAATCTTATCCATCGAACATTTTGTCCCTAGAATAAAAACCATATCTCGTTTTTCTTCTTTAATTCTATTACTGAGATTCCTTTGTTTCCTTTTATTTCCTATGCCTCTAATATTCCAGGTTGTGAGCTTCATTAACAAAGGTTAGTAAAGGAATAACTGGTAAGATCTTTCATCTTACCTGAGTTAATCAGTAGTTTTCCACATTCGTTCAACAGCTCATTCTGTCTTTTTCTTCCTCTTTTCCTACCTGAGTTCTTTGGAGATTGTGCCTGTACATTCTCCATCATTTTGACCCCACTATGCTCCTGGCTTTCATGATTTCTTTTGACTCCAGTTCCCTTCAATTGTGATCTCCATAGAAAGAGCTGTTGCACCCTATCATAATCCTCTTTTGGCAGGGAGTCCACTCCTATGATCGTCCCTTGTTCCAAAAATTTTTCTAGATCTAGATTTTCCCTATCTAGAATCTCCTGTAGTTCATGGTCCTCTGTTCCTGCTTCACTTGGAGTCATCTCATGGTCCCTACTTATCTCCATACAGCTTGGTAGATCGTCCTTTTGTTGGTTGTTTACTGTGATATCCTCCATGTCAGCTTCCTTTTCCTTCTCATTGATTATGTTCTCCATATCCTGGATTGTTTCCTTGTTCCCCTCTTCTTCCTCTAGGATCTTGAAACGATTGTGTCTTGAATGTCTATCCTCATTCATCTTCTTTTGTGGACGTTTACCACCTTTCCCTTTGCTCCCAACCTTGGTGAAACCCTCGTGATTTTTATCCTCAGTAGTTTTCACATTTCCTTCCATATTGTTTGCTGGGCAGTCTCTAAATAAATGCCCATGTTCATGGCATTTGTGGCACCTAAATGGGATGTGCTCATAGTCCACAGTCTGCACCCATTCTTCATCATACACTTCTAAAATTATCGCTTCCGGAAGGGCTCCAGATAAGTCCATTTCCACACATATTTGGGCGAAGGAGGTATATTTTCCTTTCAGAGTCGCCTCTGAGATCTTTAGAAAATGCCCCAGCTTGTTGCCTATTGTTTTTAGAGATTCTGGTAGCCAATAATCCAGAGGAAGGGAGTATAGTCTAATCCATACCGGTACCGATGTGAATGTTTCATGTTCTGGGACAAAGTTCATCATCCATGGCCGCATATAGAGTCTTGCAGCAGCGTAGAAATATGGTCCTCCCTCGAACACTCTATCTTTATCCTCTAGGCTCGTGAACACCACTGTGAAGAAGCCCTTAGAACCCAGATGTAGGTGTATTTCCCCCTTTGGCTTCCAATGGCTCCTTATCCAGACGTGTAACGCCCTCTCCGTCGGCCATAACCCCATAAATTTGCATATGATCACATGTTCCGTCATATGATCCCTATGTGCTTGAAGCGCTGGATCGCTCAATATGACCCGGGGAATAATGCTCGACTTGGGTTTGCAGACCCCAGTTGTCCTTATGGAAGTAGGTTTTCCACTGCTGCCTCCATTCTCCTTCTCCTTATTTGTTTCCGACTGATCCCCTTCGTGTTCCTGAAGTCTGTTTCTTCCCAATGTTCCTTTGCTTCTTGCCTCTGATACCTTCTCCAGAGGTTTTTTAAAATGTTGCTTTCCCGCGTCCTTACTTCTATCTGTAACTACCTGACTGTAGGAGGGAGCAACACTCCCCCCTACGCGTCCCGCCATGGTACCCAAAGTCAAAACCCTAGCGCCAACTTCAACCCTAGCTCAAGTTGCAGAGCTCCCGTATGTCTAAAATATAAATTTAAAATTAATATGTATTTTTAAATTTAAATTATAATTGTTTTTAATTTCTAATGTTTAAATTAATAAAGAAAAAATACAATGACTAAACTAATCATTGCACAATAAGAATGCAACAAATCATATTAAAAATAAATAAATTTAAACATTATTAAAAAAATAATAAAATTTAATTTATAATATTAAACTTTGTAAAAAGATGCATTTTTAGTCAAAACAAACTAATAAATTAACAAATAAAAAAATAAAATAAATATATCTGGTCAAGAAAACAAGTACAAATGTGAATACCAGCCAAAAACTTAAAAAAAAATCTTAACACAATGTTATGATCTCTCGAAAATAAAATATATAACAAAACCAAAAAATTAAACTTATAATAGACCTTGTTGCAATCATGCTGAATTTAAATGAAATTTATACATTATATATAAATAATTATTATATTTACTTATGTTTAATATTAAATATAAAAAGATATTCAATAAAAAAAATTCAATTATTATACTATAAAAAAATTCAATAAAATAATAAATATTATTAATAATAACCTATATGGATTTGTCCAAAAACAAATTTTCATAAAACCAAAAACCAAATTATAAAAATAAAACTTTAACTCTGTTTTAAAATCATATTACAAACCATTATTTTAATTTTCTATATTTAATATTGTATACAATGAAGTATTTGAAAAAAGAGAGACTGAAAATCATGCTTAATAAAAATAACTCAATGAAATAATAGCAATATTTGTAGGTACAACTAATGACATATAATTTTAATTTTTTTTTAAATTGGAGGATAAAAATAACTCAATGAAATAATACCAATATTTGTAGGTACAACTAATGATATATAAATTATATTTTTTTTAAAACCAGAGGACAAAATATTTTTATTTGTAGTTAACCCACCAAACACTCGCATCAAGGGAAGTTAACCGATAAAGTGGATAAAGAATCTTCATAATAATATATTTCAAACAATCCAAACATTATCATTTTTTAAACGTTATCATGCATGACAGGTAATATGAATTTTTCAGGTGCATTAATTAGGATTCAGCGGGTAAAATAAGTAAAAGCAATCGCTAGCCAAAGAAATTATTCAATCCGAATAACGCATCTCACAATACACCAATGATAATCTATTATTAGTAAATATATTTGGGGAGGGTTCTATATGAATCTAATATTATAAAGGGTTAGGATATACCCCTTGCCTGCACGATTTAGATATCTTTGATACAAAGTAAGGGGTGTCATATTATACATATTAATGAGGGAGTAAATTTGTGGAAAGTTGTAATTAAGTTGTATAATATCAATTAATAACAGAGTATATTTTTTATTATTACACATTGTAATAAGATAAGAAGTGAAAGAATTGAATCAATGATATTTTAGATAAATAAATTTAAATATTGTTTAAAAATAATTAATTTAAATTAATAATATTAAATTTTGAATAAGTTTTAATTTTTTTTAAAAAGAAATTAATATATGGTTAATGTAAAATTGAACACTCTGCCCATAAGTATAATAAGAAATGTCTCTTGCTAATAATTTCAAAAATAAAAATAAATAAAAATGTATGATGGTGACTTAAAAAGAAAGAACAAGCAAATAAGTAATATGATATTTAATTGTACTAGAAATAAAACCAGTATAGATCTATTTGCCTAGAGATATCTAATTTTTTCACTTGCAATTTATTTTTATGAATCAACATTATTTAAATGTTTTGTATATTTATTTTTTATTTTTAGATTTCAAATTTTTTTGTTTTGGCCAACTTAACAAAATTTCAACTTTGATACTGACATCTCCACTTAATCATATATTCATATTAACATTATTATATGTTAATCAAATAAGATATTTCTTGAATTTTTTATAAAATAAAATTAAAAAAATAACTAAAATTATAAATTTAAATGATATTTTTTTATGATTTTTTTTTGATTAAATTCTAATAAAAATTCTAATTCTAATTCTAATCAACCACTCAAAACCTAATATAATTAAACAAGATTAAAATTCAAATTCGAAACAAAAACTTAAAACATAAAATAATTAAAAAACATCAATATTCATATTCAAATTTAACGCTAAAAACACTGGAAAATTGCAGCGTTGTGAATTTATCCAATCCGTATGCTGTCCGCCGCAGCTGAACACTGTAATATAATATTTTCAATGAATGGTGGCATTGTTTCGCCAAATTGATAATAATATTCCAGAAAAAGGCATGGAATACTTAACATTATAATATAATACGTTCAATGAACAATGCACATTGTTTCACTGGAAATGGATAAAAATAATGCCAAAAACAATAAGTTGTGAAGAGTCAGCCTTCACTGAAAATTTTAGTTGATAAAGAACATATCATATAATATGTTTACCAAATACTGATGCTTCGGATCTTAGTCTATTTATTATTAAGGTTTTTATGATATGATATGTTTACCAAATACTGACCCTTTGAATATTAATCTATTTTATTATAAGGTTTTGTAGCCATCATGTGCAGCATCATGCGGAGAGTCCATGACGTAATGAATTGTGCTTTTCATACGCCTGTCAGCTATATATTTAATAATAATAATCATTATAGCTTTATTTTAAATAGTGATCTAACACCTTCTAAGTCAGTATTTGGATGCCTGCACCTCAACATGCCCCTCTAAGTATTATCCTGGGAGGGGTTGAACTTATTCTAAAGCGTGTGAACATGCCCGATATTCAGCGTGCACCTCAACCTGCCCATCTAAGCGGTTCCAATCCTAAAGCGTGTGAACATGCCCGATATTCAGCGTGCACCTCAACCTGCCCATCTAAGCGGTTCCAATCCCAAATTCCTTATTCAAATACATCGCTGTCATTAAGCCCACTTCACGATAAGGAATTAAATTGAACCGAGCTTTCCGTAAATTTTTCGGATCCTCTACAAATCCTCCTTCAGGAATTATTTGATTAATTCTGATGTCCAGATCTTTTAATAAACGTCTCAACTCACGACAATCATGTCGATTATGAAAACCCATTCCACGTGTATATTTTTTTATGAGCCGATATTATTTAAATATTTTATATAGTTATTTTTTTCAGATTTTTCATAATTTTTATTTTGGCTGATATGAACAAAATTTCAATTGTGACAATGTTACACATCATACTTGGAAACTATTTAGAAAGAAAGAAGTCATCCAACTCCAAGCCACGTGTTCTTTAGGTAATGCTTACGCAAGCTATGAGCTTGCACTCCACAATATGGTGTCGTTCTAACTTAATCTCTATTGAGCAGAGAATATGGAAGGTATCGTCCATTGACATAATGGGCAGGCCCAATAAATGGAAGGTATCATCCATTGACATAATGAGTGGGCCCAATAAAATGACATGGCCTGAGCGAAATACCTATGACAAAAATATCATATTCCTCCCTATTGCCTCAACTCATTTACACAATGACAATTGGAAGCCCTAAGTCCTACGTAGCTATCTTTTTTGCAGTCCCAAGGTTCAAGTGGGGAGATTTGGTTACCACGATGTGGTCCAAGTGGGGAGGTTTGGTCCTCATGGGTTATGTGGTCTAATTTTGGGCAGGACTTTTTAAGCTGATGCTCCATGCATGATTTCTTCAATTGAAAAGATTATTCTCACATTTTCTTTTGTTATATATTTTTGAAAGAAGGAAAAAAGAAAAGAGCTATGTTTCGTGGCGCAAATGGGCCATTTTATCCTTGTGGCAAACCTCACGAGACAACTCTTTGGCACCCATGGGTTCTTTGTTACCTTGATCACTTACAAATTGATGGTCTCCCCTCATCTCATGGATGCTTATTCCAAGACCATGGTGTCCTCGGGTCTCGACATAAATTTCATCCAACTGTTGGAGGTGGAGATCGAAGGCACACAACATATGAAAATTGAAATGCACAGGGTCATGAAGTTCCATAATGCACCACTTTAAAAATTATAATTTTTACCGTAGTGCATCTCGTAAAAGTAACTTCTCAGTGTGTTTATTTTTTCCAAACACATTGAATAATATTAAAAAACTATAGCTCAATGTGTTCTTTAAGTTGAACATTCCAGTGCGGTGCGTCAACATAAAATTAATGCACCAATGCAAAATGTTGTTTCGACGCAACACATTGAAAGAAAACAATAACTAATGTTATGTATATATGCAACCCAAAACCGGTGTGTCAACTCGATGTATGCATCGTTTTTGGTGTGCTCTTATTTTTGTGGTACACTGTGTCTGGTACATTCCCATTTTTTTGGAGCATCGAGGTTGAATTTGTTTTTTAATTGAAAGTTATAGGTCCATTTTTATATAAACACATTTTTCATTTAAGAAAAAAATGTATTTTTTATGTATGAGGTTGATGTATTTTATGTGTCAATCATGCAAGGACATTAGAGGAGAGAGGAGAAAGAACAGTAAGAGAAAATAGTTGAGTAGTATAATATGGGACGAGCGTGGAAGGCACGAGAGAGGGAGAGGGATTTGTACCCTCTCCCTATTACTGCATTGACCGAAGGCCTCTTGACAAATGTAGGACTCCTTAAGTACTAGGAGGAGGCTACATCCCTGAAGGGGCACTATGGGTTGTTGGCATATTTAATCCATCAATGGGATTTCCATCGACAAGCTTTCTGTGTTGGTATTGACATGTGGTTTTAGACAACTGAGAAGGATATTTATTTTATCACTGACCTATCCAGGAGGGGAGGATTTTCCCTAGTTCCCTGATGTCCCCTATGGTGTCGCAACAAAGAGTGAGCATGTTTACTCTCAAAGATATGTTGGGGATCATGGAGTTTCTCCAACAAATTTTAAGGTGTCTGATGGAAAACTATGGATCGCTTCTTTTGGTGTAGAGGAGGTTAGGTTGCTCTCACTATTAGTGAGTACCATTGCACACTATACTATTTATGGGCAACACATTAGTTTCCCTCTTTTGTTTCATGTTGATTCTTTGTTGCAGAGGCCATGATGTATTAAATGGTCTGCCATTTTTTTGTGGTAGCTTTGTATAACTTTAGATAGATGTCTGTTGGAAAACTTTAAGCACTACATAGAGGGGGGATTGAATCAGTAGCGTGACTTCTTTAACAATTTTACCAATTATTACTTCACTTGCCGAATCATGCACCATTATCCAGCAACATATTATATAATCACATGAATATAACAATGTAAGCAGCTAAATCAAGCAACCATGAGAGTAACAAAACTGTCAAACACAACCATATAAACCATCACACAAGAGACACAAGTTATCTAGTGGAAAACCCTTCACCAAGAAAAAAACCACCCTTGCTACTGCTTCGTTGCTCTGAATATTCTATTAAAAAAATATAGTCTTTTTACATAGATGATTGAATCCCATTAGTTAGGAGACTCAACCTCATACACAATCAGCTGACTCTGATAAGCCTGGACACTCGATTCTACTAATCAACTCGGAAGACTATTTTCTCTACATATCTATGGATTACCATCCATTGAAAGCCACCACAATAAATCGATCCTCACCCAACTCTGATTGGACCATCCAACTACGATTGGATTGATAAAATGTTCCTTTTGCTGAAACTTCACAATCACTACTCCACATCCATGAAGTCACTACTCCTCTACTCTATGTGGAGGTCCTTTCACCTATTTTCAAACTAGATCCCAAGACTCTATGCTCAACTTTGATTTAGATATGCAATCATGCTCTTAGCAACATGACAATCTCATAAAATAAAAATAGCACCACAAATATGCTCTCACATAAGAAAAATAGTGGCCATAATCCATCCAACAAAACAATTGAATAATGTCACTAGCGGTTGAAATAACACTCATAACAAACCCTCACACCAAAATATGATTTCTTCATAATACAATCAACAACATAAGACACTATGGCTATGTGCCAAATTCATCAGCAGATCGTACAAAAACAAATTTGAGAGTCACCAACAATAACTATCCAACAACATACAAAACTCTCCAAAACATTCTCTACTCCAACATCATCAAATCTGATCTATTCTACAACATGCATCAATTTTTCTCCAATCTCTTCCATTAACATTGACTCACTAAATCATCTATGCTCTCCAATAGGTCTAAAACATAATCACTCTTTGCAGCCTTCTCTTACACCCATACACTCAACATCAACTCATCACCAACTCCAAAATGAAGAATATAAAACATGTAGGGTGAAAATGAGCTTGGGGCTAGGATCAAGGGCGAAAAAATTAGACCAAATCAATCCACTAATACCAATACTTGTGCGAAATGGGTTCACATTATTCGAGGACCTTTTCAAACCATTTCTAACCTTTGCAGCTAATTCTAGAAGCCTCTCAGAATTTCTACGCTAATTTCCTTCCGGTTTGCGTGAGGAATGCAAATAATTCTCATGAAAATCCTCAGTCACATGCATAACACTAGAGAAAAATGACTGGAACCTACAATCACTCCCATAGGCTTGTCTGCCAATGAATGGATCCTTTCAGTCTCTCTCACAGGCTTGCCTCCATGCGACTGGGGATAAGGATGAAGAAAAACATTAAGCCTTCAGCTCAGAACCTTTGCCACTTGTTGGATGCTCTTCTTCATCTCTTGTACATTCCTCCAAACCTCTGACACATCTACACGTGGATCAAACATGTCTCTCAATTGTCACTACCAACTTCAAAAATAAGGCCAACAAACAAGGTTGGAAAGAGTGTCAACAAGTCCTCCACTCTCCAACAATCATCTCCACAAGCTGCAACACCTTTGATAGACCTACAATACTCTGTAGCACATCTCCATCATCAAACATAAGGCCATCACACTACAACAAGTCATCTCCATGAGCATAAGCATGAAGACCTAGATGAAGACCTAGTTTCCAACTCAACTAGTGTGCCAATCATCATCTCCATCACATGTAGATCTGCATCATCCACCTGTAGTAGCATCATCAACCAAACCAATGCCATCATCTGACCATCATGAGTGTGACATCATATTGTTGACATCAATGCCAACACAATCATCCCAATGCCAATGTAATCAACTGCAACCATGCTACAGTGAATCGAATCTACACATAATCTAGGCTACAAGGGTTGACATCAATACCAACATGTGGTAGCTTCTATCATGAACTCATGCCAACATCAGCTAGTCGAAACCATGCTCACCATAATGCCAACAATCTCGTGCTATGATACATGGGAGGGCAAACTTCCCTTTTGCTTTAGAGCTTTTTTATTTTTTATTTTTTGAAGTTTGCGGAGACGAGGCCAACTTTTAACCGTCACCCTCCTAGGCCAATGACTGAGGTGTGGATGCACATGTGGGGCGACATGATTTCCAAGAGGGGCTAGCCAGAGTATCCAGCTAGGATTTCTGTCGACGCATTCAGGTTACTGATGAGTGAGTCTGACCACATATTTGTCTTGGTGTCGCGTCCTTACGTGGGGATGGATTGGAAATAGTGTACCAACATCCTCTTCACATAGGATTAGCCAAAAAATGATAGAGGTAATATTATTGTTTTCCTTAAATTAATTTAGTTTCTTCTTATTGTCTTAATTAGTTAGAATAAAATTTATTATAGCACATTCTTTAACTTGTTTTATTAAATTACTTAATGACATTCCATAATTATTGTTGTGTACTATATATTTGTATACATTGGCACATTTGTTGGGGACATGCCTCCTCCCCTTCTGGATGTAGATGTAGAGATGGAAAAGGTCGCAGAGGGTGAGGGGGGTCGTGATTGGATGAAAATACACATGACCATGCAACTGTGCCATAGGCCTGATACTGGATTCACGATGGAGTTGGGAAAACATCTCTCTAGACTTTTGGTTGAGGTGGGAGTTTTCCCTGGGATGGCTCAAGACATAAGGACAGATCCTATGCTCTTGGAGCTCTAGATGGACTTGCCTTGTGGTATGATGAGTCTTATGTGACATATCATTCGATCTACAAGGTTTATACTGGCATTGAGGAGGGATGACCATGCAGCAGATACACAATATTCACCTAGCACTACCCCGTCAGATCATGATGATCAGGGTGGTGACCCTTTTGG
Organism: Pinus tabuliformis; assembly: GCA_031772625.1. Classification (NCBI taxonomy): domain Eukaryota; kingdom Viridiplantae; phylum Streptophyta; class Pinopsida; order Pinales; family Pinaceae; genus Pinus; species Pinus tabuliformis. Next base: position 231,061,441 of record CM062815.1, read on the forward strand.
TAGTACTCCACCTCCTTGGGATTCCATGCATCAAATACACAATCTTCACTGAGACGTACTAACCCATCAGATGATTATCAAGGTGTCAATTATCCTTGACCACCTCCTGCTCATTCACCTCATGATCACCCACTACCTCACATTTCTCCTCATAGACTAGACCAACCACCTCCTCCTCCACCTGATTGATTTCCTCTTGATTAGGTAATTGACCATCCATCATCCTTTGCTACAAACGAGGCTACCAAAACTATTGTTTTATCAGATATTTTATACCATTTATTTGTCTTGATGCAGTTATTTGACTTGTATATATATATATATATATATATATATATATATATATATATATATCTATATATATATATCATGTAAGATATGTTCATTTAATATGCTTGTATATAGATGTGTATGTAATAGCAGTTATTTGACAATATGAGATGTATATTTGAGGATGTGTGTGGTGATGACGTTAGAAAATGATTGTGTTTTCTTATATGTGATGATAATGATGATGATTCGTTAGATTATTAGATTTGTGTGCTAGGTAATGACATTTATATGTGCTAGAGGTGTATATAATTTGACGATGTTAGTGCATTTGAATGTGTATTTTAGATGATGTTTATAGAACATGTCTAAAAAATAGTCACTACAAAACAAAATCAATTTTACCACAATTAACTTGTACAAACATCTAAACAGAACTACCTTTCTAGACATAATCAAGCATAGAAATCAGAAAGTTGTGACCTATACTTATAATACAACAATTAGACAATATCTAATTAATCTTTGCAATTAATTTTCAAAACCTATATTACAACATGTAATCATTAAATAAATTAAAAAAAAATTATAATAAAATTAAAATATATAATAAAATCAACTATAATTAAAAAAACTATATTCATAAAATATTGGATTACAAAAATAACATTACAATTAATTTGATTTTATAAATTTTATGGATTAAAATTTATTTATGAATTAAACATAATTAAAAATATTTACTTATTAATTTTAATTATTATTTAAAATATGCTTTTTAAATTAATATGTATTTCTAAATTTTAATTTTAATTATTTTTTAATTGCTAATGTTTAAATTAATAAATAAGAAAATGAAATCAATAAACTATTATCAATAATATTTAGGTAAGAAATATGAAAATAATATTTTAAGTTTATTTATAAACTTCAATCTATTGTTAAATGTAAAAAATTTAAGTCAAGCCCATGGGGCATAGAATAGATGGTGATGGGGTGTACTATTAAGGCACTCCATGATGTTATGCTAAGGGCTAGTGTGGGCCAAGTTGGTTGCGATCCCCGGGTGATTTTGATGGTTTAGATGCCCCTAGGTCACAATTTCTCAATCCATAGGTCAAGCCCGATGTAATCTATGATGAACTCAAGCCACTTGACAAAAAAAAAACTAAAGTCAATTTTTTTATAATTAATTTAGATTTAATATAACTTAAAAAATTCTATTTTAATAAAATTTAGTTTATCACTAAAGTTATCATAGTTTCAAGTAATTTGAATTTAATAATTATAGCAACTCTTACCAATTTAAATTTAAATGTAATATCTTAGCCATTTAAATTTAATATATTACCAACTATATAAAACAAAATGCCAACAAGACGAAGAAAAAATAATATAATTAGCATGAGATATTGTTAGATGTGATCACAATGATGATGCCTTATTAAATTATTAGATTTGTGTGCTAGCTAATGACGTTTATATGTGGTAGAGGTGTATATAATTAGATGATGTTAGTGAATTTGAATGTGTATTTTAAATTATGTTTATGTTTGTTAGATGGTTATCATCATGATGTTTATTTTTATAAAATGATATATATTTATTATAGATTATATATTGGTGAACTTATATCAAAATTTTATCTATGAAATTAGATGCAAAAAGATTTACTTTAAATAAAAAATGTGAAGATATTTTTAAAAATTACAAAGTTTAATATAGTTAAAACTATAATTATACAATTATCATAAAGATTTGTCTATTGTATAGATAATTCATACATATTCATTCTAACTAAATTCATTTTTAAAAAGTCCATGGGTCTTGGATAGACGGTGATCAAGTAATCTATTAAGGCATGCCTTGATGTGAAGTCATCAGTTCAATTCCCCACCTTGATTGAGGTGATATATTAGACATGATGAAGATGTAGTCCTGCCAATCCTACAAAAAAAAAATCCTTTTTAAAAAACAATTATATATGAATAAACGTTATTTTCCATTGTACTATTTTCTCTTTTTGAATAGATTCTTCTACCATAAAAAATGTTATTATAAAAATTTTATGATCACTAACCACAAACATTCTATTGGCCCTAAAATTTTATTGGGCATAATTTAAATATTTCCAAAAGCATTGGTAAAAGTATGTAAACTGAAAAAAGCTAAGTTGAAAACCAAATGATCACAAAATCCAAATTAAAATTATCACAAACTTAGAATTAAATAAATATGTTAAAATTTTAATTTATAAATTATAAATTAACAATTGGAAATACTTAGTTTTAAGTGGAAAAATGTTTTCACGGGAAAATAAAACATGTAAAAATGTTTGGGAATCTTACCAAACATACAAAATGCTAAGAAGACGAATAAAAAAATTTACAATTAACGAAATAAACAAAACAAAAACATACAACAATAGTATAAATGATGAAATAACACAAGTACATATCACTCTCAATTGTCATCAACCTGATTATCTTCCTCCCTTGGCAGGATAACATTGTTTTTTCTCAAAAATATGTTTTGATCTAGTGTCGTGTCTTCATATGAGCCACCAATTACTATCCAACACACCTGGGTAAAAAAAACACTTGGTTGCAGTGTTTGGGGAAAATATAAGGCTTCCTAGCTTCATGCCACATGTTTCTAGAGTTGATATATATCATGATCTTCCTTGACATTATTTCGATCAAAGGTTTCCCACCACTTGCACCTCAAAATAACTCATTGGAATGAAGAGAAGTCCACTTCAATGATCTCTTGTATCTTTCCAACATAACCTAATGTCCCCTTTATTAGGTTTTCATCACTGTGGCTAGCATGATTAGATTGGTCGAACTTGAATTCCACTCCACAGTCTTGTGTCATGCATCCATCATCGACATCCCCCATGTCAAAATGACGTCCATATGCCCAAATAGACAGGAAAACAATGAAAACATCATAATGAAAAGTGAAAACATCACAGTGGAATGTGTCTAATAACCTGAACATAATTAAAATATAAAATATAGATGTTACAATTCAAAGGTGCATTATGAAGTTAAAAATGTATAGAAATATATTATTACAAAGTTGTTGCACCCAATTCCTTTGTTTAACGCATGATGTTCAACACACGGGTAACAACTAGATACATCATATTTGTCTTTAACTTTGTCAGCAACCTAAATATTAGGGCATACCATTGGCATATTTTATTTTAAATGATCGGGATAAGACATGATTCTACCATTCAACCGTTTGAATTATTTCCTGTCATTATCCCATTTCCTCCTCTTTTGTTTGTACAATGAAAACCGCGACTATGTCGCTTCCCAATTGTAAAGAATGAATTTGTTGATGGATTCAATTTTTGAAATCACTAATGAAATCAAACTATCATATATAATACATATGAAATCAAACTATATATTATTAGGCTAAGTGTGAATATTTATTGTGTAGAAATTTAAAAAATGATAAGTTAGTTACTCTTTATCACATTCCTTTCTCCATTCATTTCAAGAACCTCCCCTTCTCTTTTGTCTTCATCCCTTTCATTGTCCCAAATTATCACCCCTGGTGTGTTGTTGATATTCTTGATGTACTCACTTGAATAATAAAAAGGATCATATGATATGAACCCCTCTACCATATACCCCTAAGGTTCACCCTTTGTCGAACAAAATATTTCAATTTCTTCATGTACCTCTCTAAGAAAAACATCCAACGACAAGAAACCACCCCAACTAATTCAACCTCATTAATAAGTGAATTAGAAGATGAATGTTGTCACTCACTGCATTATGGATTTCAGTTGGTCAAGGTTTCCCAAGAGCAATGAAGTTTGTAGCCACTTTCCTAGGCCATATAAGATATCAAAGCTTAATCAGACCCTCCCCAGTGCCTAGGGCTCAAAAAGAGCTTTCCAATGGTATATAGAAGTCCAAAAAAGGACTCCTAGATTAGAAGATAGAGCCTGTTTAATATTTCCTTTGGAAATCCTAGAAAACCAAGAAAATGGCTAAGTATGAGGGCATCCTGCAATCCCGCATCCCGCAAATTAGCAGTCCCCTAGTCACAAAAAACTCCAAAACTTGGGGGGTCGATCTTATGATTGTTGGAAATAATACTGAGAGGGGGGGGTGAATCAATATTAGCAAGTCAATAATATTTCATTTCCATAAACAGATTCATATACACTACTTCAGTTAATGGAACTTGCGTGTATATGTAACTGTATTTAAGGCAACCAACATATATCCTGCAAACTTATGATTTAGTTAATTCATCATATGTTGATCTTTAATTAGTGCATCAGAACCATATAAACAGTAACCAGGTGCAGTAAAAATAGAACAGACAATCACATACATGAACACAAGATATAAGGTGGAAACCCAATGTGGGTGAAAACCACTTGCTTCAATCGTCTCTATCTTCTTTTTAATAAGAAACTTCTTTTTACAATTTTTGTACTGGTGTAGTCTTATACCAGTACGCAGGCTTCTACCTGCAGAAGGCTACAACCTTCTCTCATTCTCCAGCTTCTCCTGGAAGGGAGCTACAACCCCTTAGCTCTTGTACTAGCTGATATGTTTACTAGTACGTAGGTGCCGACCTATAGAAGGCTATAACCTTGTCTTTTCTTCCATGGACCATGTTTCATAAATTTTTAGACTAGATCCATCAATAATAGCATCAAGTACATCTGCATCAACCAATCTCCTTTGCACCAACCACAACTGAATCAATCAATCACTTTTCAAAATGCTGTAACTAGAATACAGTAGCCAGAGAATAGTAACCAGAACCCAAAACACTACAACAGCAACCAGAAGTAGCTAAAGCATATTTTATGAGGTATACGCTACTTCAATGTGTCGAACCTACATGCATATGCACTTTTCTCAAGGTGAACCTGCGTACAAATCTGAAAATCAAATTTAAGATGTATACGCTGTTTTGATATGCAAAACCAGTGTGTATACATGCCTTTTCTAAAGTGAACCTGCGTACAGATCTTTAAATGATGATTTAATCTTTACAACAATTCCAGACTTCAGTTATACCCAGATCATCATATTTATAGTCTACAACATGCGCCAGTTATTCAGATAAAAGATAAAAACTACACAAAGATACTTCACTTCAAGCCTTAATATCTTGACCCATCATTAGATTCTATCCTTCATCAAGCGCTAAGGTTCATCCTTGATTCAAAGCCATCTATGCACCATAACCCAATAACTTGTATTCTAGATCTTGCTCTTCATTAGATATTCAATGCTTGAGTGCTTTTGCCTAATGATCTTCTTCTCCTTTTATAGTCTTAGGCCTTACTCAATGCCATGGACCAAAACCACATAGAACCAATAAATACTTGGGGTCAGCACTTCAGACAAGATACCTTGGACCAATACCAAGGATCAAAATACCATGGACCAAATACCACGGACCAAAACTAAGTTTTTCAACATGTACACACCTTTCCTTTCGTGAAAGTGCATGTGTATGTTATACACTCCTTTTGGTCTGCGAACCCGCATGTACACGTGGCATGATCAATAAGGAACCTGTGTATACCTCTCTTTCTTCATTATGTGACCCTGAACTATGATCTGTCATCTGAGTGAGTTGCCATCAAGGACAACATCTATGTCATAGTGCCAAATCTGTGTCATAATGCCAAAAATATCCCCCTCTAGACTTGATGGCAACCCCAAGTCACTCTCCCCCTTTGTCATCAAGGGCAAAGGGTTATGCTCCCCCTAAGTACATGCTAGATTCTCTGACATGATGAAGTGTGCTGATTGAGCTCCATGCTCGAGTCCATGCTCCCCCTAAATATAAGCAAGGTCTGCAAAGCAATGTTCTAAAAGAACATGACTCTATACATACATCATAAATGACCTTCCTATCACCAATGACTCATACATATATCCATCTCCCAACCAAGTGGGGATATACCAAGTGTTTATACATGTCAAAACAAGAACATTACATCATCCATCCCATGCATATTGGGGAAACAAAATAGGTCATTTCATGACCTTGACATTAAAAGATATACATGACATAGAGGCCAAATATCTGAAACAATACCATGATAGTCATTAGCAACTATCATCAACAACATCTATTAATCACCATCCAGACCAGCAACCATGATCTCCCCCTGAACCTGTTCCACCTGAATCAAAAGAAAACTGTGAATTTGTACCAAGATATTCTAAGATAATGTCAACAATGCATTATTAGAAGTATATGCTCCCTTGAACCTGTGCCATATGATCACTGTCAGACCCATATCAGACTCCTTTCATCCTAAGTCTGGCCCACTGCTTTTCTTCAACCAACATATACACACATGTATCCACAGAAACCGACGTATGTACGCGGATATGCTTCATGAAACTCACATATAGCCACTTTTATTTGAAATAGATAAGCTTTGACAGCAGGATGATGCATCGACTACTCCCAGCCTCTGTCTAAGATATTCAAATGTCTCTTTGGGTAGTGGTTTGGTGAATATATCAGCAACCTGTTCTTTGGAGGGAACATACTCCAATTTGACCTTTTGTTCAAGCACTTGTTCACGTAGAAAATGATATTTGATGGGTATGTGCTTGGTTTTAGAATGCATGACTGGATTCTTTGAAATATTGATGGCACTTGTATTATCACATAGAATGGAGATGGGTTAAGTACATGTGATTTGAATGTCTTGCAATGTTTACATCATCCAAAGGAGTTGTGTGCAGCAAGATGCAACAACCACTTATTCTGCTTCAGCTGTAGATAATGCAATTGAACTTTGTTTCTTGCTGAACCAAGACAGTAATCTGGAACCCATATAGAATGCACCACCACTAGTGCTTTTTCTGTCATCAACGCTTCCTGCCCAATCTACATCTGTATATGCATGAAGTGTAAGATATGTATCTCTAGGATACCATAAACCAAAATTCTGTGTTCCTTGAAGATATTTGAAAATCCATTTGACTGCCTGAAGGTGTGATTCCTTTGGATTGGCTTGGAATCTTCCAACTATTCCCACTGCACACATGATGTCTGGTCGGGTACCTGTTAGATAAAGCAAACTGCCAATCATGGATCTGTAGGTTGGTTGATGTACTGTTGCTGATTCGTCATTTGAGCCGACACTGCATCCTGTTACCATAGGGGTACATACTGGTTTAGAATATTCCATGCCATATTTTTTCAAAATCTGCTTGAGATACTTGGTTTGTGACAGAAAAATACCATCTTTATTTTGTTGAACTTGTAGACCAAGAAAATATGTGAGCTCACCAAGCAGGGACATTTCAAATTCTTGCTGCATTACCAAAGCAAAGTTTTGACTCATGGCTTCTTCATTGCTACAAAAATTGATATCATCAACATACACAACAAGTATTAGCAATTTATTATTGTCAATCTCTGTATATAAATTGCTATCAGCTGATCCTTTTGAAAAACCTTGTTGATGGAGGTATTTGTCAAGACAGTAATACCAGGCCCAAAGAGCTTGTTTTAGACCATAGAGAGCGTTTCTGAGTCTGCATACAAGTTTTGCATCATTTCCAAGGATGAATCCCTGTGGTTTCTCAATATAAACTTCTTCTTCTAAGTCTCCATTAAGAAAGGTAGATTTTACATCCATTTGGTATACTTTGAATTTCTGAAAACTAGAAAGAGCAAGGAACATTTTAATGGCTTCAAGTCTAGCAACAAGTGCAAAAGTTTCTTCAAAATCTATACCTTCTTGTTGAGCATATCCTTTACAAACAAGCCTGGCCTTGTTTCTAATAACTTCACCATTTTCATTCATCTTGTTTTTGAATATCCGTTTGGTTCCTATGATATTCTTATCATGAGGTCTAGGAACTAATTCCCAAGTATAATTCTTTTCAATTTGCTCAAGTTCTTCATTCATGGCCTTGACCCAACATTCATCTTTGCATGCTTCATTTATATTTTAAGGTTCGATGGAGGAAAGCAATGCTAGATAGCTTGAAGCTTCTATAATAGTTCTTCTTGTCTGCACAAATGCCTCTTTCTGTCCCAAAATTTGAGTCTCTGGATGATTTTTCTGAACATACATGGATGGAGTCTTTTCTTCTGCCATTATCTGTTCTTCTGGTGCTTCATTGGTTTCTTCTTCAGAATTAGTCTGATTTGATGTGGGAGAAGATATGCTTCATCAACCACAACATCAATACTTTCAATAATTTTCCCAAGTCTTTTATTATAACACTTATATCCTTTACTTCAGGAAGAGTAACCAAGGAGAATGCCTTCATCTGCTTTGGGTTCAAACTTACCAAGTTTTTCATCAGTCCTTTTGCTGTAACATTTGCTTCCAAAAACTATGAAGTATTTTACAGTAGGACTCTTACCATACCAAAGTTCATGTGGAGTTTGAATGTTGTTTACCCGAACATTTTCTTTGTTGAGAATAGTGATGACAGCGAATGCAACTTCACCCCAGAAGGTTCTAGGAGTTCCAGACTTATCTAGCATAGCACAAGCCATTTGCTAAACAGTTTTGTTCATCCTTTCTACCACTCCATTTTGCTGAGGAGTCTTTGTAGTGGAGAATTGCCTTTTTATTCCATATTCTTCACAAAAGTCAAAAAATTCATCCGAGGTAAATTCCCCTCCTCGATCAGATATGAAGCATTTGATTTTTCGATTTGATTCATTCTCAACCAATGCTTTGAAGGCTTTGAATTTTTCAAATTCTTCATCTTTATGCTTTAGAAGTCATATCCAACACATTATGGAAAAATCATCAATGAACAATATAAAGTATTCTTCTCCACGAGGTGACTTTTTCCTTGATGGACCACATAAATCAGTATGAACAAGTTCAAGATGCTTACTGCTTGATCCTTCCTTTTCAGGGAATTGCGACCTGGTTTTCTTACCAAATTGACATGATTTGCATATTGTATTTTCTGGAATGCTGATATCAGGAAGATCACAAACGGCTTGGAATTTGCATGCTTTTCTTATTTGAGAGAAGCTTAGATGCCCCAATCTTCTTTGCCATAGCCAGTGTTCATCAATTCTGCTTAGATATTATTGTTGTTGTCCTCCCTTGAGTATGTATAAGTTGTTTGGAGTTCTTATACCTTTGATCACAGTTTATCCTGTATCAAGCGCATGAACAACACATCCATTTGATCGAAATACTATTTCATTTCCTTGATCACACATTTGATTGACACTCAAGAAGTTATGCTTTAGACAATCAACATAAATAACATTCCCGGCTTTAACTTTTTCTTTTAACAGAATAGAACCTTTAACTTTTATGACATCAGGAGTGTTATTTCCAAATGAGGCCTTCTTTTCCTTTTCTAAGGCATTATATGACTGAAGTTTTTCTTTATCACCTGTCATGTGTTTCGAGCATCCACTGTCAATGTACCACTGATTTTCTTGTCCTTCTACATATAGGGCTATACCACATCTTTCTGTTTGTGGTTCTTTCTTTCTCCATATTTTGGGATTTAATGAAGTTTGCTCCTTTTGAGATGTTTGCCAAAATTTACTCCTGCATTCAGATTCTTCGTGATGAAAGTTGTTGCAGATAAAGCATTCTATTTCATTTTCAAGAAGAGAAAAGTTATTGTAGGTCCGTTTCATGATCCCTGTCACATTCCTTTGATTTTGTGCTTCTCTAGTCATGATGGTCTTGTAAGCAACACATTGAGAAGCTTTGTGTCCAAAGTTATGACATGAAAAACATTGGCCATTAAAGAAGTCCCTGCTATTATCGAATCTACTGACCTGGTGATTGTAGTTGTTATTTATATTCATTCTTGAAGCAACTTGAGTATGATTTACCTGAGGTTGGTTGTAGCTTCTGTTCATCCTTGAAGTAAATTGACCTTGATTTACTTGGTGATCTGATTTATGCCTTTTCTGTCGATTGTCAAACTGTTCACTGCTCTTTGGTGCATCAAGATAGCTTTTAGTGGAGGTTGACGGCTTATGTGCTTGGGATGCTTCTTCAGTATATCCAAGACCTGTCTTTATCAGAGGAGAACATTTCATTTTGATAATTTCATTTAAGGTTTTTGATCCTTTAGTAAATCTACGATTGAGAGCTTTTGTTTTCTCAATATCCTTTCTTAGACCTACAATTTGAAATTCTCGTTTTTCATTGTGTTTTTCTGTTTCAGCAAGTTGGAATGTCAGAGTATCTATAATCATCTTCTTTTCTTCTAAATAGATTTTGAGTTTATATATTTCTTCATAAAGGTCATATTCATCTAAAGCATCCAAGAAATCATTATCTTCAAAATCCATTAGAAGTCTATAGTCATTACTATTTTCATCTTCATCACTATTTGATAAACCATCGCAATCTTCATGTGTATAGTAGCTCTTCTTACTTACACTTTGTTTTCAATTCCATTTTGCTAATTCCTTACCTTTATCAAGATTATCTTTATGAGGACATTTGGCAGCATAATGACCGACTCTTTCACAAGCAAAACATTTGAAAGGTAGTTTACCTCTGAATATTCCGGAACCCCGTTGAAGGTTCTTGACAAAGTTTGATTCTTCCTCTCCTTCTGAAATATGTCCTGATTCACTGAGTTCTTCTCTTCCTAAAGCTTTGAACGCAGATTCTCTCATATCTGATGAACCTCCTTTTCTCATTTCGAAAGCTGTTAAGATTACATGCAACTATGTCATAGTAATAGTCTGAAGATCCTGCTTTTCTTCTATGGCAGATACTTTTGATTCAAACTTAGTAGACAAGGATCTTAAAACCTTTTCAACTAAAGTAACTTCTTTTATCTCTTCACCCAAGTTCTTCATGCAATTAAAAATCTCATCTATACGAAAGCAGTAACTAGCGATACTTTCATCATTGTGCATTTTGAGAGTTTCATATTAAATTCTGAGAGTTTGTAATTTTTCACATTTGACCTGATTGTCTCCTTCATAGCTTAGAACAATCCTGTCCCATATTTCTTTGGTGGTTTTGAGCTGCACAACTTTGATAAATTCTGATTGTGACAGACTCCCCAATAATGTATTGACAGCCTTGGCATTGGTTTCATATTGCTTTTTACCTTCCGTATCTGTAGGAATTGCTGATGGGAATCTATATCCTCCTTCCAAGATTTCCTAGACATCTGTTCCAAGAGATTGAAGATAGGTTGTGGTTCTTACCTTCCAATAAATGAAGTTGCTCCCATCAAATATTGGTGGTCTAATGGATCCCTCTCTTTCGTAGTTACTCATGATGATATATCTTCCTTCAAGCAATCAAGCTTCTTCTGAAGGACCTGCTCTAATTCCAATTGTTGGAAATAATACTGAGAGTGGGGGGATGAATCAGTATTAGCAAGCCAATAATATTTCATTTCCATAAACAGATTCATATATGTTACTTCAGTTAATGGAACTTGCGTGTATACACAACTGTATTTAAGGAAACTAGAGTATATCCTGCAAACTTATGATTCAGTTAATTCATCATATGTTGATCTTTGAATCAGTGCATCAAAAACATATAAACAGTAACCAAGTGCAATAAAAACAGAACAGACAATCACACACATGAACACAAGATATAAGGTGGAAACCCAATGTGGGTGAAAACCATCTACTACAATCATCTCTATCTTCTTTTTAATAAGAAACTTCTTTTTACAATTTTTGTATTGGTACAGTCTTATACCAGTATGCAGGATTCTACCTGCCAAACGCTACAACCTTCTCTCATTCTCCAACCTCTCTTGGAAGGGAGATACAACCCCCTAGCTCTTGTACTAGCTGATATGTTTACTAGTACGTAGGTGCCGGCCTACAGAAGGCTACAACCTTGTCTTTTCTTCCAGGGACCACGTTTCCTAAATTTTCAGACTGGATCCATCAATAACATCATCAAGTACATCTGCATCAACCAATATCCTTTGCACCAACCACAACTGAATCAATCAATCACTTTTCAGAATGTTGTAACCAGAATACAGTAACCAGAACCCAGAACACTGCAACAACAACCAGAAGTAGCTAAAGCATATTTTATGAGGTATACGCTACTTCAATGTGTCAAACCTGCGTGCATATGCACTTTTCTCAAGGCGAACTTGCGTACAGATCTGCAAATCAAATTTAAGATGTATACATTGTTTTGATATGCAAAACCAGTGTGTATACGCTCCTTTTCTAAAGTGAAACTATGTACAGATCTATAAATGATGATTTAATCTTTACAACAATTCCAAACTTCAGTTATACCCAGATCATCATATTTACAGTCTACAACATGCACCAGTTATTCAGATAAAAGATCAAAACCACACAAAGATACTTCACTTCAAGCCTTAAGATCTTGACCTGTCATTAGATTCTATCCTTCATCAAGTGCTAAGGTTCATCCTTCATTTAGATCCAGCTATGCACCATAACCCAATAACCTATATTCTAGATCTTGCTCTTCATTAGATATTCAATGCTTGAGTGCTTTTTCCTAATGATCTTCTCCTCCTTTTGTGGTCTTAGGCCTTACTCAATACCATGCACTAAAACCACTTAGAACCAATAAATACTTGGAGTCAACACTTCAGACAAGATACCTTGGACCAATACCAAGGATCAAAAGACCATGGACCAAATACCACAGACCAAAACTAAGTTTTTCAACATGTACATGACTTTCCTTCCGTGAAAGTGCGTGTGTATGTTATACGCTCCTTTTGGTCTACAAACCCACGTGTACACGTGACTTAATCAGTGAGGAACCTATGTATACCTCTCTTTCTTCATTTTGTGAGTCTGAACTGTGATCTGTCATCTGAGTGAGTTGCTATCAAGGACAACACCTGTGTCATAGTGCCAAATATGTGTCATAATGCCAACAATGATATAGTGTGAAATCATGAGGGGAGGGCCAAAAAGGTTAACAAAGAAAATGCAGAACAAAACAGGAGTGGGCGGCCCCCCTTTTTGTCCTCCACGTGGCAGTATCTCGCATCTCGCCGACCTCGCAATCCCAAATCTCGGTGACCTCGCAGTGCCACAATCACAATAAGCCTTGCATATTGCAATCCTACATATCGGCATACCAGTGGATCCAAGGGCTGCCACTCTAAAAACCTTGCAGGGGCCGATTATGCGATGTAGTGTAACATCGCCGGGGGAGGCCGAAAAAAATTAACAGAGGAAATGAGGGAAAAAATAGGAGTGCGCTGCCCCTCTCTCTCTCCTCCTCGTTGCGTATCTCGGATCCCACAATCCCACATTATCGGTGATCGCAAGAATATAGGGGATACTCCCCCAATAACTTTGCGAGATTGCAATTTATTGCAAAGTCACTGGGGAGGACCGAAGTTCACTAACAAAGGAAATTCCTGCAAAAACAGGGTTGAGCATGCCTTTTTCTCTCTTTTCTAGGGGGCTATGTGGTAGCCTCTGATTGATCCTTAGAGCATACATGGCTGCTATCACCATCAGGGATGTGGTAGTACAGATGATGATGTGGCAGATGACATGTGTCACCCAGTTTTAGCATTTTCAGGGGTGAAATCAGGCCATTTCTAGGTGCCATGGGTCACCACTCACAGGGTGACATGTGGTAGTGATGATGTCACCCCGCAGATCAGCAATCATAACTATTAAGGGGAAAATCTAAAGGAAAGGTGCTTGCGATTGCGATATGCGAGAATCCCTCCCAGATGCGATATGTTTTAGTGGTTCTACCTCAAGAGGATTTTGCGTCAGGACTGTCATCCCGTGCTGTGGAAAAAGCTAAAGTGTCCCCCTCTCCTTCAGTGCATTTGCAATATCTTAGGTGGGCCCGATTCCACAGATCGGTGATTGCAAGTGTCTGGGGAAGAAGCTTAAGGCAAAAGCATGGTAAAGCATTGATATGAAGGATTTTGCGATACAATGGAAAAGGCTTCCAGACATGGGTCTGAAGGCGTTATGGCCTGAGGGCTAAGCCCTGGTTCCAACTTCCATTCATATGAGTAAAGCCACACGAGGGGCTATAATAAAGGGGGGCTAAGGGGGAAATCAAAAGTGCCTATTTCGTCTGTTTTATAGGAAAAAGACCCACACCTGAGAGATTGCGTTGTTACACTATAATACATATCACCCACCATGTCAAGGCACCGATAGTGCAGGATAGAGGTTTAAAGGGTGTGATGGGTTGGCAGTTATGGTTTTAAGAGTAACAGGTGGTGTCTTCAAAGCATGGGATGGGCTAGTCTAGAAGAAGCCCACTGTGACACGGGTCTAGGAACCAGCACCGAATGAATTAAAGGCTGAAAATATAGAGGTGGGTGAAGCAGTGGAAGAGGCCATACCTTAAGTATAACAACTCATGCAACAGAGATGACCACACGATGGGCAAGGAGATATTTCTATAGTTTACATCTTATGTTTATTTAATTGTTGTATTGTAATGTGCCTCCTTTCAATGAGGCTTTTAACTCTGTAATGTTTTGGGCCACAGAGCCATCTTTGACTGAGACAACTACCCAACAGTTGAGACTAGGCTAGAGATATTTTTTGTAATGAATGTTATTTCTCCCCTCTCCAGATAAATAGGGGAAAGCAAGTCTTAGAAAAGGTTCAAAAATTATATAGAAAAGACCACATGCTATTTTCAGACTGTTTTTCTTTGGAACACAAATCTTGTCAGAATATCAAGAAAACAGTGTTGATTCCCCCTTCAAGAATTACAGTATGTGCTCCTTCTGTTAAATCTCATTTTATGTTCATCTTTCCTCTCTGTATTCATGAAAATTATATATGCTAGAAATGTTTCAAGCTTCCTCGTAGATTTATTTGTATTGATATGTGAATGCAAGTGCTTGTAATTATATCATAGATTCACTTGTCTCAACACTGTAGATGCATATACCTTTGTGGGTTATTGAGATCAACTCTTTGAATCCGCAGCACATGAATCATAGCATTCTTCCCTTGCTTCACCCATTATTTCTACTTGTAACTCAAAGAAATATAGAAATCCTTAATGCCTCAAGCTCTATGTGTTAAGTGTAGAATGGTTGAAGCCTTATGCTCTATCTGATGAGTTTCTCTTTCTATTTTTCCTCTCTCATATGCTCTACAAAATCTTATTAAGTTGTAAGCCCTTGAATTACTCGTCCTTCGCTATTTTCATGTATATTTCTGAGATTTGATGTTGTGAGGAAGTACCAGAAATCGATGTTTTATTTATTTGGATAAATGAACCATCCCATTTCCTATATATATTTGTGTGTGTGTGTGTGTGTGTATTTATAGAACATAAGTGATGTCTCTAGTTTCCTGTAAATCATTTGTGACACACCAATTAAATGTGCCCATGCACTGGTCTTGTAAGCAATCCAAGGCTACCTCTGGGAGCTACAACATCTTTTGGCATCATTGCTTAGGATCTTATTGAAGGATTTTTCCCCCCGGGATACGAAAAATTGAGTACCCTTTGTGTAGCTGAGCGAAGTCTATTATGATTGCATTCGTATCACCTTGGCGACTTCACAAACCCCTCATTACCATTCATAACCCTTGGTTTTAAAAGGCCTCATACTTTCTTAGATACATCCCAACAGAAAGCCCCACTCATATTTGACCCTAAAAAATTAATTTCCAAGAAAATCTGGAAAGAGAAAACTCCCCCTGACTGTGCTACCATCTCATCAACCTTTGAAGTTCCCTCATCCAGTTATGAGCCTGTTTCTACTCAGTATTCACGACTCACTCCTAAGGCCATGACATACCCTCCTTCCCCTCTAAACAATGTGGTCTTGACCCCATTTCCTCAATAAAATTTTAATACCACTCCACTAATCCAGATGGCTCTTCCAATCTTTTTGTTAAACAAGTATGTGCCTCTTGATCTACTGCATCCCATTAAGTGTCATGCCCCAAGATTACGTAAAGCTTCTACCTATATTCAAAGTGGAAGATGATAACATGGCACAAAGTCACATTGAAACCTTAAATTCTTTTGCCGAGAACATAAACATGGAACAACTGGATGTGGTCATGAGACTTTTTGTAAAATCCCTCAATGGAGAGGCTAGAAAATGGTTCAAATCCCTACCCAATGCCTCCATCACTACATGGGAGCAACTTGAAAATGATTTCACCTAGAAATGGGGAGAAAAGAGGAATCATGAGTACATCCTCACTCACTTTAATGCAACAAGAAAAAATCTAAAGGAGGATACTTTAGAATTTATCAAAAGGTTCAATGAGCAGTTCATTAACCTGCCAACTAACATAAACCCTCCCCTAGCTACAACTCATGTGGTTTTCTTGGGATACTTTAAGTTCGACATTGGCTTTACCAACTTTAGATCGATGCTCTTGAAGTGGAAGCAAATCTGGCCTTAGCAAGGAAGTCGAAGGTAAAGCAAGGACCTACTCAACCCAAAAGAGGGAAAGAAGAGGCATCCTCCTCTGGTCAAGAGAGAAAATCATCAGAACCGATGTGGGATGATATGGATAGACTCATCAAGAGTCTATCACAAAATGTTGGAAAGATGGAAATTGAGAATAAGAACCTCTCTATATAGAACACTCAAGTCAACAATCAGGGCTATAACCCGCAATATACAAGCCCTCCATTGCAACTACTTCCAAGGGAAAGAAAGGAGAATATTGATCAGATTCCTCATCCCTTATACTTGGAAGATGGTGCCGATGAACAATTGTGGGATAAGCAAGAGATGCAGGGAAATATATATTCTAGTTTTGCGGAAGAGGAACATGAGAATATGGCTCACCGGGAGGCCAATCATCATAGAGAAGCAACGACAGATGAGGAAAATATGGATTATTATTGCAAATAGCTTGCAGATTTCATGCAAACACATCCCCAACGTATGTATAATCTAAGATCTTCAAAAATGAAGATGAGGGAACCAGAATAGCAAGGGGAAGTTGTTCCCCAAGTGGTTCCTCTAGCACCAGACAAAGGGAAAGGTAAGCTACATCCTAACCCACCCAAGATAGGATTCTCTGCAAATAAGGAGAGAAATGGTCCTAAGGGGCACGCAGAAAAGGAGGCACATGTTCTGCTGAAAACTGCCAGTGGGAAGGGAGAAATAACAGAGCGAGGAGATACAAAAAAGGCCCAACCCACATTCAATCTCTAGAAGGAGCTTGAAAGGGTAAAAATTCATGTTCCTCTAACAAAGCTTCTAAAATAGCCTAATTACAAAGCTTAGGTCTCTCAATTCATGGATCCAGTCACCTCAGCACCAACCCAGTATAGTTTAAACCTCCAAGAGGAGAGGCCCATGTTTATTTTTGGGCCACATGTGGAAGAGTCAGACCCTTCGACTACGCCTTTCTATGTGAGTTTGGTGATCCATGACCTATTGTTGCATAATTTCAAGCTAGATTCTAGGGCCTCACACAACCTCATGTCACTATCAGTAATGGAACAACTGGGTTTGGAGATCACCAGACCATACAAAGACCTATACTCCTTTGACTCCAAGAGAGTCAAGTGTTTAGGCATGATAAAGGATCTGGTGGTAAACCTGGCTCAAATACCAGTGAAAAGTGTGGTAATGGATACAATGATGGCTGATATACGTCCTCATTTTGTAATGCTCTTATCTATATCTTGGGGTTCCGAGGTGGGTGGCTCTATCGAGCTAGATCTGATGTATGCCACAATTCCCACTTTTGGAGGTGAGAAAAGGAGGTTGTACAAATAATCTAGGTTTGTGAAAACTGTAACCCCAGCCAAAGGCTCAGAAAACTCCCTAGTGATTGGGAAGGATAACGACATCTCTTGTCTATTCCTCGAATAGAATGAGAGCTTCCTAGACAAAACCTCAGTACTCCTGACAGGCCAGTTAGAGCACTTGTGAGAAAATGAAAATGAAGTATGGAAATTGTACTTTGATGGAGAAAAATCAAAAGAGGGAAATGGAGCTAGAATATTGTTGGTATCTTAGGAAGGAAACATGATACCCCTCTCATTCAAGCTCAAGTTTGAGGCGACCAAAAATGTGGCAGAGTACGAAGCATTTCTCTTGGGGTTACAAATGACAAGAAATATGAACATTGAATTCCTATCGGTCTACAGAGACTCTGAGCTAGTCGTAAGGTAGATCCAAGACCAATGCCAAGCCAAACACCCTGGGTTGAGGATGTACTGAAATGAAGTGTGGGACTTAATAAACAATTTCTTCCTCGACTTTAGCATCCAGTTCCTACTGAGGGAAGAAAATAGGATGGCTGACTCTCTTACGGTAGCTGCAGAAACTTTCCAGCCCCCACAAAATCCACTCCTCAAATATGAGATAGAAGTTAGACACATGCCTTCAATACCTGATAATTTCAAAGAATGGCAGGTATTCGAAGATGATGAGTAGGTGAACTAGAAGAATAAGAAGCAGAACTAGAAGCCACTTCGTGGAAAGACATAGTGACTGGGAAAAAAAAATTGCAACTAAAAGGGAACGCCATCCCTCATGGACTTGTTCCACTAGAAATACTTTTCAATAGAGATGACATAGTTTCCAAACAAATTGCCCCAGAGAAGGATGAGCAAGTTGAAGACTGCAACATCGGATCAGAAGAGGAACCCTAGAGAATCAGGTTGTCCAAAGGAATCCCCTTGCAATACAAACATAGGTATTTCGATCTATTCAAAACTTACAAGGATGTATTTTCTTGGTCTTATGATGATTTTAAATCATTTGATACTAATATTATTGAGCATAAGATTCCTTTGAAGAGTGGGATACAGCCATGCAAATAGAAACTCAGACAGATAAATCCACTCTTACTCCCCTCCATTGAAAAGGAGGTAAGGAAGCT
The DNA here is from genome assembly GCA_031772625.1 of Pinus tabuliformis. Lineage (NCBI taxonomy): Eukaryota > Viridiplantae > Streptophyta > Pinopsida > Pinales > Pinaceae > Pinus > Pinus tabuliformis. Next base: position 231,080,533 of record CM062815.1, read on the forward strand.
GCTACAGGCCAAAATCATAGTACCTTTAAGATACTCTGAGTAGGTAGATAATTTGGTCCCTGTTCGAAATAAGAACGGAGAGATAAGGCTATGTGTGGACTTCTAGAATTTAATTAGGGTGTCTCTAAAAGATAAGTACCCTTTGCCCAAGATGTATAACATATTACAGAAGGTAGTGGGTGTAGCTAGAATGTCCATGATGGAAGGATTCTTTGGATATAACCAAGTGGCAGTCCACCCTAAGGACCAGAAAAAGACTACTTTCACCACCTTCTGGGGAACATTCATGTATGCCTGCATGCCATTCGGGTTGATAAATGTAGGGGCCACATTTCAGAGAGCTATGGACATAGATTCCGTAAGCGAGCAAGATATATTTGTGGTAGTCTACTTAGCCGACATCACAATTTTTTATAAGACCGATGAAGAGCATATCCTCCATTTAAATCTTGCCTTTGAGAAGTGAAGGAGGTATGGCCTCTCTCTGAATCCTAAGAAATCTCGGTTCGCCTTGAGTGAGGGGAAGCTGCTTGCACACATAGTAGCGCAGGAAGGAGAAAAGATTGATCCTGAATGAGTCAAAGCTATCAGCCTTATTCCCTTGCCTACAAACAAGAAAGAAGTGCAAGCTTTTTTTGGGAGGATAAATTTCTTAAGGCGATTCATACCCAACTATGCTGAGATAGTCAAAGGTATCACATGCATGCTCAGGAAGGAGAATGAAGTTAGGTGGAGCTCTGTCCCCCGTGATTATCTCACTAGGATAAAAGAAGCTTTGGTTGAGGCCCCAGTGCTAGTCAGCCCCGACTATTCCGTGCCTTTTTACATATTTTCCTTTGCCTATTCACATACCAGTGTTGTTGTGTTGTTACAGAAAAATAAAGAAGGTTACGAGCATCCCATTACCTTTTTCAGCCAAGTCCTAAGGGATGCTAAGCTAAAATACAACATATTAGAGAAACATGCCTATGCAATGGTTAAGGCACTGAGTTCATTCCACATGTATATGTTGCAATAATGAATCACAATGTTCATCATAATGACTGCAGTCAAGGACATCCTGGTGCAGCGAGACAACGAAGGAAAGAGGGGCATATGGATAGCTAAAATACAAGAATATGAGCTAGAAATAAATCCTACCAAGCTCATCAAAGGCCAGGGGTTGGCAAAGATTTTATCTGAATCCAACTGCCAATCTCTAAGGATAAACCTGATAACAGAGGAAGGAAGGCCAAAGGACCACCAAAGAAGAATTGAAACAGCTGAGCAGAAGATCTATGCCAAATATGAGGGATCACCCAAGTACAAGAACATTGTTCACTGCCTCTTATTCCTAATATGCCTGTTGGGATTGGATAGATCTAAATATCAAAGTCAGATATTCCAAGAACATAAACACATTATATCCAATAGACTGCTCTACTGGATGGACCCAGTGAGGGTATTACTACTATGTTTGGTTGTGGGAGAAACCCATGAAGTGATCAAGGGTTTCAATGGGGGAGTCTATGGAGGACACTACAGTTGGAAGACAACAACACACAAAATCCTTAAGGTGGGATTCTACTGGCCCACATTGTTTGGAGATGTTTATTCCTAGGTCAGTTCATGCCAGAAATGCCAATTGTTATCTAAAAGACAAAAGTTTTCTCCTCTCCCCCTGATTCCTGTGCACATAGAGGATCCTTTTAGACAGTGGGGATTGGACTTCATTGGAGAAATAAACCCACCTTCTAGTGGCCAACGGAAATGGATTTTAACAACCACTGACTATTTCACCAAGTGGATAGAGGCTGTCCTAGCTAGAAATGCTACTGACTCAGTGGCGATAAAATTCTTGGAGGAGAACATACTATCCCATTTTGGGTGTCCTTTTAAAATCATCATTGATAATGCACAAGTCTTCAAATCTGCCAAGTTCACCAACTTCTGCCACAAATTCAGTATCATTATTGGACACTCCACTACATAATACCCTCAAGGGAATGGCTTGACTGAGTCTTCTAATAAAATTGTGGTGAGGGTTATAAAGAAGATGATCACTGCAAATCAAAGGAATTGGGACTCCCAATTGAAGTTTTCTCTGTGGGCTAACCGTGTAATGTCGAAACGATCCACTGGGAAATCACCTTTTGAGCTAGTATATGGCAAGGTTGTCAACTTCCCGATCCAACTAGCAATGCTAGTTTCTAAGTTGCTACAAGAATCTGAGGAAGAGCCAAGCTCCTTGAATAGAAGGATAAATCAGTTGGTGGAGCTTCACAAGAATAGAGAGCAGGTGGGGAACAAATTTTCAAACTACTAGCAAAGGATGAAATATTTGTTTGCCAAGAAGGCTGAGGAAAAACCTCTTGAGCAAGGAGATTTATTTCCCCTATGGGATGTCTGACGGGAAGACAAAGAAAAACATGGGAATTTTGATCTGTTATGGCTTGTCCCCTTCAATATTGCAAAATAAAGGGGAAATAACACTTACATGCTTGAAAACTTGGATGGTGAACTACTGGAACTGCCTCTAAATGGTTAGTTCCTAAAATTTTATTTTTAAAATTAGAGATATTTGTCTCTTACTCGTTGTAAATATCCGGCGTGTGTGTTTAAATTGTTATTTGAATTTTTTAGTTTATTATCAAAAAAGTCCTTTTTCATAGAATTATATTTTGTTTAAGAATAAATCCATGCCCAATGGAAGGAAAGGCTACTAGTCTGCAAGTCATCAACACCTTTCCAATAAAGCATTGTCCCTAGTTGGAGCCAATGTTGTCACTCACTCCATTGTGGGTTTCAATTGGTCAAGGTTTCCCCAGAGAAGTAAATTTTGGAGCCAATTTCTGAGGCCACAGAAGATATCAGAGCTTAATCAGACCCTCTCCAGTGCCTAGTGCTTAGAAATATCATTCCAATGATATATAGAAGTCCAAAAAAGGACTCTTGAATCAGAAGTTAGAGCCTATTGAAGATTGCCTTTGGAAATCCCAGAAAACCAAGAAAATGGCTAAGTATGAGGGTGTCTCGCAATCCTGCATCCCACAAATCGGCAGTCCAACAGTCATAGAAAAATCCAAAACTTGCGGGGCTTGATCTTGTGATATAGGGTGAAATCGTCAGGGGAGGGCCGAAAAGGTTAACAAAGGAAATGTGGAACAAAATAGGAGTGGGTAGCCCCCTTTTCTCTCTCCTCCACATGGCGGTATCCTATATCTCAGTGACACCGCAATCCCATATCTTGCTGACCCCGCAGTCCCGCAGTCACAATAGGCTCTGCATATCACAATCTCGCATATCAACATACTAGCGGATCCAAGGTCTACCACTCTAAAACCCTTGTGGGCGTCGATTGTGCAATGTAATGTAACATTGTCTGGGGAGGACGAAAAGAATTAACAAAGGAAATGAGGAACAAAAAAGGAGTGGGCTGCCCCTCTCTCTCCTCCACGTGGCGGTATCCCACATCCTACAATCCCGCATTATCGGCGATCACAAGAACAGAAGGGCTACTCCCCCAATAACTGTGCGACATTGCAAAATTGTGATTTATTTTAAAATCATCAGGGAGGACAGAAATTCACTAACAAAGGAAAGGCTTGCAAAAACAGGGTTGTGTAGACCTTTTTATCTCTCCTCCATGGGGCCATGTGGTGGCCTCTGATTGGTCCTCAGAGCCGACATGGCAGCTATCATCATTATTGATGTGGCAGTATAGATGATGACGTGGTAAATGGCACGTGTCACCCAGTTTCAACATTTTCAGGGGTGAAATTGGGCCATTTCTGGGTGCCACGTGTCACCACTCACAGGGTGACACATGTCAGTGATGGTGTCACCCCGTAGATCGGTGATCATAGCTGTTAAGGGGAAAACCTAAAGGAAAGGTGCATGTGATTGCGATATGTAGTAATCCCTCCTGGACGTGATATGTTTTAGTTGTTCCACCTCAGGAGGATTTCACATCTGGACTGTTGTCCCGCGCTATGGAAGAAGGTAAGGGGTACCCCTCTCTTGTAGTGTGATTGCGATGTCTTAGGTGGACCCGATCCTGTAGATCAACGATTGCAAGTATCTGGGGAAGAAGCTTAAGGAAAAGACATGGTTAAGCGCTGATATGTAGGATTTTGTGATACCAAGGAAAAAGGCTCCCAAACACGGGTCTGAAGGCCTTAGCACCTGAAGGCTAAGCCCCTGGCTCCAGCCCCTAATCATATGATAAAATCCACATGAGGGGCTATAATAAACGGGGGCTAAGGGGGAAATCAAAAGTTCCCATTTCACCTGTTTTAGAGGAAAAAGGTCCGTGCCTGAGAGACTGCATTATTACACTGTAACACATATCACCCTCCATGTCAAGGCACTCATAGTGTAGGACAAAGGGTTAAACAGTGTGATGGGTCGATAGCTATGTTTTTAAGAGGAACAGGTGGTTCATTCAATGCATGGGATGGGCTGATCCAAAAGAAGCCCACTGTGACACGGGTTTGGGAGCGAGTGCCAAATGAATTAAAGGTAGAAAAGACAGAGGTGGGTGAAGCAGCGTAGGGGGCCATGCCTTAAGTAGAACAACTCCTATAGTAGAGATGATCACAGGATGGGAAATGAGATTTTTATATAATTTACATCTTATGTTTATTTGTTTGTTGTACTGTAATGTGCCTCCTTTCAATGAGGATTTCAATTCTGTAATGTTTTGGGCCACATAGCCATCTCTGACTAAGACATCTAGTCGACTTGATAGTTGACACTAGGCCAGAGATATTTTGTTGTAATGAATGTTCTTTCTCCCCTCTCTAGATAAATGGGGGAAAGAAAGACTTAGAAAGGTTAAGAAATTCTATAGAAAAGACTACGTGCTATTTTCAGACTATTTTTCTTTGGAACACAGATCTTTTTAGAATATCAAGGAAACGATGGTGATTCTTCCTTCAATAATTACAGTCTGTTTTCCCTCTGTTAAAACTCATTTTATGTTCATATTTTCTCTCTGTATTCATGCAATTTATAGCTGCTAAAAATGTTTCAAGATTCCTCATATATTTATTTGTATTGATATGTGAATGCAAGTGCCTGTAATTATATCACAGATTGACTTGTCTCAATATTGTAGATGCATATACCTGTGTGGGTTATTGAAATCATCTCTTTAAATTTGAAACAAATGAATCATAACATTCTCCCCCTCCTTCACCCATTATTTCTTCTTGTAACTCAAATAAGAATAGAAATCCTTAGTGCCTCAATCTCAATGTGTTAAGTGTAGAATGATTGAAGCCTTATGCTCTATCTGATGAGTTTCTCTTTCTCTTTGTCCTCTCTCTTATGCACTACACAATCTTATTCATCTGTAAGCCCTTGAATTACTTGGCCTCTACTATTTTCATGCATATTTCTGAGATCTAATGTTGTGAGGAAGTACCAAAAATCCATGTTTTATTTCTTTGGATAAATGAACTAGCCCATTTCCTATATATATATATATATATATATATATATAGATATATATATATATATATATATAGATATATATATATATATATATATATATATATATATATATAGAACATAAGTGATGTCTCTAGTTTCCTGTAAGTCATTTGAGACAGACCAATTTAGATGTGGCTAGGCACTAGTCCTGTAAGAAATCCAAGGTTGTCTTTGGAGCCACTACATTTTTTGGTGCCATTTTCGAGGATCTTATTGGAGGATTTTTCTCCCCAGGATATGAAAAATTGAGCACCCTTCTTGTAGGTGAGCGAAGTCTATTATTATTTCATTCATATCACCTTGGCGAATCCACACCCCCCTCATTATCATTCATAACCCTAGCTTTTAAATGGCCTCATACTCGCTCAGCTACATCCCACCAGAAAGCCCAATTTGTATCTGACCATAAAAAATTAATTTCCAAGATCATATGGAAAGAGAAAACTCCCCCTGATTGTGCTAGCGTCTCAGTAGCCTTTGAAGCTCCCTCATCCATTTCTCAACCTACTGCTGCTCACTATTAAGGACATACTCCTAAGGCCCTGACATACCCTTCTTCCCCTCCAAACATTGTGGACTTGACCCCAGTTCCTCAAGAAAATTTTAATACCCCTACACTAATCTAGATGGGTCTTCCAGGATTTTTGCGAAACAAGCATGAACCTCTTGATCTACCTCAACCCTTAAGTTTCATGCCCCAATATTACCTAAAGCTTCTGCCTAGATTTAATGGGGAAGATGATAACACGACACAAAGTCACATTGAAACCTTCAGTGCTTTTGCCGACAACATAAATGTTGAACAACTGAATGTGGTCATAAGACTTTTTGTATAATCCCTCGATGGAGAGGCAGGAAAATGGTTCAAATCCCTACCTAATGCCTCCATCACTACATGGGAGAAACTTGAAAATGCTGTCACCCAGAAATGGGGAGTGTCACACGAAATGGGTCGTTCTTGCGGACAAGACCGACCTCCCTAGTATCTAATGATATCTACTGACAAGCAAGCCAATCAAATCCTATCTTTCTCTAAGTATGCAATTTATAAACAAAGGCAAACAAGTGTTTTAGGCCTACCTTGGGTCCAATGCAAGTTTGTGGAAGCCTCGCTCTGTTGATCCAAATGAGCTCCCTTGTAGCGAATCTGCAAACACAAACAAGCACACAAATTAAATAGCACCTGAAAAGCCAATATAATAAAGCATACTTATTATGATGATCAAGGAATTCATAAAAGAAATCACATAAGACAATTTGTTGAGAAAAATGAATCCGATTGTATTAATTCAAATCAAAGAAGAACTTTACAACCTGTGCCTTGATGCTATACAAGCTCCTCCCAGGGTCCATGAAGAAGTCTCCTCTACTTTGACAAGTTTCACTCTCTTCCCAATGAATCCAGAAGGTATGTGATCTCTCCTCTCAAGCTTAACTAGGAAGTCTCAATTCCACCAGCATTTACCCTAAAAAATGTTCAGCTTCTAACCTCCCTAGCAACCAACCCAATGCCTTAATTTATAGTGCAATGGAGGGAACTTACTAGGTCCTCCTTCAAAGGGATAAAGCCCTCCTTCAAAGGGATAGCTATTCTCATCAAGGGATTAGCTCCTTCACTTTTGGGATGCATTAACCACCTAGGAGCAAACCATCCACGTCAAGATTCCTTCTACAATCATCCAGAATTAACCCAAAGTGAGTTTTTAAGAATAAACTTGCGCCTTTTTGACTTTCATAGGGGTTCGCACCCACTCCTTTAGAGACAGAGCGGGCAGGTCCGCAAGTAACATGAACATGGGGTGCGGGACCGCAGGCAATAGTGAGAGAAAGTGCGGAACCAGAGCTTTAATGATTTTTAAGGTCTTTCTCTCATTTTCAAACCTTGACATGAAGAGCTAAGGTTTGAGACTTGCTTAGGAGGACAGTATGAATGATGATAGACCCATACTGACTGCAAATAGTCATGGTGACAATATTTTGTGTAACAGGGAGAAAAGAGTAATCATGAGTACCTCCTCACTGAGTTTATTTCCATAAGAAAAAAGCCAAAGGAGGATACTTCAGAATTTATCAAATGGTTCAATAAGCAGTTCAATAACCTACCAACCGACATAAAGCCTCCCCCAGATGCAGCTTGTGTGGTTTTCTAGGGATCCTTTGAATTCGACATTGGATTTACCCCGAGAGAAAGAAAGCCTACAACTCTAGACCAACATCAGCTCAATGCTCTTGAAGTGCAAGAAAATCTGGTCGCGGCAGGGAAGTTGAGAGAAAAGCAAGGACCTATTGAACCCAAAAGAGGGAAAGAAGAGGCATCCTCCTCTGGTCAAGAGAGAGAATCATCATACCCGAAGTGGGACGATCTGGATAGACTCATCAAGAGTCTGTCACAAAAGGTTGGAAAGCTAAAAATTGAGAACAAGAACCTCTCTAGACAGAATGCTCAAGCCAACAATCAGGGCTATAACTTGCAATATAGAAGGCCTCCACTAAAACTACTTCCAAGGGAAAGAAAGGAGAAGCTTGATCAGATCCCTCATACATTATACTTGGAAGATGGCTCCGATGAACAATCGTTGAATACACAGGAGATGACGGGAAATATATATTCTGATTTTTCTAAAGAAGAACATGAGAATATGGCTCACCAGGAGGTCAGTCATCATAGAGAAGCAACGACAGATGAGGAAGATATGGATTATTATTGCAAATAGTTTTTAGAGTTCATGTAAACAGAACAAGGGGATGTTGTTCCCCAAGTGGTTCCTCCAGCACCAGACAAAGGGAAAGGTAAGCTCCATCCTGACCCACACAAGGCAGGAGTCTCTACAAATAAGGAGAGTAATGGTCCTAAGGAAAACACAGAAAAGGAGGCACCTGTTCTACTGAAAATTTCCATCGGGAAGGGAGAAACAAGAGAGCCAGGAGATACAAAAAAGGCCCAACCCACATTCAATCTCCAGAAGGAGCTTGAAAAGGTAAACATTCATGTTCCTCTGACTCAGTTTCTACGACAATCTAATTACAAATCTCAGGTCTCTCAATTCATGCATCAAGTCACCTCAACACCAACCTAGGATATTTTGAACCTCTAGGAGGAGAGGGCCATGGTTACTTTTGGGCAACATGTGGAAGAGTTAGAATCTTCTATTGTGTCTTTCTATGTGACTGTGGTGATCCATGAACTTTTGTTGCATAATTGCATGCTCGATTACGGGGCCTCACACAACCTCATGCTAGTATCAGTAATGGAATAGCTGGGTTTGGAGATCACCAGACCATACAAAGACTTGTACTCCTTTGACTCCAAGAGAGTCAAGTGCTTAGGCATGATAAAGGATTTGGTGGTAAACCTGGCTCAAATCCCAGTGAAAAGCGTGGTAATGGATATAGTGATGGTTGATATACCTCCTCATTTTGGAATGCTCTTATCTAGATCTTGGGGTTCCAGGGTGGGTGGCTCTATCAAGCTATATCTGACGTACGCCACCATTCCAACTTTTGGAGGTGAGCAAATGAGGTTTTACAGAGAATCCAAGTTTGTGAAAACCATGACCCCAGCCAGAGGCTCTGAAAACTCCCCAGTGCATGGGAAGGACGACGATATCTCTTGTATGTTCCTAGGAGAGGATGAGACCTTCCTAGAGAAAACATTAGTACACCTGACAAGGCATTCCGAGCACTTATGGGCAAATGAAAATGACGTATGGAAATTCTACCTTGATGAAGAAAACTCAAAAGAGGGAAATGGAGCTGGAATATTGTTGGTATCTTCGAAAGGCAACATGATACCCCTCTCATTCAAGCTCGAATTTGAGGCAACCAACAATGTGGCAGAGTAAAAATCATTGCTCATGGGGTTACAAATGACAAGAAATATGAACATTGAATGCCTATAGGTCTACGGAGACTCTGAGCTAGTCATAAGATAGATCTGAGATCAATGCCAAGACAAACACCCCAGGCTGAGGATGTATCGAAATGAAGTGTGGGACTTAATCGACAATTTCTTCCTGGACTTTAACATCTAGTTTCTGCCTAGGGAATAAAACATGATGACTGACTATCTTGCTGTAGCTACAAGAACTTTCAGGCCCCCACAAAATCCACTCCTCAGATATGAGATATAAGTTAGACACAGGTCTTCAGCACCTAATAATGTCAAACAATGGTTGGTATTCGAAGTTGACGATCATTTGAAAGATTCATAGAAGTCATTGGGGAGTTTTCCCACTCCACTATCGATCATGAAGAATAATAAGAAGAACTAGAAGCCACTTCATGGAAAGACACAGTGCCTGGGAAAAAACTTTTGCAACTAAAAGGGAACACCATCCCTCGTGGACTTGTTCCACTAGAAGTACTTTTCAATAAAGATGACATAGCTTCCAAACAAATGGCCCCAGGGAATGATGAGCAAGTTTAATGCTGCAACATCAGATCAGAGGAGGAACCTAAAATGATCAGGCTACCCAAAGGAATCCCCTTGCAATACAAACAGAGGTATTTATATCTATTCAAAACTTACAAGGATGTATTTTCTTGGTCTTATGATGATTTAAAATCATTTGATACCTATATTATTCAAAATATGATTCCTTTGAAGAGTGGGATAAAGCCATGCAAACATAAACTCAGATAGATAAATCCACTCTTACTCCCCTCCATTGAAAAGGAGGTAAGGAAGCTACTACAGGCCAAGATCATAGTACCTTTAAGATACTCTGAGTGGGTACCTAATTTGGTCCCTATCCAAACAAAGAACAGAGATACAAGGCTATGTTTAGACTTCTGGAATTTAAATAGGGCATCTCTAAAAGATAACTACCATCTTCCCAGGAAGGACAATATATTGCAGAAGGTAGTGGGTGCAGCTAGAATGTCCATGATGGATGGATTTTCCGGATATAACCAAGTGGCAGTCCACCCTGCTGACTAGAAAAATACTGCTTTCACCACCCCGTGGGGAATATTCATGTATACCCACATGCCATTCGGGTTGATAAATGCAGGGGTCACATTTCAGAGAGCTATGGACATAGCTTTCATAGGCAAGCAAGAAAAAATTGCGGTAGTCTACTTAGATAACATCACAATCTTTTCTAAGATTGATGAAGAGCATATCCTCCATTTAAATCTTACCTTAGAGAGGTGTAGGAGGTATGGCCTCTCTCTTAATCCTAAGAAATCTCAGTTCGCTCTGAGTGAGGGGAATCTTCTTGGACACATAGTAGCACAGGAAGGAGCAAAGCTTGATCCTGAACGAGTCAAAGCCATCAACCTTATTCCCTTGCCTAGAAACAAGAAAGAAGTCCAAGCCTTTTTAGGGAGGATAAATTTCTTAAGGTGATTCATACCCAAATATGTTGAGATAGTCAAAGGTATCACAAAAATGCTCAAGAAGGAGAATGAAGTTAAGTGGAGCTCTGTCCCTCATGATTCTTTCGCTATGATCAAAGAAGCTTTGGTTGAGGCCCCGGTGCTAGTCAACCCAATTATTCAATGCCTTTCTACATCTTTTCTTTTGCCTCTCCACATACCATTGTTGCTGTGATGTTACATAAAAATAAAGAAGGTTACGAGTAGCCCATTGCCTTTTTAGCCAAGTCCTAAGGGATGCTGAGTTGAAATACAATATATTGGAGAAATATGCCTATGCACTGGTCAAGGTGCTGAAGTCATTCTGTATGTGTTGCAATCAGGAATCACAATGTTCGTCCCAATGGCTGCAGTCAAGGATGTCCTGGTGCAGGGAGATAATGAAGGAAAGAGTGGATAACTAAAATACATGAATATGAGCTAGAAATAAAGCCTATCAATCTCATCAAAGGCTAGGGGTTGGCTAAGATTCTATCCGAATGCAACTGCCAAGCTCTAGGAATAAGCCTGATCACAAAGGAAGGTAGACCAGAGGACCACCAGAGTGGACTTAAAATAGTTGAGCATAAGATCTATTTCAAATATGAGGGATCACCCAGGTACAAGAACATTGTTCACTACATCTTATTCCTAAGATGCTCGTTTGGATTTGATAGATCTAAATACAGGTGTCTGAGATCGCAAGAAAAAAAATACATTATATCCAATGGACTGCTCTACTAGAAGGACCATGTGGGGGTATTACTGCTATTTCTAGTTGAGGGAGAAACCTATGAAGTGATCAAGGATTTCCACGAGGGATTCTGTGGAGGACACTACAGTTGGAAGACAATAGCACACAAAATCCTTAAGGTAGGATTCTTCTGGCCCACGCTGTTTGGAGATGCTTATTCTCAGGTCAGGTTGTGCCAGAAATGCCAATTTCTTGCTAAAAGACAAAAGTTTACTCCTCTCCCCCTGATTCCTATGCACGTAGAGGAGCCTTTTAGATAGTGGGGATTGGACTTCATTGGAGAAATAAATCCACCTTCTAGTGGCCAACACAACTGGATTTTAACAACCACTGACTATTTCAACAAGTGGTTAGAGGCTATCCTAGCTAGAAATGTTACTGGTTCAGTGGTGATAAAATTCATGGAGGAGAGCATACTATCTCTTTTTGGGTGTCCTTTTAAAATCATGACTGATAATGCACAGGTCTTCAAATATACCAAGTTCACCAACTTCTACCACAAATTCAATATCATTATTGGACTTTCCACTACATACTACCCTCAAGGGCATGGCTTGGCCAAGTCTTCTAATAATATTGTGGTGAGGGTTCTAAAGAAGACCATCACTAAAAATCAAAGGAACTGGGACTCCCAACTAAAGTTTTCTCCGTGGGCTAACAATGTAATGCCTAAACGATCCACTGGGAAATCACCTTTTGAGCAAGTATATGGCAAATTTGTCGACTTCCTAATACAACTAGCAATGTAAATTGCTAAGTTGCTACAAGAAGCTGAGGAAGATCCACGTTCCTTGACTAGAAGGATAAATCAGGTGGTGGAGCTTCACGAGAACAGACAGCAGGTGGGGACCATATTGTCAAACTACCAACAAAGGATGAAATCTCTTTTTGAAAAGAAGGCTAAGGACAACCCTCTTCAGCAAGGATATTTAGTTCTCAGGTGGGATGTCTGACTAGAAGATAAAGGAAAACATGGGAAGTATGATCCGTTATGGTTCGACCCCTTCAAGATTGCAAAAGAAAGGGGAAATAACACTTACATGCTTGAAAACGTGGATGTTGAACTGCTGGAACTGCTTGTAAATGGTCAGTTCCTAAATATTTTTTTTCAAAAGTAGAGATATATGTCTCTCTCATTGTAAATATTTGGCGTGTGTGTTGAAATTGTTATTTGAACTTTTCAGTTTATTATCAAAAGAGTCATTTTTCATAGAATTATATTTTGTTTAACAATAACTCCATGCCCAATGGAAGGAAAGGCTACTGGTCTGTAGGTCCTCAGCACCTTGCCAGCAAGGCAATGTCCCCAGTTGGAGCCAATGTTGTCACTCACTGCAATGTGGGTTTCAATTGGTTAAGGTTGCCCAAGAGCAGTGAAGTTTGAAGCCACTTTCTGAGGCCACAAAAGATCTCAGAGCTTAATCAGACCCTTAATATGGGTTTTCTTTTAATTTTAATTAATAATATACTTAATAATGTTAGATAATATGTTTCAAACAATCTATTAATTCACATACATTTAATGTCCGATAGGGACTAGCAACAAAAGAAAATAATGTCGTTTTAAGAAAACAAGAATTGTAGAACATGCAAATGATGATGAATTGATCCCTAGTTCATTTGAATGGAAGTTAATGAAAGGGGGGAAATCCTTTACAAAACTATGAGGGATATAGTGGAACAAATGTATAGACGTACTTTCCACTTACAATACAAAAATCAATTCAATGATTCCTAGAACTAAGTTATATTTAAACTAAAGGAAGAATTTCCAATGGAATGGTCAATGAGACCTGTCATACTTGCAAAAGCAAAAACATATAATAACAAAAATAATCATTCAACAAGTAATATTCCTAATTAAACTTTTTTTCTAGAATTATATGTATAAATTACTACAAAACATTCATTTATTAATATATATTTTTTATTTTTATTTAGATTTCATATATCAATGTTAAAATAGTTTATTACTTTTTAAGGAAGAAAAAGAAAATCCAAAAGGATCAATGCTCTGATATCTAAAACATGCTAGTGGGAATGTCCAAAAAAATGTACAAGGAGATGGTCAAATAAATGGACATAATTGCATCACAGGAGGAGCCATATCAACAACAACGTGCTTCAAATGTATGTAATGATCGATTTTTTCTATTAGGTATATACACACAAATAAATTAGCATTAAATACTATTTTTCAAGTATTTTATTGTAGGAAACAAAACAAAATGGAACTCATTCATGACATAAAACAAGATGACAGGGAAGAAAAGTGTCGATATCAATTTTTTTGAGTAATTGTTAATATTTACTTATAACTTAAGGTTTCATTTTTTGTATATTTTAAGTTGTTTTACAACAACCATCCTTCAATGCCTTTAAATAGGCACTAACATAAAAGGAAGAGCCATTGGAAGAATTGATTGACATTGGGTTAAATATGGGTTGTAAGTATATGTTGGCAAATCAAAAATTAATTGTGGAGTTTGTAGGTATTTATGTTATTTTACTTCTTCGAGTTTATAATTAATATAAAATTTTCTTTTTATATTAAATCTATGATTTATTATGGGGTATAAAACTTATGGGAAGCAAAGTATGGAACTACACCAATGGAAAAGGTGTTGAAATAAGGCATGAGATTTGGTTTTGAAGAAATGTGTAAAATTCGTGAGTCACTTCTTGTTATGTTACATTGCTTTTGAATTTACATTAATGTATATTACTAATTTCAATTTTCATTATTCTCACCAATGTAGATACACTCGTTACACTTTATTTTTATGTTCGTATATGGAACTTGAAGAGGACGAAAACAATTGATGCAATCAACAGAACATTCATCCAAATAACCCAAGTCATCGAAGTAGCTCGAGCACTGACAACAATTCCAGTGAAGAATGATGATCTATTTGAATATCATTGCAAGTTGAATTTTTGGAAATAATTTTCTATGAAAATGAGACATTTTTTTTAATGTAATGGACATAGTTTCCTCTTGTAGCGGCTACAACCACCTTCCAAAATTTTTCCTATGCTTCATTTTGGATCCTCCCTTCTAAATCACAACAGATCATTGCACATTGATCTAGGTACCTGTGCTTTGATTGAGCCTCATCCTTTGCATCATGGATTCTATTTGGTTACTTGATTTATTTTCTAACCCACAAGTTGATCTATCGACTTTGTTTTCATCTAGTTACATGATTTCCTTAGAGAACTGCGCAATCCTTGAGGGAAAGAATTGTTTCTCTCAATAATTATGTAGTCCAAGCTGATAGTGAGGCTTTAGCTCCAAAATTGTGTAGATCTAGTTGACAGCCAGCCTTTAGCTGGGAAATTACACAGAGCATGAGAGGAAGCCCAAAGCCACTCAACCTAGAAATTGCTCAAAAGCCTCTTGCTTAGAAGCTTCTCAGTGCATGAGACAGTGAGTTGCCTAGTCCTTCTCAGAATTGTGCAATCTCTCTGATAATGCATGGAATATTTTCTCAAAAAAGAAAACAGAAAAAGCGAAAAATAATCCCCAGAAAATAGGGATCAAATTTTAATAGTGCGAAGGAGGCACTTGAGTTATTTTTGGAAACTGTCGCCAAGTGTCGCTTTTTCCTTGATCATTGGCCTTTACATCATAAACCCTAATCTGACCAAATCTATTTAATCGACACTGCCAAATATCATTTTCACATTCAATATTGGAGCTCTGGTGTTCCCTAGGAGATCAAGGAACCTTCGTTGTGATCGTTGTTTCTTTTCTGAGTATTTTTTGCTTCTCTAGTGTTTTTGTTGTTTTTTCTGTCGCTTTTACTTCTTTAGCTTGTGAGAGTGTTGTTTCACTTATTTTTTTGAACGAATACTACTATTTTAACTTGTTTTATCTTGTAGAAGTGTTTTTTCAAGTTTTACATTGTATTTCCTAAGTGTCACATGCATTACCCCATTTTTGCACTAACGGTCGCCATTATGGCAACTCTCTCCACATGATTCATTTTCCTTCAGTTTGATTGATTATTGCACTTGTTTCACTTACATGCATCATCAACTAGTTAGATCTGCACTTGACATCACACCATACTTTAGATCTGATCGATTTCACACTCCCCTTGGGTTAATATGGGCTCTCATTTCCTGTATCTTGCTTTCCCTTGCATGCACTGTGCATTTTGGGAGATCAAGGCCTTTTCCTTGGCATCTAGAACTACATAGAGACTACCCTGGACTAGATCCAATTGTGAACTATACAGTTCTAGGAGCTAGCCTCCCAGTCTTGGCCACTGAGACTACGCAATGTGCAGTCTCTCCTCACATGTGCCTAGACTAATCTTCACATTGCACAGTTCCAGTCAGCAAGCCTTCCCCATTGGCTGTTGGGAGTATGTGATGCGTAGTTCTAGCAAGAATTCTATTACCTATGTGAACCAGAATTGCACAATTTGTCCCAACATTAGACCGGTTTGTTGCTTGATCTTTTCTTGAAGTTTCTTTTGGTTTTGAGCTAACATTTACATGCCATGAGTGTCCTCTATGTCTCCAGGTACATCACTCGTTGATAATATCTCTAGAATTTATAGCTAACATGGCCCCCAAGAGAGCTACATCAAAGGAAACCATCGAGAGAAGTACTAGGGAAGAAGTTGAGCAGACATTAGTTAATATACCAGTTTATGCAGACACTCAGTTGTTCATTGAGAATGGCACAAAGTTGACATGACATCAAATCAAGGATACTTTTGTAGAGGACTTTAAGGAATACTTAGAGGACCGATAGGTTTATATTAATATCTAGTGTTTAGGCTTATAGAAGATTGCATGCAGGTAACCACCTTCCCATGTGCAGAGATTATTAGTTGTATTGTATCCCACACAGATCCAAAGACTATGACATTGAGCAATTTTAGCGGGATAGATCTTTCTACCTTCAGGATGGAGAACTTTCATCAGAAGTATCATTTATCTCAATCGACAAGGCACATGGACACACTTTTCTATGCCACCCACAACCAGGTGAACATGAGATATATAGTCATGCATTGGGTGAAAGAGTCGTCAAATTTCAAACAGACATCTAATCATATGTACAAGAAAAAATCACTCAGGAAGGCCTACCATTTCTTGATCATCTTTGCATGTTGAATATACAGTTAAGAGAGAATTGAGACCTTTCCTCAAGGTGGGGTAGTTGTATTGGACCATCTGGTGAGTGATGGAAGGCCATTCAACTGGTCGGACTTGTTGGCTCATCAATTGAAAATCCATGTGACTAATGCCCAGAATCTGCCCAAGGATGAGGAAGTGAGATTCTACACGTTCACATACTTACTCAATCCAATCTATGCCCAGAAATAGCTTCTTGGCATGAGCTAGACATGGACACCGAAAGAGACTATCGTCAACATTTATTGCAAGTTTATTTCCAATTTCATATACTGAGGAGTAATGGCAAGGCTGACTGACTATTTCATCATCCCATTGTATAAGTTTATCTTTGACAAGAATATAGCTTCCATGTCCTGAGAAGCGATGGAGGCGATACTTAGCATTGCATATTGGTATACCTCACTTGGTGGCACCCTTATCAAAGTGTTTGGAAGAGAGAGACCTATACATTTTCTACCAAGGTATGCCACGAACAAGCTAGTCACACAAGAGGTATCATATCACCTCTCCAAACGGTTATCAGTAGGACTGCACAGGAAGAAGAAGGCACCATGGCCCGCTCTTCCTTTGTGGATCGGGTTATACGAGATTAAGAACTTGAAAAATGCATATTTTGAAGCTAACGAGATATTGAAGTTTGAGTTTGGCACCAAGGACTTTAATTGTTATGATCCCCACAATATTATCAAGAACCACTATGTGAAGGTGTACTATGCATGGAACCAGAGGACCGCGGGTGGAAAAGGAAAAAATGCTAAACGTACAAGGTGGGACCCATGCTTTGGAAAACCGACAGTTTTGATCGGGGCACCCTTAAATGGTAAGAGGTTTTGGATGAGAGTGGAGCGATTCCATACACCGATCGACGCATGGCAGGTGGAGGTGAGAGAAAACCGTTGTTGATTTTGCGTTATCAGTCGAGCAAGTCAACCGTACGAAACGTGTGTATGGCATTGGATCTGGAGGGCCGAGATCGGACGGTTGAGATCACGCCCGATGGAGGAAGCGGAACCGACCGAGGCCCATGGAGACTGTGCAGGAGGTCAAAGTAGCCCTTGGGAGCCCCTCGTCGTTCCATGCTGGCTTCCATTGCCACTGGTTCAAGGTGTTTTTGATCGTTGTTTTGGATTCTTTAGAGATTTGTTCTGACTTGATACAGTCATGGTTCTTTGACAGTCTTCAATGGATCCAATTCGGATCAGCAATAAGCAACAATCCAACACAAGACAATGGTGAGAGGAAGGTTTTCGAGAACCTAGAGGAAGAGCAAAGCTATAAGATGAGAAAAGCAAAGGTTGCAAGAAGCATAACTAAAGTTGTAGGAAACGAAGAAGAAGTTGAAGGAAGATCAGGAGTTGAGAGGGAGAGAAAGAGAAGATAAACATAAACAGGAGGAAGAATAAAGGCAAGGCACAATGACAAAGCAAACAACGCCCATATAGGTTGAGTATTCAGAACAAGTGACACTTAAAGAAGAGGGTGAACAGATGCATGATCGAGAGCTTTCTCCATAGATTGAGCAACTGATTGAAGTGACGGACATGGAGTTGGGACAAGAGCCATAGAATAAAGACATTGACCTTATGTCAAGAGTGTCAGAGGTCATCTCTCAGTCTCCACCACCTCCAATGTCAAAACTAGTCTGTAGCGAGCAAGGAGAGGCTACTCCCCTTAACGATGATCTTATCATGGATGTGTACAATCTATCATTTGATGAGTTTCATAAGAATATTGTATAGGCACAGAGGAATCACTTTCCTAATGATCACATGTCACCTGAATTCATGAAGGAAAGGGTGATAGTGTATGATATCAGAAAGCATCCAACTACCCTTGTCTATGCCACCTTGGCCTATGTAGGAGCAACGAGCTCAAATGTTAAGTTCATGTTGGCCAATAATGAACAAATGGACAAGAATATGGAGTCTTCCAGGAAAGAGGTAGAACAAATTCAGCAGCAAAGTGCAGTTTCCACAATGGCAGAGATGAGGAAAGTGATACTTACTGAAGTATCACCACTTGAG
Organism: Pinus tabuliformis; assembly: GCA_031772625.1. Lineage (NCBI taxonomy): Eukaryota > Viridiplantae > Streptophyta > Pinopsida > Pinales > Pinaceae > Pinus > Pinus tabuliformis. The sequence continues at coordinate 231,099,301 of CM062815.1, forward strand.
ACTACGATGGGAAAGATCTATGATGGATTTGTCACTATGCATAAAATAGTTGTCTATGTGCATAACATACAATAGTGGAGCAAAGAGTTTCATCAAAGTCTCAAGAACGTACATGCTTCCATTTCCCATGTACAAGAGTGGAAAATGCGGTACAAAGGAGCCATGCTTCACTTGCCAAAGAAGATGAAGCTACGGGAAGAGCTAGAGAAAGCAAAGGTATGAATGTTGATCCATAACTATGAGTAGCTTACCCCATTCATTAGCAGCATACACACCTCATATTCATGGTTGTACAAGAGTTTTGATGTCATGGTGAGAATGCATAGGATCCCGTCAATCGGTTCCCTCACCGAGGCTAGACCCAAGAAACAAGTCAAGCTAGAGTTCAATGGGTACATGGAGAAGATAAGGTGAGGGGACACCAGGGATGACTTGGAGCTAAGCACACATAACATGCAGAAGTACATTGGTGGTCCTATTAGGGTTAACACCATGTTGCACATGCTTCAAGACGATTTGGATACAGGTTCCAAGACCTTATACCCAGTTCCTATAAAGGCAAGAGTCCATTATCAGAAAGAAACCATCAAGCAGTTTGGGGACATCATCACACAATAAAATGCTTGGAATTATTACGTGACCGAGAAGCACCAAGTGGAGTTTGTCAAGTTGGTCTTTCCCTAAACTTCAGCGTCATAGTGTTTTGTATTGTTTGTCTATCTCTAGCCTATTTTGTGTCACATAGGTACATGTAGAAAATGTAATATTATTTGTAAATATGTTGTAAGTGAAATTCCAAGTCTCATTACTAGAATGTGAAAGGTCATCATGTTATGTAATGAATTATTTATAAAGAAGTTTAAGATTCATGAGGGTAGTCAAAGAGTCACAAAGGGGGATGTCAAGGGTCACCCCACCCTTTGTTATAAATAGAACCTCATAACTCATAGAATAGGCTTTTGGGAGCCAAGATTTCAGCTAGGCTTAGGCTTATAAAGGGCTTTGGAGTATTGTGATGAGCCTTGGCTTCTCCATAGCGTAGAGCAAGTATACTTATTTGGAGGAGTAGGTTTTCTTGGCTGTAATGTTCCACTATTGGGGTTAGTGGTCGTCAATGGTGTATTTTTGGATGGAACTTTCACTTATAATAATAATATCATAGCCAACACACTTTCATGCATATGTTGTTATTGTAGTTGGGCTATTATGTTCGCTTTAGAAATGTATGTTGTTTAACTTACACATTTTCGTATGAACTATTTTGCATGCAATGGTATGCATCTTGTTGAGTGTGTGTTGTTGGATTAAGCTGTCACTTTAATTTGTGGACTATTCTGCATTTTATATTTTGATGTCATTCCGCTTATGTGTTCCTTTAAAGATGCATACTATTACAGGCTTCTAAGGATCACACTTCCTCTTCCCCTTAGTGTGTTAGAATCCCCATGCATTGCACTTGATTCTCTGCAAGGTCACATACTTGCTTCAACCCAAATTTATCATACTTATGTTTGTGTGCTACCACGGTCAAGGCATTACATTACCAGCCATTGCTTGGACTCCTACTCCAAACAGTCTGAAGTCTAGTTGGGACTTCTTATCGAGGAAATCCCATGAATGTTGTCGGGTCTAGCATCATCAATATTTCTGGCACTAGAAGGAGGATTAGATGACAAGCTGAGCCCTTGAAGTCTATTTTTAATTTTTGCACATATTACATGACTTCTGTCCTAATAAAAAAACCAACATGTTTCTCTCACACTGCTGATTTCTATGTGTCGACATATGTAATAGATGACTTGTCTACATATAAGTTTAATGGCGATAATTGAATACCCTTGTTCAAGCACACAGTTTCCTTTGTTTTTTCTTGTGACAGGCATACTATCCCCTTGGATGACATTGCATGTGGGTTGTTCGCTTTCATGCTCCAAGGGCTGTTGGGTGCAGGAATTGCACTTTAGGAAACTCCTCAACACTTAATTGTCAACCCGGGGGTTTCGTAAACTTAGAGATGAAGCACAAGAAATTCCAGCAATGGTATGAACTTTTCCTATTCATAATCCTACTTCTTAAATGAAATGTTACAGAATCAGAAAGAAAACTATCTTAAAGGCAATCGACACCAAAGCAATTATAATGTTGAAATGTAAAAGAATAATTTGCAAGGAAATCAAGTAAAGGAACTTTCACACAACTGGAAGAAATCTTAAATGCTGAAATGAAATACTATGTTCATCTTCAGTATAGATGGCTAACATCTTAATAAGTGGGCCCTTGCAAATATCTATTTCCCAATTGATCTTCCTTCTACACCAAGCAACCTGTTCTTGTACTATTGCAATCTTCTTGCACTAGTGCAGGTACATTACTTATGTGAAAGGGTATATTTTACCTTCTTTACTGAATACTTATGTCTTTGTGGAGGCGATATAAGCCTCAAGGCTTAGAGCACTCTGTTCCTATGACAAGAGACCAGCTCTTGCACTGAGACAGAGCTTCCTTCACCAAAGTTTCCAATTTACTTTTGAAAGAATTAAAAGACGTGTTGAAAATAATTAAAATTGCAAGATAGATTTTGAGATAAATTACACGTGAAAATTAATGCTTTAATTAATTGAACTTTGCAATGAAAGTAAAATTCATAAAGCCAAAACAATTCGGAATAATTAAAGCAACAGTCAATGTAATTTGCGTGCATCAAACTAACTTTTGGAAATTCACTTATAACATTTATGTTACTTTTTCTTAAGTCATAAAATGCAAGTGTAAATTATGGTGTTTGTAATAACGTCCTTAATTAATTCACGTAAACATTCTTAGATCCTTCAGAAGTATAACTCTTAACATTAAGAATGATTACTTGAATTAACAATACTTTTGCTTGCAGGAATAAATGAAATTATAAACAGGAAAAGGAACATAACACTTGCTGTGAAGTAAATGAATAAACAGGGTGTAGGAAACTACATGCATTGGTACAGGAACAATCTTCCTGCATGATCTGAGTGGAAGAAAACTAAGGAAAAAATTGCAGGAAGGAAATTGCAAGAAAGTAATTGCAAGAAAGAAATTGCAAGAAAGAAATTGCAAGAAAGAAATAAACTTAATTAAACTTCCAAACTACAGATCCGTTCATGCTTGGCTATGAAAAGAATTTAACTCAGAACTTTTGAAATAAACATAAGAACAATCCAAGCCATGCAACTGCAAATGAATAAATGTTCGAACAAACATTTTAAATGGCGAAAGCACAAGGGTAGACGAGTTGGGTTGGCTAGGCCGTAGCTAACCAACTCATTTCCCGTTTAAGAAACGAAACAATTCAGCACTTAATCACGGATGAAATAAAAATTAGACACAGCGTGAAGAAAACATGGCGCGCTCCTTTTATTAAACTTGACCAGCAAATATACATGATAATGCGAGTCTAGCCCAGAACCGAGGGCGATACAAAATTACAAAGTAAATGAAATTACAAAATCAAAGATCGCTAGCTCGGCTCTACCTACAGTCTACATTATATGCAGTCTTTCATCCTTAGCCATGTTCTACTAATTATAGTCATTTCCTATTCAAGCCTTGCGACCAAACAGACTAACAAACAACATTGCAAAACCGGCTAATGGTTATAATAAAGCACGAACTTTGCCAGTTGTAGACCATATTCTTGGCAAGTATCCTTGACTATACGTCACCAATATCCAACCTCAGATAGTCCGCAACTGAACTAGGAGTCATGGATCAAAAATTCCCGCGTGGAAGGATTTGAACTATCACGGAGATCACGGAGCGACATCGTTGGCGGTGTAGGAATCTACTTGCACTGATCACGCTAAATAATAATTAACACTTAGTTCTTCAATTACTTTTAGGAAAGTTAAACATAAGTTACAATAGATACTAAAAGGTATGAAATCTATGAAAATTAATTAATAAAGCACTTAACAAATCTTAATTATGAAGTACGAAGTATATGTAGGAATAGATGATCATCTTGGACTAGTGCAGGAATGAGAGGCTTAAATAGACATAAAACAAAGGTTAAGGCTTTTGGGAATAGGGTAAAAATAGAGAAATTTGGGAAACCAACATCCTCCCATCCCTAAGTTGTTGTGTGTCCTCACACAACATTTTACCTTGTGCAAAAAATCTTCAAAAATGGGTCGCCAGCTCTCAATCCTGTACTTCAATACTTATCCCTACTTTCACTACCTTTGGAATTTTATGTTGGGCTCCTTTCAGCTGATTAGTCACCTTCTTGATGCGTTTGTAGCACTTGGAAGCCCGATACTTCCATACTTTCACTTGTTGTTTCTGCTTCTTGACCTCTGGAAGCAGCTCTACCTCGCCTTTCTTTTGCCAATTTTTCTCCTTCATGACCTGGTTCAAAGCCTCCACGTCATGAACTTGTTGCTCCAATTCCACTATTCGGTTGTTGAGGTAGAGGGTAGAGGGCTTTGTGCTCAGATCCTCTGGTGTAAATACCTTCTTTGCAATGGACTCAAAGAAAGTCTTGTCATTGTCAAGATTAAGGTCATCTAGTGTTTGCATTATGACATCGCCAAGAGTTTCTACACTTGGGGTTTCCTTATCACCGAGGGTTTTGGTGCCCTCCATAGCCTTTGTGCCAAGGGTTTTAGTACCTTGTGCACTTAACTCCACATGTTTTTTAATGCCCTGTTCTTCCAATTCTTCAGGGGATTTAGTACCATGTTCATTTAAACGAGTAGGGGCTTCAGTACACTATTCATCAAAAGCATTAAGGGTTTCGATGTCATGTTCATCGAAATTGTCGACGGTCTCCATGTGTTGTGCCTCATCATCCTCGTGACCCTCTACCTGAGCTTCACCTACACCCGGTCTCATCTTCTTCTTTCTTAATCTATGAACAAAAGTAGACAACAATATGTCGTCTTCCTTTTCCAAGTTTTCTTCGGTTACCACTGTGTGAGTCGCTGCATCTGCAAGTACTGAAAGGTTATGGTCTTTAGGAGAAACTTGAGGTGATTAATCAATTACAATCGGAGAGATTGACCGATACTGATTCGTCCCTGGAGAGATAGTCTTCTTCTTTGTTGGGGTTCTGATTTTTCTTTTCTTTGCCGAGGGCAGAGTTTCTTTGACGGACTTCTTTTCTTCTTGCACCAACATGCTTATACCCTTTTTCTTCATAGGGGATGGTGTCTCTGTCGTCCTTTTCTTGCTTGCACTTGTGCCAGCAGACCTCCCTACACTGCTTGTCTGGAACTCCTTCAGGAATGCCTTCTAGGTCACTCCATTTTCTTCTAGCACTTTCTTGATGAGGATTGTGATAAGCCCATGATGATTTAGCTTATATGCGACTTTGCTTGTGTCCCCACTCTGCACACCTTTTGCCACTTTCTCGAGGCTTCGGAGCAGGTAATAAGGAAAATTAATAAGTTTCCTCAACTCAAAGTGCAACAACAACCTGATATGGTACATGAATGATAATGTGTAACGTCCCTCGTAGTTTAAAATTTTTATTCTAATGAGCTGACCCTAACTCGACCTCCTTCAAATGTCTTCACAAACTCCAGCACCACAGCCATGTCGAAGCCATCGAACTTCTGCAAAAATGGAAGGAATCCAGATTCTTGCAATAGTGCAAGACTGTTCTGGTATTCCGTAGTTTTCTCTATCTCCTTCAAGGACGATGGCTCATTCCTTATGGGTGCCATGTTCGAATTTGTCACAATTCCCTGTCACAACCTCAAAAGGATTTCAGTGAGTGATACCAACGGTTGCTGAGAATTTTATGCCGGAGGTTCATCCATCCTCTGTCTTTTCAGTCCCATCCATTCGATCGTGTTCAAAGATAAAATAATGGCTCCTCGAATCAGATGCAAATACATATCATCCTGCTACAGGTGAGCAATAATGATTGGATGTGGTGGAGGCTTATGCGGCGGCAGTGTAATGGTCATAATGATTGGGTTATGAGGTAAGATAATGATGAACAAGTGATGGGAGATTATTTCAAAGGAGGTGAGTATGAGTTTTCGGAAAATATGTACTATCCCACAGTCTACCTCATAATTCAATTAAGACATATTTCAGTACTCATTAAAAAAATTAGATTTCAGAACCCAATATATCTTGCACTTAAAAAAATTTCCTAAGTCAGTAAATGATAAAACAAAGTATTAATTAAAATATATAATGCTATGATCTATCAGTGTAGGAATCACTCATGTGCAGAGTAATAAAATTCCATAAACATACTTCATAAGATGCTCTTGGACAGTGTGAAATTTGTTTTGCACTTGCTTCCATAGTCGGCCGCACTCCTACACTGATCCTGCTGTTGGCATTATGATTCAAGTGTTGTCCTTGATGACAACTCAATCAGAGGTTGGTACAGGTGATGGCAACTTAATCAGAGGACAGATCTTAGTACAACATGCTAAGAAAGTTCATACACGCAGGTTCGTTAAGCCCAAGTCGCGTATACAAGCAGGTTCTCTATATATCAAGTCGCGTGTACACGCTGGTTGGCTTCAGTAAAAGCGCGTGTATGTGGAAAACTTATCTTTGGTCCACGGCGGTTATTCCTTGGAAGTTGTGCCTATGGTTTCAGACCATGGTGTCTCGACGGGCGTGTCGATCCCTAGTTTTGAGGTTGATGGTATTGTGTTACTATGGTTTTGGACCGTGGTATTGTGAAGTACCTAAGGCTATATAAGGAGAAGATCATTAGGCAAAGGCGCAAGCAATGTGTGTCTGACGAAGTGAGAAGATCTGGTATTACTGTTTATCTGTTCGGGACGCTTGGCAAGGGTCGGATCTGACAGCGAAGGCATAAGAAACTATTTCTAGATCTGCACGCGGGTTGCCTTTGGTGAAAGCGCGTATACACGCGTTTTTGGTACAGTGAAGTAGCGTATGCATAATAAGATTTGATATTTCAGGTTGCTGCTGATTCTGGTGGTTGTTGCAGAGTTCAGGGTTCTGGTTTGGGTTCTGTGTTCTTGATGACAGGGTTTCAGTGATTCAGTATTGGGTTGTTTAATGAATTATGATGCAAGTATAAGTTGATGATTGTATTGCGGTAATGTTTGTTTTGTACTCTTGGATCCAATCTGAAAATTGATGAAACATGGTCCCTGAAGGAAAGCAGGTTGTAGGGTCAGCACCTACGTACTAGTAAATGGATCGGCTAGTACAAGAGCTGAGGGGGTTGTAGCTCCCTTCCAAAAGTAGTTGGAAAACGAGAGAGGGTTGTAGCTCTCTGCAGGTTGTAGCCTGTGTACTGGTAAAGGACTGCACCAGTACATTGTAAAAGAAGTTTCTTATTAAAGAAGAAAGAGACAATTTGCAGCAGGTGGTTTTGACCCACATTGGGTTTCCATCTTATATATGGTGTTCATGTGTGTGGCTCTTGTGTGATGTTCTGTTCTGTTATACTGCACCTGTTTACTGTTAAATATGCTTAGTAATGTTCTGATGCATTTACTGAAGATTAAGCTAACTGAATCATAAGATCTCTGGATATACGCTAGTTGCATTAGACACAGTAGCGTGTACACGCGGGTTCACTTAATTGAAGTAGCGTATATGTTTCTGAGTATGAAATTGGAAAGGTTTTACTGATCTGATAATACTGATTCACCCCCCCCCTCTCAGTATTATTTCCAACAATTGGTATCAGAGCCAGGTGCTTCAGAGGAAGCTTGATCGCTTGAAGGAAAAGATCCATCAGAATGGCTAATCCAGAAAGAGAGGCACACATCAGGCCACCAGTCTTTGACGGGAACAATTTTACTCACTGGAAGATAAGAACCACTGCATATCTACAATCACTTGGAGCAGAAGTTTGGGGAATCGTAGAAGGAGGATACAAATTCCCATCAACAACTCCTATAGATCCAGCAGAGAAAAAGCAATATGAGCTCAATCCCAAAGCTGTTACTGTCCTATTGCGTAGTTTGACTCAATCAGAATTTATGAAGATCATGCATTTCAAATCAGCTAAGGAAATATGGGACAAAATCATTACAAGCTACGAAGGAGATGATCAGGTAAAAAGAGCAAAGCGTCAAACTCTCAGAATCCGGTATGAAACTCTTAAGATGTGTAGTAATGAAATCATAGCTAATTATTTCCTGCGTATGGATGAGATTGTGAATTGTATGAGGGATATGGGTGAAGAATTTGAGGAAGTTGTCTTAGTTGAAAAGGTTTTGAGATCTCTGTCTACTAAATTTGATTCTAAAGTATCTGTCATAGAAGAAAAGGAGAATGTGCAGAAAATCACCATGTCATAGCTTCTCAGGATCTTAACTGCTTTTGAAATGCGACAAGAGGTACCACCAGAGGCCGCATTCGAAGTGTCAGAGGAAGAAGATGAGGTAAATTTTGTCAAGAATCTTGAACGGGGAACTGGACGGTTCAAAGGTAAGCTACCTTTCAAATGTTTTCTATGTGGTAGAGTTGGTCACTATGCTGCTAGATGTCCTCATAACAAAGGAAAGATATCTGAAGAAGATGGTAGAAGCTATTATACCCATCTTAAAAGTTCATTCAATGATAGTGAAGATATTAGAAGTCTCATGGCACATAAGAAGAAGAATGCTTCATCCAATAATAGCGAAGATATTAAAAGTCACATGGCACATGAAGAGAAGAATGCAGAAACTGAAGAAGTTGCCAAATTAAAAGAACAATTGGAGACAGAAATCAGGGTAAGGGAGAAATTGCAGGATATAGTAAAGGATCAGAGTACAACTATTCAGAGACTTGAATCAAAGATCCTCTCTCTAAAAGAAGATCTTAAAAAATCAAGAGAACAGAACAGAGAAGATCTTGAAGATCAAGAACATGAAGTGACCAAACTAAAGTGACAAGTGGAAGAAGGAAGAAAAGTTGAAGAAGACCTAAGGAATCAATATCTGAAAAAGGAAGAACAACATCAAGTTGAGGTAAATATCTTGAAAGGTAAAATAGAAGAAAAGGATAAGCTTTTACGATTTCAAGATAGTACTAAAGTCTTGGATGATATTCTTAATAGTCAAAGGTCTCCTGCTATCAAGACTGGTCTTGGTTTTCATGAATATGTTGAAGGTGAATCTAGTTGACAAGGTGAGGCAAGAAACTCTAATGAGAAATCTGAAATGCTCAACAAGGAACAACTAAGGAAAGAAATTCCTCAAGGAAGATCCTTTACTCCTAACTATGGACGTGAAAGACGATTATTTCCTCGACTGAATAATGTTGAAGGTTATGTATGTCATAATCTTGGACATGTTGCAGCCAGATGTAGAACTAGAATGGTTCAAGAAAGATCATCGCATCCCAGGTATTTCAGAGGATATTTCTTTGCCTGCAATGCATATGGACACAAAGCAATTGATTGTGATAGAAGGAACATGGAAAATGTAAGGTGTTATACATGCAACAACTATGGGCATAAAGCAAGGGAATGCAGGAGCAGAATTCAAAATTCAAGACAAGAGGACCATACATCATCACAGTTGCAGGAATTGAAGAAGACAGAGACAGAAAGGTGTGGCATAATTCAGACAGCTGACATAACAGACACAGGGGAATCTGAAAGTGATGAAATTCAGTATTCCATCCTGCATACGCTGATATAATGAAGACAAGTCGCGTATATACACGAGTTACAGGCTGCAAAGTCGCGTATATGAAGAAAGGGCAGCAGAACAGACCCTGGTTCAGTCATGGTTGGCTCACACTCAGGGGGGGCATATACTTCAAATAATTCATTGTTGGCATTATGGTTAGAAGTTGTTGATGAAACTAAATGATACATCTTGTTGTTTGATCAAAGGAATAGTATTGCAGGCTGATGGTACATATCTGAATGGCTGGTCTTAGTACCCGCATCTGCTTAGGGGGAGCATGGATGGATTAATACAACTTGGCATATACAAAGGGGGAGCCAAATCAGAAACTTCAGCATGTACTCAGCGGGAGTATGGACAGCAGTATGGACAGTAAAAGGTATACCAAAGAAGAGAATATCTTGGTCCGCCCTTTGCCCTTGATGTCAAAGGGGGAGAGTGACTTGGTGTGGTGGTTGCCATCAAGTCCAAAGGGGGAGATTGTTGGCATTATGATTCAAGTGTTGTCCTTGATGGCAACTCACTCAGAGGTTGGTACAGGTGCTCAGAGGTTGGTACAGGTGATGGCAACTTAATCAGAGGACAGATCTTAGTACAACATGCTAAGAAAGTTCATACACGCAGGTTCGTTAAGCCCAAGTCGCGTATACAAGCAGGTTCACTATATACCAAGTCGCGTATACGCAGGTTCTCTATATATCAAGTCGGGTGTACACGCTGGTTGGCTTTAGTAAAAGCGCGTGTATGTGGAAAACTTATCTTTGGTCCACGGCGGTTATTCCTTGGAACTTGTGCCTATGGTTTCGGACCATGGTGTCTCGACGGGCGTGTCGATCCCTAGTTTTGAGGTTGATGGTATTGTGTTACTATGGTTTTGGACCGTGGTATTGTGAAGTACCTAAGGCTATATAAGGAGAAGATCATTAGGCAAAGGTGCAAGCAATGTGTGTCTGACGAAGTGAGAAGATCTGGTATTATTGTTTATCTGTTCGGGATGCTTGGCAAGAGTCGGATCTGACAGCGAAGGCATAAGAAACTATTTCTAGATCTGCACGCGGGTTGCCTTTGGTGAAAGCGCGTATACACGCGTTTTTGGTACAGTGAAGTAGCGTATGCATAATAAGATTTGATATTTCAGGTTGCTGCTGATTCTGGTGGTTGTTGCAGAGTTCTGGGCTCTGGTTTGGGTTCTGTGTTCTTGATGACAGGGTTTCAGTGATTCAGTATTGGGTTGTTTAATGAATTATGATGCAAGTATAAGTTGATGATTGTATTGCGGTAATGTTTGTTTTGTACTCTTGGATCCAGTCTGAAAATTGATGAAACGTGGTCGCTGAAGGAAAGCAGGTTGTAGGGTCAGCACCTACGTACTAGTAAATGGATCGGCTAGTACAAGAGCTGAGGGGGTTGTAGCTCCCTTCCAAAAGTAGTTGGAAAACGAGAGAGGGTTGTAGCTCTCTGCAGGTTGTAGCCTGCGTACTGGTAAAGGACTGCACTAGTACATTGTAAAAGAAGTTTCTTATTAAAGAAGAAAGAGACAATTTGCAGCAGGTGGTTTTCACCCACATTGGGTTTCCACCTTATATATGGTGTTCATGTGTGTGGCTCTTGTGTGATGTTCTGTTCTATTATACTGCACCTGTTTACTGTTAAATATGCTTAGTAATGTTCTGATGCATTTACTGAAGATTAAGCTAACTGAATCATAAGATCTCTGGATATACGCTAGTTGCATTAGACACAGTAGCGTGTACACGTGGGTTCACTTAATTGAAGTAGCGTATATGTTTCTGAGTATGAAATTGGAAAGGTTTTACTGATCTGATAATACTGATTCACCCCCCCCTCTCAGTATTATTGCCAACAATTGGTATCAGAGCCAGGTGCTTCAGAGGAAGCTTGATCGCTTGAAGGAAAAGATCCATCAGAATGGCTAATCCAGAAAGAGAGGCACACATCAGGCCACCAGTCTTTGACGGGAACAATTTTACTCACTGGAAGATAAGAACCACTACATATCTACAATCACTTGGAGCAGAAGTTTTGGGAATCATAGAAGGAGGATACAAATTCCCATCAGCAAATCCTACAGATCCAGCAGAGAAAAAGCAATATGAGCTCAATGCCAAAGCTGTTATTGTCCTATTCAGTAGTTTGACTCAATCAGAATTTATGAAGATCATGCATTTCAAATCAGCTAAGGAAATATGGGACAAAATCGTTACAAGCTACGAAGGAGATGATCAGGTAAAAAGAGCAAAGCTTCAAACTCTCAGAATCCGGTATGAAACTCTTAAGATGCGTAGTAATGAAAGCATAGCTAATTATTTCCTACGTATGGATGAGATTGTGAATTGTATGAGGGATCTGGGTGAAGAATTTGAGGAAGTTGTCTTAGTTGAAAAGGTTTTTAGATCTCTGTCTACTAAATTTGATTCTAAAGTATCTACCATAGAAGAAAAGGAGAATGTGCAGAAAATCACCATGTCACAGCTTCACGGGATCTTAACTGCTTTTGAAATACGACAAGAGGTACCACCAGAGGCCGCATTCGAAGTGTCAGAGGAAGAAGATGAGGTAAATTTTGTCAAGAATCTTGAACGGGGAACTGGACGGTTCAAAGGTAAGCTACCTTTCAGATGTTTTCTATGTGGTAGAGTTGGTCACTATGCTGCTAGATGTCCTCATAACAAAGGAAAGATATCTGAAGAAGATGGTAGAAGCTATTATACCCATATTAAAAGTTCATTCAATGATAGTGAAGATATTAGAAGTCTCATGGCACATAAGAAGAAGAATGCTTCATCCAATAATAGCGAAGATATTAAAAGTCTCATGGCACATGAAGAGAAGAATGCAGAAACTGAAGAAGTTGCCAAATTAAAAGAACAATTGGAGACAGAAATCAGGGTAAGGGAGCAATTGTAGGATATAGTAAAGGTTCAGAGTACAACTATTCAGAGACTTGAATCAAAGATCCTCTCTCTAAAAGAAGATCAAGAACATGAAGTGACCAAACTAAAGCGACAAGTGGAAGAAGGAAGAAAAGCTGAAGAAGACCTAAGGAATCAATATCTGAAAAAGGAAGAACAACATCAAGTTGAGGTAAATATCTTGAAAGGTAAAATAGAAGAAAAGGATAAGCTTTTACGATTTCAAGATAGTACTAAAGTCTTGGATGATATTCTTAATAGTCAAAGGTCTCCTGCTATCAAGATTGGTCTTGGTTTTCATGAATATGTTGAAGGTGAATCTAGTTCACAAGGTGAGGCAAGAAACTCTAATGAGAAATCTGAAATGCTCAACAAGGAACAACCAAGGAAAGAAATTCCTCAAGGAAGATCCTTTACTCCTAACTATGGACGTGATAGACGATTATTTCCTCCACTGAATAATGTTGAAGGTTATGTATGTCATAATCTTGGACATGTTGCAGCTAGATGTAGAAGTAGAATGGTTCAAGAAAGATCATCGCATCCCAGGTATTTCAGAGGATATTGCTTTGCCTGCAATGCATATGGACACAAAGCAATTGATTGTGATAGAAGGAACATGGAAAATGTAAGGTGTTATACATGCAACAACTATGGGCATAAAGCAAGGGAATGCAGGAGTAGAATTCAAAATTCAAGACAAGAGGACCATACATCATCACAGTTGCAGGAATTGAAGAAGACAGAGGCAGAAAGGTGTGGCATAATTCAGACAGCTGACATAAGAGACACAGGGGAATCTGAAAGTGATGAAATTCAGTATTCCATCCTGCATACGCTGATATAATGAAGACAAGTCGCGTATATACGCGAGTTACAGGCTGCAAAGTCGCGTATATGAAGAAAGGGCAGCAGAACAGACCCTGGTTCAGTCATGGTTGGCTCACACTCAGGGGGAGCATATACTTCAAATAATTCATTGGTGGCATTATGGTTAGAAGTTGTTGATGAAACTAAATGATACATCTTGTTGTTTGATCAAAGGAATAGTATTGCAGGCTGATGGTACAAATCTGAATGGCTGGTCTTAGAACCCGCATCTGCTCAGGGGGAGCATGGATGGATTGATACAACTTGGCATATACAAAGGGGGAGCCAAATCAGAAACTTCAGCATGTACTCAGTGGGAGTATGGACAGCAGTATGGACAGTAAAAGGTATACCAAAGAAGAGAATATCTTGGTCCACCCTTTGCCCTTGATTTCAAAGGGGGGGAGTGACTTGGTGTGGTGGTTGCCATCAAGTCCAAAGGGGGAGATTGTTGGCATTATGATTCAAGTGTTGTCCTTGATGGCAACTCACTCAGAGGTTGGTACAGGTGCTCAGAGGTTGGTACAGGTGATGGCAACTTAATCAGAGGACAGATCTTAGTACAGCATGCTAAGAAAGTTCATACACGCAGGTTCGTTAAGCCCAAGTCGCGTATACAAGCAGGTTCACTATATACCAAGTCGCGTATACGCAGGTTCTCTATATATCAAGTCGCGTGTACACGCCGGTTGGCTTCAGTAAAAGTGCGTGTATGTGGAAAACTTATCTTTGGTCCACGGCGGTTATTCCTTGGAAGTTGTGCCTATGGTTTCGGACCATGGTGTCTCGACGGGCGTGTCGATCCCTAGTTTTGAGGTTGATGGTATTGTGTTACTATGGTTTTGGACCGTGGTATTGTGAAGTACCTAAGGCTATATAAGGAGAAGATCATTAGGCAAAGGCGCAAGCAATGTGTGTCTGACGAAGTGAGAAGATCTGGTATTACTGTTTATCTGTTCGGGACGCTTGGCAAGGGTCGGATCTGACAGCGAAGGCATAAGAAACTATTTCTAGATCTGCACGCGGGTTGCCTTTGGTGAAAGCGCGTATACACGCGTTTTTGGTACAGTGAAGTAGCGTATGCATAATAAGATTTGATATTTCAGGTTGCTGTTGATTCTGGTGGTTGTTGCAGAGTTCTGGGCTCTGGTTTGGGTTCTGTGTTCTTGATGACAGGGTTTCAGTGATTCAGTATTGGGTTGTTTAATGAATTATGATGCAAGTATAAGTTGATGATTGTATTGCGGTAATGTTTGTTTTGTACTCTTGGATCCAGTCTGAAAATTGATGAAACGTGGTCCCTGAAGGAAAGCAGTTTGTAGGGTCAGCACCTACGTACTAGTAAATGGATCGGCTAGTACAAGAGCTGAGGGGGTTGTAGCTCCCTTCCAAAAGTAGTTGGAAAACGAGAGAGGGTTGTAGCTCTCTGCAGGTTGTAGCCTGCGTACTGGTAAAGGACTGCACCAGTACATTGTAAAAGAAGTTTCTTATTAAAGAAGAAAGAGACAATTTGTAGCAGGTGGTTTTCACCCACATTGGGTTTCCACCTTATATATGGTGTTCATGTGTGTGGCTCTTGTGTGATGTTCTGTTCTGTTATACTGTACCTGTTTATTGTTAAATATGCTTCGTAATGTTCTGATGCATTTACTGAAGATTTAGCTAACTGAATCATAAGATCTCTGGATATACGCTAGTTGCATTAGACACAGTAGCGTGTACACGCGGGTTCACTTAATTGAAGTAGCGTATATGTTTCTGAGTATGCAATTGGAAAGGTTTTACTGATTTGATAATACTGATTCACCCCCCCCTCTCAGTATTATTTCCAACACCTGCTTGCACTGCACCATGCTTGCACTGATTTCTTGCACTGCGCATCTTTCACCGGGGATTTTACGAAAATAACAATTCTGATAGAACACAATTCTGATAGAACACAATTCTGTAGCTGGACTTTAAAAAAAAATTTCCTCAATATACAAGAAACATTTTATTCACCCTCCTTTGGTGTTTCATGAGCATGCCGTTTGGATTGACTGCATCAAATTCTGCAATCAATTTATGAGGGAATAAAGAAGTGGGAAAGGGATAATTTTCAGAATGGGAAGGAACATTACAGTAGGGATTCTAATAATAATATCACCAAGGGGGATAAATGAGAATGGGATGTGGAAAAAATTCAAGGGAAAAAGAGGGATTTTACAAAATCGGGTAAGGGTAGTTTTCTTAGAAGAAAGAGGAGGGTAATTCATTATGGGATTCAAAAAAGAAAAATAGTGGGAATTACGAAACAGAAAAATAGAAGAAAGGAAGAATTTTATCTTCAAGGTTTGCCTGCACTGGTGCCGAAAAAAGTAATTGCAGTGGGAATTAAGCGTTTACTTGGATAAAAATTTCCATGCTAGTTACCCCAAACTTCGGTAAGGGTTGGGTTCCTTGAACCTACTTCTTCTTGGTGGTAGCCAACATATCTAAAAAATCAAGTAACATTTCCTTTTTATTGAAATTTCAATCTTCTTGCCAGCATGTTGGTTTTCAGGTTGATCCTTCTGCAATCATGTTAGTCAACTGATTTTCATAATTACAGGATTTTTTTTTTTTTTACTTTTTTTTGTCATGTTTTTTCTTTTATTATTTTTTTTCAATGAGGAAAAGAAAGAATCAAATCTTCAACAAGTTGGTGTTACCACCTACCAACTCCTTTTCATATTGTTGTTGGACTTGCTGCATAAAATCTCCTTTAGTAAGGGGCTAAAAATTACCTTCAATCTACGCTCATTTACCAGGAACACAAAATTCCGTCCGTCAATAGTTTTAATCTCTACCACTCAATTTTTAAACACTTTGACCACCTCATAGGGTCCCATCTAGTGTGTTTGGAATTTCCCTTTAAAATGTTTGAATCTAGAATCGTAAAGGAGAAACCAATCTCCTGGTTCAAATTACTTCTTCTGGATGGAGTTGTCATGCCACTTCTTGCACTGTTGTTGAACCAAGATGTTCTGTTGAACAACGTCCCTTCAGAATTCATCTAATTCATTCTACTGTAGAAGACATTGTTGTTATGCTTCAGAGAGATCTAGCCCCATTTGGAATGTAGTCCTGAAAGTCTTGATCTAGAATTCTATTGGCAAGAGGAATTGTTTCCCGTACACCAGCTCATATGGTGTGTGTCTTGTGCTGTTCCTCCAAGTGTTTTGGTATGCCCACAATGCTTCCATTAATTTGTCAGCCCAATCCTTTCTGTGAATATTTATTGTCTTTGTGAGGATGGATTCAATCACCTTGTTTGTGGGCTCCACCTGACCATTTGCTTGCGGGTGATACGGTGTAGATTTCTTGTTCCGTATTTTGTACTGCTCCATCACACCTTGTACCAGATTAGAAATAAACTGTGGTCCATTGTCAGAAACAATTTCTCTAGGCACACCAAATCTAGCAAAGATTTCAGTAAAAAGAAAATCAACAACAACTCTTTCATTAGCAAAAGAAACAACTTTAACTTCTACCCATTTTGTAACGAAATCTATACAAACCAAAATATGATTTTTATTTAATGATGTTGGTTTTATTAGTCCTACAAAACCAATGGTCCATTTTTCAAAAGGCTTAATCATAACCTGAGGACATAAAGGCATTTCATTGGTTTGATTAGGTTGGCCGATTCGTTGACCAATGTCACATCGCTTGATGTACTATTTGGCATCCTTAAACAAGAAGGGCCAAAATAGCCAGCTCGTAACACTTTGTATGCAGTTTGCTTATCGACGAAGTGACCCCTGCAAGGTTCATCATGGGCATATTTTAAAATACCAAACACTTCTTCCTCTCTTACACATCTACAGAAAATGAGAGTTGCTCCAGTGTAAAAGAGGTCTCCTTGAATCCAGGAATATGCAGTGCTTTTTTGTATGATATTTTTCTTTTCACGAGCGGATAAGTGAGGTGGTAATTTTATAGTGACTAAATAGTTAGCTATGTCAGCAAACCATGGGGATTTTGTTGACACAACAAAAATATGTTCGTCAGGAAAATCATCATCAATAGGAATTGCTTCACCAAGATTATTTAATCTTGAAAGATAATCTGCTACTACATTAGATTTTCCCGGTCTATCAATAATGATAATATTAAATTCCTGTAACAATAATAACCACCTAGTCACTCTACCACTAGTTAATGGTTTATTCATCAAATATCTTATTGTGGAATGGTTAGTATGCACAAAGACTTCATATCCTGTAATATAATGTTTGAATTTATTAATGGAAAAAATTATAGCTAAAAACTCTTTCTTAGTAACCGTATAAGTGAGTTCAATGGGTGCCAAGTTTTTACTAATGAAATAAATAGCATAAGATTGTTTGTCTTCTTCTTTTCCTAAAGTTGCACCAATAGTAGTATCTGAGGCATCGAAGGAAATATGAAATGTTAGGGACCAATTTGGTCCTCTCAAAACTGGTGCCTAGACTAGTTTTTCCTTCAATGTCTCAAAGGACTGTTGGAAAGCTGTGGACCAAGAAAACTCACTATCTTTAGCTAAAAGTTGGAAAGGCGGGGTAGCTATCCTCGAGAAATTCTCAATGAATCTCCTATAGTAGCCTGCATGTCCTAGAAAACCTTTCACTTCCCTTTGAGTTTTGGCTACCAGAAGACTCAAAATAATTTCTATTTTTGTAGCGTCAACCTGGATACCTTTGTCAGAAATAAGATGGCCAAGAACCACCCCTACCTTGCACATTAATCTGCATTTTTTGTCACTCAAAGCGAGATGAGATTCTTGGTAGTGAAGAAGTACTTTTTCTAGATTTTTGAGGGCTTCCTAAAATGAATCACCAAACACAAAAAAAGTCATCGATATAGATTTCCACACACTCAAGGTCAGCAAAAATAGCCAAGACTGCCCTTTGAAAGGTAGCCGGGGCATTACATAGCCCAAAGGGAAGCACTCGGTAAGAAAATTTACCCCATGGACATGTAAAAGTGGTTTTGTCTTGATCCTCAGGTGCAATCTGTATCTGGTTATACCTGTTAAAGCCATATAGAAAAGAAAAGTACTTCTTACCGGTAAGGGTATCAAGTACCTAATCGATGAAAGGAAGGGGGAAGTAATCTTTGAGAGTGGATTTGTTCAATTCTTTGTAGTCAATACAAATGCGCCATCTCCCATCTTTTTTCAGGACTAATATCAATGGAGAGACCTGTTGGCTGTCGGAAATAGGATATATAAAATCAGCATCTAAGGGTTTTTGCAATTCTTCCTTTATGACATCTCTTAGAGGTAGGTTCATATGCCTTTGGGATTGTCGGACAGGTCAAGCTCTGTCTTGAGTATAGATATGGTGAGTACAAGTTTCATAAGGGATGCTTTTCATATCTTCATAGCCCCATGCAAAGGCATCAAGATGGTTTCGCAACAAATTCATAAGCTGCTCTTGTTGGGAAGAATCCAAGTCTGAACTGATATACAAGGATTTACCTAGAATAATCTCAGTAATAGTGGTATCAGGATCAAGAGTACATAGAGGTGTCGCTAGAGATGGTGGCAAGGAAGGTAGAGAGTCATATCTTTCCTGAAAATCTAGACTAAAAATCTGACTCAATGACTCAAAATTGGGCATGGTGTCTGGATTGTTTAGGAAGCCTTAAATCTCACCCTCCTGCGAGAACTCATCATTCTAATGTATGAAGGAAACAGGTTGAGTCTCCTCATCACTACTGTAGTCTAACCATAAAGTGTCTGTGTTAGGATATTCCGACACATAGGAAATAGTTAAGTTCAACTTGGTCTAGTATAGAGTTAGGTATAGAGTTAGGTAAAGTGTGTTTCTTTACCGTTGTACATTTTGTAACTTACAATCCGACGGTCACGATATGTAGTGATCCGATGGTTCACTCTCACCTCGGTATTACCGACACTTGATCCGTGGCTTGACACCCGATTGGTCCATGAGTTCTATTTAAAGCGCATGGAGGGTCATTGTTCGGGTAATCCATGCATGAGAGAAGCTTATGTAAATTTTCATTCTTTGATTAATAAATTGCCTGTAGTACCCACGTTGGGATAGGCCGTGGACTGTTTCCCTCTTTGAGGGTTTTAACCACGTCAAAAATACTGGTGTATTGATCTGTGATCTGGTTGTGAGCAGTGTCCTTTTGGTATTCTTTCTGAGGAACTTACCCTGTAAATTCCTACATGGTATCAAAGCTATTTGAGGGCCGCGTCCGCTGGTGATCCAAATCTGAAGCCGGTAGAACTGCATGCGGCTGTCGTTTCCTAGATCTGCTGTTTCTGACTACTTTCGGGCCGAGAGGACTGCACTGTTGCGTTCGGAGCATCTGTTCCAGTGAGGAACCCCTTTCGTTTCACGCGAAAAGGTTTCCGGTAGCCCTAGCTGCGTCATTTTTCAGATCGGGAGGTATACAGTGTTATTTTTGCAGTTTAATGTTATTTTCTCTCTGCTTATTTCGGTTTCGGTTTATTTAGCCTTTTTTTTTAACCGGATCTATACCTTTCATTTCTGCGTATGCTCTTTGCCCTGCGACTCTGTGCAATCTGGGCAAATCAGAAACAGAAAGGAAGGATTTTTCTCATGCGTATGCTCTTTTCCCTGCACCTTAGTGTGATCTCGGAAAATCAGAAACATTGAGAAAAATATTTAGTTTTTCGGCTAAAGCTAACTTTGAGATTTTTTTTAAAAATTCTAGTTTTTTGGCTAAAGCTAACTTCGAGCCGCAAGGTTCGTTTTTCTTTGCATATTCGTGTTGGGTTTTGTGTTTTGTGTTTTGTAGGGAAAAAGAGCTTTCTCAAGGCAAGCACGCAAATCAAGGCCCCCCCCTCTCTCTCTCTCTCTCTCTCTCTCAAATTTTTTGTATAGATCAATTGGTTCAAAGCTATTTTAAGAGAGTAGAGGTCTTGGGTTCAAGTCTCCATTTTGTGGGGGCGGATTTTTTCATTCCCGCACATTCGCGCACTTTGCCGGCAACGTCAACAATGTTTTTCAAAAAGCCATAACTTCTTCATCCGGAAGCCTTTTTCAGAGCCGTTTTTTTTAAAACCGCCTATTTTTTCGAGATCTATCCATTGGAACACTTACTTTCAGCATCTTCAGCTTCAGTTTTAAAAAAAAAATGGAAATTCCATGCCAAGTCATTCTTGACAGCACTAACTACTTCCAATGGGTAGCCTACATGGAAGATTTACTTAGAAGTAAAGGTCTCCTCAGAATAGCCACAGACCAAGAGAAGAAACCAAAAGATGAAGACAAGGCTGCAAAATGGGAAAATAGACAAGATCAAGCACGTGGTTTGATAGGGATGTCTATTTCTCCTGATCTTAGATTCCACATTGCAGAACTTGAGACTCCTCATGAAGCATTAGAAAAACTCGCTAAAGTTTTTGGGATTAAAAATGAAATTAGAGCCCATCAACTTGAAAATGAGTTGCTTACTTTGGATCCTAATAATTTTTCTTGCATTGAAGATTTCTTGTCCAAATTCAAGACCCTTAGATATCTCTTGGAAGGTGTTAAAGTTAAGAAAGAAGATGGTAACCTTATTTATTCCATCCTTACTAAGTTGGGACCAGCCTACTCTGTATTTGTTTCCACTTTCCATTCTACAAGGGAAGCTTTCATTTGTCAAGGAAAAGACTACAATGCCCCTTCCTTTGACTCCTTTTGTGATTCCTTAATAAGAGAACAAGAAAAACTCTTACACCTTGGTCTTCTTAATCTTGGAAACTCTTCCACGAAAGCGTTAGCCGCCCAACAGCAACCAAATTCAAAGAATCCTAAGAAGTCATATCCTCAAAAGAATGGTCCTAAAACAACTCAGCCTCAAAATGAAAGATCATTTCAGCAAAATGATAAGACCAATAAAAACAAATGGAAGAAGACTGATAGACATTGTAACTTTTGTAATCGAGATGGCCACTTAGAATCTAAATGCTTTAAGAAGATGGAAGCCTTGGAAGCCGCAATGAAGAAACATAACATCCATGTGGAGCCTACTTCAACTTCAACTTCCGGAATGGCACTTTCTGCATGTCGTTGTCAATCATCTCAGTCTGGTTATGCATTAAATGTATCTTCTTCTTCTTCTCATTCTCATGAGTGGCTCATTGATTCTGGAGCCTCTTATCACATGGCCAAAAACCAAGCCATGTTTTCTTCTTTAAATGATTGTAACACCAAAAATATATATGTTGGTGATGATAGATCTCTTAATGTTGTAGGGACTGGAACTGTTCATCTAGACAATGGTCAGTTTAATGATGTATTATGTGTTCCAACCTTATCCTGCAACCTTCTATCTGTCTATCAGATAACTCATTCAGGTGAAGGTAAAATTGTTGAATTTTCACCTCATGATGTTGTAATCAAGGATCTAAAAGATCCTAAACAGATTCTAGCTACTGGTCTTGCTGATGATTCCACAAGGTTGTATAAGTTTCACAACTTTGGGTCATCAAATCTTCCCTCAGTATTTGTTGCTCATAATGATGAAGTGAGCAAACTTTGGCATGAGCGATTTGGTCACTTAAACTATCGCTCCCTTCAGCATCTATGTAAAGAAAATATGGTGACAAGTCTTCCTATGGTATCTTGCAGAGATGGTGTTTTTTCCGGATGTGTACTCGGAAAACATCATCGGGACAGTTTTGACAAACGTACCTCTTGGCACGCCTCAGCTCCTTTACAGCTTGTGCACAGTGATTTATGTGGTCCTCTTCCTGTTGCTTCATTCTCTGGCTACAAGTACTTCTCAAATTTCATTGATGATTCTCCAGACGCACTTGGGTATACTTCTTAAAACTCAAGAGCGAAGTATTTAAAACATTTTTGGCCTTCAAAGCCTTTGTTGAAAAACAATCTGGACATCAAATTCTTAAGCTAAGAACTGATAATGGTGGAGAATATGTTAAAAACACATTCATCAACTTTTGCACCGAAAATGGAATTCAAATGCAACATACTGTTCCATACACTCCACAACAAAATGGTGTAGCTGAAAGGAAAAATCGCACCTTAAAGGAAATGGCTAATTGTATGCTGCAATCTAAAGGACTCAGTCTTAGTTTTTGGGCCGAAGCAATTAATTGTGCAAATTATATAATCAATCGCACTCCTACTAAGGTTCTAGAGAATATCACTCCAGAAGAAGCTTGGAGTTCCATTAAACCAGATGTAAGTCACTTTCGTGTGTTTGGAAGTGAAGCATGGGCCCATATTCCAGATGAAAAGCATAAAGCTTTAGAACCTAAGAGTGAGAAATGTACTTTTGTTGGATATTCTGAAGATGTAAAAGGTTATAGACTTATTCCATTTAAGTCCAAAAATGTTATCATTAGAAGAGATGTAAAATTTGATCGGCCTGCGAGCCTAGTCCGACGGATGTGCCACCTCTTCCTATCTCTTCTACTTTTGAAAACATTTCTTCTTCAGATGATGAAAGCGAGGATGATAATCCTCCCCCACCTTCTCAGGATCCTCAACTTCCAAGATGGGTCCGTGCTACTCGGGATGCAGCAGGTGATCTTGTCGGTGATCCTACAGATCAGCGACGTACACGTTCTCAGTTTGAAAGAGCCTCTTCTTTACTGGCTCAAGCTCCAGTAAATCATGATCCTGACACTTTTGCAGAAGCTTCAGGCCATCCACATTGGGAAGCAGCTATGAATGAAGAATATCATTCATTGATGACAAATGATACATGGGATCTTGTTCCTCTACCAAAGGGACGCAAACTTGTTAGATGTAAATGGGTTTACAGAACCAAGTATGGACCAGATGGGAAAGTTGATAAACATAAAGCTCGTCTCGTTGCTAAGGGATTTTCACAGGTTGAAGGCATTGACTACACTGAAACCTTCTCCCCTGTTGCCAAAATGAACTCTATCCGCCTTGTTCTTTCCCTTGCTGCCTCCTTAAAATGGGAAGTCCATCAGATGGATGTTAAATCTGCCTTCTTGCATGGGGACTTGCAGGAAGAAATCTATATGGAACAACCCATTGGCTTCATACAAACAAACTCCAGCCTTGTTTGTCGACTTAAGAAATCCCTTTATGGCCTCAAGCAAGCTCCTCGGGCTTGGTATGCCAAAATGGATAGCTTTCTTTTAGAATCTGGCTTTTCTAGGTGTCATTCTGACAATACTGTCTACACCAAGAAAGTGGGCAACTCTCTTATCATCCTTGTTCTTTATGTTGATGATCTTATTCTTACTGGTAGTGATCCCAACCTTATAAACCATGTGAAGTCCAGCCTTAAAAAGAAATTTGAAATGACAGACTTAGGACACTTACACTATTTTCTCGGTCTTCAAGTCTTGCAATCCGAGGAGGGTATTTTCCTTTCCCAGTCCAAGTATGCTTGTGATATTCTTCGTCATTTTCACATGGAAGACTGTAAGCCAGCCCCTTCTCCCTTTCAGTCTGGAGTCAAACTTTCAGTCTCTTGTACTTCTCCTGAAGTTGATGCTACCTTATACCGTCAACTTGTAGGAAAACTCTTGTATTTAACCCATACTCGTCCTGATCTTTCCTTTGCTGTTGGCCTTGTTGCTCGTTTTATGCAAAACCCCCGTGAAAGTCATTGGAAAGCAGCTAAAAGAATACTTCATTATGTTCGAGGTACAATACAGTTTGGGATTCATTACAGTGCCAAAACAGCTCCTCTGTTAGTTGGTTTCACTGATTCTGATTGGGCTGGTGACCCTGATGATCGGAAGTCTACTGCCGGTTATGTCTTCACTCTTGGTTCAGGACCTATTACATGGGCTTGTAAGAAACAGGTTGCCATTTCTCTTTCGTCAGCAGAAGCAGAGTATCGTGGTGTCGTGGAAGCTAGTAAGGAATCCTTGTGGCTTTTTCAGATCCTATCAGAGTTTGGCTTTGAGCAGCAGCATCCAACCACACTTTGGTGTGATAATCAAAGTGCCATTCAGCTATACAAAGATCCAGTCCAGCATCAGCGCAACAAACACATTGAACTACACATGCACTTCATCAGAAAGCTCATTCATGACCATGTTCTTGAAGTGCAATATTGTTCAACAGATGATCAGGTTGCAGACATCTTCACAAAGGCTCTCACAGAGGCGAAGTTCACTAAACTTCGATATATGCTTGGAGTTCAGGAAGTTGTCAGTAAGGGGGGATAGGCTCTAGTGCCTCCTTCCTTCTCCTATTGTGTCATATTTGTAAATCCTTCAATCCTATCCCAAGTTGTTCTTAAGGGGGGATGTTAGCATATTCCGACACATAGGAAATAGTTAAGTTCAACTTGGTCTAGTATAGAGTTAGGTATAGAGTTAGGTAAAGTGTGTTTCTTTACCATTGTACATTTTGTAACTTACAATCTAACGATCACGATATGTAGTGATCCGACGGTTCACTCTCACCTCGGTATTACCGACACTTGATCCGTGGCTTGACACCCGATTGGTCCATGAGTTTTATTTAAAGCGCATGGACGGTCATTGTTCGGGTAATCCGTGCATGAGAGAAGCTTATGTAAATTTTCATTCTTTGATTAATAAATTGCCTGTAGTACCCACATTGGGACAGGCCGTGGACTGTTTCCCTCTTTGAGGGTTTTAACCACGTCAAAAATATTGGTGTATTGATCTGTGATCTGGTTGTGAGCGGTGTCCTTTTGGTATTCTTTCTGAGGAACTTACCCTGTAAATTCCTACAGTCTGGGAGCTCCTGAATGGATCTAGCGGGTGGATACAAGATGACCTTCTTCCTGGAATCTCCATGGGAAATATACATGTCACCAGAATGGCATCCGATATAAGCATTGGCCGTAGCAAGCCATGGTCGTCCCAAGATCAATGGATGTCCTCCCACAGGATTCTTTGGATGAAACACAATGAAGTTTGTGGGGTATTCCCAAGAGTCTAAAGAAATGACCACATCATCCAACACCCCTTCCGACTTCATTTTAGATCTGTCTGCTAGTTCTAGCACAGTGGGAGTAGGACGAATATGGACCAATCCAAGTTGATCCATGATTTTCTTGGTCATAACATTAATGGTTGCGCCCAACTCTATAAGTACATTGGAGACAAGTACATCACCTATCTAAACATAGACAACAAGGTTTTCGGGGTCGGTATATTTCTCCATGTGCATACACCCTGTCATTAACTTTGCTGCTATACCAAAAAATTGAGTAGTTTGAGGTTCTAATAGTCTCCTTCCTGGCTTCTTGAGATAGTTTTACCTAATGATTTTTGTGAAAATGGGGATCTCTTTAATAGCTTGGAGCAAAGGTACCCTTGTGAAAAGGTTCCTAAGCCCATAAGCTAGGCTAGACTCAGGGACAGGGTCTTTGTTCTCCACAACCAACCTTTCTGGATAGGGAGGTCGGTTGGAAGAAGATGGAAAAGGATCAGAAGGTACAGGGATAGGCTGGATGGTGTCATGTTTTTTAGACTGGTCATGAGTTTCCTCCTCACTTTCTCATTGATAATCACCATAGGCTGCTTTTGATTTTCTGAGGTTACTATCTTCCCCGATCTCAATTGGAGGTCATTGACTCCAACTAGCATGGACTAATATCTGGATGAGGAAAATGGGTTCATAGAATGGATCATTTGTACCACTTTGTTATTAGGGTTGGGTAAAGGTTGGGCAGGCAGCTGAGAAGGTCGAAATGGTGGAGGTAAAGGCAATGGTGGCATTGGCTGACTCATCTAAGGTAATGATGGTTGTGGCATTGGGTAAGGTGCATATGTAGGAGGGTATGACTGCATAGGTGGAGGATATGAATGGTGTGAATGATGTGAATGGCTTGGCCCTCTTCATCCTTGTTGCCAAGATTGGGAGGTTTGTCCATAATGATATTGGTTCGCATGTTGAAAATGTTGAGAGTGACTAGTATTAAGATAGGAATATGAATGTGCATTATAACCAAAAAAATAAGGTGGAGGTTCAGGATCCATACTTGCACTTACATGAGGCCAGTTTCTTCGTGCTCCCATAGCATGCAGTGATTCAGCTTCAGGTTTTCCTCCTTCAAGAACAACTTTCAGCCCAGGTATGGAGGGACATTTTCCCGTGCCATGGTTCTCTGTACAAATTGCACATTTATTAGTTTCTTTAATATCAAGAGGACATTCTCTTAAAAGATGCTTTCTTCTACATTTTGGACAAAAAGTAGACAATGACTCTTGTTCCTCTACAAGTTTTTGCTGAAACTTCAAAGAGTCTATTTGTTTACTAACAGTATTCATTATTTCAATTTTCATATTGTCTATTTTGCTTTCTAATCCAATAATCATAGCATCAATAGATTTGGTTTAATAATTTCTATTCTGAATTCCTTTATCAAATCTATATTGGTTCCTCGAGAATTTCCTACACAAGTCACATATTTGATCAAAATATTTTTTAGCAATATCCCCTTGTCCTAATAGATTTAGATTATTCCTAGCATCGTTATTAAGCCCCCGTAAGAACAAGTTTCTAATGGTACTTAGATCAAATTTGTGCTTTGACCTTTGGAGGATGTATAGGAATCTCTCCAAGTAGTCCTCTAGAGTCTCTTCATCATTTTGCACAATAGTAAATATTTCATCTTGAATATCTCTAGTCTTACAATATTCGTGATATTTTGACAAGAACACTCTCTTCATTTATTCCCAAGAGGATATAGTGTTTCCTCCTAGCCCCACGCACTAGCGGAGTGCTGATTCCTTGAGAGTTGCAGGAAACAACTTTAACTTCTGGGCATCAGATGAATAATCATAACTTCTACACAAAATATCAAACTCAAATAGAAAAGATTCTGAGTCTTCATGTACCTTACCATAGAAATGAGGAAGACCTGATGGTGAAATATTTTTCATTTGTACTTGTGTATCAGGATCCATAATTGGGAATCCAAAAGTGGACTATTCCTCATTTATCTAATTTTCACTAGTTCCTTCTACATGGTCTTCCTGATCTACCATTGTTGTTCTTCCATGCGAACCACTCTCAACAGGCTGAGAAGGCTGACTATGGGTTCTAATAGTCCCCTTCTTCCCCTTTGTGGGCTGTGTCACACCTAGACCATTGCTGCCAGAGCCCAATTACACTATTCTTGAGTTTGTTTGGAACTTTTGCCTACAAAAGAAGGCCCAATATGAGATTTGGTTTTAGATTTATTAGTATTTCTTTGGCCCCTAGTGGGCTTCGAATCCCTACCTCTTTTAGGCATTCATTTCAAAAAAATGACAAAACAAAATTTAAATAAAAATGATGCAACTCAAAAATAACTGGACACCTATAAATTCCTTCAAGCAAATGGGAGCACACTGTAGAAAAAATAATAGCAGACTTACCCCTATTGCAAAAATCGAAAAATTCTTAGCAATTCAAATCACCTCCATGGCAATAGCGTCGAAATGTTGGGTGCAGGAATTGCACTCAAGCAAACTCCTCAACACTTAATTTTCAACATGAGGGTTTCGTAATCTTAGAGACAAATCACAGGAAATGCTAGAAGTGGTATGAAATTTTCCTATTCCTAATCCTACTTCGTAAATGAAATGTTATAGAATCAGATAGAAAGAAATCTTAAAGGCAATCACCACCAAAGAAATTCTAGTGTTGGAATGTAAAAGAATAATTTGCGAGGAAATCAAGTAAAGGAAATTTCAGACAACTGGAAGCAATCTTAAATCTTGAAATGAAATACTATGTTCATCTTTAGTATAGATGGCTAACAACACACCAAATGGGCCCTTGCAAAGATCTGTTTCCCAATTGATCTTCCTTCTACACCAAGAAACCTGTTCTTGTACTATTGCAATTTGCTTGCACTAGTGTAGGCACAATACTTATGTGAAAAGGTATATTTTACCTTCTTTACTGAAGACTTATGTCTTTGTGGAGGTGCTCTAAGCCTCAAGGCTTAGAGCACTCTATTCCTGTGACAAGAGACTAGCTCTTGCACTGAGACAGAGCTTCCTTCACCAAAGTTTCCAATTTACTTTCGAAAGAATTAAAAGACATGTTGAAAAGAATTGCAATTGCAAGCTATATTCTAAGATAAATTACACATGAAAAAGAATGCTTTAATTAAATGAACTTTGCAATTAAAGTAAACTTCATAAAGCAAAAACAATTCGGAATAATCAAAGTAGCAGTCAAAGTAATTTGCATGCATCAAACTAACTTTCGGCAATTCACTTATAACGTTTATGTTCCTTTTTCTTAAGTCATAAAATGCAAGTGTAAAGTATGGTGTTTGTAATAACGTCCTTCCTTAATTCACATAAACATTCTTAGATCCTTCAGAAGTATAACTCTTAACATTAAGAATGATTACTTGAATTAACAATACTTTTGCTTGCAGGAATAAATGAAATTATAAACAGGAAAAGGAACGTAACACTTGCTGTGAAGTAAATGAATAAACCGGAGTGCAGGAAACTACATGCATTGGTACAGGAAGAATCTTCTTGCATGACCCGAGTGGAAGCAAACTAAGAAAAAAATTGCAGGAAAAGAATTGCAGGAAGGAAATTGCAAGAAAGTAATTGCAGGAAAGAAATTGCAAGAAATAAATAAAATTAATTAAACTTCCAAACTACAGATCCATTCACTCTTGACTATGAAATGAATTTAACTAATAACTTCTGAAATAAGCATAAGAACAATCCAAGCCACGCAACTACAAAGCAATAAATGTTCACACAAATCTTTTAAATAGCGAAAGCACAAGGGTAAATGAGATGGGTTGGATGGGCGCTAGCCAACCAAATCATTTCTCGTTTAGGAAACGAAACAATTCAACACTTAATCACACATGAAATGAAAATTAGACACAGTGTGAAGAAAACATGTCGCGTTCCTTATATTAAACTTGATCAGAAAATATACATGATAATGCGAGTCTAACCCAGAACTGAGGGATATACAAAATTACAAAGTAAAAGAAATTACAAACTCAGAGATCGCTAGCTTGGCTCTACCTACAGTCTACATTATATATAGTTTCTCGGCCTTAGCCATATTCTACTAATTACAACCATTTCCTATTCAAGCCTTTCAACCGAACAGACTAACAAACAACATTGCAAAACCAACTAATGGTTATAATAAAGCATGAACTTTGCTGGCCATAGACCATATTCTTAGCAAGTATCCATGACTATACGCTGCCAATATCCAACCTCAGATAGTCCGCAACCAAACTAGGAGTCGTGGATCAAAAACACCCGTGTGGAATCATTCGAACTATCATGGAGATCACAGAGCAACATCGTTGGCAGTGCAAAAATTTGCCTACACTGATCACGGTAAATAATGATTAACACTTAGTTCTTCAATTACTTTTAGGAAAGTTAAACATAAGTTACAAGAGATACTAAAAGGTATGAAATCTATGTAAAGTAATTAATAAAGCACTTAATAAATATTAATTATGAAATACGAAGTATATGTAGGAATAGATGATTATCTTGGACTAGTGCAGGAATGAGAGGGTTAAATAGAGATAAAACAGAGGTTAAGGCTTATGGGAATAGGCTAAAAATAGAGAAATTTGGGACACCAAAAAGGGCGTGCAAAGAAATGGTGTCACACATTTCCCACAACCTCTATACACTCTTTTGGTCACATGTTCAAATAAATATGGCGTTCTTTCATTCTTTATGACAGTAAACAACTCAATAAAAAAAGATTAAAATTACTAAAAGCACCTTACGAATCTCTTGAACTCTTTCATTATCATTTTGTTCATTGCCGTTATGAATTTCCTGAAGCTGAAGTTGACTGGAAATTTTTAGATGGAATATTTCAATATCTTGTTCACATCTCTTAGAATTTACATGAGTTATACTCTTCCAAATATCTACCACATACCTCGATGTTAGATCTCTAAAATATGGGATAGGCAAGGTTCTTTTCCAAGGTGACCCTCCATATCCTTCTCATCAAACAGCTCTATCCCCACAGGATGAGGTGGGAGAAGTTGTGAATCCACTTGTTGAACTATGACCATCTCCTCTAATGCCACCTGCTCGGGATTTCTTCGAAGATTTGGACTACAAGCCCAATGGTTTTCATGTGGTATTATCTCCTCATCCTTTGTCCTTTGGTTCCTTTTATCCTTCGGATTTTGGCATTTTTTGTTCATCCGTTCTGGATTCCACATGTGATGTTCATGAGGAATAAGTTTTGGATGAAGTTGGTGTTGAACAACCAACTTGTACTATCTTATTTGATGTGTATGTGTGGGAGTCTTGACAAGAATCTGCTTTGAAGGATTACCTCCTTCTGTCCGCACCTCAACCCCTTTATCCTGACATATTCCATGATTCTTCCATTTCTATTCCATCATGTGAAAAATCATCTCTGGATGTTTCCACTTACAATTATTATCAGAACAAGTGGAATGTCATCCTTTCATTTGATTGCGAATATGACAAATATTTCTTCATGGATCCACCCAATATCTCATCTTACATTTCCGAAAACTTAGAGGGTGAACAGAATTGTTTTTCATCACCCCATCTCTATGATTTGTCAAATCACAAGGATGTCATTGTCCATCTATAATTTTTTGATTGTGGCTCTTGTGATATTTTCACTCATTCATCTAATCATGATTCTAATTCACTTATTCTTGATGTTTCTAAGCCATCGGTCTTTAACGAACCATCTTTTGATGAAGTTGAAACTCCTTAAGCTATCTAGGCACTTCAGCCTGAGTTTATGGTTATGTCAGGTTCTCATATCCTTGAGCTTTGTTCCAGTTCTGGGAAGAAATATGTTGAATCTCCCTAGGCTCCAAATACTCTCTTGTTCACACTGAAAATCAATCCGTTTCAGAGTTTCCGTATCCTCCACCAGAATTGCACGATCATATTGCTCATTTATAAGAGGAGTCATACATAGCATGCATTGTTGCAAAAAAAAATATTCTTTCTTCATGTTTTCTCATTTGTCAAGTTTGAAGGTGTGTACATGCTTTTCTTCCATGCGTACTGTGACAGGACACCATGCTACATCTGCAGAGTTCCTTTCATGAACTTTAAAATTTTTATTTTCTGTGGATGTATTCAAGCTTCAAACATATTGGTTTTAATTGTTTTATCTTTCTTGTTTGTTGGTTTTCTTGAATATTTTTCTTGTCAATAATTCTATCGCCTACATGGGCCAACCAATGTGTCGGTGGCTGCATTGAAAATATCACTTCACGAGTTGGCCCATGCTCTTCTTAGCTTAGTAGTAGGAGTAGTGTTTCGTTCTTGTTTTGTTTCTTGATTTTCTTAATTTGTTTTTCTTTGTTTGGCTTCTTTCCTTTTCTTATTTGCTTGTCCACCCATAGGTTAGTTTCCACATGAAACTTTGTTTGGCTCTTCGACAAGTAGGGTGAAATCCAAGAGGAACTTGTAAAACAATCAACACTTGGCTATATGTCTATTTCCTCTCTTTATGAGAATCTTTAATTTCTTCTAGTTGATGATACCCCGATGGAAAATTAATTCCTTCTAGAGAGAATCATGGTGAAATCATGATGTGTGCACTCTTACCTAGTACCGCCTACTCTAATCAATTTTCTATTTTGGGTTAACCCTTGAAAACTCAGTCAAGTAGTATAAGGAAAGGGGGAAAACCTTAACAAGTATGTTAGAGGTATAGATAAATATTCTTCTCTGAAGGGACAACCTCTTCTGCTCCCGATAAGTCAGGATACCTATTCCGCCTCATGAAATAAATAAGTTCCTATGCACGGTTCTTTAAAAAATGAAAAAAAATAAAATGAAAGAAGACAAAGGCTTCCTGTGTAGAGAGGTGAAGAAAGTAACTCCACCAGGGTACTCTCTAGGTTTGCTGGAAGTGGAGCAATGCTTGTGTTTCTGAAGTGACTCTGTCGGGGTATTGTCCAGGCCTGATAGTAATAGAGAAACACCAGAGATGAAACTAAAACTCTGATAGTATATATTACTTGTGAATTTATATACTGCTCATCCCCAAATGAAACAAATTAGTTTGACTTGGCTTGGTATGTGTGTTTTCGATAAAGAGAATGGTAGGGACTAAATCTTTAACTCAAGCTAGTGAAGAAGTTATGACAATCAAAGAATCAAACAATACTTCCAGAAGAGTTAGAATTTATTTACACGAGACAAGGTCCATATAGAGAGTTTGTGTTCCACCAGTGCGTTGCCAATGTTGTGGCGGCTACAACCACCCCCAAACATTTTTCTTATGCTTCATTTTGGAGCCTCCCTTCTAAATCACATCATATCATTGCGCATTGATCCAGGTACTTGTGCTTTGATTGAGAATCATCCTTTGCATCATGGATTGTGTTTTCTTACTTGATTTACTATATAACCCACAAGCCAATCTCTTCAATAGGTTTTCATCCAGTCTTAGGCTTGCCTTAGAGAACTACGCAATCCTTGAGGGTAACCAGTCTTGCACTTAGGAATTTCTAGTCCAAGATGACAGTGAGCCTTCACCTCCAAAATTGCACAGTGCTAGCTGAAACGCGGCCTTCAACTAGAAAATTGTGTAAATCATGAGAGGTAGCCTAGAGCCACTCAGCCCAAAAATTGTGCAGAAGCCTATTGATCAGAAGTTGCTCAATGCATGAGCCAGTGAATTTCCCGTTCCTTTCTAGAACTACGTAATCTCTCCGGATAATGCATGGCATATTTTCCTGAAAAAGAAAAAAATGAGAAGTGAAAAAGAATCCCTAGAGAATAGGGCTTTATTTTTAGCAATCTCAAGGAGGCACTTGAGTTATTTTTTAAATTATCACCAAGGGTCAATTTTTCCTTGACTTTTGGCCTTTGCATCGTAAACCCTAATTACCCAAATATATTTAATTGAAACCACGAGAGCTCATTTTCACATTTGATCTTGGAGCTATGGCATTCACTAGGAGATCAAGGAACCTTTAGCATGATCGTCGTCACATTCTAAGTAAATTTTTCTTTTCTAGTCTTTTGTTGCTTTTCTTGTCGCTTTTTCTTGTTTAGCTTGTGAGAGCATTGTTTCACTTATTTTTTTCAATGGCTGCTGGAAATTTAACTTTTTTTAGCTTTTAGAAGTGTTGCTTCAAGTTTTTCATTGCTTTTTTTAAGTGTCGCATGCATTACCCCATTTTTGCACTAACGGTCGTCGTTGTAGCGACTCACTCCACATGCTTTATTTTCCTTTCGTTTGATTGATTCTAGCACTTTTTTCACTTGCATGCATCATCGATTAGTCATATTTTCACTCAGCATCACACCATCCTTCAGATCTGCTTGATTTCACACTCCCCTTATGTAAATCTGGGCTCCCCTAGCCCATATCTCTCTTTCCCTTGCATGCACTATATATTTGGGAGCTCAAGGCCTCTGCCTTGACTTCTAGAATTGTGCAGAGGCTGCCTTGGCCTCGCTTCAACTATGCACTATGCTGTTCCAGGAGCCAACCTCCTTGTCTTGGCCAATGAGACTGCAAAATTTGTAGTCTCTCATGGCATATGCCCAAACTAAACTGTGCAATGCGCAGTTCCATTCAGCAAGCCTCCCCCACTGGTTGTTGGGACTGTGCAATGCACAGTTCCAGTAGGAAGCCAGTCACCTCTAGGAACCAGAATTGCACAACCTATCCCAACATTAGTTCACTTGTTTCTTGATCTTGTCTTGAAGTTTCTTTTGGTTTTAAGCCAACATTTTCATGTCATGAGTGTCATCTCTGTCTCCAGGCACAACAGTTATTGATCATCTATCTAGAAGTTACAGTTAACATGGACTCCAAGAGAGTTGCATGAAAGGAAACTATCAAGAGAAATATTGGGGAAGCAGTTGAGAAGACATTAATTAATCTACCAATATATGCAGACACTCAGTTGTTCATTTAGAAGGGCACAAAGTTGACATGGCAGAAAATCAAGGATTCTTTTGTAGAGGACTGCAAGGAAGACTTAGAGGACCAGTAGGTTTATATCAGTATCCAGCGGTTAAGCATATACAAGGTTGCATGCAGGTACCATGCCTTCCCATGTGCAGACATTATCAGTTCAATTGTCTCACACATAGATCCAGAGACTATGACATTGAGCATTTGCAGTAGGATAGAGCTTGCCAGCTTTAGGGCGAAGAACTTTCATGAGATGTATCAATTACCTGAGACGGTGAGGTGCATGGAAACACTTTTCTATGCCACCCACAGCCAGGTGAACATGCGAGATATTATCAAGTGCTGGGTGAAAGAGTTTGTGAAAGTTCAACAGACACCCAATCATGTTTACAAGACAAAGTCTCTTCTGAAGGCCTACCAGTTCTTGATAATATTTGCATGTCAAGTATACGATCAAGAGAGCACATATACCTTTCCTAAAGGTTGGGTAGTTGTATTGGACAGTTGGTGAGTGATGGAAGGCTGTTCAATTGGTCAGACTTATTGGCTTATCAGTTGAAAATCCACACGACTAATGCCCCAAATCCACCCAAGGACGAGCAAGAAAGATTCTACATGTCTACATACTTACTGGATGCAATATGTGCCCAACAATAGCTTCTTGGCATGAGCTAGACATGGACACTGAAAGAGACTGTCGTCAAAATTTATTGTAAGTTTATTTTTGATTGCAGGTACTGAAGAGTAATGGAAAGGTTGACCGACCATTTCATCATCCCATTGTATCAGCTTATCTTTGAGCAAAATCCACCTTCCATGTCTTGAGAAGCAATTGAGGTGATACTTAACATTGTAGATTTGTATGCCTCACCTCGTGGCACCTTTATCAGAGTGTTTGGTAGAGATAATCCTCTGCATGTTCTACCAAGGTATGCCACGCACAAGCTAGTCATGCAAGATGTCTCCTATCACCTCTTTACAAGGTTATCAACTAGACTACACAGGAAGAAGAAGGTACCATGGCCCACCCTTCCTTTGCGGATTGGGTTATATGAGATTAAGAGATTGAAATATGCAGATGCCAAAGCTAAGGAGATATTTAAGATTGAGTTCGGAATCAAGTACTTTAATATGTAATATCCCCATGGTATTTATAAGAACCATTGTGTGAAGGTGTACTATCCATGGATCCATAGGAAATTTCACTACCACAAGGAGGACCCTTGGAGGTACTATTACCATGACTTCAAGCTCCACGAGATGATCAGTATGGCAATAACTTGGAAGTTTGCTCTGCAGGAAGCAACAATGTAGGAGGAAACAACACCATCAGTAATAAGGAGCAATCCAATGCACAACAAGGGTATGAGGAAGATTGTCGAGAACCCAGAGGCAGAGAAAATATGCAAGATGAGAATAGATCCTATCATGGATAACTCAGCTTTGGTAGTAGAGGCAAAGATGGAGCAGTGAATAAAGAGAGTAGAGCGAAGGAAGACAGAAAAGGAAAGTTGTAGGAAGTAGAACTAATGTTGCAGGAAACGAAGAAGAATTTGAAGGAAGAGCAGAAGCTGAGAAGGAGAGAAAGAGAACAGAAGCATAAATATGAGGAAGAATAAAGGAAAAGCAGAATGACATGGAAAACACCACCCATACAGGTTGAGGAGTCAAAAAAACCGACAAGAAGAGGATGAATAGATACACGATCGACAACTTGATCAATAGATTAAGTACCTATTTTAAGTTACGGACATGGAGTTGGGACAAGAGCCACGAAATGAAGACACTGACTTATGCCGAGAGTGTTGGAGGTCATCTCTCAGTGTCCACCACCTCCAATATTAGAACTAATCTCGTGCGAGCAAGGAGAGGCCACTCCTCTTGATGATGATCCAGTCATGGATGTGTATAATCTATCATTTTATGAGTTGTAGAAGAATTATTATTGTACAAGCAAGGAGGAATCACTTTCCGAAGGATCATATGTCACCTACATTCATGAAGGAAAGGGTTATAGTGTCAATTATCATAAAGTATCCAACTTCCCTTGTCGATGACACCATGGCCTATGCAGGAGCAACAAGCTGAAATTTTAAGTTCATGTTGGCCGAGAATGAAAAAATGGTAAAGAATCCATAGGCTACTAGGAAAGAGGCAAAACAACTTCTGCAAAGTGTAGTTCTCACAATGGCAGAGATGGGGAAAGTTATACTTGCTAAACTATCAACACTTGAGACTATCATGCGCAAGCTCTATGAAGGATTTCTCACCGTGCATAAAGAGGTTGTCTGTGTGCATGGATTACAGCAACAAAGATTTTTTTTTTTTCAAAATCTCAGGAACATGCATGCTTCCATCGCCCATCTGCAAGAGCGGACAATCTAGTACAAAGGGCCCCCTCTTCACTTTTCAAAGAATATGAAGCCACAAACAGAGCAGGAGAAGGAAAAGGTCTGGATGTTGATCTAGAACTATGAGTAGCTCGCCCCATTCATGAACAACATATACGACTCATATGCATGGTTGTAAAAGAGTTTTGATGTCATGGTGAGAATGCATAGGATCTCTTCCATTGGTTACCTCACTGATGCTAGACCCAAGAACCAAGTTCCGCTAGAGATCGATGGGTACATGGAGAAGCTCAGGTGAGAGGCCACCAAGGATGACTTAGAGCTAAGTGTACATAACATGCAAAATTACAGTGGTGGTCTTGTCATGGTTAACACCATGCTACACATGCCTCAAGATGAGTTGGATACAGGTTCCAAGACCATATATACAGATGCTATTGAGGTAAAAGTCCGCTATCATAAAGACACCATCAAGCAGTTTGGGGACTTCATCACACAATACCAAGCTTGGCATCAACACGTGACTGAGAAGCACCAAGTGGAGGTTGTCGAGTTGGTCTTTCCTGAAATTTCAGAGTCATAGTGATTTGTCTTTTTTGGGTGACTCTAGCCTATTTTGTCTCACATGCGTACATGTGGAAAATGTAATATTATTTGTAAATCTGTTCTAAGTGAAATTCCAAGTGTCATTAGTGGAATGCGAAAGGTCATCATGTTATGTAGTGAGTTATATTTAAAGAAGTTGAAGAGTCATGAGGGTATTACAAGAGTCACAAAGGGGGATGTCAAAGGGTCACCCCACCCTTTGCTATAAATAGAAACTCATAACTCATAGAAAAAGCTTTTAGGACCTAAGATTTTGGCTACAATTAGGCTTAGAAAGGGCTTGGGAGTATTATGACAAGCCTGGGCTTCTTGATAGCATAGAGCGAGTATACTTCTTTGAAGGAGCAAGTGTTCTTGAATGTAATGTTCCACTATTGGGGCTAGTAGTCGTCAATGGTGTATGTATGGATGGAACTTTCACTTATAATAATAATATCAGAGCCATCATGTTTTCATGCATATGGTGTTATTATAGTTGGACTATTCTAGTTTCTTTAGCAATGTATGTTGTTTAACTTAAGCATTTTCTTATGAACTATTTTGTATGCAATTGTATGAATCATTTTGAATGTGTGTTGTTGGATTAACCCATCACTTTAATTTGTGAACTATTCTGTATTTTAGCGTGTGATGCCATTCCACTTGTGTTTTCCTTTCAAGATGCATACAATTACAAGCTTCTAAGGGGCACACTTCCTTCTCCCTTATTTGTGTTAAAACCCCCATGAATTGCACTTGATTCACCGCAAGGTTACACACTTACTTCAACCCAAATTTATCATACTTATCGTTGCGCCCTACCACGGTCAAGGCATTACATTACCACCCATTGCTAGGACTCCTACTCTAAATGGTCTAAGGTTTAGTTGGGACTATCTATCAGGGAGATCCCATGAATGTTAGTGGGTCTAGCACTGTCAACATTTATGGCACTAGAAGGAGGGCCAGATAACAAGCTGAGCCCTTGAAGTCTGTTTTGAAATTTTG
Organism: Pinus tabuliformis; assembly: GCA_031772625.1. NCBI lineage: Eukaryota > Viridiplantae > Streptophyta > Pinopsida > Pinales > Pinaceae > Pinus > Pinus tabuliformis. The sequence goes on from CM062815.1 coordinate 231,137,523, forward strand.
CACATCTTTCATGACTTCTATCCTAATCACAACCCCGACATGTTTCTCTCACACTATTGATTTCAATGTGCCGATGGATGTTATAGATGAATTGTCTAAATATAAGTTTAATGGTGATAATGGAACACCCTTGTTCAGGAACATAGTTCCCTTTGTTGGTTTCTGTGTTAGGCATGATGTCCCCTTCGATGACATTTTCTTATGGGTTGTTCGCTTTCATGTTCGAAGGGTGTGCAAAGAAATGGTCTAACCCATTGCACACAACCTCTATACACTCTTTCGATCACATGTTCAAAGAATTATGCCATGATTTCATTCTTTATGACCATATAGCACTCAATCAAACAATTTTGAAAATTTCAAAAGCACCTCACGAATCTCTTGAGATGTTTCATGATCATTTTATTCATTACTGTTACGAATTTCCTAAAGATGAAGTTGACTAGAATTTTTTGGAGGGAATATATCAATATCTTGTTCACATCTCTGAGAATCTGCATGATTTAGAATATTCCAGATCTCTCCCAACATACCTTGGTGTTAGAGTTCTAAATATGGGATGAGCAGGGTTTCTATCTTAAGTGACCCTTCGTCCCCTTCTCTTCAAACAACTCTAGCCCTATGGGATGAGGTGGGAGAAGTTGTGAATCCACCTTTTTAAATGTCACCATCTCCTCCTACCCACTTGCTCAAGATTTCTGCGTAGATTTGGACTGTAATCCTGATGGTTGTCATGTGGTATTATCTCCTCAGCCTCTGTCCTTTGGTTCCTTTTATCCTCAAGATTTTGGTTTGGTGTGTTAATCCCTTCTGGATTCCACATGTGATGTTCATGAGTATCAAGTTTTGGATGGAGTTGGTGTTGAGCAACCAAACTGCGCTATCTTTTTTTATGAGTATGTGTAGGAGTCTTAACAAGAATCTGTGGTGAAGGATGGCATCCTTCTATCCACACCACATCTGCTTTATCCTCACATCTTCCATGATTCTTCCATTTCTATTCCATCTTATGAAAATTAATCTCCGGATGTTTCCGCTTCTGATTATTCACAAAATACGTGGGATGCGAACCTTTCATTTGATTGCTAAGAGGACAAATTTTTCTTCCCAGATCCACACAATCTCTCATCTTACATTTCCAAAAACTTAGAGGGTGAAAATTCTTATTTTTCATCACCCACTCTCTATGATTCGTCAAATCATGAGGATACCATTTTCCATCTAGAATATTATGATCATGGTTGTCGTGATATTTTCACTCATTCATCCAATCACGATTCTGATTCAACTATCGTTGATCTTTCTAAGCCATCAGTCTTTGACGATCCATCTTTTGATGAAGTGGAAACTCCTTAAACTATCACGGCACCTCAACCTAAGCTAATGGTTATGTCAGGTTCTTGTAGTCTTAAGGTTAGTTCCACTTCTGATTAGAAATCTGTTGAATCTCCCCATGCTCGTCATCAATCTCTTGTTCACACTGAAAATCAACCCATTTCATATTTTTCACATCCTCCACCAGAATCACATGATCCTATTGCTTATGCATTGGAGGAGCCATATGCAACAAGCATTGTTGCGAAACATAATCTTTCTTCTCTCTTCATGTTTTATTTCTTTTGAAGTTCGAAGGTGTGTACATGTTTTTCTTCTATTTTTTATTTTCTGTGGATGCATTCAAGCTTTGAACACATTGGTTTTCATTTTTTTATCTTTCTTGGCAATCAGGTTGTCGCATACATGGGCCAACCAATGTGCTAGTGGTTGCATTGGAAATATCAGTTCAAATTAGGAGTAGGAGTAGTGTTTTCTTTCTTGATTTTCTTACCTTGTTTTGATTTCTCTTGATTCTCTTCTTTTATTTTTTTCTTGTGCACCCGTAGGTTAGTTACCTCATGAAACTGTGTTTGGCTCTTAGAAAAGCAGGGTGAAATCCAAGAGGAACTTGTACATCTATCAACACTTGGTTATATGTCTATTCCCTCTCTTTATGATAATATTTTGTTTCTTTTAGTCGTTGATAACCTAATGGAAAATATTCTCCTTTCCTTTCAGAGATAATCATGGTGAAATCATGATCCTTGCACTCTTAACTAGTACAACCTACTCTAATTAGTTTTCTATTTTTGGTTAACCCTTATCAACTCAACCAAGTAGAATAAGGAGAGGGGAAAAACCTTAAAAAGTATGTCAGAGGTATATATAAATATCCTTTTATGAAGGGACAATCTCTTCTTCTCTTAATAATTCGGGATCCCTCTTCCACCTCATGAAATAAATAAGTTCCTATGCATAGTTCTTTAAAAAATTAAATAAAATTAAAAAAAAGTGAAAGAAGAGAAATGATTCCTGTGTAGAGAGGTGAAGCAGGTAACTCTTTCAGGGTACTGTCCAGGCTCGCTGGCAGCAGAGAAATGCTTGTGTTCTTCAAGTGACTCCATCGGGGTATTGTCGAGGCCTGCTCACAGCGGAGCAACACCGGAGATGAAACTAAAACTCTAACAATCTATATTACTTGTGAATTTATATACCCCTTATCCCCAATAGAAACAACTTATTTTGACTTGGCTTGGTATGTGTGTTGTCGATAAAGAGAATGGTATGGACTACATCCTTAACTCAAGCTAGTGAAGAAGTTATGACAATCGAACAATAAAACCATACTTTCAGAAGATTTAGAATCACTTTACATGAGACAAGTTCCATACAAAGAGTTGGAGTTCTAACAGTTTGTCTCCAATGTTGTAGTGGCTGCAACCACCCTCCAAAATTTTGGCTATACTTCATTTTGGAGCCTCCCTTCTAAATCAATGCAACTCATTGTGAACTCATCCAAGTACTTGTGCTTTGATTGAGCCTCATCCTTTGCATCATGGCTTGTTTTTTATTACTTGATTTATTGTCTAACCTGTAAGCCAATCTCTTGACTCGGTTTTCATCTAATTTTGGGCTTGCCTTAGAGAACTACATAATTCTTGAGGGAAACCAATATTTATCTCGAGCATTGCATAGTGTAAGCTCATAGTGAATTTTCAGCTCCAAAATTGCACATAGCTAGTTGAAAGGCAACCTTCAACTGGGAAATTACGTAGAACATGAGAGGAAGCGTAGGGCCATTTAGCCCAGAAAATACGCAGAAGCCTCTTGCTCAGAAGCTGCTCATAAGCTAGTGAGTTGCCACCCACTATTGGGTGTCCTACTCCTAGCGGTTTGAGGTCTAGTTGGGACTTCTTATTAGCGAGATGCCCTGAATGTTGGCGTGTCCAACGCCATCAACATGTCCCAATTGAAAGACAAGGGGTTACCGATAACCATCCCATTTTGTATGACAAGTAGTCTCTTATTCAGAAGCTAGTGAGTTGCCTGGTCCTTCCCAAAACTATGTAATATCTCCAGACAATGCATGCCATCTTTTCCTAAAAAGAAAAACAGAAAAGTGAAAAATCATCTCTAGAAAATAGGGATATACTTTTAGTAGTCTCAAGGAGGTACTTGATTTATTTTGGGAACTGCCGCCAAGTGTCATTTTTTCCTTGATTTTTTGCCTTCTCGTCATAAATCCTAAATTTACCAAATCTATTTAATCAATGTTGTTAGATCTCATTTTCACATTCGATCTTGGAGCTTTGGCATTCACGAGGAGATCAAGGAACCTTCGGTGCGATCGTCATCTCTTTTTCGGGTAAGTTTTACAACTCTCTCCACATGCTTCATTTTCCTTCAATTTGATTGATTCTTACACTTGTTTCACTTGCATGCATCATCAGTTAGTCAGATATGCACTCAACATCACACCATCCTTCAAATCTGCTTGATTTGACACTCCCCTTAAGAAGATTTGGACTCCCCTTGCCCATATCTCACTTTTCCTTGCATGCACTGTGCAATCTAGGAGCTCAAGGCCTCTGCCTTGGCTTCTGGAACTATGCATAGGATGCCTTGGCCTGGCTCCAATTGCAGACTATGTTGTTCAAGGATCCAACCTCCCAGTCTTGGCTAATGAGACTACACGATGTGTAGTCTCTCTTGGCCTATGCCCAGATTGAACTGTTCAAGTCAGCAAGCCTCCTCCACTAGCTGTTGGGACGCAATGTGCAGTTATAGCAGGCAACCAGTCACCTCTGTGAACAAGAATTGTGTAATCTTTCCTAACATTAGCCCGGTTTGTTGCTTGATCATGTCTTGAAGTTTCTTTTAGTTTTAAGCTAACATTTGCATGCCATGAGTGTCCTCTCTGTGTCCATGTATGGTAGTTGTTGAGAGTTTCTCTAGAAGGTAAAATTAACATGGCCTCTAAGAGAGTTGCATCAAAGGAAACCATCGAGAGGAGTACTAGGGAAGCAATTGAGTAGACGTTAGTTAATCTATAATTTATGAAGACACTTAGTTGTTCATTGAGAAGGGAATAAGGTTGACGTGGCAATAAATCAAGGATACTTTTGCAGAGGACTTCAAGGAAGACTTAGAGGACCTACAGGTTTATATCAGTATCTAGCGGTCAGGCCAAGGTTGCATGCAGGGACCCCACCTTCCCATGTGTCGACATTATCAGCTAAAGTGTCTCACACATCGATCCAGAGACTATGATATTGAGAAGTTCCAATGGGATAGGCTTTCCACCTTCATGATGGAGAACTTTCATCAAATGTATCATTTACCTCAGATGGCGAGGCACATGGACACACTTTTCTATGCCACCCACAAACATGTGAACACGAGAGATATATTCAAGTTCTAGGTGAAAGAGCCCTCAAAGTTCATATAGACACCCAATCATGTTTACATGACAAAGTCTCTCTGGAAGGCTTACCAGTTCTTGATCATATTTCCTTGTCGAATATTTAGTCAAGAGAGCAAAAAGGCCTTTCCTGAAGGTTGGTTAGTTGTATTGGACCAATTGGTGAGTGATGGAATGCCATTCAGTTGGTTGGAATTGCTAGCTCATTACTTGAAAATCCATGTGACTAACACTAGGAATCCACCCTAGGATGAGCACGCGATATTCTATGTGTTTGCATACTTACTGAAGGAAATCTATGCCGAACAATAGTTTCCTAGCATAAGATGGACATGGACACCGAAAGAGACTACCATTAACATTTATTACAATTTTCTTTCTGATTGCAGCTACTGAGGAGTAATGACAAGGTTGACTGACCATTTCATCATCACATTGTATAAGCTTATATTTGAGTAGGATCAACCTTACATGTCCCAAGGAGCGATGGATTCGATACTTAACATTGAAAATTGGTATGCCTCACTTGGTGGTGCCTTTATCAGAGTGTTTCATGGAGAGAAGCCTCCACATGTTCTACCAAGGCATGCCACGGAAAAGCTAGCCATGAAAGAGGTATCATATCACCTCTCCACAACATTATCAACATGACTGCACAAGAAGAAGAAGGACCCATGGACCGCTCTTCCTTTCTGGATCAAGTTATATAAGATTAAGATCTTGAAAGATGCAAATGTTGAAGCTAAGGAGATATTGAAGTTCGAGTTCGGCACCAAGGACTTTAATATGTATGATCACCACAGTATTTGCAAGAACCATTGTACGAAGGTGTACTATCCATGGATCCACGGGACATTTCACTCGCGTGGGGAGGACCCTTGGAGGTATTGTTACAATTATTCCAAGCTCCACGATCTAGTCAATATAGCCATAGCTTGGAAGCCTTCTCTATAGGTAGCAACAATGCAGGAAGAAACAAGAACAATAACAATAAGCAACAATCTAGCTCAGGACTAGGGTAGGAGGAAGATTATCGAGAACTTAGAGGTAGAGAAAATATGCAAGATGAGATAAGATCCTATCGTGAAGAAAGAAACTTTGGAAGTAGAGACAAAGAGGGAGCAACAGATAAAGAGAACAAAGTGAAGGAAGAGAGAAAAGCAAAAGTTGTAGGAAGTATAACTAAAGTTATAAGAAATAGAGAAGAATTTTAAGGAAGAGAAAGATCTGAGAAGAAGAGAAAGAGAAGAGAAGCATAAAAAGGAGGAAGAATAAATTCAAGGCACAACGATGAAGAAAACAACTCCCATATAGGTTGAGGAGTTAGAACAACTGCCAACTAAAGAAGAGGGTGAAAAGATGCAGGATCGAGAGCTTTCTCAGCAGATTGAGTAATTGATTGAAGTTACAGACATGGAGTTGGGAAAGGAGGCACAAAATGAATACACTGACCTTATGCCAAGAGTGTCGGAGGACATCTCTCAATCTCCACCACCTCTAGTTTCAGAACTAGTCTCGAGCGAGAAAGGAGAGCCTACTCCCATCTATGATGATTAGGCCATGGATGTGTATAGTCTATCATTTGATGAGTTGCAGAAGAATATTGTACAGGTACATAGGAAGCACCTTCCAGATGATCACGCATCACCTGCATTCATGAAGGAAAGGGTGATAGTGTCAGATATCGGAAAGCATCCAACTACCCTTGTCGATGCCACCTTGGCTTATGTAGGAGCAACGAGCTCAAATGTTAAGTTCATGATGGCCAAGAATGAACAAATGGAAAAGAATATGGAGGCTTCTAAGAAAGAGGCAGAACAACTTCAACAACAAAGTGTAGTTTCCACAATGGCAGAGATGAGAAAAGTGATACTTACTGAAGTATCAACACTAGAGACTACCATGGGAAAGATCTATGATGGATTTGTCACTCTGCATAATGCAGTTTTCCATGTGAATGGCTTATAACAATAGAGAAAACAATTTGTTCAAACACTGCAGAACATACATGCTGCCATCTCCCATGTGCAAGAGTGGACAATGCAATACAAAGGGGCCCCGCTTCACTTGCCAAAGAAGATGAAGCCACAGGAAGATCAAGAGGAATAAAAGGTCCAAATGGTGATCCATAACTTTGAGGAGCTCACCCCGTTCATCAACATCATACAAGCCTCATATGCATGGTTTTACAAGAGTTTGGATGTCCTGGTGAGAATGTGTAGGATCTCGTCAATCGGTTCCCTCACCGAGGCTAGACCCAAGAACCAAGTTGGGAAAGAGATCGATGGGTACATGGAGAAGCTAATGTTAGAGGCCACCAGGGATGACCTGGAGGCAAGTGCACATAACATGCAAAAGTGCGTAGGTGGTCCTATCATGGTTAACACCATGATGCACATGCTTCAGGATGATTTGGATACAGGTTCCAAGACCATATAATTGGATGTTATGGAAGAAAGAGTCGGTTATCGGAAAGACACCATCAAGAAGTTTTGGGACTTCATCACACAATACCAATCTTGGAATTAATACATGACCGAGAAGTACCAAGTGGAGGTTGCTAAGTTGGTATTTCACAAAATTTGGAGTCATAGTGTTTTGTCTTCTTAAGTTGTCTCTAGCTTATTTGGTCTCACAATGGTACATGTGGAAAATGTAATATTATTTGTAAATATCTTGTAACTGAAATTCCAAGTTTCATCAGTGGAATGTGAAATGTCATCATCTTATGTAATGAGTTATTTGTAAAGAATTTGAAGAGTCATGAGGGTTGTCAAAGAGTCACAAAGGGGGATGTCAAAGGTCATCCCACCCTTTGTTATAAATAAAACCTCATAACTCATAGAACATGCTTTTGGGAGCTAAGCTCTTGGCTAGGATTAGGATTACAAAGGGCTTGGAAATATTGTGATGAGCCTTGGCCTCTCCACAACATAGAGTGAGTATAATCCTTTGGAGGAGCAGGTGTTCTTGATTGTAATGTTCCACTATTGGGGCTAGTGGTCATCAATGATGTATATATGGATGGAACTTTCACTAATAATTATAATATCAGAGTCAACACATTGTCATGCATATGTTGTTATTGTATTTGGAATATTCTGTTTTCTTTAGTAATGTACGTTATTTAACTTATGCATTTTCTTCTGAACTATTTTGTATGAAAATGTATGAATATTGTTGAATGCGTGTTGTTGGATTAACCTGTCACTATAATTTGTGGACTATTCCTTATTTTAGCTTGTGACGTCATTTCGATCATGTGTTCCTTTAAAGTCGCATATTATTATAGGATTCTAAGGGGCACACTTCCTCCTCCCTTCTATGTGTTAGAGCCCCCAAGCATCGCACTTGATTCGCTGCAAGGTCACACACTTTCTTCAACCCAAAGTTATTATACTTATCTCTACGCGCTACCATGGTCAAGGCATTACATTAGGACCCACTGTTGGGAGTCCTACTCCAAATGGTCTGAGGTCTAGTTTGGAGTTCTTATCAGGGAGATCCCTTGAATGATGACGGGTCCAGCACCATTAAGATTTCTCGCACTAGAAGGAGGGCCGGATGACAAGCTGAGCGCTTTAAATCAGTTTTGAATTTCTGCACATCTTTCATGAATTATGTCCTAATCTAAACCTCGACATGCTTTTCTCATGTTGTTGATTTCGATGTGTTAGTGGATGTTATAGATGTCTTGTCTAAATATAAGTTCAATAGCGATAATGGAACAACCTTGTTCAGGCACACAGTTGCCTTTGCTAGTTTCTGTGACAAGCATGATGTTCCCTCTGATGACATTTCTTGTGGGTTGTTCTCTTTCAGGTTCGAAGGGCACACAAAGCCATGGTGTCACACATTTCCCACAACCTCCATACACCCTTTTGATCACATGTTCAGAGAATTATGCCATGATTTCATTCTTTATTACCATAAAGCACTCAATCAAATTTTAAAATTGTGAAAAGCACCTGATGAATCTCAGGTGCTGCTCAGTGTTGAGCCAGTGATTTGTCTAGTCCTTCCCAAAACTGCACAATCTCTTTCAACAATGCATGGAAGCTCTTCCCAAAAAATAAAAAAGAAAAAAGCTAGAAATCATCCCTAGAAAATAGGGATCTATTTTTAGTAGTGCGAAGGAGGCCCTTGAGTTATTTTGGAAATTGCTCCCAAGTGTCGCTTTTTTCTTGATTTTTGGCCTTCACATCATAAAACCTGAATTGACCAAATCTATTTAATCGAAAATGGCAGATCTCATTTTCACATTCAATCTAGGATGTCTAGTATTCCCAAGGAGATCAAGGAACCTTCAGTGCGATCGTCATCGCTTTTCTAGGTAAGTTTTTCTCTTCTAGTCTTTTGTCGCTTTTTCTGTCACTTTTGCTTGGTTATCTTGTGAGATTTTTGTTTCACTTGTTTTGTTGAATGAATGCTGGTGTTTCAATTTGTTTTATCTTGTATAAGTTTTGTTTCAAGTTTTTCATTGCCTTTCCTAAGTATTTTATGCTTTACCCTATTTTTGCAATAATGGTAGTCATTGCGGTGACTCTCTCCACATGCTTCGTTTTCCTTCAGTTTGATTGATTCTTACACTTGTTTCACTTGCATGCATCATCACTTAGTTAGATATGCATTCAACATCACATCATCCTTCATATCTTCTCGATTTCATACTCCCCTTGGGAAGATTTGGGCGCCCCTTGCCCAAATGTCACTTTCCCTTCCATGCATTGCGCAATCTAGGAGCTCAAGGTCTAATCCTTGGCTTCTGGAACTACGCAGAGGTTTCCTTGGGCTAGCTCCGACTGCACACTGTGCAGTTCCACGAGCCAGCCTCCTAGTCTTGGCCACTGAGACTCTGAAATGTGCAGTCTCTCTTGGCATGTGCCTAGACTGAACGACACATTGCATAGTTCTAGTCAACAAACCTTCCCACTCATTAATGGGACTACGTAATACATAGTTCACACAAGTAGCCGATCACCTCTGTCAACTAGAATTGTGAAATCTATCCTAGCATTAGTTTGGTTTTTTTCTTGATCTTGTCTTGAAGTTGAATTTGGCTTTAAGATAACATTTTCATGCCATGAGTGTCATTTTTGTCTCTAGGTACAACAATTTTTTAGCATCTCTTTAGTAGTTACAGCTAACATGGCCTCCAAGAGAGATGCATCAAAGGAAACCATCGAGAGAATTACTGGGGAAGTAGTTGAGAAGATGTTAGTTAATCTACAAGTTTATGCAAACACTTAATTGTTCATTGAGAAGGGAAAAACATTGATGTGGCAGCAAAATCAATGATACTTTTGTAGAGGACTTCAAGGAATACTTAGAGGATTGACATGTTTATATCAATATCTAGCGATTAGGCTTATACAAAGTTCCACGCAGGTACCCCACCTTCCCATGTGAGGACATTATCAGCTGGATTGTCTCACACATAGATACATAGACTATGACATTGAGCAGTGGTGGCAGGATAGAGCTTGCCAGTTTTAGGGTGGAAAACTTTCATCCAATGTATATTTTACCTCAGTCGGTGAGGTGCATGGACACACTTTTCTATGCCTCCCACAAGCAGGTGAACACGAGAGATATATTCAAGCGTTGGGTGAAAGAGTTGTCAAGCTTCAGACAGGAACCCAATCATGTTTACAAGACAAAGTCTCTTAGGAAGGTATACTAGTTGTTGATCATCTTTGCATGTTGAATATATGATCAAGATAGAACAAATACCTTTCCTGAAGGTTGCGTAGTTGTATTGCACTAGTTGGTGAGTGATGCAGGGTCATTCAACTGGTTGAACATGATCCCTTCAATCGGTTCCCTCACCAAGGCTAGACCCAAGAACCAAGTCTGGCTAGAGATCGATGGGTACATGGACCAATTAAGGTGAGAGGCCACTATGGATGACTTGGAGCTAAGTGTACATAATATGCAGAAGTACATTGGTAGTCCTGTCAGGGTTAACATCATGTTGCACATGCTTGAGGATGATTTGGATACAGGTTCCAAGACCATATACTCGGATTCTATGGAGGCAAGAGTCTGATATCAAAAAGACACCATGAAGCAGTTTGGGGACATCATCAAATAGTACTAAGCTTGGAATCAGTACCTATCCAAGAAGCTCCAAGTGGACTTTGTCGAGTTCGCCTTTCCCCAAACTTCAGAGTCATATTGTTTTGTCTTGTTAGGGTGTCTCTAGCCTATTTTGTCTCACATGGGTACATATGGAAATGTAGTATTATTTGTAAATATGTTGTAAGTTAAATTCCAAGTGTCATTAGTGGAATTTGAAAGGTCATCATGTTATGTAATGAGTTATTTGTAAATAAGTTGAAGAGTCATGAGGGTAGTCAAAGAGTCACAAAGGGGGGGTGTCAATGGTCACCCCACCCTTTTTTATAAACAGAACCTCATAACTAATAGAACAATGTTTTGGGAGCCAATATTTTGGCTAGGCTTAGGCTTAGAAAGTGTGTTGGAGTATTGTGATGACCCTTGGATTCTACACAGCATAGAGAGTGTGCACTTCTTTGGAGGAGAAGGTGTTCTTGACTGTAATGTTCCACTATTGGGGCAAGTGGTTGTTAATGGTGTATGTATCGATGGAACTTTCACTTATAATAATAATAATAATATCAGAGTCAACATGCTTTCATGTATATGTTGTTATTGTAGTTAGACTATTCTAGTTTCTTTAGCAATGTATGTTGTTTAACTTACACATTTTCTTATGTATTATTTTGTATGCAATTTTATGAATATTGTTGAATGTGTGTTGTTGGATTAACCCGTCACTTTAATTTTTTGGCTATTCTGCATTTTAGCTTGTGATGTCATTTTTCTCGTGTGTTCGTTTCAAGATGCGTGTTATTACAGGATTCTAAGGGGCATAATTCCTTCTACACTTCGTATGTTAGAAACCACAATGCATCACACTTGATTCATCACAAGGTCACACACTTGCTTCAATCCAAAGTTATCATACTTATCTCTGCGCACTATCGTGGTCAAGATATTACATTACCACCCACTATTGGGTGTCCTACTCCCAGCGGTTTGAAGTCTAGTTGGGACTTCTTATTAGCGAGATGCCCTGAATGTTGGCGTGTCCAATGCCATCAACATGTCCCAATTGAAAGACAAGGGGTTACCAATAACCATGCCATTTTGTATGACAAGTAGTCTCTTATTCACATATAATAAAATACATTTTAATTTATTCTATTGTGTTGTCTAACGTTGCTATGAAATGTTGTACCACTGATTAAATATATGGATGATTAAATATTATAATGAATATATGTGAAATATGATGATATAACAAATTAATCCAAACATCATTTAAAAATGCACTAATCAAAATTTAATATATATGAATATTGTTATAAGATATATGCCATTTTTTCAATTAATAATGGATTTAAAAAATCACAATAGTTGCACTGTCACAGGTCGATGTTTTAAAAAAAGATAAAATGGATAGTGGGACATCGTATATTAATGTGCACCTTTCCAAATATGATTTTTTCAAAAACGATATTTACAATAATAGAAAATGGTATCCTAGTGTGTTTGTAAAATAAATACACACTGGGAATATATACATTTCATGCACCGGTGTGATTTTCCCTTAACACACAGATGCATTGTTACATTTAACACATCGGTGCATTAGATTATCTAAAAGTATCGGTACTGCAAGATATTTTTTTGACTGCCTTGGTGCATTTTGTGAAAAGTAAAACACTGGGGCTTTTGCAAATACATAAGCACTGAGAATTATACTTTTGAAGCATTGGTGTTGTTTATACAACTCATCAACACTGATGCATTGTTATGCATAACTACCTGGTGTGTTAGAGAAGATAAAAGCACTGGGGCTGAAAGATTTGTTTCCTTCCCAATTCCCTTCCTTAATTACTTCCCAGGCCATTTTTGGAAGACATAAGCACCAGGGCAGTATACTTTTCGGGCATCGGTGTTGTTTGCATTCAATGCCTCGGTGCATGGTATCATAGATTGTACAAGCCGGTGTTTTTTTATTACTAAAGCATTAGTGTTTTTATAAATTTAATGCACCTATGCTCCAAATGATTGTTTCAAGTCCTAATTATTTTATTTAAATTTATAACACTGGTGCTTTTATATTAGTAGTGCACCGATGTGCTACTAATTTTGTGTACAACATCTGCTAAAACATCTGACCGTCCAAGGGTTTTTAGTTGTGATGAAGTTTTTTCATAAAATCCACTAAATAATTCCTCTACCACAAATGGATGTTGCAGCAGAGATTTTTTCGACAATTTTTTCCAATTTCATAACACTAATAACCTCTATTATAACCTTCACCAGAAGGTATTTTCCTTGTAGTGTGATGGAAGGAGAAAGTGGGATGAGGGCAAAGGTGAGAGTTAGAGAATTGAAGGAGGCGGTTGTGAGTGCGTTGGAAGAAGGGGGAAGTTCATACAAAACCATGGCTATAGTAGTGTTTGAGTGGACAACAATTGCAGCGAACTCTGCACCAAACTCGAGAGCCATACTGCCTAAAACATGAACAAATTCTATATAGGAATTTTGTATGCCGATGAATTTTGTATGCCAATGAATTTTGTAAGCCAATAGTTATCATCAATTCAAATGTAACATCTTGTCTTGCATATTACAAAAGTTTTATTTCACTTAGATTATATTTGAAAAAGAAACAGAAAACATGTGAGGGAATAAATGTTTTACACCAAATAAAGGCGACTGATTGAGCGAATTGTGAATCCATGGCAAATCAACAGTGTTGTCCTATTTTTTCATATTTAATATTATTATTAGTTTTCCATTTTTATAGTATAGTTTCAAGTTTTATTTAATGTATATATATTTTGGAATAGTATTCATCATTCAAACTTTTGGAGTTGGGTAAATGTTCTAGATTCCCTCGATTCTTAGTTTCTTTTAGAATGATGATTTTTCATCCCCTGGTTTGGTTAGAGAAAACATGTTTTATATATGGTAATCTATGATATAATAATAGCACAATACATGTCACCAAATATTCAATGCTAGATTCATCAATAGGTCCACCTCATCATCAAACTAGATGTTGCCATGTGTCATCATCCAGTTTGGCCAATAGGGTTGATTAAGAATTGTGTATCTCTAACCTCATCTATCCATTGAGATGTTAAGAGTTCCATTGATTGGCTTGAAAGGTGCACACCCTTTAACAACATTAAATAATGCACACATTTTTGTTCCAAAGACTGTTGATTTCTTCGTAAACGGTAGATCCGCTCTAAACATGCACACTAGTTAACAAATTTAATATTTGGGTTTTTTCCTTTAACATTTGATCTCGCAATTAATATTGAAACTTCAATTATTCATAACTTCTCATCTGAGAGGAAATTTTATCAGTAGGATACACCCACAAGGGCTTCACTCAATGAACCTCTGACATAGCACATGCATTCGTGGCATACTAAACCATACCCTTAATTTGACTACATATTAGAAAATACTTCTAAAAAGAACTTTGTTTAACCCCCTACCAATACAAACCCAATACACCTTCCCAATTTAAAAAAAAACCTACTTTCACTAGATATTGTACGTATCCATTTTTTCATTAACATTATTTATACCCCTTTATATGTATATCCCTAGTACAGTGACAAGATGCCTCTCTTCTGACCTCACATACATTCTATAATGCACTTTTATTCTTTTCATATACATTGTATACGAATATTATTTCTCCCACAATGCAATTACTCAAACCACACTCAAGCACATCTCACTATGATTTGTGGCATTTAATGGTCTAAGGCACACAAAGATCAACCATGTTTTAAGATTATGTACATGTATATAAAATGACATATTAATTGATCTATATGATTATGAAAAATCAATTCATGAATATATATAAATACATTTTCACAAAATAAGGTGTTCAAGCACAAGTATAAACCCTCTAGATGAAAGACCAATATCTACAACCAAGGTTGGTGCCCCAAATCTCAAATCCATATAAAGCGATGGGTTATACCCCCATCACTCAACTAATCCTTCACTCATCATCTCTCTAGCAAGGGAACTTATTACAACCTATTTGGGTCTTTAGAGAGGAATAAAGAGAGAAACCTCCTTATGCGTTATTGCAATGTATATTTAAGAATCTTGCTATACTCATGTAGTCTTGGTGAATTATGATGGACATGAACAACCTCCCTTATAAGTAACAACCTTTTTTTTTGTAGTATTTAAAAATTACAAGCAATAGATAAGAGAAATTTGCTAATTTGTTTTGGAAAATATTGTATATACATACTATGGTAGAGGAACACTAAACTAAATGAAATATTATCTAGTCTCTACAATGATGTGATGTGCTCCTTTTTAAATTTTCAATAAGATAAATATTTTAGTTTACTTACCAAAAAAAAATTAATGGGGTCCAAGTTGCTAAGTCAAAAAATTATGTCGTATTCATAAGCATGTGTTCTTGATTAAGTATTGTATTTTATGTTGTGATTTTCCTAGTTCAATTATAAACCAATGCAAAAGATCTAGCACATATTGAATGTGCAATCACACTCCAACAAGATATAAAAATAAAATCTCTAGAAAATTCTAATGACAAATGGAATTCACATAGAGAACACCCTACTAGAAGTTACACTCAACCTTCAATTATTAACCTCCCTTCTTCAATCCTCTAGCATGGCTTATTCCTTATTCAATGTGAAATCTTGCTCTAATGTTGATTTATATATGATGTTACTATGGGCTATCCATCTCATAAACACACAAAAACCTATAGAAATTTTTGAGGTATAATTTTTTGATAGCAACATGTTGTAGAAGCTACAACCAGCGTTCAAAATTTTGGCTCACATGCAAATTTCAGAGCCTACTTTGGATCCTGCGATTGATCATCCTTGGTCATTTGTTGGTAAGATAATGACTTCAATCTCTCCTCCTTGATCCTAAATAGTTGTCCGCATTCTCATCTTTTTGCAGCATATGTCATTTTTTAGCATAGTGGTTGTTGTCCATCATGCAAAGGGAATGTTGTCTTTCTTCAAGGTAATTGTGTGTGTATGAGTGGTTGTCATCACATAGACATGTTTCACACTCACCTCACACACTCACACCAAGAAGGTTGTTTCATCAAGCAAATAATGTATTACATATTCTAGATGGTATACGTGTCTGTGTGCAATCACAGTCGATTCCTATCAATGTTTGCATATGTTTCATTGGTCCACACTTAGCCATTCTCCCAAGCAACCTAGCCTTATCCAGCTTCCCTGAAATATGCACTTTATTTTTGTAACCATCAAGCTTCCTCCCTTACCTGTTGAAACTCCGCAGTGCACAGAGACACCAACCTCCCTTGCCTGCTGCAACCTCACAGTTCACAGAGACACCAACCTCCCTTGCCTGCAGAAAACTCGTAGCCTGCAGAGGCCCCAACCAACAATGCTCTCCAGAAATGTGCAGAGCTTCCCAGTAGCACTGCACTCAGAAATTATGTAGAGGTGTCCTCCCAGGACCCTTGTCTCATAGCAGTGCTTTGAGCCTCAAAACTACATAGAGTTGTCCAAGTTCTCTTGTTGGCCTTGCATGCATAAATTGCGCAGACGGGCCTCCCAGGGCCTCATCTTGGCAGCAACCACTTTCCGCTGAAATTTTATAGACCTACCTCTTAGTGACTACAGGAAAAGGTGACATGCTGAAATCGCTTCCAAGGAGTTGAGGAGAAGGTCCAAGGAATCGAGTAATGGGAAAGATCAGGATGACATGCAAACTCCGTCAGATGCATCATCATCTTGAGGGTAAGTATGGTAGGTATGGAACATATTTAGAAGTAGACCTCTTAGTTGATTTTGTAGGAATTCTTGTCATTATCATATCATCTAGTCCTGAGTAACATGCATGTGCGCAAACGCGAAAAGTCACTTTATGTGTTGCTTCTACATGTCGTGCTTCTTTTCACTTGTTCGACCAACTGTCATCTTCGGCATGTTGATTGCTATGTCATGCTTGCGACCATGTTCTCATCATGCTCAAGGTCTTTGCTTCGTGTGTACATGTTGTGTTCGCTATTAAAGCATCTGTTGCGCTCACACATGAAGTTGTATGCACTGTCACGCAAGAGTAGTCGCCGTCGTTTAATGATCTATCAAAAGCGTCACACTTCTCACTCGTACCGCCAGTCAGTCATGTTGAATATGTGTGTCTTGATGGTTTAAGTTGTCTTGTCGCCAAGCTATGTGAGTGTGTTTGCAAGGTTGCGTATGCACATTTTCACTCAGTCACACACTTAGTCATTTTGCTGAAGTTCTAGCAACCAGATAACCCTCTAATAGTTGGACCTTGACCCCGCCATCGACTTGACTGAATGTCACCCAGAATAGTGCAGAACTACCCAACAAGCCATTTCAAGCTGCACTACCCGCAGTTTGATCAATCAACCCTCCTGCTGGTCAACCAGAGAGTTTGACCTGACAGTCACCCTAGGACTAACTCCCCAAAAAAATTGTGCAGAGGATGTAGACCATGCCTACTCCATTGACTAAGAAAATTGTGTAGGCAGGCTAGACAGACACCTAGTGCTCGTCCTTGTCTCCCTCAGAAAATTGTGCAATTTTCCCAGTCAGCTAGTCGGCTGCTCACACAAAAAACTGCACATATTTCATGAGCAAGCCCTCTATTTCCTAGTAGTCTGTTGGGCTTAGAAACTCCACAGAGGTGATCAGCATGCTAGCCTCCCAGTATTAGTGCATTTTTTCCCGCCAATAGCCCACTACCAGTTCCCTCCAAGAATTGCATAGTTTTTGCTGCCAAGCTCCCAGCAGCTTGCTGCCAGTTCCCTCTAGGAATTGCACAATTTTTTCTTCCAAGCTCCCGCCGCCCGCTCCTTCCAGAAATTGGTAGATTTTGTCTGCCCAGTCTTCCTACAGCCTATCCTACTCCTCCCAAAATTTGAATAGATTTTTCCTCCACCCGAGTCAGACCCCGCGGACAGTCACTATCGATCCAGATTGCCTGTCACCATCTCCTAGTGACTTCTGTGTAGTTTTCAACAGAAGTACTCAGAGCCTCCATACTAGCTCGAAGATTTCCTTGGGAATTTTCGTAAGCATGTCTTCTCTCCCAGTCCTCTACATTTGAAACGATCATGCATCATGGTAGACTAGGAGGTTTATGGATTTGATGTCATCTTGTCATGAGTGACTGCAGATATAGGTACACAAATAAACATGGCGCGACGACGGATGGGATGAACAATGGGAGTACATGTAAAAGGACATGTTCATAGATGGATCAAAAAAATATGCATGCAAAGATGTGTGTTCGTGAATGGACGATCATGCAAAGATGTGTTCGCGAATGGACGAATGGATGAACATGCGAAGATGTGTTCGTAGACGGACAGACGGATGAACATGTACTTTGCCGAACAGGCAAACCTGTCAAGCATACCAACATAAAAGCAAGGAGAAACATGCGAATGCAGCATCAAGCAAGCCCAACGAACATCGAAGACTCCACACATATTTCCATGCAGAGGTGAAGCTGTGACACACCATGAGGACATCCATCACCTAGAAATATAGCTCGACATGCACACCCGTAGCAGAATGGATGTACCAACACTGTCATGTCGATTCTTGTCATGAGTCATGTCATCAACATCTCTAGTGTGGGCCATACTATCAATCAATGTAATGTAGCGTGGAAGTCCAAGAAACCCACTTGTCATATGAAGAGTCATGTAAAGTTAAAAGGTTTTGGAAGTCAAACAGTTATAGGGGAAGTCAAACATCCATAAGGGTTAGTTTCACCCTTGGTTATAAATACCCTCTCATTTGTACATGCAAAGGACTTTTCACCTTGGCTCCTCCCACATAGCCCTGAGAGTCTGTAATATTTTCTTTGAGTAAGTAGTGGCTCCAACGCCCCGCCCACGGGTTAGTGATGTATGGTGTATCGATGTGTCTTGGAACTTTCACTTAATTCAAAGGCCTACTAACAGGCCAACACATTTTAACACGTGTTGTAACTATTTGCAATATCCGTCTTGAACACTTGTAATGGATGGTTATTTAACATGTGTTTAACACTTGGATTCATTCAATTGTTCTAATACATATATACTAATGAAAATGTGTTGTATAAGATGTTAACGTTGTCTTGCCCATGTTGGTCACCTCCTAGACATGAGACAGAACCTTTCACATAAACTTTGTATAACGATTGTCGCACTTGCGCAGATTTCCTGCTAAGTATTGTACGTGCTATCTTTCCTTATTATTTTGTGCCTGCCACATCCATGTGGATTCCTCCGCCAGAAGCTGCGCATGTCTTGTTGTGTTGTGTGTTCCTAACAGAGTTGGGTTTCCCCCAATCAGACTTGGGACTCACTCCCACACTTCCTCTCTCTGCTGAAAGAACCTTGACACAAGTAACACTATCAATCACCAGGAACATGAACCTCACTACTTGAAGACAAAGCAGAACACTCTCTCGTGCTAACAAGAAAGAGCTAAGGCAAACATTTAAAATAATGGCGACTAGGCCATAATACTGGATGGGACTCCCACACAAAATGAAGTGAGGTCTAGTTGGGACTTCATACCTAGGTGATCCTTTGAATGTTGGCAGGTCCAACACCGTCAACATTTCTGGCGTTAGAAGGTGGGATAGATAACAAGCTGAGCTCGTACATCTGGGTTGAATCTCTTACCCATGAATCATACATAATTCGTGCTCCCGGGGTGTTTATCTCATTTCTCCTAAATCATCTATCAATCCCCGATGAGCTTCTTGATCACTTATCCTTGTTAAAATTTGATGGTCAGGACAGAACGTTCATAACCGAGCACATTTATGATTTTCTTCATTTCTGTGAATCTTGTGAAATCGATAGTGATGAGCGTGTTTGCGTACTCTTCTTCCTCACCCTTGAAGGTCATGCTAATAGGTGGTGTCATACCTTTCCACTTGCTTCTGTCCATTCCCTTCTCACTTTCCTCAAGGAGCTCCATCAAGCCTTCGATGAGTGTGACCACCAAGATTTCTATGGAAGAATCTCTCATTTAAGAATGAAGCCTGGCAAATTAGTTGAGGACTTTGCTACCTACTTCCTTCACCTTTTTCATGAAATTCCTAAATGGTTTGTGGACCTTGAATTCATGAGCCAAGAGTTCAAACACTTGGTTCATGTCTCCCAAAATGGTGAACCCCCTTATTTCCCTTCTTCCTCGACTCTTGCAGATCACGAGACACCTCATGTCCCGAAGAGGGTTCCCTCCCATAGTGACCGCAAAGCTAAGAAATCTGCGTAGTGGGTATCCCTGCGTAGTGGTTGCAAAGCTAAGAAATTTGCATAGCATGTTCCCAACCCATCTGCTCGGCTGTCTGCCACCCGAACGGAGGAAATTCCAGAATGGTTAATAAAGCCTATGGAAAAAACTCATCCCTCCATTCCACATGAGGAAATCATTGTTCATAACCCAAGTCTTGAGTCTAATATACATCTCTACCATCCTCCATTATCTACAGGCGATAAATCCTCGCACCATGACTCACTTGAGAGATATACTTCACAAGCTAGCTGTGAAAACTATATTGATTCTCGAGCTGTTGGCTCAAGTTGCAGTCATGTGCAAGGCAGTCTCATTATACAAGCGAAGGAGTAGGCCAATGAAGACACAATCAATTCCTCTTAAAACATTGATCTTCCACTCTTGATCGATTATCAATCGACGAATCTTGGTGAAACATCATGCATAATAAATTCTTTCAATCAACCTCTAGTCTTGGGCTATCATTGCTCCCATGCTTCCGTATGTTGTGATGAACGTCGAAGCACATCATATGATCTATTGTCACCTCATGTACACTCTAACTCAAATTCGGAATGTGCATTGGTCAAAGCAGACATCCATATTGAAGGTTCCTCTGCACCCCACTTGCCTATGTGTCCTATCATTCACAGTGCATCAACATGCATTAGAGATATTCCGCGTTCTCTTTCTTCTTCATTTTATGATTTATCTCCTCGATCGGAACAATGAAATGAGGTTTTCCATGATGAAACTAGTCTTAACACACAGGATTGTTCCCACTTGTCATCATCTTGTGTGGTGCATGAAGACAGCTCGTCAAGTCATCTTGTTGAAAATTTTGATGAAGCCTGTGACAGAGATGGTTGTCATCCTAAGAGAAGTTTTGAAATCAGTAAAAACAGCCATCCTCAAGCCATGCATGATATGGTTCACATCTCAAAATTCAATTTTTCAATTCTGGAAAGTTCCGGGATGTGCCAGGGAGTTAAGTCACTTATACGCCCATTAATGGTTATGCCAGAACCTCGCGACTCTAGTAAGCTATTCAAACCAAATCATATATAATTTCTCATGCACAATAAATCTATCTACATGGCTGCACTTGACATGGATCCCCATGTCAAGAATATTTACTGTTCTTGGTGTGATATTTCAAAATTTCAAATTTTCGCTAATGATCGAATCCACGCATCTGTTACAGCATGTCCGTCTTCATGCACCTCTCTTACATCCAATTCGGGTTGGGAGTGTTTGTCCCTCATGCAATCATGGGATAACGAAGTTGATCATCTCAAAGACTATATTTATCCAGAATCATACTTATCGGATGTTCTCTCTCGTAATCAGTTCCTTGGTCTTTTTGCAAAATCTTCACGTCAAATATGCCCACTCATCACACCAGCAATCTCCCTATGTGATGACGAGCGCACAACCTATCGCCTGAATAAAGTTACTCTCATTTCACCACACCCCAACTAGTTTCACACATTCACAAAGCTGGCATCCTTTCTACATTTCTGTGATGACCACGATGCCTCCACACTTTTTCACTAGTTATAGGTGGGTGTTCTATCATGTCTAGCATACAACGAACTTGGTTCCCTCATTCAGACCGTTCGCACGATTGTTCAAAAATTTTCTTTGTTCATGTCAAACTGGGAATATGGCATCTCGACTGACTGCTCTAATTTTTCTTCTATCTTGGGTGGTTTTCATGCAGTTTATCATTTTCCCAACATTACATCCAATGAAAGTCGCTTCACACACTATGATATTCACCATGTAACATGTTTATTCTTAGACTTTTGTCAAGCAAGTGAGGCACTTCACCCTGCGCTGATGGCTATGGAAGACCCTCACTGTCTTGACATGACTGATGAGAATGAAAAGATCTATCTATCCGTATCAGTTTCCCATCATGATCCCCTCTCTCGAATAAAGAATCCATCTTCTCAAAGATCACGAATCTTTCAAAATAGCCAGCACAAATTTTATGATCCAATCGCTGAATGGTTGTAACAATCTTTCTTGGCGAGTCGTGTTGCAGGTAACAAGCTTCAGTCCTTCCTCACACTCGCTAAGAAACTTGGTGAAGAACAACACACACTTGTAAGGGGCCTTTGAGGATTGTTGAAAAATAGTAATCAAGGAAGAGGTAAGAATGTGTGTTAGGTGCTTGTGACACATTCTTCTGCCCATAGGCGAGACCTTCTCTCTCGGGTGCAAGTTTGTCAAGTTTTTTCATTTTCTGTTGCATACTATTTTTTAGCTTTTTTAATCGCTCATATCTTTGTGACTGCATGTCGGGTATGCCTAAGGTGGCTTCACTGGAAATTTCATTTCACGTAACCCCGAACATTTAATGTAGGAGTAGGAGTAGTGTTTTCTTTTTCTCTTGTCTTTGCTTTGTGGTTTGCATGTTTGTTTGCTTGCTGACTTGGTTGCTTTGCTTGCTTGTTGTTGTTTTCACTTTTTTTTTCTTTTCTTACTATTTTTGTTTTCATTTTGTTTGGTTTGCTTAATACCCTGCTATTTTTTTTTTCTTTTTTTCTTTTTTTTCTGGAAATAAGTGCAACCATCTACTGATTTCTGGCATTTGAATGAGTGTGTGGCTGAGATATGAAGAGACTTGCGACACTGCAGCACTTGGCTAGTCTTGTGTTCATCTTCTCTGTGATTGGTTATAATCATCAGTTGATGAAGTCTTGATACAAGATATGAGCCATCTGCAAGGGGAATTTTGGTCCAACCATGAACCCGTGTCCACACTGGGAAGCCCCATGCCTATACTCAACCTTCTGCTCTATGTGTTCAAGCTCATCCAACTAGTACAAACGGAGAAGGGGAAATATAAACGAGCAAACCTATGTCATAGGTCTTACATGCCTCTATGAAGGAACAACATCTTCTACTCTTAATAAGGCAGGATCCATCTTCCACCGCAAAAATAAATAACTTCCTATGCATAGTCCTCTTAAAAAATACAAAGGTGAAGGAAGAGAAAGGCTTCCTGCGCAGAGAGGTGAAGCATGCAACTCCATCGGGGTACTGACTAGGCTCGTTGGTAGTGGAGCAATGCGTGTGTTCCTACATGACTCCATCGGGGTACTGCCTAGGCCTACTGGCAGTTGAGAAATACCAGAGATGAGAACTTACACTGTGAAAATCTTTAACTCCCGAGAAAAACTATCCTTCCTCATTTCGAAACACTATGATCAAGCTGAACTTTTGTTGTGTTTGACTGAGTTGGAAAAAGGTGAACCATGTCTATCCATGAGGTAAGTGGCAAAGCCGAAGTAACCCGCACAACGATTCAATACTCCCCAAAATATCAAGGCCCTGTGTTGTCAATGAACCAAAACAGAGAAGCTGGATTTCTACTAGTGTGTGGCCAAGTGTTGTAGCGACTACAACCACCCTCCAAAATTTTGGCTTACATGAAAATTTTAGAGCCTACTTTGGATCATGCGATCGATCATCCTTGGTCATTTGTTGGTAAGCTGATGATTTCGAGCTCCCCTCTTTGATCCTAAAGAGTAGTCTGCGTTCTCATCATTTTGCAGCATGTCATTTTCGGGCATAGCGGTTGTTGTCCACCATGCAAAGGGAATGTTGTCTTGCTTCAATGGAATTATGTGTGTATGAGTGGTTATCATCACAGAGAAATGTTTCACACTCACCTCACGCACTCATGTCATGAAGGTTTTTCCATCAAGAAAAGTATGTATTACATATTCTGGATGGTCTACATGTTCGTGTACGATCACAGTCGAGTCCTATCAATGTTTTCATATGTTTCACTGATCTCACACTAAGATATTTTCCCAAGAAACCTAGCATCATCTAGCTTCCCGGAACTATGCGATTTGTTTTTAAAACCATTAAACTTCCTCCCTTTCATGTTAAAACCCCACACTCTGCAGAGACACCAACCTCCCTTTCCTACTGAAACCCCACAGTGCACAGAGACACGAACCTCCCTTGCCCGCTGAAACCCCACAGCTCGTAGAGGCCCCAGCCAACATTGCTCTCCAGAAATGCACAGAGAAGACTAGTAGCACTACACTCAGAAATTGCATAGAGGTGTCCTCCCGGGACTCCTGTCCCACAATAGTACTTTGAGCCTCAAAACTGCGTAGTGTTTTCCAAGTTGTCTTGTTGGCCTTGCATGCAGAAATTATGCAGATGGGGCTCCCAGGGCCTCATCTTAGCAGCAGCCATTATTTGCTGAAATTGTGCAGACCTACCTCTTAGTGACTACAGGAAAATGTGACATGCTAAAATCACTTCCAAGGAGTTGAGGAGAAGGACCAAGGAACCGAGTAATGGGAAAGATCAGGACCACATGAAAACTCCAAACAAGGCATGATCATCTTGAGGGTAAGTATGGTAAGTACAGAACACATTTTGATGTACACCTCTTAGTTGATTTTACAGGACTACTTGTCATTATCATATCATCCTATCCTCAGTAACATGCATGTGCGCAAATGTGAAAAGTCACTTTATGTGTTACTTCTACATGTCGTGCTTCTTTTTACTTGTTCGACCAACTGTTGGCTTCTACACGTTGATTGCTATGTCATTCTTGCGACCATGTTGTGGTCATGCACAAGGTCTTCGCTTCATGTGTACATGTTGTGTTCGCTATGAAAGCATTTGTCACACTCACACATGAAGTTGTATGCACTGTCACGCAAGCATCATCGCGGTCACTCAATGGTCTATCACTAGCATCGTGCTTGTCACTTGCACCATCAGCCAGTCATGTTGAACATGTGTGTCTTGATGGTTTGAGGCATCTTGTCGTCAAGTCATCGGAGTGTGTTTTCAAGTTCGCATATGCACATGTTCACTCACTCACACACTTAGTCATTTTGTTGAAGTTCTGATGTCCATATCACTCTCTAACTGTCGGACCTTCACCCCTCCATCGACTCAACCGACTGCCACCCAGAACAACACAGAAGTACCTACCAAGCCATTTCAAGCTTTGTTTCCATCAAGTTGATCAATCAACCCTCCTATTGGTCAACTGGAGAGGTTGACCGAGCAGTCACCCCGGGACTGACTCCACTCAAAAATTG
This sequence comes from Pinus tabuliformis, assembly GCA_031772625.1. Taxonomy (NCBI): domain Eukaryota; kingdom Viridiplantae; phylum Streptophyta; class Pinopsida; order Pinales; family Pinaceae; genus Pinus; species Pinus tabuliformis. Next base: position 231,162,707 of record CM062815.1, read on the forward strand.
CGCAGAGGCTATAGACCATGCCCACTCCATTGATGGAGAGAATTGCGCAGACAGGCCAGACAGATAGCTAGTGCCCATCCATATCTCCCTTAGAGAATTGTATAGTTTTCGAAGTCGGCCCACCAGTCAGTCGACCAATTGTTCACCCGAAAAACTACGTACATTTCATGAGCAAGCCCTTTTCTACCCAACAATCCGCTCAGCTAAGAAACTGCGTAGAGGTGATCAGCGAGCCAACCTCCCAACATCAGTGCAATTTTTCCCTCTAGTAGTGATCCAGGTGGATATTGGTGGCCACCCACCTATCCCTCTTGGACCCCCACAACTGTCTCTTTCAGTTTTTCAGTTTCCTTAATTGTAGCACAATTTACTATTTTAGCAGTTTTTCGTGTCCTAAACTTCTAAAGCCATTTTGAGGCCCTAAACGACATTTTTTTCGAAATGTACTCCCCATGACTTTTTCAAAGTGAATTTTTTCATCGTATTCCTCGGAGAGATATTTCCAACAGGGTATCATGCGCATCAAATGAAGATAATATGACCAAGTCATGACCCCAGGAAGTTGGCTACCCAACTAACCCCAATGGGGCCCATAAACTCTTGGTGTTACATCTCCTCGGGTTAGGGTTTTGATTGTTTAGGATTTTCTCTTATTGTTCAATAATAAAAAGGCCCTTAAGCCTCATTCTAACACAATGCAGAGGCATGTAGCCACCACATCTCTCGTCAGAGATAAGCTACCATCGCCCGAGCTAGTCTTATTTCCATTTCTGTTTGTAAGCATATTTCATTATTTGATATTAATCAAATGAAGTATTATTTCTGTTGCATCTATTTATTTATGGCTATTTATGTACTTTATTGCATTCCTGTATAAATCTGGATCATTGGTATTAGAGCGGTCTGATCTTTCTCTATTTTTCTTTGCTTGTCCCCAACGAGGTCGAGATATAAGGAGTTAGGGCTTGAACTAGTCGAACCCTTGCAAATCTCAGTGGCCTCCTGTGGTGGAAGAAGAGAAAGATGAGGGGGTTGGAGATCCTATCAAAATCTTACTCGAAGAAGCCCTCGAGTGACAAAGGAACGCGATGATGGACAAATTTTCCTGGATCCTTTAGTGGCTACCCAAGGGCGACGCAACTACTTCTAGCAGCTACTCTAGAAATGCCACACCCTTTAAGGTACAAGTTAACATTGAAATCCCCATATTCGAGGGTCAAATAGATGCATATGCCGTAGATAAATGGTTAAATATACTAGAATGGTATTTTTCTATTCATGATTTTTCCAGCCGGGAAAATATTACTTTCTCTCTTCTCAAAGCCTCCCCCCACGTCAAGGACTGGTGGGAAACCTACTGCGAGCAGAAGGATGAAAGTACGACCTCACTGTTTTCAGTCACACCCACCTGGAATTCATTCCAGGATGCCATCAAGGAGTATTACTACCCTGTCGAAAGCTATGAGGATAAATACATAAAATGGACCACGCTGCAGTAGGGAAGGGACCAAGATGTGTCGAAGTTTACCAATATATTTCATACCCTTCGCACAAAGTTGGCTATTAAGGATTCTGAGCAGAATTTGGTACTCAAATACTACAGCTTCTTACACAGGTACATCTAGGATGAGATGAATTCCTGAACATCTCCTCACTCAGCACGACATACCAATACGTCATCAAGATCAAGCAGAAGTTTAAACAAAAGACGCGAGGCTTTGGATCTGTGAATCTAAAGAACAAAGGACAAAGCCAAGGCGGGGTGACCCAAGACAACCCATCAAATCCACAAGAAAAGAAAAACATCACGAAGTAAAATAAGGACACAGGAAAGTGGTGTGAGTTCCACAAGAGCTCCACTGATGGCACGATTGAGTGTCAAACCAATCAGTCGCTGGTGGTCGAGTTGAAGGCTTCAGAATCAAATGCATGTTCCGACCCCGAGTCAGAACCCAAAAAGAAGAATGACAAAGGGAAGTAGATCATTGACATGGATCCCAGTGCCACTGTTGCTACCACCAAGATCTAGAAGAATGAGCCCGAAGATCCAGAGGAGGGGGAGTGTCTTTTCCACTCATAGATGTGGGTGAAGGGTTCACCGCTGCAATTCATTGTTGACAGTGGGAGCCAAAGGAACCTCATTTCAGAAAAGGTCATGAAATGGCTAGGACTACCAACCATACCACGTCCGCAACCATAAAAAATTGGGTGGCTTCACTAAGGACGAGATCTCCAAGTCCACTAGCAGTGCCGCCTTCCCTATATCATCAAGCCCTTCATAGATGAGGTATTGTGTGATGTTGCACCTCTGGATGTTTGTGATGTATTATTAGGCCAACCATACTTGTGGAAGTGACATGGTATGTATGATTCAAGGCCTCACGCTATCATTATTTATTTTTGTAATACATTATACAGGATACTGGAGGTAGCCCCACCTACTGACACTTCTTTGATCTCTACTAAGAAATGTAGTAAGATCATCTCCCAGACTAGGAAATTTATTTTATTTTTGGTTCACTCTCAAAGTAAGCGGAAGATAGTAGCCACATCCATGGCCCTTGGGAAGGGTTCCTCCACGCAGCAGAAGCAGGTGGAGATGATCATGAAAGGATACAGGGACATATTCTCCTCACAGATAGCGGTACCATTACACTGTCAAGTCAAGCATTCAATCGATTTGACTCCCGGAGCACCTCTACCCAACGGGTCGATATATCTCCAGTCCATTTTGGAAAATTCCAAGTACAAACAGTGATATGATCAACATCATGTGTCACACAAGTTTCAGGTGGGTGACAAAGTTTGGTTGCATTTGGAGAAAGAATGCCTTACTAGAGCCCATAGGAAGCTCAAATGTAGGAAACAATTATTTGGAGCACAACATTGCCCCATTCCTTGGCTTGTACCGAGTGTTCAATGTGGACTGCCCTTGACCATGCTTCCCAGCATTACTGGACACATCAGAGATTGTAGAATAGCTCACTAGGGACCAAGTTCAGCAAAAGTTTCCCCATCTCGTGGAGGCACTCAACACAATGGGGACCATTGCTTCCTAAGGGAGGAGGAATGATCTAGGTGGATATTGGTGGCCACCCACCTATCCCACTTGGATCCCCACAACTGTCTCTTTCAGTTTTTTAGTTTCCTTAATTGTAGCACATTTTACTATTTTTAGCAGTTTTTCGGGTCCTAAAATTTTGGAGCCATTTTGAGGCCCTAAACGATGTTTTCTTGGCAATTTACCACAAAATTATGTTTCTAAGACAATTTTTTTGTCGTAGTCCTCAGAGAGATATTTCTAACGAGGTATCATGCATGTCAAACGGAGATAATATGACCAAGTCACAACCCCGGGAAGTTGGCTGCCCAACTAACCCCAACAGGGCCCATAAACTCTTGATGTTACATCTCCTCGGGTCATGGTTTTGGTTGTTTAGGGTTTTGTCTTATTGTTAAATAATAAAAAGGCCCTTGAGCCTCATTGTAACATAGTGCAGAGGTGTTACATGGAATTTGCATCTACGGATAAACACATCTTCCCTAGGTGGGTGACTACACCTAGAACAACAGAATGAAAGTAGTTTAACCTTTTCCTATAGAAGATAGATGAGATGGAAGTGCTTACTTGTTGCCTTTTTCTTCCTAAATATCTTTTGAATCGCTTCCGTCACTCCCACTTGAACTAAATCCACTCAAAAGGTATTTGCATCAAGAGAAACAGAAACAAGAAATGATCAAATCATACATGAACTATCAACTATAAAACAATGGAATCGAATACATTGAAACACATAATGATCATAGATATGAACAATCATATGAGAAAAGGAATAAGCTCTTTATTAATGTAGAAGGAAGTGTATCACCTAATATAGTTCGATCTTGTGCCAGTCCTCCAGCTTCAGTCCAATCCTTGCCACATCAAAAGCTCAACACTCCAGCAGCATAACATTGCTTAACATAAACTTAATCCTCAAACCAACAGAATTGCCCTACAAACTTCAGATGCTAGGTCCTTGATCACTATGATGAGTGCTCAATTTATAGGGAATGGAGGTGGTTTTGTCATAAATGAGGGTATTGGATGGCCTTCCAAACATGGAGTTAGTTTCCATGGAGCAAGGGATGAGAAGATAGGAGGTTAATGGATCCTTAGCCTATCCAATTTCGAGCTCATAGGAGGAGATATGAGATGGGAACCTTCTATAATCATCTAGAATGAAGGAATATTCCCAGAACCCTATGCAAATTTTGCTCAATCTCGCCTAGCGCAGGCTAAAGAGGGCCTAAGTGCACTGCAGTGCAGGCCACAGTGGGCCTGCCTACTCTGCAACGCATTATCTCAAGGCTTAGGTTGTGCTAGTGCCCCAAGAAGGCAATTTAGGAAGGATTCAAGCCATGAAACTTTCATAGAAGGAGGCATTCAATGAGTTGACTTCTCTAGGGCATGTAACAACTGAATTAGGGTTTGACAAGCCATAAAAGTACTGATCTGATTGTCAGGAGTGATGTGCCCAAATAGACTTCTAAGAGTTGTCCCCTAAAGCATGAAGTCAAAAATGATAATGTCGAGTGATATGCTTTACGATGTGATGGAGAGGAACTGAAGTGGATGGTGACCTGCATCGATTACAATACATAACATCATGATATTTGATTTTTTCATTAATTGTTGAGGGAAGGCATACCCATTATCAACATATGAACTTTCATTAAATGAACATAGATAATCGTCTATAAATATAGACCCATGATGGGATGACCATCAGTGTAAAGCCATCATACAGATGATTTAGTACTCTCCTGAAATTGTAGCCCAGATGGATGAAACTAGTTCTGAGGTCTTCTATCTCGTCCAATCGTTCACTCAAGTATGAGTCTAACCATGTGAATATGTGATCTGAAGTCGAACATGGGAAGACACCGTCTGATTACCAGCCGATGATGTAAGTCGTTAACAGATGCGAGAGAGATCATTGATAATGATAATCATTCTCAAGGTACTACAGTACATTCTACATGGTGTGAATAGATGTTTTGATGTCAAACACCATACAAAGTCTTTTGGTCAAAGTTAAATGATGTCAACCTGTCACCGAAAGTGAGAAACTTGCCATTGATGTATGCAAGTCTCAAGGTATTGGAAGGGTGTTTCTAGGTCAACTTCTTGGATGATGCGTTGATGTCGACAAGAAGCAACTCGTCGCAAGAGGGCCTTGATGTATCCCACATCAATGACACGAAACAAGTGTAATGATTTTGGAGACGGAATGCGACTAACGACACAAGGTTCAAGAATGGAGGTCATGAAAATGAAGGTTTATGAGTATTGCAAAGGATGAGTTTTACTGAATGACTTCTCTTGAACATGTTGGCAACACTGAATGAACTAGAAGCATTGACCCAAAGCTAAAGTGATGGATGGTGTGATAGACCATAGGTATGATAACCATCAAGAAGATAACCCAACCCAAATAGTCACCGAGATGAAGTGAAACTGTCATGTTCAAGAGCAACTTGCTACCATAACGTGATTTATCCCTTTTCCCATTTTCCCCAGTCATTTCTGACCAATACCTCTTTATTTTTTTTAACAAGCTTGAGGAGGATAACATATGCTTGTAGTATAATTCCACCCTTCGGGTGAATCCATCACTATGTGATGTTTTAACAAGCCTAGCGAAGGTGAAACTTGGTCTTGTCATGATGGAAAAGTTTGTCGCTATTTGATGTTTTAACGAGTTTAACAATAATGAGAACTCAGTCCTTTTCATGATTAGAGAGTCTGAAAAGGGACAAAAAGAAAACTCCGCAAGTTCTTTTTCGTAAGTTTGTCTCTTAGGTCTAAAAAAACGTCAAATAATACAAGAGAGAACATATTGACCATGTTCGATCAACATATTCCTTTTTCATAAATAATCTATCTCAGTCCGGAAAAAGGTTAAACTTATACTGAGTAGATGTCATTTCCAATCCATTAACAAGTTGAAAAGGACAAGCGCTCAACAATCTGTTCATATTTATAGAGCCTGAAAAGAGCTTAAAGATGACTCCACTTAGAGGAATGAGTGGTGTCTAGGATAACAACTGGTTCCAATGATGTTGGAACTTATCAAAACATGTTGATTTATGTGAAGAGGCTAGCTAATAATACCACTCATTGTAACTATTCCTCAAAAAGGGTAAAACAACCAAACGAAAGTGTATGATCAGCCAAGAAGATAGTGATGATGGAAGGAGAAAAATCAAGGCTCATCTGACAGAAGAGGCTAATCGAATGAAAATCAGGAGGGTTAAAATGGTCATTTTTACATAGGCTTGAACCATAGGGAACTATGCTTGGATTCAGTTTCATGTTTACACAAGCTTGAAATGAAAAACTATGCTTGGAGTTGGTTTACATGCCCCCAGTATGATGACTCAGTTCTAGGTGCATGCCCACCAAGCTTCATTGCATTCACCTAAGTAGACTACTCGTGGCTATCAGGTGGATGGAATGAAGGTTCATTGACGAGATCATGTGAAAGACTTGTCTGGGATTTTATGAGATCTAATCAAAGACTCGAATTGGAACTTTGCTCCAGGGGACCTTGTTTCATTTTTTAATGAGCTTGACACAATACAAGGAACTCTGCTCAGATTCCTTGTTTCATTTTTTAACGAGCTTGACACAAGACAAGGAACTATGCTCAAATTCCTTATTTCATTTTTTAACGAGCTTGACACAAGACAAGGAATTATGCTGTGGGACCTGTTTCATTTTTTAATGAGGTTGACACAAGACCAGAAACGATCCTTATACCCTTTGTTTCATCTTTTAACAAGGTTGACACATGACCAGGAACTATCCTCATATTACTTGTTCATGACCCATAAGAGGTCATGACTTCCAAGAGGTTCTCATCATATGGGAGAAAAATGCTTGAAGGGATACGTAGCAAGGAATCCATTAGAGAGATCTGGTTCCAATGCCCCCAGTACATAATGCACAACATCATGGAATTGATTGTCAGTTGATGTAGGCATGGAATGGGTTGCCACATAATTGACCATTGGCAGGGAAGATACCATTAGGACAAAAGGACCATTTAGGGAAGATGGTTGACTAGAAGCCATATTTGGACCAGTAAATGAAAGCTGGTCAATGGTGACAATTCTACCTTCATACGGGAAACACATCACTCAAAAGAGCATTGAAACAATAGCTCCCATGTCATAAACATAGTCGCACCCAAGAAGTAAATTGTAATCTAAAGGTCCTGGGACTACCATCACATTGAGATAAACAAATTTTCCTCCCAAAGTAATAGGCAACTAAGGAAGGATCCCTAATGGTTGAATGGTTCCTCTGTTAAATGCCAACAGATTCTAGGTAACAGGCACAAGTGGTGGGGAACTGAGCGCTTACTAAGCAGTGGAGGAAAGGATACTCATAGATGAACCTTCATCTATAATAGTGCCAGATACAATCATATTATAAACCTGTACTATGATCTGGAAAGGCACATAAGAAGGAAGACGACATCTTGCTAGTCGATTCCAATCAAAGGAAGTCACTAGACTACTTGGAGGGGGTACCATAAGAACAGTAGAATTACCCCCTTGTGTTACGAGAATGGGAGGATTTTCCTCCTGTGTTGACGGAATAGGAGGGTTACCTCCAAATTCATTGGAATCTAAAGAAATGAAAAGAACCTGAGTGGTATCATACTCACTCTCTACGGGAAATGTATGATTAACTAATGGTGAAATCGGGTCAACTGTTTCCTCGACCTATGATTGGTCAGGTATAGACTCATGGGATTTACATTCAGAGAGAGTGGGTTTGACCAACGGTTGATTTGGGTTAGTCACTTCATCAACTAGTGAAGGATTAAGGGAGAGTCTCCTGTAACCGGATGGAAGTCGCTCTAGAGAAGCAGGACGATTATGCAACACTTTTTGGGCTTCATCCAGATAGGGACAAAGGTGAATGGGGTGATTCCCTTCACATAACCTACAGGGAAACTTAACTTTACCCTTCTTTCCATGAACTTTACTACCACTAGTTGATGGTGTGTCACCAACATGATCTCCAAAAGTTGATGACACAGGATGATATGAACGAGAAGACCATTCTTCTAAGATCTAAAGAATACCAGAACAATTTCGAAGAAGATGGTCTCCCATACAAAGTTTGCAAGGATATCAAAGTTTATGAGGCTTATCAGATGGTTTCTCATCAGAAGTTGCATTCTAAGAAATGGTTGCTTAGTTGCCCCCTGTTGAATTTTCTTCTTATTCTTCTTCTTCCCTTTCTTCTTCTTCTTATCCACTAGGTTACCAGTGTCAATTATTTCACTAGGCAAAGAGGAAGAAGGGGAGGAAGAAACAATTGATGAAGAAGCAAAGGGTCAACTTTAGTATCAATTGGAGGTTGATTTTGTCAAGTTGTAAAAATATTCAGTTGCGGGGCTAAGGAGATTGAGAACAACCATACTGGAAAGTTGATGGTAAGTCCCAGAAGGGACAATGTAGCCATATAAGGAGCACCAATATTTCCGAAAGAGGAAACAAACTAGGATTCCCATCAAAAGGAATTCCTTGATCGGTGGACTCCATAGTTGTTGCCATATGTCTCAACCTAGGATCAACTAAGGAGTGACATGGAGGATGTTATCCATGGTCAATTAATTTTATTTTAATCAAAATAACATAGCAAAACAAAAGAGGGATAATCTAGGCAAAAGGATTACCAAACAACTGTGAACTACAATATACTACCTCAATAAACCAAGGACTTAACATACGTGCAGGTAATCTCCTCGAATGATGCGTTCGGTGTATCACAGTGTACAAGGCGGCTGATTCAGTTACCTATGGATGGATAGCAACCTAATGTAGTCCTCCCATATATACCCAAAAGTACGTGGAGGCCCAATCCGTATTAGTGCTGTCTAATGTGAAATCGCACAGTGAGAGCATTCCTTTATACTTTTCATATTATAACACCGCCTTATATACCCGAAGGTACATGGACGAGCTATGATATACTTACGTACGTGGAATGAGGTATCACACTCAGAATGTATCGCAGACAATTAACAATAACTACTATGTTTTATGACACCGGAACACGTCTCTAGCCTATACCTCTAAATGTTATGCGTTAAGTTACAATGCTCCATTAAGTTAATTGAGATAACTTTTAAGTTGATATTCTTAAGAATTTTCCTTTCAAGGTTCACCACACGATGTTTCTGAAACTCCTAGAATGAAACTAAGATGATAAACATTCTTTTCATTTGATTTGAACAATGAAAACCATAGCTAGTAAGGGATAGAGCAATCAGATCTTTGACAAAGAGCACACCTAATGCAATCTCCCTAGCTATTCCTATCAAGAATTCACAAACTACAATATGCACAGTGCAAGTTTTTCTTTTCAGTCCCTTTAGTGTTTAGATGAACAAAAAGGAACTAGATGCACAAATAATCAATCAATACTTTTCCATAAGAAATGAATATTTTACGACAGTTTCTTTTTCAAAGAAATGAAGACTTTATGATACTTCCTTTTCAGAAAAGACTAATTGATATAAACTTACTTTGACAATGAATTGATAATGATAAATAAATCCCTTTAGAAACACTAAAATATCAAGGTCAAAGTAGGGCTAGAAGAGGAAATTCAAATTGACTTGAAAACCATAGAGAGCATTGATCTTTCAGCAAACAAAAACAGAAGCAACTTTGGAAAAATCAAACCAAAGGTGGGTTTTTTAGCCTAAGAGGTGTTAGGGTCCTATAATAATAGGATTCATAATTTGAATTGGCTATGGTTAGTCTTGTAATATTGTACATACTTTTGCTTTCTGCAAAATGTTTTCCATATTAAAAAATAAAAAATGTAAAGAGGGTATGTCCTAAAAGAAATATCAAAGGACAAAAAGAATAAGAAAAGATCAAAAAAGTGAAAAAATATGAACCCCAAACAAAAATAGGTCATGAAAGTGTGCAAGCCCAAGTGCCACTACTTTTTACTTTACTATGCAAAATAATGGTTGTGTGCAGCTTGTCATAAATGTCATAACCCATGATAGTCAAATCGTTTAATCTTAACTACTTCATGCTTTAAATTTCATGTTTATAGATAGAGAATAAAGATCTAGCCAAATTGTTTAATCTTGGCGGATCAATGGTTAGGTAGAGAAAAAAAATGTGCTCTACAGCTTAATCTGATCCATTGGAAGATATAAGGTTAGAATTAGATAGTTTGCTTTTCAAAAGAAAGAGGAAAGAAAGGGTTTGCTAGCTTAAATGCACCCAATAAAGTGAAGAAAAAATGTTAGGATAAGTAAAGGGCACGCAGAAGAAAGGTTCAGAAATACAACGTTGTTAAAGAATAAGCACATTTATCATGCTTAATCCTATGTTTCAGTGTGCAGGAGCAGTTATGAAAGTGAAAAGATGTCCACAAGCTTATTTAATTAACTTCCCCTCATTTTGTTTCAACCCCCATTACATACTTTCTAATTTCCCCATCATCCCATCATTTCTTAAGAATATACCCTTTTCCCTTCATTTTGACCCTTACCCCTTGGTTTCACACATTTCCCTAGCAAATTACCCTCCAAAGGTCATTTTCCAACCGAAAACCCCTCTTCCCTAGTGTGAAACCCGTTCCCCTTTGGAAAAACCATTTTCCCCTTATTAATTTCCCTATTTTATCTAAAAAAACCATAAACCCCCTTTGTCCTAAGTTTAAATTCCCCCTCCGCATTACTTAATTAACTCCTCCATACCATATTTTGCCTAAAAAACCCATAAAACCCCTTTATTCTAAGTTTTGTTTCCCCCTCCCGCATTTTATTAACCCATCACAATATGTTAAATCTCGCGATTACTCTTTAGTTAATTACATTTCATTTTAATCAAACCCAACCCCACTCCATCATTCAACGCTCACAACTCCGCTACGTGATAGCTCTCCGATCACTCACTTCCAGATCTAAAGGTTTTTGTGTCCCTCGCTATTCGACCCTTAACACCTCAGAAGCACACGAGATGGGCAGTTTTGTCCTGCCATGTGTCGGTCCCTCAGATACATCATGTTCATTTGAGAAATACTATCCAACAGCTAAAAGTGATGCGATAAAAACCATTTACCATTCCCCTTATACATATATCTCGTATTAAAATAAAAGCCACATATATTAAAGTATATTAATATATATCCTGGTCCCACTCCATAAACCTGCTTATATTTAACCCCGCCTTATTCATTAGTTAATTACAGTTAAGTGTAATTAATCCCGCCGGGCCTCACAAATCTCCGCCCTTATTCCCTCCGTTCATTTCCACCATGCGACAACAGTTAGATCTTGCACCCCCATATCTAACGGTGCACATCCATATTGCGCTGACTCCCTTTCTGATCTTTACCAGCCCGAGAGCACTCGAGATTCGTTGTTTTGCTTCGGCCCCTTTTGGTTACGTGGTAGCTTTAGGTGAACTCGCGTGCTCTCAAGGAAATATTACCCGTCTGCCAAAAGCAGTGTGATGGCCCCTGAAACTACCTCCCTGCGTAAAATAAAACCAGCCACAGTTCATTTGTATAAATTTCGGGCCAAATGTGACCATTACCCATTAAAAGGCTGAAGATGCTCATTTTCACTTTTTTCGCTCATTCAAACTGTGAAAGCTTCTTAAGCCTTCCTACGCCACCCTGAGCCTCTGCAACCAAATTTGACCACCGATTACCTTTCGAACACGCTTCGGACTCCATCCACAAACATCTCAGTTCAATAAAGCCATTCATTGCCTTCCCCGCAGACCTATGCTCTATTGATGATTATTTTATTTTGCAGGTGTTTAGTAGAATGAGAGCTTGGATAAACAGTTTTGATACTAGTTCCAAAACCTGTTTACTCCAAGATTCGCAATGAAATGTAATCAAAAGGATTATTCAAAAGGAAAAGACAATTATCATAGAGCAGAAGGAAACAATTTACACAAGCAAATGTCAAAACAGAGATTAAATCATTTTCACCAGCATAGCAAAAGATTCTTACAAACTACTCTCCAAGCAACATTTTGTATTCTACATAGTAAAATCATTTTTACTAAAAACACAAAAGCATGAAAGAGTGAGTAAGATTTACAGTAAAAGGTAAAAATGAAAGTAGGTGACAGAGCATACAGTTAAAAGATAAACAACGGAGGCAGATAAAAGTGTATCAGATGAAAGGTCATAAGTAAATATGACATCCAGTGTGAAGACCAAACTTCCAAGCAGCTTAAAGGGAAAAATATAAAAGACTAAAAGCCAGCAGAACCTAGATAACAGGGACAACAAACAACAGTTCAATATCTGTCTCTATCTTCTTGCATGAAGATATTTCTTTTTCCTATATTAGTTCTCAATGCATTTTGAGATACTTTATAAATTCTTTTTGTATAAATACTTCATAATTCGAAGTATTGAGGTGTGTATTTCTATACATTTGTAGAGTTATTTTGATCTTAAACTTAAGGGTTATTGTACCAAATTTCAAGTCAACGGACTGGAGCAAGTAATAAGAAGATTGCACTACAGGATTCATGAGATGAGCTATTGCAGTGAAGTATCTTCTTTGTCTGATTTTGTTACTTTCTTATATGTTTCATAAAATTAAATTTTATCTAAATTTGAATGAATTAACTGGAAATTTAACTCGCAATTTGTTTAAGTACACTCTATTTTGCATAGTTAATCATTTATATGTTTTCCTCTGATATCTAGATTTGAGAACCCTTAATTTCTCTCCCATCTCGGTTGACCTCTTTCACTTCTCTTCATAATCCAGCCTAGGGAACCCTTAATTTCTCCCTGGATCCGATTGGAAACCATTTCACCATTAAGCCTTTGAGTTCTATAGTAACTCCTCTATCTTTCCCTGTAGACACTGTTTTTAGAACTTGATCCAGTCCTGTTTGTCTGACATTTAACCCCATAGCTCAATTGTAAAAGACAACCCTTTTCATCTAAGTAAGTGATCCCACCACCCAAATTCAACTCAAAAACCCAAGCAAAATCATAACTAGCTTGAAATCAATTAACTAAAACAAAGTTAAATAAAAAAGAGAGAGCCCTCTCTAAGATTAGGAAGGCTAGATCTTGATCTCCAAAGTTGGTTTGTGGTTACCTCTATCATTTCTTTCTCTGACAACTTAGAAGAAATTTTGGAGTGATAACATCATCGGTGACCATACTGGGGACTCGATCCTCGGTCTGATAAAACTTTAAGGAAACCTTAAATTTCATCTTGAGCACCTTAAGGTCATTTTTATAATTTGTTCTCAAAAAGTTTCCTAAAAACAATTAAAAAGTTAAAATTCTGGCTCCCAGGAAGACTCACTATACCAGGGAAAACCCAGATCGAAGCCTTGCTAATATAGTTGATGACCCAGATAGAATTTTAAGAAAACAAAAAAAAGTAGAAACTCAGGAAAGTAGTAGCTAGTTAGTCAAAGAAAATTCACTCCCTGAGGAGTTGTCAACTTTAGAGGAAATTCCTTTTGATTTGTCATTTGACCTCTCATTATTTAGAACTAAATCGGAGAATGCAATCCATGAAACAATGTTAGACCCTGAGTTTATTCAACTCATTGAATCAAAAAGGGCGATTATGCATCGAGATATAGATAAATTTGTCTTGGAGACTTTTGACAAGTTAAAAGCTTTGACCTCTACATTGATAAGCCATATAGATAATGCTTACCTTCAACAGTCTGTTGAACTAGTTGCCCTTACTGCTGTTGCCTCTGAAATTTCTACACAATATTCAATCACTGTAAATACACCTTCATTTACCACAACCTCACCTATAGTAACCACCACAGTCCATTCCCCTAAACCAGTTATTCATCAGCCAAGCACCTCATCCTCATCTAGTTCATCTCCATCCAGTTCAAGCCCTTCCTCAAGCACCACAACTTTATCCCCTAGTCAAACCAGAATCTCAGCCATGGCAGATCGATATGCACCTCTAGTTTTACCTCGACAACTCCATGCCATGCCCCAGGATTATCAAAGAAAAATCTTTTTTTTTATGCTACTGGTTAGTACACTACCCAACAACATGTGAAAAAAATGACTGACTATTCTGAATTGCATGAGATAGATGAATCAGATGTCTAAATGAGGCTGTTTGCCCAAATAATAACTGAGGATGTTAAGAAATGGTTAAAGTCTTTACCTGCCAATCATATTGCAGACTTAGCTCCTTTTCATAGGTTATTCTTTGATAGATGGGAAAGAAAGAAAAACCGCCTGCAAATACTTTATGAATATGATAACATTAGAAGAGCTCCTAATGAGTCAGTTCAGGATTATTTTACTAGGTTCAATAACATCTACAATGCAATCCCTACTAATATTAAGCCTCCACCTAACCTAGCATTAATCAAGTTCCCTAATGGTTTTGACACTAACATGTCATACCAGTTAAGGGAAAGAAACCATGAAACATTGGAACAAATGCAAAGTAATGTTGTTAGTGTAGAGGCCAACCTATTAGCCAAGAAATCTAGAATAAGAAATGAAAAGAGAGTTGTAATTAAAGAGGAAACTTCCACTTCTGATGGAAAAATAGATAGTTTAGCAAAGAGTGTAGAGAGAATAATGGATAGATTAGAAAACATGGAAAGAAAAAATCAGTGGGAGAATAAACAACCACCCCCAATAAGAAACCCCAACTTTAGGAAGAATCCCAACACTGGAAAGACTGTTACACCAGATCAGCAGATTAGGCCTCCCTTCCAGGAAAACTATGCTGAAGGTTCACAAAACCATGAAGAAGAGGATGACACCCAGATAAACTTATTAGGAATCAAGAATGAAGATGTTGTTTTTCTTACTCAAGAAGAACAAGAGTTGTACATGCTACAACAATTTGAATTAGAATATGGTGAGTCCTTTGACTTTAAATAGGGTTATGAGTCAGCTTCATATGAGGTTCACAAACATAGCTTAAGAAGTAAAAAGAACAATGAAGCTCCCACTAAAAGATCAATCCAGACCCAAACTAAAAATATAACAGAATCTCCTGTCACTAAAATTTTACAAATCATCCCTAGGGGAACACCGAAGACTTCTACCCCAAAAATTGTAGATATAACCTCCACTGAAACTCAAACTGAAACAATCACTCAAAGCATTCGAAATAGGAGTAATCAGAACAAAACTGTTGAAACATAGACTGAATTACCTAGTACTGAAAGACAAGATAAAAACAGACAAACTGCATTTGTTAAGGAAGATCTCATTCAAACAAACAATGCTCAACTACCTTTCAACCTCAAGAATGAAATAGTAAAATTGAAGATATCAATTCCTTTGATTGAGTTAGTAAAGAATGAATCCTATAGATCACAGATAACTAAAACTTTAAATATAGGAGAGGGAAAAGATGATGTCAATTTGAATGATGACCAACCTGAATTATTATTTGGCCCTGAGGCGAGTGGTACTCATCAGCAAGGGGGAGTCCCTCCTTTCTACATTATCTTGAACATTCATGACAAAATATAACATAATTCTATGTTAGACTCAAGGGCGTCCCATAATTTGATGCCAAAAGCAATCATGGAGAGACTGAACTTAGACATCACCAGACCATATAAGGACTTGTTTTCCTTTGACTCTATCCAAGTTAAATTCCTTGGTTTGATTAAGGATTTATGTGTAACTCTAGTCCAGTGCCCAGCAAAGAGTATTGTGATGGACATAGTAGTTGCAGATATCCCACCCAAATATGGAATGTTGCTATCTCGCTCATGGGGAGAAAAATTGCAAGGATCCTTGCAATTAGATATGTCATATGCCACCATATCTGTTTTTGGCCAACAAAGGAAACTGTATAGAGAAACCTTGACGAAATACATGGTGAGTAGTGTAGAAAAGCCACAAAATTTCCCAATATACTCCATGCATTCTAATATGGACTCTTTTATCTTGCACAATTCAGACCATGACAAAAAGGAAATCACAGCTGAAGAACTGAAATACAAAACAATTGATAGTGAGAACATTTTTCATGAGTCCCTATGGCATCTAGATTTTGATGGATCTGTGAATAGATTAGGGGCTGGTGCAGGAGTGTGGATCCAAAATATGGAGAATAATCACTCTGAGGGACACGCATTCAGATTAAACTTCAAGTGTACAAATAACATGGCAGAGTGTGAAGCTCTGATCTTAGGATTACAAATGGTTAGAAAACTTGGAGCCAAGAGAGTTTCTATTACTGGAGACTCATAATTGATTATTAAACAAATTAATGGTGAATACTCTGTAAACAATCCTAGACTTAGTCAATATAGGGAAACTGTCCTAGGTTTGATTAAAGACCTCATGGAAACAAACTTTGTTGCCATTCCTAGAAAACAACATATGCAGGCTCACAGTCTGGCTACTTTTGCTAGTACCTGCAAATTTCCCTTTTAGCCCAACCATTAGTACACTGCAGAAGTGAGACATAGGCCTGTCATACCAGACAATTTGAAGTATTGGCATATTTTCTCATAGGATTCCCAAATTTATGACTTCATGAATGCTAAAGGTGAGTTTCAGAATTGTAAAATAGATACAGACTGTACAATAGACAATGACATAGATAGTGACATAGATGTAAATATTTTAGATATACGTAAACCCACTAAATTCACTTAGAAAATGTAGAGATAGAAGAGATAATGAATGATGATCCTGAAATTATGAACCTTAAAAATAATTTTTTTTCCTAAGGGATTAGTCCCCTTAGAAGATTTGTTTGATTCTAGCGATTTAGCTAGGAAACCGAAAATGGAACCTTTGAGAGCAGATATAGAAGAATGTAACATAGGAACTGAAGAAAAAAATAAACTCATTAAATTATAAAAAGCCTTACCTCCAGATGAAAAGGATAAATACATAAATCTATTTAAAGAGTTTCAAGATGTATTTGCATGGAGTTATGAAGACCTAAAATCTTATGACACCAACATAATTCAGCACAAGATACCTATCAAAGAGGATCATAAGCCTTTTAAACAGAAACTTAGGAGAATTAATCTAGTTCATATGCCATATATTGAGAAAGAAGTTAAAAGAATGTATGATGCCCACATCATATCTCCCATTAGATACTCAAATTGTGTTTCAAACTTAGTCACTACTAGGAAGAAAACTGGGGAAATCAGATTTTGTGTTGATCTCATAAATTTAAACAAGGTATCATTAGAAGAAAACTATCCTCTACCAAAAATGGACCATATCCTTCAGAGGGTGGTAGGCTCATCCATAATTTCACTGCTTGATGGATTTTATGGATATAACTAGGTCTTAGTTGAACCAGAGGACCAAGCCAAAACTACATTTACTACTCCTTGGGGTACCTTCATGTATTTGAAGATTCCTTTTGGATTAATGAACGCAGGAGAAAATTTTCAAAGAGCTATGGATATATCTTTTGCTAAGGATATCCATTATTTCTTAGTGGTATACCAAGATGACATCACAGTTTTTTCTAAATCTAACATTGAACACCTAGATCACCTGAGAAGAGTTTTCACTAAATACAGGAAATTTGGGATTTCTTTAAATCCCAAAAAGACACTCTTTGGTCTAGAAGAGGGCAAGTTGTTGGGACATATAATATCCAAAGATGGAATTAGAATAGATCCTGCTAGAATAGAGGCCATTTTAACCATCACCTATCCTAGAAACATTAAGGATTTACAGTAATTTTTAGGCAAGATAAATTTTCTTAGGAGATTCATTTCAAATTTAGCAGAATTGATTAGAGAACTAAATAACATGTTAAGAAAAGATTCAACACTTAAATGGATAGTGGAGGCCAAACAGTCCTTTGAAGTCATCAAGGAAGCCCTAACCAAAACTCCAGTCCTTATAAGTCCTGATTTTCAGAAAGATTTTATAATTTTTTCTTTTGCTTCAGAACACACTATTGCAGCAGTCTTGTTGCAAAACAATGACCAGGGACATGAACAACCAATTGCATTTTTCAGTAAATCCTTAAGAGATGCCACACTCAAATACAACATTGTGGAAAAACATGCATTAGCTTTAGTAAAGGCTATTGAAGACTTCAGAGTGTACATTTTGTATTCTCACATCATTTCTTATGTTCCAAATTCAGTAGTTCAGGACATTTTGACACAAAATGGGCCTGAAGGGAAAATAGGCAAATGGATTTCCACTATATTGGAATATGACATAGAAATAAAGCCTACTAAACTTATCAAAGGCCAAGGTTTAGCTAAACTCATGGCTGAATCAAACTCTTAGGCCCTAGATATTAATTTCATTGTTGCCCTTGATGATCAGGAAGAGTTGGCGACTCCATAGATCAGTGAACCTTTTACTGATTCACCTTGGTATGCAGATATCATATTTGTATTACTAAACTTACAAGCTCCTTCTGGTTTAACAAAAACTAAAGCTAGATTTTCGAAAATGAAGTCATTAAAGTATTGTATCATAGATAATGCTTTGTTTTGGGAAGACATTAGTGGTATTCCTTTGAATTGATTACTGAAAGATGAAGCTGATAAAATTATGCAAGAATTTCATGCAGGCGATTGTGGAGGACACTTGTATTAAAGACTACTACTGACAAAATTCTAAGGGATGGTTTTTACTAGACCACTCTTTTTGCAGATGTTAAGAAACATTTGACCTCCTGTCATAAGTGCCAGATATTTGAGGGAAAAAAAATTCTTTTACCTTTACCTCTCAAACCCATCTCCATGGAAATTCCATTTCAACAATGGGGGTTAGACTTCACTGGAGAAATACACCCAGCCTCCTCAGCCCAGCATAAGTGGATTTTGACAGCCACTGATTACTTCACCAAATGGATAGAAGCCATCCCTTCTAGACAAGCTATAGACTTTGTCATTATCTCCTTCCTAGAAAAAAATATCCTATCAAGATTTGGATGCCCCCAAAAGCTCATTACTAATAATGCAGCTGCCTTTAAATCCAAGAAAATGGTAGACTTCTGTAACGAACACCACATCACCCTTGGCCACTCCGCTACCTATTAGCCTTAAGGTAATGGATTTGCAGAATCCTCTAAAAAAAACCTGGTCAATATCATTAAGAAGTTACTAGAAGACAACAAAAAGACATGGAACAAAAATTTGGTCAATGCCTTATGGGCAGATAGACTAACTACCAAGAAGTCAATTGGCACATCTCTCTATGAGTTAGTATATGGGATCGACTTTATTTTTCCATCCTCTTTGGGAGTGCCAGTGATGAAGTTCATCCAGGAATTACATGTGTAACCAAATGATATCCAGAGAAGGATAAATCATACCATACACTTGCAGCAGATCAAAGAAGAAGTATATGCAAGATCACAAGTAATCTAGGAAAAAATCAAAAACATATTTTATAAAAAGACCAAAGCTGATGATTTTTACATAGGTGATAAAGTTCTTAAGTGGGATTCAAGAAGAGAAGACAAGGGCAAACATGGAAATTTGATTTTCTATGGCAAGGCCCTTATGTCATTTATGGTTACAGAGGTAACAATGCTTTTTTCTTGAGAGAGATAGATGGATCAGATCTACTAGGAGGACCTGTCAATGGTAGAATGTTGAAGCATTATTTTTCCACAGATTAACAATAGTTCACTTTACTTTGATCATTGTATATAACATTGCAGAGTTTAGATTGGATTGGATGGTGATCTATTGAAGTTGAAGCCCAAAGAGAAGGCCCTGAGCTTTGAAGGTTTCACCATCATAAGTATGAATAAGGCAGAAATCACAGAAGAATAGTTTACAGGGTAACTGCAGTCACAATTCAAAGGCTATTGATCTTAAAGTTCTTGACATTTCACTAGGAAATGCCATCCCCATGTGGAGCCACTGTTAGGGTCCTATAATAATAGGATTCATAATTTTGAATTGGATATGGTTAGTCTTGTAATATTGTACATACTTTTGCTTTCTGTGAAATGTTTTCCATATTAAAAATAAAAAATGTAAAGAGGGTATGTCCTAAAAGAAATATCAAAGGATAAAAAGAATAATAAAAGATTAAAAAAGTGAAAAAATATGAACCCCAAACAAAAGCAGATCATGAAAGTGTGCAAGCCCAAGTGCCACTACTTTTTACTTTACTGGGCAAAATAATGGTTGTGTGTAGCTTGACATAAATGTCACAATCCATGATAGTCAAATAGTTTAATCTTTATTACTTCATGCTTTAAATTCCATGTTTATAGATAGAGAATAAAGATCTAGCCAAATTGTTTAATCTTGGCAGATCAGTAGTTAGGTAGAGAAATAAATGTGCTCTAGAGCTTAATCTGAGCCATTGGAACATAGTAAATTTTAGGGGAAAAATTTAGCCCAAGGGTGAAATTTAAGGGGTTTTTCATTTTAGAGGGGTGAAATTTTTATAAAACACCCTTTTCATATAGTTAGCCCAATTTTTATTTTATATATATATATATATATATATATATATATATATATATATATATATATATATATATTATTTTTATTTTATTTTATTTTTTATTTTTTTTTCATTTTAGCCCAAGAAAAAAGGGCGGATAAACCCTGGGAAGGCTCATTTGGCCCGATTCACCTGGTTTGCGAGATTGTATTCCCTTAAAATCGCCAGATTTTCTGTTTTGTAGTGTTTAATTCATTTGCAATCACCGTGTTTTTTGTTTTTTTTGTTTGGAAGGTTCGATTTGGTCCTAGGAGGTGGTTTGGGAGGTTCAATTTGGTCCCAATCACCCTAATTTTTTGGTTTTCAAATGGAGGGCAATGCTGAACGACTCCCTATTTTCAAATCGGTTTTCATCGATGGAAAGGGTGTATAAATTTGCTAGTTTCGGTCCTCAGATTTCTCAGTTCAAAAATCCTCCATTTCTGATTTCTGAATTGGTGACTCTTACCAGTGGGGATTATGGCTAGTTAGAGGGAATCCATAAAGTCTGAACAGAGCTAAGATATGGAAATATATTCTTGTGAAGAACATTAGCCTAAGGAAGGACTAGTAGAATCTCAAGGAGAAGTCGTGCTCAAAGAGGACAAAAGGAAGTATGTTCTATGGATGTGAAGAGGATGAAGTATATCCAGAAGCAAGGCCAAGGTTCTGTTTCTTTTCCGAGCTCTAGAAGGATTTGTTTATAGGCAGAAATAAGGCCACTAAAATTCTGCCTGAGGTGTAGCCTGAGGTGTATTTTGTTCTGAGTCAAAAGGGGCAGGCTGAAGCTAATACAGTGCGAACTGGGAAGAAATGTTTCCTGAGTTTTATGTAATAGTCATGTTTAACTTCTTTCTTGTCTTGTCTTTTAGATCTATAGGAAGTTGCTAGTCATCAAATTCATCCTTGATCAGGCTGTTATGTATCGATTTCTCATGATCGCTCTTGGCTGGTGGAGCCCTCTGTTTTCATTATGCTCATGGTTACTGATTCTGCCTATCATCCATATAAACTCACATTAGCTGTGGTAGATGTAGGTCTAGATGTGGATCGTTGAGCTCATTCATGAAGAAGATTAAGATGTATGCATTACTTCTCGTAATTGAGTTGCTTAAATGGAATTAAAGGGATATATCTATGTCCTTATCAGGGAGATCGTATGTGCACTAACTAAAATATGGCAATCATAGTGTTTGGATAGGTTTTATAAAGTTGTTTTTGTTTAGAAATTGCAGTTTTTGTGAATAGGGATGCATTAGAACTTTGGATTATAAATACATGTAGTCCTTGAAGCATCCTCGACTACAGTTTGGATTGTTTTATTTTAGTGATAAATACTTGTTTCAGCTCTATTTAATAATTCATTTTGAGAAGATCCAACACTTCATAAATTTTTCATTTAGTGTTTTATACTTGAAAATTTACTACTACTTAAAGAGGTATAACAAATATGATTCAATGTAACGTTTTGTCTTTTAAACTTAATAAGATGTGGACGGAGTCAAATTTTAAGCCAGTTTAAGACTTTTATAGGTTTCTTCATCACTGTATCATGACTTGCAAGCCCCTAGAAACCTCTGTATATGATTACTCTACATGTAAAGTTCATGGAATATAAAGTTTGTCGTTTAGAAGGTATGCTATAATAAAAGAATAATGCTAGAAATAGCCGGATAAACTTGTTTCGGTTATCATTAATTCCTACTTTCACTCTATCCCTGTTCTTTTGGGGGTTACATTCACGATAACCTAATAGTAGAAGTTCACTAAAGCTATCGTTTCATACAAGAAAGGGCATTTTATTTGTTTTCTTGCTGAGGGTAAGTGTGTAGGGTATAGTTACATTTTTTAATGATGGAATGCTATTTGTTGAGAGATTTTGTAGCTGCATGTGGATTTTTTCTTTTAGGTTTCATTTCTATGTAAGATTTAGCTACCAATAGTGAACAATGCAATGCCGGAAAATAAGGGGTGCTATTCTAAAAAAAAAAATTAGCCATTGATATTGTTGTAATGCAAAGCAAGTTTATTGTTACCGCCCTTCTTTATTTTCCCCATTAGGTTTTCTTTTCCAAGCATGATAAACATACAGTTGCATGCAATTATCAAAATCTGATTTCCATGCTAGGGAATTTCATTTGAATATATTTTCCTTGAAAACTAGGTAGCGCTAGTGGGGCGGTGGTTCAAGTGCCTATTTATACATAAAGTGATGATGACCAGTGTATGCTGCTTTGGTAAATTGGATACTGATTCTTAAATAAAACCTTTTTAAGAATTAGAAATAGAAAAAACATGGTAAGAAAATCTTGACAAATCAGTTTTTTTCACGAATCTGTATTAAATAATTCAAAGTTGCAGAGGGCAGGATAGAACATGTTAATTCCATTTAATAATACTCTATATTGAGACATAGTTATGAAACCACTCGGGTGGAACTATACAAATGAATAACAACATTGATAACAATAGGTTGAACTAATCTCTTGGGCTACCCTCCTGCAAGCATAATTGTACTTTCTTGTAGCTAGATTTTGCTGGCCACCTCTTATACAAATCACTAGACATCCCCCTACATTTCAAGTTTAGTAATCTTTGAATATATGTATAGATATGATTCATTTTAATGTGCTATCTTCTGAACCAATTAACTGAGACAAATTTTAAAACAATTAGGATTTTTGTTTAATTTCTTTACCCCGTCATGATTTTCAAGTCGTTGGAAAGGAGGGCCTATGAATACTCTATAAAATTCTGAATTTCTCATAGGAGGTCTACTGTAAAAAAATAATGCTAGGATCAGCCAGATTTGTTTCAGCTGTCATTAGTTGCAGGTCTCACCCTATCCCTCATTCTTTTGTGTTATAATTACGAGAATCTAAAAATAGAAGTGCATCTGTATCATCCTTCAAACTTAAGACATGAAAGAATTTATTTGTTTCCATTTTGAGGTTAAGTGTTTAGGGTCTACATGCAGCTAGGACGGAGGGAACATGTGCAATTGGTTAGGAGATTTTAGTTAGTAATCTTTTAGTATATACTATATACAAATAACTATTGTAGCTACCTATAACTTTTGCTTGTCAGCCTTCTTTTTCTATGTGATATTCAGTTATAGATATCTAAACAATGCAATATTGTAAGATTTAGCTATAGATATTATAATAATGCAAAATCATTTTATTAATATTGGCCTAGTTTATTTTCTTATTGAGAGTAGAATGCCAAGACAGGGAGTTTTTTTGGATATATTGGCTTGACTACAGGGATGGCACTAGTGGGGGAGGCAGGGAATTTTGTTTGAATACATTTTGCTTGAATACAAGGGCAGCACTAGTGTGATAGTGATTCATGGCCTTATTTATGGATAAATTGGTAAGAATTGCTTATGTTTCTTAGGGTAGTTTGGAGCTTGATTGTACAATACTCCCTTTTTAAGCATTAGAATTAGAAAAAAGATGGTAAGAAATATTTTTTATGCATGATTCAAAGGCTTAGTTGGTAGGATAGACCATTTTAATGAAATTTAAGAATATTATTGTAGTGGGACAAAGTTATGAAAGTTAGGTAGAATTTTGATACAACAATTTAGAATATACTACAGTTTGTGTATATATGGTTACGAGGAAGAATTTTGATAGAGCAGTTTAGAATATACTACAATTTGGGTATCGTGATAAAGAAATTTCCATCTCATGAATTTCTCAATCTCATTATTTGGAATTGCATCAAAATAAGGTTTTATCAAGTAATCATAGAATTTTAATCCCATTGTATAATTCATTTTTGCATTATTCCATGAGGAATTAAAATTGGGGAAAAAAGAACAAATATATAAGTTGCAGCTTAGATGCATATCTCTATTAACAGGATGTAATTTGTAATCCTTGAAGTTCCAATTCCCAAAATCTCAGAGGTCGCTAAATGGGATCACAAACCTTGTCTTTTACTTCGCAAGGGACTAAGATTGGGAGAACACCCAAAATGGGTGTAGATCACCAACTCCAATGATGTTTTTTACAGGTCATAGAGTCATGGGCCTTAGAAGCATTGAAAATATCATATAGTGTGTTTGCTACTTAATGGTACTCAGAAAGTAATGTTGTTGGTTTTCTGTGTAGAGACTAGTTGGGATAGTTGCTAATTGGTTGTGATTGCAGTATTTGTGAATCACCATACTGAAAAGCATATCACGTTTATTGCTACTGCCCTTGTTTATTTTTCCCATTTGGGTATTTTTCCCAAGCATGATAAACATATAGTTGCATGTAGTTATCAAAATTTGATTTCCATGCTAGGGAATTTCATTTGAATATATTTGCCTTGAAAAATGGGTAGCGCTAGTGGGGCAGTGGTTCAAGTGCTTATTTATACATAAAGTGATGATGACCAGTGTATGTTTCTTTGGTAAATTGGATACTAATTCTTAAATAAAACCATTTTAAGAATTAGAAATAGAAAAAACATGGTAAGAAAATCTTGACAAATCTGTTTTGTTCACAAACCTATATTAAATAATTCAAATTTGCAGAGGGTAGGATAGAACATGTTAATTCCATTTAATAATACTTTGTATTGGGACATAGTTATGAAACCACTTGGGTGGAACTAGCAAAATGACTAACAACATTGATAACAAGAGGTTGAGCTAACCTCTTGGGCTACCCTCTGGCAAGCATAATTTTACTTTCTTGTAGCTAGATTCTACTGGCCACCACTTATACAAATATAAATCACCAGACATCGCCCTACATTTGAAGTTTAGTAATCTTTGAATATACATATAGATATGATTCATTTAATGTCCTTTCTTCTAAACTAATTAATTGACACAAATTTTAAAACAATTAGGATTTTTGTTTAATTTCTTTACCCCTTTATGATTGGCAAGTCTTTGGAAAGGAGGGCCTCTGATTACTCTATAAAATTCTCAATTGCTCGGAGGAGGTCTGCTGTAAAAAAAAATACTGCTAGGATCAGCCAAATTTGTTTTGGCTGTCATTAGTTGCAGGTCTCACTCTATCCCTCATTCTTTTGTGTTATAACCATGACAATCTGACAACAGAAGTGCATGTGTACCATCCTTCAAACTTAAGACATGAAATAATTTATTTGTTTCCCTTTTGAGGTTAAGTGTTCAGAGTCTACCTACAGCAAGGATGGAGGGAACATATGAAATTGGTTAGGAGATTTTAGTTAGTAATCTTTTAGTAATAACTATTGTATCTACCTGTAACTTTCGCTTGTCGGCCTTCCTTTTCTATGTGATATTCAGTCATAGATATATGAACAATGCAATATTGTAAGATTTAGCTATAGATATTGTAATAATGCAAAATCATTTTATTAATATTGGCCTAGTTTATTTTCTTACTGAGAGCCGAGTGCCGAGACAGGGAGGTTTGTTGGGATATATTGGCTTGACTGCAGGGATGGCACTAGTGGGGGAGGTAGGGAATTGTGTTTGAATACAATTTTCTTGAATACAAAGGTAGCACTAGTGCAATAGTGATTTGGGGCCTTATTTATCGATAAATTGGTAAGACTTGGTTATGTTTCTTAGGGTAGGTTGGACCTTGATTATAGAATACTCTCTTTTAAAGCATTAGAATTAGAAAAAAGATGGTAATAAAATATTTTTTCTGGATGATTCAAAGGCTTAGTTGGTAGGATAGACCTTTTTAATTACATTTAAAAATATTATTGTAGTGGGACAAAGTTATGAAAGTTAAGTAGAATTTTGATACAGCAGTTTAGAATATACTACAATTTGTGTATATATGGTTAGGAGGAAGAATTATGATACAACAATTTAGAATATACTACAATTTCGGTATCGTTATGAGGAAATTTCCATCTCATGAATTTCTCAATATCATGATTTGGAATTGCATCAAAATAAGGTTTTATCAAGTAATCATAGAATTTTAATCCCATTGTATAATTCAATTTTGCATTATTCCATGAGGAATTAAAATTGGGGAAAACAGAAAAAATGTATAAGGTGCAGGTCAGATGCATATCTCTATTGATGGAATGCAATTTGTAAGCCTTGAAGTTCCAATTCCCAAAATCTCACTGGCCGCTAAATGGGATCACAAATGTTGTCTTTTACTTGGAAATGGACTAAGCCTGGAAGAACACCCAAAATGGGTGTAGATCACCAACTCTAACAATGTTTTTCACAGTTCATAGAGTCACGGGCCTTAGAAGCACTGAAAATATCATAGAGTGTGTGTTTTCTACTTAATGGTACTTAGAAAGTAATATTGCTGGTTTTCTGTGTAGAGAGCAGTTGGGATAGTTGCTAATTGGTTGTGATTTTAGTATTTGTGAATCACCATACTGAAAAACATATCAAGTTTATTGCTACTGCCCTTGTTTATTTTTCCCATTAGGTTTTTTTTTCCAATCATGATAAACATATAGTTGCATGCAGTTATCAAAATCTGATTTCCATGCTAGGGAATTTCATTTGAATATATTTGCCTTGAAAATTGTGTAGCACTAGTGGGGTGGTGGTTCAAGTGCTTATTTATACATAAAATAATGATGACCAGTGGATGTTGCTTCAGTAAATTGGATACTGATTGTTAAATAAAACCTTTTTAAGAATTAGAAATAGAAAAAACATGGTAATAAAATCTTGACATATCTGTTTTATTCACGAACTTGTATTAAATAATTCAAAGCTGCAGAGGGCAGGATAGAACATGTTAATTCCATTTAATAATACTTTGTATTGAGACATAGTTATGAAACCACTTGGGTGGAAGTAGCCAAACGACTAACAATATTGATAACAACAGGTTGAGCTAACCTCTTGGGATACCCTCCTGCAAGCATAACTGTATTTTCTTGTAGCTAGATTCTGCTGGCGACTTCTTGAACAAATCTAAATCACCAGACATCCCCCTACATTTGAAGTTTAGTAATATTTGAATATATGTATAGATATGATTCATTGTAATGTTCTCTCTTCTGAACTAATTAACTGAGCCGAATTTTAAAACAATTAGGATTTTTTTTAATTTCTCTACCCCGTCATGATTGGCAAGTCTTTGGAAAGGAGGGCCTATGATTACTCTATAAAATTCTCAATTGCTCACAGGAGGTTTACTGTAAAAAAAATAATGCTAGGATATACCATATTTGTTTCAGCTGTCATTAGTTGCAGGTATCACTCTATCCTTCATTATTTTCTGTTATAATCATGAAAATCTAACAACAGAAGTGAATCTGTATCATCCTTCAAACTTAAGACATGAAATAATTTATTTGTTTCCCTTTTGAGGTTAAGTGTTCAGGGTCTACTTACACCGAGGATGGAGGGAACATGTGCAATTTCTTAAGAGATTTTAGTTAGTAATATTTTAGTATATACAAATAACTATTGTAGCTACCTGTAACTTTTGCTTGTCAGCCTTCCTTTTCTATGTGATATTTAGTTATAGATATCTTAACAATGCAATATTGTAAGATTTAGCTATAGATATTGTAATAATGCAAAATCGTTTTATTAATACTGGCCTATTTTATTTTCTTACTGAGATCCGAGTGTCGAGACAGGGGGGTTTGTTTGGATATATTCGCTTGACTACATGGATGGCACTAGTGGGGGAGGCATGGAATTTTGTTTGAATACTTTTTTCTTGAATACAAGGGTAGCACTAGTGCGATAGTGATTTAGGGCCTTATTTATGGATAAATTAGTAAGACTTGCTTATGTTTCTTAGGGTAGGTTGGACCTTGATTATAGAATACTCTCTTTTTAAGCATTAGAATTAGAAAAAAGATGGTAAGAATTTATTTATTTTATTTATTTATTATTTATTATTTTTTACTTATTTTTTATTTTTATTTTTTATTTTTATTTTTTATTTATTTATTTTTTATTTTTTTTTTTTCTTTTATCTTTTTTTTTTTTTTTTTTTTTTTCTCGATGATTCAAAGGCTTAGTTGGTAGGATAGACCATTTTAATTACATTTAAGAATATTATTGTAGTGGGACAAAGTTAAGTAGAATTTTGATACAACAATTTAGAATATACTACAATTTGTGTATATATGGTTACGAGGAAGAATTTTGATAGAGTAGTTTAGAATATACTACAATTTGGGTATCGTTATGAGGAAATTTACATCTCATGAATTTCTCAATTTCATGATTTGGAATTGCATCAAAATAAGGGTTTATCAAGTAATCATAGAATTCTAATCCCATTGTATAATTCAATTTTGCATTATTCCGTGAGCAATTAAAATTGGGGAAAATAGAACAAATATGTAAGGTGAAAGTTAGATGCATATCTCTATTGACGGGATGCAATTTGTAAGCCTTGAATTTCCAATTCCCAAAATCTCACAGATCGCTAAATGGGATCACAAACCTTGTATTTTACTTGGAAAGGGACTAAGCCTGGCAGAACACCCAAAATGGGTGGAGATCACCAACTCCAACGATGTTTTTTACAGGTCATAGAGTCATGGGCCTTAGAAGCACTAAAAACATCATATAGTGTGTGTTTGCTACTTAATGGTACTTAGAAAGTAACGTTGTTGGTTTTCTGTGTAGAGACCAGTCGGGATAGTTGCTAATTGGTTGTGATTTTAGTATTTGTGAATCACCATACTGAAAAACATATCAAGTTTACTGCTACCGCCCTTGTTTATTTTTCCCATTAGGTTTTTTTTTCCAAGCATGATAAATATACAGTTGCATGCAGTTATCAAAATTTGATTTCCATGAAAGGGAATTTCATTTGAATATATTTGTCTTGAAAACTGGGTAGCGCTAGTGGGGCAGTGGTTCAAGTGCTTATTTATACATAAAGTGATGATGACCAGTGTATGATTCTTTGGTAAATTGGATACTGATTCTTAAATAAAACATTTTTAAGAATTAGAAATAGAAAACACATGGTAAGAAAATCTTGACAAATATGTTTTGTTCATGAACTTGTATTAAATAATTCAAAGCTGTAGAGGGCATGATAGAACATGTTAATTCTATTTAATAATACTCTATATTGAGACATAGTTATGAAACCACTTGGGTGTAACTAGCCAAATGACTAACAACATTGATAACAACAGGTTGAGCTAAGCTCTTGGGTTACCCTCCTGCAAGCATGATTGTACTTTCTTGTAGCTAGATTTTGATGGCCACCTCTTATACAAATCACCAGACACCCCCTACATTCTGAACCAATTAACTGATCCGAATTTTAATACAATAAGGATTTTTTTTTAATTTCTTTACCCTGTCATGATTGGCAAGTATTTGGAAAGGAGGGCCTATGATTAATCTATAAAATTCTCAATTGCTCACAGGAGGTCTTCTGTAAAAAAATAATGCTAGGATCAACTAGATTTGTTTCGGCTATCATTAGTTGCAAGTATCACTCTATCCCTCATTCTTTTGTGCTATAATCATGAGAATCTAACAACAGAAGTGAATTTGTACCATCCTTCAAACTTAAGACATGAAAGAATTTATTTGTTTCCCTTTTGAGGTTAAGTGTTCAGGGTCTACTTTCATCGACGATGGAGTGAACATGTGCAATTGGTTAGGAGATTTTAGTTAGTAATCTTTTATTATATACAAATAACTATTGTAGCTACCTGTAACTTTTATTTGTAAACCTTCCTTTTCTATGTGATATTCAGTTATAGATATCCGAATAATGAAATATTGTAAGATTTAGCTATAGCTATTGTAATAATGCACAATCATTTTATTAATAATGGCCTAGTTTATTTTCTTATTGAGAGCCGAGTGCCAAGACAGGGACGTTTGTTTGGATATATTGGCTTGACAATAGGGATGGCACTAGTGGGGGAGGTAGGGAATTTTGTTTGAATACATTTTGCTTGAATACAAGGGTAGCACTAGTGCAATAGTGATTCAGGGCCTTATTTATGGATAAATTGGTAAGACTTTCTTATGCTTATTAGGGTAGGTTGGACCGTGATTATAGAATACTCGCTTTTTAAGCATTAGAATTAGAAAAACAATGGTAAGAAATATTTTTTCTGGATGATTCAAAGGCTAAGTTGGTAGGATAGATCATTTTAATTACATTTAAGAATATTATTGTAGTGGGACAAAGTTATGAAAGTTAAGTAGAATTTTGATACAACAGTTTAGAATATACTACAATTTTGGTATCGTTATAAGGAAATTTCCATCTCATGAATTTCTCAATCTCATGATTTGGAATTCCATCAAAATAAGGTTTTATCAAGTAATCATAAAATTTTAATCCCATTGTATAATTCAATTTTGCATTATTCCATGAGGAATTAAAATTGGGGAAAACAGAACAAATCTATAAGGTGTAGGTTAGATGCATATCTCTATTGACGGGATGCAATTTGTAAGCTTTGAAGTTCCAATTCCCAAAATATCTCACGTCGTTAAATGGGATCACAAATGTTGTCTTTTACTTGGCAAGGGACTAAGCCTGGTAGAACACCCAAAATGGGTGTAGATCACCAACTTCAACGATGTTTTTTATAGGTCATAGGGTCATGGACCTTAGAAGCACTGAAAATATCATATAGTGTGTGTTTGCTACTTAATGGTACTTAGAAAGTAATGTTGCTGGTTTTCTCTGTAGAGACCAGTTGGGATAGTTGCTAATTGGTTTTGATTGCAGTATCTGTGAATCAACATACTGAAAAACATATCATAGCATTGCCAATTACAGTTGGTTAATGTGGTAAAGAAACATGTGATTCATGATGGATATTATTTAACTAGAAAATTGAGCAACTCCCATTATATATTTCTATAGGGAAAATCAGAATAGAAAATAACTTAGAGGACCAAACAAGAGAGCAATTAAAGAACACTGTCATTATTTTGTTATGTTATTTACCAGTTTGGTAAAATTGATCCATGGCGCCCTTTTGACAAAAAATTCAACAAATACAAACAAGAGGTATGAATTTTCCTAAGAGAAGGCATTTAAATTCCACCAGAAGGGAAAACTTCTATCCAAAGTCAAAGAATAACCCATTCTACCCAGCAAAATGTCATTAATATTGTACAAAGTCTGACAAAATCACAAGTATTAGTGACAGAAGTAAGATTTTGCTGACCTTTTTGTTTCACAATAAATCTGCACACTAATGGAGTTTTCAAACTTTCCAACAACTTCTGCATTTAACTGGCTATTGAAATATTATTGTCAAAAGTCAGAAGAAGTATATGAGAAAACTAGGAAGGATTGATGATCACTATGCCATCTGCAGTAGATGACCTCATATTGAGTGCCTCAAGTGTAGGACATGGAATATGCATGGTGAAGAAAAAAGTTCACGACTTTTATATGAATATGCAAATAAAACAAGAATACTCATCTCTATAATCAAGCTATATGTGTCACAAATACAAAATAGCATATCAATGGTGGCCACCTAAAAGGTGTTAAGTATGCCAATGATTAATTGTCTGTAATAAATGAAACAATACAAGAAAAAACAATTGCACATCAACTGACTTTAACAATTAGTTCCAGATTTGTATGATTTAGTCACTAGAGTGGCCGGCTTGATGGTAATTATCGTCTAATTCACCAACAATGTTGTCAAGTTTTTTTACAGTTTCTTCTTAAATACCCTCTTGGTCCCAAAATACTGCAACAACCCTTGTATTTATTAGAGATTCACCATTTTTCACTAGTGATTCACCATTTTGTACTAGTGATTCGTCGTGATTTTACAATAATTTGGTGAGAGATTTTCCATAAATATTATATTTACATATTATATTATTAATAAAATTACCTTCCATTTTTCCTATGTATCATGTGGATTCACCCATTTATTATACATATAAATTTAGGGGGTTCTTAAAATTTTCCCTGCATTGGAAGATATAAGGTTAGAGCTAAATAGTTTGATTTTTAGAAGGAAGAGGAAAGAAAGGGTCTGCTAGCTTAAATGCACCCAATAAAGTGAAGAAAAAATGTTAGGATAAGTAAAGGGTAGGTAGAAGAAAGGTTGCAGAAATACAAGGTTGTCAAAGCATAAGCACATTTATCATGCTTAATCCTATGTTTCAGTGTGCAGGAGTAGTTATGAAAGTGAAAAGATGTTCACAAGTTGATTTAATTAACTTCCCCTCATTTCATTTCACCCCCCATTACATACTTGCTAATTTCCCCATCATCCCATCATTTCTTAAGAATATACCCTTTTCCCTTCATTTTGACCCTTACCCCTTGGTTTCACACATTTCCCTAGAAAATTACCCTCCAAAGGTCATTTCCCAACCCAAAACCCCTCTTCCCTAGTGTGAAACCCATTCCCCTTTGAAAAAATCATTTTCCCCTTATTAATTTCCCTATTTTATCTAAAAAAACCATAAAACCCCCCTTGTCCTAAGTTTAAATTCCCCCTTCGCATTACTTAATTAACTCTGCCATACCATATTTTGCCTAAAAAACCCATAAAACCCCTTTATTCTAAGTTTTGTTTCCCCCTCCCGCATTTTATTAACCCATCACAATATGTTAAATCCCGTGATTACTCTTCAATTAATTACATTTCATTTTAATTAAACCCGACCCCACTCCACCATTTAGCACTCACAACTCTGTCGTGCGATAGCCCTCTGATCACCCACTTCCAGATCTGACGGTTTTCACGTCCCTCGTTGTCCGACCCTTAACACCTCAGAAGCATGCTAGATGGGTGGTTTTGTCCTTCCACGCGTTAGTACCTCAGGTACATCGCGTCCGTTTGAGAAATACTACCCAGCATCCAAAAGCGGTGCGATAAAAACCGTTTACCATTCCCTTTATACATATATCCCATATTAAAATAAAACCCGCATATATTAAACTATATTAATATATATCCTGGTCCCACTTCATAAACCCACTTATATTAACCCCACCTTCTTCATTAATTAATTACAGTTAAGTGTAATTAATCACCCCGGACCCCGCAAATCTCCACCCTTATTCCCTCCATGCATTTACACCGTGTGATAGCCATTAGGTCTTGCGCCCCCAGATCTAACAACTTGCATCCATATCGCGCTGACTCCCTTTCTGATCTTTACCAGCCCGAGAGCACGTGAGATTCACAGTTTTGCTCGGGCCCCTTTCGGTTATGTGGCAACTCTAGGTGAACTCGCGTGCTCTCAAGGAAATACCACCCGACTGCCAAAAGCAATGCGACGGCCCTTGAAACCGCCTCCCCACATAAAATGAAACCACCCACTATTCATTTATATAAATTCCATGCCAAATGCGACTGTTACCCGTTAAAAGGCCGAAGATGCTCATTTTCACTTTTTTCGCTCGTTCAACCTATGAAAGCTGCCTAAGCCTTCCTGTGCCACCCTGAGCCTCTGCAACCAAATTTTACCATTGATTACCTTCTGAACACACTTCGGACTCCATCCATAGACATCTCAGTTCAATAAATCCATTCATTGCCTTCCTCGCAGACCTATACTTTATTGATGCTCGTTTTATTTTGTAGGTGATTAGTAGAACAGGAGCTTGGTTAAACAGTTTTGATACTAGTTCCAAAACTTGTTTACTCCAAGATTCACAAGGAAATGTATTCAAAAGGCTTTATTCTGAAGAAAAAGACAATTATCATAGATTCTTACAAACTACTCTCCAAGCAACATTTTTTATTCTACATAGTAAAAATCATTTTTCCTAAAAACACAAAAGCATGAAAGAGTGAGTAAGATTTACAGTAAAAGGTAAAAATGAAAGTGGGTGACAAAGCATACAGTTAAAAGAGTAAATAGAGGAGGCGGATAAAAGTGTATCAGATGAAAGGTCATAAGTAAATATGACATCTAGTGTGAAGACCAAATAGCCAAGTAGCTTAAAGGGAAAAATATCAAAGACTAAAAGCCAACAGAACCTAAATAACAGGGACAACAAACAATAGCTCAATATCTGTCTCTATCTTCTTGCATGAAGATATTTCTTTTTCCTAGATTAGTTCTCAATGCATTTTGAGATATTTTGTAAATTCTTTTTGTATAAATACTTCATAATTCGAAGTATTGAGGTGTGGATTGCTATATATTTGTAGATTTATTTTGATCTTAAACCTAAGGGTTATTGTACCAACTTTCAAGTCAACATACTGGAGCAAGTAATAAAAATATTACACTACAGGATTCACGAGATGAGATATTGTAGTGAAGTATCTTCTTTGTCTGATTTTTTTACTTTCTTATGTGTTTCATAAACTTAAATTTTATCTAAATTTGAATGAATTAACTAGAAATTTATCTCAAAATTTGTTTAAGCACACTATGTTTTGCATAGTTAATCATTTATATGTTTTCCTCTGATATTCGGATTTGAGAACTCTTAATTGCTCTCCCATCCTGGTTGACCTCTTTCACTTCTCTTCATAATCTGACCTAGGGAACCCTTAACTACTCCCTGGATCCGATTGGGAACCATTTCACCATAAGGCCTTTGAGATTTGTAGGAACTCCTCTATCTTGCCCTGTAGACATAGCTTTTAGAACTTGATCCAGTCCTGTTTGTCTGACATTTGACCCCATAGCCCAATGGTAAACGACAACCCTTTTCATCTAAGTGAGTGATCCCACCACCCAAATTCAAATCAAAAACCCAAGCACAATCATAACTAGCCTAAAATCAATTAACTAAAACAAAGTTAAATAAAAAAGAGAGAGTCCTCTCTGAGATTAGGAAGGCTAGATCCTGATCTCCAAAGTTGGTTTGTGGTTACCTCTATCATTTCCTTTTCTGACAACTTCGAAGAAATTTTGGAGTGATAACAAGAGGAATTAGTGCAGGCTAGAGAGGGAGACAGTGCACTACAATGCACTATCTCTAAGGCAGGGGCTACTCTACACCACACTGTGTCAAGACTAACAGTGCGTTTGTGCCAAAGAGTCAATCCAAGGGACATTCAAGCATAATTTTTGACTAAAAACACTTCAAAAAGACTGAAATAAGATCAATAATCTAAGCAAAGTCTACTAGGGTGTAATATGATGAGGGCAAGCCACCAAGAATGACAGTCATTCCCCAATAGATTCGCTAATTTGTTACATGGAATTTGCATCTATGGATAAACACATCTTCCCTAGGTGGATGACTACCCCTAGAACAACAGAATGAAAGTAGTTTAACCTTTCCCTATAGAAGATAGATGAGATGGAGGAACTTACTTGTTTCCTTTCGCTTCCTAAATCTCTTTTGAATCGCTTCCATCACTTCCACTTGATCTAAATCCGCTCAAAAGGTACCTGCATCAAGAGAAACAAAAAAAAAGAAACGATCAAAGCATACATGAACTATCAACTATAAAACAATGGAATCAAATACATTGAAACACATAATGATCACAGATATGAAAAATCATATGAGAAAAGGAATAAGCTCTTTATTAATATAGAGGGAAGAGTATCACCCAATACAGTTTGATCCTGTGCCACTCCTCCATCTTCAGTCCAACCCTAGCCACATTAAAAGCTCAACACTCTAGCAGCATAACATTACTTAACATAAACTCAATCCCCAAACTAAGAGAATTTCCTTACAAACTTCATATTCTAGCCCCTTGATCACTATGATGAGTGCTCAATTTATAGTAAATGGAGTTGGTTTTGTCATAAATGAGTGTATTGAATGACCTTCCAAACTTGGAGTTAGTTTCCATGGAGCAAGGGATGAGAGGATAGGAGGTTAATGGATCCTTAGCCTATCCAATTTCAAGCTCATAGGAGGAGATAAGAGATGGGAACCTTCTAGAATCATCTAGAATGAAGGAATATTCCCAAAACCCTATGCAAATTTCTCTCAATCTCGCACAACGTACGCTAAAGAGGGCCTAAGTTCACTGCAATGTAGGCCACAGTGGTCCTGCCCACTCTGCAGCGCACTGTCTCAAGACTTAGGCTGCACTGGTGTCCCAAGGAGGCAATTCAGGAAGGCTTCAAGCCATGAAACTTTCATAGAGGGAGGCATTCAATGAGTTGACTTCTCTAGGGCATGTAACAACTGAATTAGGGTTTGATGAGCCCTAAAATTACTGATCTTATTTTCAGGAGTGATGTGCCCAAATAGACCTGTAACAAGAGGCATGTAGCCACCACATCTATGTTTAGAGATAAGCTACCATCGACTGAGCTAGTCTTATTCCCATTTCTGTTTGTAAGGATATTTCATTATTTGATATTAATCAAGTGAAGTATTATTTCTGCTGCATCTCTATATTTATGGTTATTTCTGTACTTTATTTCATTCCTGCATAAATCTGGATCAACCAGCTCCCAGCAGCCCGCTGCTAGTTCCCTCCAGGAATTGCGCAGTTTTCCTGCCAAGCTCCCAAAAGCCTGCTACCAGTTCCCTCCAGGAATTGCGTATTTTTTGCTGCCAAGCCCCCGCTGCCCGCTCCTTCTAGAAATTGCACAGATTTTGTCTACCCAACCTTCCTGTAGCCCAACCTGCTCCTCCCAAAACTTGTGCAGATTTGTCCTCCACCCGAGTCAGACCCTGCGGATAGTCACTGTCGATTCAGATTGCCCATCACCATCTCCCATTGACTTCTGAGTAATTTTCACCAGCAGTACCTAGAGCCTCCATCCCATCTCAAAGCCTGCCTTGCATAATTTCGTAACCTTGTCTTCTCTCTTGGTCCCTTGCATCAGAAATGATCTTGCATTGTGGTAGACTAGGAGGTTTATGGATTTGACTTCATTTTGTCAAGAGTGATTGCAGATATAGGTACACAAACAAACATGGCACGATGACAGATGGGATGAACAAAGGGAGCACATGCAAAAGTACATGTTCGTAGACAGACGAACAAACGATGCATGCAAGAGATGTGCTCGCGAACAAAGGATCATGCAAAGATGAGTTAACGGATGGACGGACAGACAAACATGTGAAGATATGTTCACAGATAGACAGATGGACGAACATGCACTTTTCATGAATGGATGAACATGTCAAGCATGCCAACATACAAGAAAGGAGAAACATGTGAATGCAACATTAAGCGAAACAAACAACCATCAAAGACTTTGCACATCTTGCCATGTGGAGGGGAAGTTGTGACACACCATGAGTACATCCATCACCCAGCAACACTAAAGCTCGGCTTGCACAGTAGCAGCAGCACAGATTTACCAACACTATCATGTCGAGTCTTGTCACGAGTCATGTCATCCACATCTCTATTGTGGGACATATTGTCAATCAATGTAATGTAACGTGGAAGTGCAAGAGAACCACTTGTCATATGAAGGGTCATGTAAAGTTGAAAGGTCATGGAAGTCAAACAGTCATGGGGAAAGTCAAACAACCACAACGGTTATTTTCACCCTTGGTTATAAATACCCCCTCATTTTTACATGCAAAGGACTTTTCACCTTGGCTCCTCCCACATAGCCTTGAGAGTCTGTAATCTTTTCTTTGAGGAGTAAGTAGTGGATCCAACAACCCACCCACAGGGTTAGTGATGTATGGTGTATCGATGTGTCTTGGAACTTTCACTTATGTCAGAATCCTGCTAATAGGCCAACACTTTTTCACACATGTGTTGTAACTGTTTTTAAGATTCGTCTTGAACACTTGTAATGAATGTTGCTTTAACCTATGTTTAACACTTGGATTCATTCAATTATTATAACACATATATACTAATGAAAATGTGTTGTATAAGCTGCTAACACTATCCTGACCATGTTGGTCACCTCCCAGACATGAGACAAAACCTTTCACGTAAACTTGCTATAACAATCGTCGCACTCGTGTAGATTTCTCGCTGAGTGTTGTACGTACTATCTATCCTTGTTGTGTTGTGACTGCTGCATCCATGTGGATGCCTCCTCTGGAAGATATGCACGTCCTATTTTGTTGTGTGTTCCTAACATAGTTGGTTTCCTCCCATCTAACTTGAGACTCACTCCCACCCTTCCTCTCTGCGGTGAAAGAACCTTGACACAAGTAACACTATCAATCACTAGACACACAATCCTCACTACTCAAAGATAAAGAAGAACACTCTCCTATGGTAACAAGCAAGAGCTAAGGAAAACATTTAAGATAATGGAAACCAGGCCATCATACCGGATGGGACTCCCACACTAAACGGAGTGAGGTCTAGTTGGGACTTCATACTGGGGTGATCCCCTGAATGTTGGTGGGTCCATCACCGTAAACACAACTACCATGAAATGAATTTTTTGTTCCCAAATCAATACCAATTAAATCACTGCCAACTCTCTTTGAGTTGTAGACATTATGAAGAGAACTATTTAATATTTAAATAGCTAGCTAACTAAAGCACCTTTTTAACTAAAATCCCATGCAGAGACTATTTTCATAGAAGAAGGCCATTGATTTCACATCTCAAGAGGTGTTCTGACTGTGTTTTCCTATCTTTGAATCAATGGTGAACCAAATTTTGAAGACTTAATATTCTATGTGGCCTACGATAAATCACATTAATGCATTCTTAAGCAAAGGTGATAACATTTAAAAAAAAATTAGACCGCTCAATTCACTAAATTGCATGGTCCTTTTTTCATACAAAAAATTCAATATCATTACAGGATGATTAACAAACAAAAAATACACTACATATTCCTGAATATTGGATTACAATCTAAGCTAGTATTAACAAATATGCAATAAATCTCTTTTTGTATTAGGAAAAGAAGAAAGAAAATGAATATAAATAAATCTTTGTCTTAGGAAAAAAAGAAAGAAAATGAATATAAATATTTTAAGTATGAATTTCCTTTACTATGAAGTGCATACATAACAATCATATTTTAGTCCTCTTTTGCCATTTGAGGAATGGAAAAGTTGTGTCCAACAGATCTCAATGTGAACCAACCTTGGGTGAGGATTTAAGGAGTTTCTTTTAGTGCCACTTAACCCTTAGCAATCAGATGCAGTCCCATAAAACCATGACAAGAATGAAAATCATGAAGTGAGTAGCTCAAGGAAATTTTGATTGAGTTTGACACACATTTTCTTGCATATTTGAAGAGGAGTTTAAAGGCTATTTTAGGCATACTTTAGGCCACATTTCTTGGCATCCTTTCCATGTTGTCCCCTTGGTTCTAAAACTTGAATTTGATTTTCCAAGAGGAATGGCTTCACATGAGCTATACTAAAGATAGTTTCCACTAAAATATATGAGAAACCTGCTCAAGCAATTAACAATTATTCAAAGACTAAGTTCTGCTCTAATATAATAATATTTTACTTACAACAGTTGTAGCTATGGGTAGCAAGAAATAACAAGGGAATAAAGATAAGAGGTTAGAAAGGATAAATTTAAATATGACATGAGCATATTAAATATATCCAACAAACTTTATATTTAAATAAAAATAAAAATTAAATTAACTTCTTAAATTGCATTCGTACACCAACATGATCAACCAAAAAGACACAAATACATATACAAAAAGAAATATTCATAATAAGGAAATCACAAGAGATGTTACAAAAACCCCAGGGCACTATCAACGTTTCACCATTTTCTCCAAAAGGAGATCCCCCTTAGTCCAAGAATTAAGTATAAAATTGCACATGAACACATACACAATAGCATGCAGAAGTGTTATAGAAAGGATGTACTTGGAATTATTTAATGTGTGTAAAATAAAATACAAAAGTGATATGAATTGGTTGAGAGATACATATTTCTTCCTTCATTTCCATCCTCAAAATGTTTTGGACTAACAAAAGGTCAATGTAATTTTTAGGAACACTGAATGGTATTTATACATTAAACTTTGATTTATGTAAGAGTCTTGTTTTAATCTATTAATTGAGAACCAATCATAGTAACACTTTCTCCACTATAGATTTTGATTGAAACACAATGTTTAGGAATTATCCATAAATTATAGAGTTTTATGTTTTCAACATTTTATAAAGTCGGATTCAAATATATAATACATCTTCCAGAATAATATCTTGGCTTACAAAGCCGATTCTGTCAACATATTTTAATTACTTACAACAAGTTATTCGACCAAATATCTAGTATATGCCCATATATTCATTGAATCCAAATAGATCTGGATCCATGAATAATGTTGTAAATTGTAAAATGCATAAAGTTATAGTAATTACATTATCTTCCTACAAAGGTACATCACTTGGGTAGGACTCTAGATATAGGGAAACTATTTCACGAAGTTATTTCTCCTATTCCTAAAGATTTGAAGGTACTATATCATAGACATTGAAGAAGAGATTTTCAATGCTTGGATTTTCCATGGGCTTAGCAATTTGTATTTCCTATAAAGTCTATATAAACCAAAAGTAAAGTTAATTTCCCGAACATGGTTCATGCGGATTATCAACAACTCAAATTTGTTTAGAATAACATAATCAAAAGCAAAGTTGTGATAGTGAAGGTCATAAAACACTTTTCTATGAAACACATGGATTTAGATTTCTAGTATACCTTGTTTCATATTTCAGTCCATAGGTTCGATTAAACCTTCTCTTTCCACCAATTATTTTGATTCAACCAATTTATAAACCTTGACATAGGGTCATGTTTCAACTTCCAATGTTCAATTTCATCATTTTTTCGGTAATTTGTTGAGTCATTTTATGTTGAATGGTGACCTACTCAGTATGTAAGTGTCTGCCAATATAATAATCATAATCAATCATCTACTCTTCATCATTAATGAACTGTATAAAGATATACATTATAATAATGGCTAGATCACATTACAAACAACCAAGTGTTGGTGATAAACCAACATCCAAGGAAAACTATAAATACAGATCCAAATCAGTTTTGACAAATATGCCATTCAAGTATCGACCATCTAGATGAAAGTTTCATGAAATATTAGAACCATAAATTAAAATCCATAAAAAGAATCACATTTTTTTTGTTTATATTTGTCCTAACAAAGTATTAGGATTCATAAAATGGTTGGATTCAAAAAATTACATGCAATAAATGGCATGTGAATTTTAAGGAATTAACTCAATTAGTTGTCATCAATGTTATTGGACATTTTTCTAGTTACATATCAGAAGGTGCCTATTTTGAATCCTATTGGTTAAATGTACTAATTTATACTGATGTGTATACTAACGATATCATCCACTAATGTGGGAAAGAATCCCTTTCATTTCCTATAATGTTTTGTTGGGAAAAAAAGAATAACATATGAACTAAATTATACCTCCATCAAAATTGGTTTAGACTCATCAATTACCATCTGTCATGCCTTGCTAACTAAAAATTACATATAAAGTGCATCATTCAAATCTACAAGAATTCTTCTTATACCATAACCTTTCCCTCTAACAACTACACCATCACCTGGAATTTGCCAAAACATAGGGAACAAATAGATTATCAAATTAGAGGGCTCTTCTACAAGAGAGAATAATTTTAGGAACAAATAGGCATACAAACTTATTAAATATGCAGAGTACTTTTGAACTATTCTGAAGATGGGGTACTGATTTCCCATCCATTGTTTCAGCAAATAAATACAACTGGAACTTCTAGAACTGCTGCAAAGTTTAAGGCAGCATGACAATCTCCCTGAGGCAAAAAGGAGAAATGCATCAGTTAAAAGCAATAGAGATTTTGAACTGACATTAGGAGCACAGATTAAGATAACATCTTTTCTTTGGAAGGATAACTGTGTTAGTAAAAAATGTGATGGTTGAGAGCTGAGACTGACCTCACTCGTGCCACCATCACCAAAAAAGGTTACTGTACAAGCTTGCTTCTTGTCCATTTTTAGGGAATATGTTGCACCTACTGAATGAGGAAGTTGTGTCCTAGAAAATGCATATGATAACATGGAATGCAGTAAGAACTCCCAAGCAACCCAAAACATTGTTAACAAAATAAACCCAATGAATAGTGTACTTGCATATCTAACTTCATAAAGATAACAACAATTCAAATTAAGGATACACTTACTCTATAGGGGGTGATATTATGAAGTAATTCAATGGATTAGATCCATAATGGATAGGAATATGGCACCCCTTTCCATAATCAACACAGTTCCCAGAGCATTGGTTTGTAAATTCTTGCATTGTAAAACTACCACCAAATATGGACTGATGGTTCTTGATACTGCACACATTAAAAACATAATCCCATTCAGTTAAGCCTACTGTATTGCTCAAGTATTTTGGAAGTATATTCAACCATCTATAAAAGGTTTCTAGAAGAATAATATTATAGACATGTGCTTATTAATGAGAGAGTTCATAACCCTGGTGGGATGTTGGGATGCTTTGAAAATTGGTATTGTTATCTATATGAAAAGGTTGCAAAACCATGGTGTATAAGAATTTGGGAGACTAGATCTTGCTTCAAAGCCACCGTACATGTTAAAATTAGCTCTTTCTTTAGAACAATAATACATGTTAAAATTCCATTCTCATCCAAGGTATTGACCATTGAAAAAGTCGATTAAGATAATTTTTCGAAGGTGCTTATTAATGAAAGAATTCATGACCCTGGTGGGATGCTTTTAAAAGTGACATTGTTATCTATATGAAAAGGTTGCAAAACCATGGTGTATAGGAATTTGGGAGACTAGCTCTTGCTTCAGAACAACCATACAAGTTAAAATTCCATTCTCAGCCAAGGTCTTTAGCACTGAACAAGCCGATTAAGATAATTTTTCGAAAACACTTTTATTTTCGAATTTAGGTTTCTATGATCCATAATTATG
Source organism: Pinus tabuliformis (assembly GCA_031772625.1). Lineage (NCBI taxonomy): Eukaryota > Viridiplantae > Streptophyta > Pinopsida > Pinales > Pinaceae > Pinus > Pinus tabuliformis. The sequence goes on from CM062815.1 coordinate 231,205,912, forward strand.
ATTGTTGGGACATATTTTGTTACTTGTTGGTTTGAAACGTGTCGAAAGAATACTCCAATGTGATTAGTACCTAAAGATGTCCCAACAAACACTTTTATTCTCAATTTCTAAACTAAGACATCTTAATCAAGCTATGTACCTGGGAAAAGACCACATCATCAATAGTCAAAGTTGCTGCTGATGCAATATTGATGGCCTCTTCTCCATTACACGTAAGATAGAAAGAAATTCTGCCTTGCCTCTGTGCTTCATAAAATATGGTGTCCATAACTTGAAGAGTTACCATACTCTCATACATTTTCAATGCCAAGTCCTTGCTAATCTGTCAAACATCAAAATTATGGATATTGATGTCACAAATAGACTCATAATTAAATATACATCAGAGAAGTCCCCGTCACAACAATGGAACTCATCAAATATTAATAAGTACATAGATCACCTGACTGAAGCCATCAGTGGAAATCTGACACCCAACCTCATTCAGAACCCTGTAGCAAGGTACACATTTATTTGAAGACTCAGATATGAAGTTCATTTCATAAGTGAGCTCAACTTTCCCGCCTGGAACATCCAGAAACTGTCAATTCAAAAATAGAAATTAAAATCAGAATTGTAAGAGTAATCATTCATTTTCTAGCATTTAAATCTGCAGTTCACAATAACAATCTCTACTCTACATGGCTTTGATTCTTCCTAGTTTTCAAACAGGTCTTAACTATGTTGAATTAATGACTTTTTTAAATAAAATAGGTTGAGAATTGATCTTTTGAAACACGTTTTTGAAGTCTGATTCAACTACAATAGGGTGATCACATGGAAGAGTTTTTACCAAACTACTTTCAAACAAAAATATGTTCAGGCTCACATTGCAATAGATAACAAAGGTGTTGATTTAAAATAAGGTTTTGTACAACCAAGCTTGAATTTGAATAAGATTCAACAACCAACATGAAGAGCTTAAATTATAATTAAAATTTCTATAAATGAAAATTCAATAGTCTTAACACAGATTCAGTTCAAATGTCAAGTACATGCAACCTTGTACTTTAAATATCACCCCCACATTCAATTTGAAATATCTCAATAACTATTGAAGTGCATGTAAAGGGAATCACCGTGAAGTTAACCTCTCAAATATGATAGAGGGTAAGGTTCATTAAATGTGGGTACAACCAATCTAATTTTAACGAGTACCACCACTAGTTTCCATAAATTTGATCAATCAATGGTCATTTATAACCAATGAATTATGAAACTAATTTAGTATAAAATATCTATAAGCCTCCAAATAGACACAACTGAATAACATGAAGGATAAAAAAGATCAAAAATTTAAATTTAAATAAAATCTTTCACAGCAAAATGGGGAAAATATAATATGCTAGCATTTATGATTCTTAAAATCTCTTTAACAGAAAAAATTGATTCTCCACTTCGAGGGATTTGCGTTAAGCTTTGTGATAGGGGTTGTGTCATGTATCCCAATGAAAATATTTCATAGACATTGAAAACATGTACTTATTTGGAAATTGCTCCTAAAAACCCTTGGTAAGAATGAACATGTACAATTTGTATATCTCAAGTAATGTCGAACAAAAAAGACCTCCTCCTATGCTCTCTCGCCAAGGAATCCTTTAGATGAGAGTATAGAAGATTTTTTTATAAAATTACTTTTGTTGAAAGAAAATAAGTAGCAGATATCATATGTGAGATATATCATGACATAGAAGCATAGCGTTACCTATGAGGTCACAGTAGGGGGTTATTTATTTCATCAAAGTCATTTGGGACTTGCACCAAACCTCTTCTACTCAGGTATAGACTGAGGTACCTATCTGACTAAAGCATCCTAAAACTTGCACTAATAGACTGAGGTAACTATCCTACTATAGCATCCTAAAATTTTCACTAGATCTGAGACACAGACTAGGAATTATCTATTCCATCAAAGTTTCTTAGGACCCCTACCAAACCCATCCATTAAGGCATACACATGCACCGACACATATAGGAACCTATCATTGCAGATACTTCAACCACTAGCACAAAAAGGAACCTCTCATTGTAGAGAATTGAACCTTAGTGGTGCAAAAAACCCATTAATTAAGGCATACACAAGCACAAAAAGGAACTTGTCATTAGAGAGAATTGAACTTTCATGGGGAAATAACATAGCACAAAAATAAACCTATCATTGGAGAGACTTGAACCTTCATGGGGATGTTTCCACAAACAGTAAGAAAGCAACCCATTGAGAACTAAAACTCATTTAATTTTCTCCAAAATTGGCTTATCCAGAGAAACTGAATGGACCTGAAAATTTCATAGTTAAGGTGTTCAACCTAAGAAATGGGTCTTAAAAAGGCAACATTCTTGATAAAATTTATGGTATCTTATAATTAAACTCAATTCCAATTTTCCCATTTTTATTCTCAGAAGAGGTCCTAGAGACCGTGTAGGTCTCGAAGGGCGCTAAACCAAAAACATAAACAAACAAAACCAAATTCATCCAAGAACCTTGCAATAATAGTGATACAACTACTCTATAGTTTTATACTAATATAGATCCATTAACAAAATATAAAACCACTATATTTTGATAATATGTAGCAATAATATATTGATTCCTGACTTCACTTCCTAACATGCATAAGACATAACTTCCATTATTGTTTTTGTTCAGAAACAAACCCAATTTTTAGCATCATCCTTCAACCACTCATCAAAATTGTTTTCGTTGCTCAGCTCACAATGGCTTAAAATCCACTAGCCATGTTCTAAGTCATATTCCTCCAATGGATTTTTCTTGTAATGTACAAACTCTCGACACTAGAAACCATGTGATCCCCAAATCTAGAGTCATTGTTACCATATATAGAGCCATCAAGACTACATGGCACCCTCTATAACAAACAACCTCGGAGAAGAAAATTCATACATAACTTAGAATCTTTAGATGGTAAGAAGATTTCCATGAAAACACTCAATCTGCTTTTGACCCAAAATCAAAATGTGGATGTGGTATATGTGGAGGGTCAGTGCAAGGATAAAATCCTCTCCTATATCTAGAGCTTGAGAATTTAAGACATACAAAATTAAATAGCTTTGCATGGTTGGTAACGTGGGGACTGATGAGGATGGGCGATTAGATTTATGGTTTTCTATAGAAATACTAAGTGTTTCTCTAATATAATATGATTTTTCTTACAACAATAGTACCTATGCATTGCAGGAAATAATAAGGGAATTAATATAAGAGGATAGAGAGGATAATGTTAAAGATGTTATGAGCATATATATCCAACAAACATTAAATTTAAAGAAAATTAAAATTTAAATTAACTTCTTGCAATGCATTCGTACACCAACGTGATTAGCGATAATGACACAAATATATAGACAAAACAAAAAATTTATCCATAAAAAGGAAATCACAAAAGATGTTGAACAAACCCTAAGGTGCTATCAATGTATCACCATGGTCTCTAGAAGGAGATTCCCCTTAGTACAAGAATTGAGTATAAAATTGCACACAAACACACGCACATACATAATAGTATGAAATCGAGTTACAAAAAGGATGTACTTGGAATTATTTAATGTGTGTAAAACAAAATACAAAAGTGATATGACTTGCATGAGAGATACATATTGATGGAAACCAACATTTTGTAACTAAAAGAAAAAATGTGAATTACTTAAGTCACTTTATTTGACCAATAAGACCACTAACTAAAAATACTAGCTATCTATAATAAAGTACGACATAAATAGTACCATTAGACTAATTACACTCTATGACAATCCCTTGATGGCCATTTTGTAAACAAATGATTGTCACAAGAAATAAATGTAAGCTTATCTAGACGAATTGTGTCAACGTTGTATGTTTTCCAAGTCTAAAATGCATGATGATGCAAATTGAAATTCTCACTTCCAATAAAAAATGAAATATAATGATAATGATAGTCATCCTACGTAAAATTCTCAATTATACTATCTACAATCTCACATCTTGATGTCTCTTGCAATCACCACATGCCCCTTCATGACTGTAGTCCAAAATCAACTTTTGAATCTTTGATGCTATCACAAAGTGAGAGATAAAGATTGATAGATTCAGTAAAAGAGGATAAAAATCACCAGTGTTATCCTCCCCACTTATGTTTGATTCACATTTTTGTTGATGTGTACAAATTCAACAATGTTCTCCAAATAAATTTGACTTTGCTACTCAAAATCAGGAAATAAGTGTAATGGAAATGAGAATCGAAGACATGAGCATAAGTTATATATATCATTTATACGTGTAAAGTTCCACGTTAATTGGGTATACCTTGAATGGTTGAGAGGAAAGTTGTCATCCTCCCCACTCAGGTTCAATTCACACTTTTGTTGACTGGGGCTCTTTGTGTACCAATTTTTTATTGGAGATGGAAAGGTACCAACAATCACATCCTTGCCTACTAGATGGGAGGTTGGGAGCTTGGAAACATGCAAAAAGGTGTGAAATTTTGGCTTCAAGTGTTGACTTTATTTATTGATGACTATATAAAAAGTTCAAGGAAAACCAACTAAAGTCTGTAAAGATAGAAATTAAAATAAGTCAAATTGTTCCATTCCTAGAACTCATAATTCTCCAAAGAAATTTGGCTACACCACACTCAAAATGGGGAATGGAATGAAAATGAAATGAATATTGGGACAAAAAATCCCCAATCTAATAATGATGAAATATTTGGACCAATTATGAGACGGGGCCTTAAATGAAAATGTAGCATTCTATGGTTAAATGTTCATGTAATAAAAGTTAGTAAAGGAAAAATAAGACCACTATTAAGGAATGCGTATTCCAAGCTGAATGTTAGGAAATGATATCTTAGTAGGCATCACTAGATGTGTTTATGGCTATGGGAAATTGGAAAACGTAATGGATAAGGTATTAAAAAAGGAAAAAATGTATTTTGGCACATTTATCTATGAAAATAAGGGAAAATAGGAGAAAAGGAAGGTGAAAGGTCACAGGTTGCATGTGAGGAGGAGATTGAAGGAAAATAATGGAAAATAAAGAAAATAGAGGCCTCTTTGATAAAAATCCTTATGAGGTTTAGTTTGTAACCTTTTGCCAATTCAGTTTTGGAATCCTCTCATTATTTTCTCTCTATCACACACTCTTGGACACTTCAAGTTTTCTTGGAGCATTCTAGCTTTAGAGCAAGGAAGGGAAAATCAAGCAAAGGAAGGACAAGGAAAGGAAAGGAAAGCAAAGATCAAGCAAGGAGTAGCAGGATCAAGCAACTCCAACACGAATACTTGTAGGTAACATATTTCATGTGTGATTTCCTATCTAGTTTTGACATGCATGGCTTTGCATGTTGGTTTATGATTCTCTTATTGTCGATGGAATTGTTTTGTGAGGTTATGATAGTGGTTTTCAATCTTGTCTTGCCTTTCTTAGGATAGACATGGTGTGATGGAATTTTTTTATAGGTTTTGATCTTTGCAATTGTCGGATCATTTCAGAATCTGGGGAAAAGGTGGTCTCTAGAAAATTCCCAAAGTCCTATGAATCCCTTGACTAGTTTTGGAGGGATACATGGTAAATCGTGAGGGTGAAGTCTCTGTTTTGGGTCTAGTGATTTGGTGTGGATTGTAGTAAATCCTAAGAGACTAGTGTCTCGATTTAGGACCTAGTGATCTGTTGTAGAGTGCAATAAATCCTAAGAAACAAGGATATGGAAATTCCCTCAAGGATAGTGATGGAGTTTGGAGGTATTCCTAGCTCGGTTTGGTTTTGTTATCTCAGTGTCAGTTTTGGTGAGATCATAGTGTGGCGAGGGTGGAGGTGGTTTAACCTCTGGATTCCCTTGTTTTTTTTGGATTAGTTTATCCATGAGATCTCACATTCATGCTTGGAATATGGAATGGGGGTGACTCACTGAAATAAATATTTGATTCGGCCATGTCTATGGTCGGGTGGTACGTGGAAGTCCCGAACCTGGTTGACTTTTCCTATGTTCAATAAAAGCTAAGTTCTCTTTCTTTTATATTTATTATTATGTGTCCTTAATGGTTGTTATCTCATTTTTATTTACATGGTTTAATGATGGTTATAATAATGGTTATATGTCTAGTTATTTTCATGGTTATTTCCTGTATTTATTTGTAACTAAAAGGATAATGGATGCAAGACCTATTTAATGTCAAAGAACTTAAGGGAAGAGGGTGGTGATCCTTATTATCAAGTTTCATCTGAGTTATCAGTCATTTATACTCTATGTTGTATTCATTTCTTATAGATTGGATTGATGCCAAGTGTTTGACAGAATGTTAGTCCCTGTTGTGATGGTCAGGCCTAGTCTTGGAGTCAATTTTTGATTTGTAAGTCTTGTCATCATGTAATTTATGGATTCTGAAAGCTATAGGGGTTTATAGGCAATGAGCTGGATTTTGGGCTTGAAAATTAGCACAAATCCCAGAGTCACAGGCACAAGTTTGAGAACACAATTCCCCAAACGCATGCATACCCATGTTGTGCGTATGTCTGGAGGTTTTTAGACACACCCTTGTCAATATCAAGGGATATTCTAGTGGTTTAATGGTCTAAAAGCTCAGTGGGACCTAGGGGCTGCTCCAGGGAATGATTGGGATGCATTCTGGGAGTCCTGCAATAGGTGCAGGACATCTGGTATGGTGTCTTCCCTTCGGTTCCACTTCCTTAAGGTCACTTAGGAGGTCAAATCATAATCATAGTAACTTCTCGTCACATGTTTACCCTGGTTGGTCGGTTACTTAGGTAGATATAGGAGGAGGGTTTTACAGAGTAGTATCATATGATGGTTCACCCCACGGACTGGATGGGTTGTGTGTTGGTCACACATTCATTTCTATTGCATATGTGTTTCATGTGTTTTAAGACCATGTTCTTGTTTCATTGCATGGTTATTGATCATGGTTTCAGTGAGGTTGCCTTGGGAAGTTAATGGTGTTGTTGTGGTGTGTGTCATCATAAGTGTATGGTTGATTATGCACGTTGGTATTCACATGTGGTCAAGTGCACATTAATGTGGTGGTTTTTGTCATGCATGAGGTCATGGTATGTGCAATTGATATGGTCGTGCATTAATGACTGGACTCTAGATATAATGATGGTTATATGCTTATATTATTATATGTTATATTTATATATCTTGTCATGATTATGTTATACATGTATTACGCTGATTTGTTGACCTTGGAGATGAGTTATCCTCCCTAAATTATGCTAAGGTACATTGGTTTGTTGTGATTTCGTTTAGCTTACATGATACACCTTGCAAGAAGAATATCAAAGATGACTAGCAAGATGGTAGAATACAGTTCCCGAGACTCTCCCTATGGATCAAATGAGTAGCGTGGTGTTGGGAACTCTTCTGATTTTCCAGACGCATTGATAATTTTAAAGGTAGAAATAAGGAGTTGTGAGGAAGACAATGAAAAAATCATATAGGCACAGAAGAAGCAAACTGAGGTAAATACAATGATACTTAAGAGTTTGTCAGAATTGCAGTGACAGGGACCACTTTGGATCAATCATGAACAAGAGGAAAAAACTAATGGGGCATATGGCACCATATCTCATGGTGAGTACATGTCATATAGAGAGGACATGGTCAGAGATGGAAGGTCCTTGGATACTCCAGATAAGAGGGGTGATAGACGCATGTACTATTCTAGTTCTAGTTCAGACAGGCATTATGATCGACACCATTATCATCCTTACTAGAGGGGTGATAGGGGATATTTTTTGGATGAGTTTAAGAAATGAAAGCTACCTAAATTCGATGGAGAGATGAAGAAATCACATGCTGCAGAGGCATGATTTCTTGGTATGAGGAAGTTCTTCATATTCCAAGATTATTCAGAGAACATGAAAGAAAATATAGCCACTTTTAGTCTTAAAGGGAAAGAAGATATCCGGTGGGATGATGTAAAGAATGTCAAAGGTATTTGGGAGGACGACTTGACTTGGAATGAGTTTGAGAGGCTCTTCAAGAAGAAGTATTTGTGGGAAAGGTAGTATGATGATAGAGATAAGGAGTTTTATGAGTTGCAAATGGGTTCCATGATAGATGATCATTATACTAGCAGGTTCTTGGAGCTGTTGAGATATGTGCCTTACCTCAAGAAGGAGAAGGCCAAGGTTGATAGATTTATCAGTGGAATATCAGTAGCATACAGATACTGGATTGAGTTCAATGAGCCTATATCATTGGAGGAGGCCATTTGAAATCCGAAACACTATTATGAGAAGTCGAAGCACAAGGTTGATCCTATGAGTGACTTGAAAGGAAACGAGAAATTTAAAGGAAAATGGCCACCAAAGTGAGGAAGACCTCAAGATGTAGATGAGAAAGAAAATGTGACCCCTTAAAAGAAGTTCAATGTAATTGACAAGGGAAATGGAGAGAAGTGGATTATAGGCGATGGTATAGCACTGTTACAATGTTGGATATGTGGCAAGGATCATCATGTTATGAAATTTACCACAAAGAGATAAGTTATTACTAATATTTACAGAGAGGAATAATAAAATAACCAACAACAATACACATAATATTTATCCAGGAAAACCCCAAATCTGAGGAAAAACCGAACCCAATGAAATTTCATTAGCCTTGGCAAAAACCCTGGCCAAGATGGCTAAGTGAGTCCTTGTTTCTCACCTCTAGGCATACATTACAATGAAGTAGTCCCATCCTTTTATAGGCTCCATTAAATGCAATACCACAGACCATAATACCATGGGTACACTATACCATGTGCCCAAAACCACTACTATATAACCATGTCAACCTTGACTCAAACCCCGAGTCAATTTTACCTAACACTTCCCCCCTTAAACTTGACTTTGGGTTTCTTAACTAAATCCAACCAAAACCTGCTAAGTGAGACAATGCCGCTCACTCTAGCCCTTACCCCCTTCAAATTTTTTACATGGGATTTGTTAACCCGACATCCCCCTATTACCTAGGTCTAACCCATACTTTATCAGTAATTACCCAGGGGTACGCATGCCTTACTAGGAAATGAGAAATTTAAAGGAAAATGGCCACCAAAGTGGGGAAGACCTCAAGAAGCAGATGGGAAAGAAAATGTGACCCCTTACAAGAAGTTCAATACAATTGACAAGGGACATGTAAAGCAGTGGATTAGAGGCGATGGTAGAACACTGTTACAGTGTTGGATATGTGGTAAGGATCACCGTGTTAAGAAGTTTACCTCAGAGAGATAAATTATTACTGAGATTTATAGAGAGGAATAATAAAATAACCAACAGAAATACACATAAATATTATACACATAATATTTATCTAGGAAAACCCCAAATATGAGGAAAAACCCAACCCAATGAGATCTCATTAGCATTGGCCACAAATATAGCCAATCCGACCAATTGAGCTTTCACTGCTCACCTCCAGGCCTACATTACAATGAAGTTGTCCTATCATTTTATAGGCTCCATTACATGTAATACCAAGGACCATAATACCATGGGTACACTATACCATGTGCCCAAAACCACTACTATTTATCCAGGCCAACCTTGAATCAAACCTCGAGTCAATTTTACTTAACACATCGCAAGAGATATTGTCCCTAGTATCACGGTGGTAGACCTAAGATCTTAAGTCCTCAATAGGTGCATGCAGTTGGGGATATTGGTCATAGTATTCCTGGGATTTATGTAGTCATGGACAACAGGTATGCAAATCATTAGGCATCTATCATTGAGATGGATGGTAAGCTTTGTGATCAAGCTTTTTCTATTTTGATTGATCTTGGGTCTAATTATAGTTATATTAATCCTAACCTGGTGGATAAGTGTGGTTTGAGAAAATAAGTGCATGCATAATCTTGGTTGGTATAGTTGGTTATATGTACAAATAAAAGAGTTGACAGTTGGGTGGGATATTATGCATTTGAGTTAAGTAGTATGCCTACAGCAACACATTTGAATGCACTTGTGTTGGGATCATATAACATGCTTTTGGGTATTGATTGGTTGTACCTTCATAGGACCAAAGTGGATTGCTTGGACAAGGCCATTGAGCACTTGGATGATAATGGGGAAAAGACAATTTCGTAGGGAAAGAAGAAGCATACATCAATGAGGATGGTCATCGCTATTTAGGCTAAGCATAGTTGCAGAAAATTTTGTGTGATGCTTGCAGTGAATATATCAAGTGTCAAGGGTAAAATGTTGAGGATGCAGAAATATTCAAGAGGTACCATGTATTGCAACAATATCACGATGTTTTTCTAGCAAAGATTCTATAGTTACCACCTCACAAGGAAGTAGATTTCTCTATTGAGTTGGTGTGAGGGGAACCACCTGCATCGAAGGAACCTTACAAGTTGAGTACCCTAGAGCTAGTAGAGTTGAAATTGCAGTTCAAGGAGATGCTCAAGTAGGGATACATTAGGCCAAGCATATCACCTTGGGGTGCACAAGTTTTTTCCGTAAAGAAGAAATATGGTACTCTCAAACTGTGCAATGATTATAGGCAGCTCAACAAGGTAACGATTAAGAACAAGTACCCATTGCCGAGGATTGATGATTTCTTTTATCAGTTAAAGGGAGAAACAATGTTATCTAATATCGACTTGAGATCAGGATACCATCAAGTATGCATCAAGGAAGAGGATGTCTACAAGAATTCCTTCGGGACTAGGTATGGGAATTATGAGTTTGTTGTAGTTCCATTCAATTTTACTAATGCCCCAGCTACATTTATGTGTTTGATGAATAGTGTGTTGCATCCTTATTTGGACAAGTATGTTATTATATTCAATGATGACATTTTTTGATCTAAAGATGATCTGAGGTTGTCATTGATGTCAACCCAAGAAGCACCAGGGGATACCTTGTTCTTGCAAGGGAATTGGAATTATGTAAAAAGTGGTGGACAGTGCACGGACTGTAGTTTTCTGTGTATCAATTTAAGAGCCGAAGGAGGAAACAGTGACACGTGGTACGTCGTACAAGTTCGATCTACTGAACCAGTAAATAATTAGGCCACTGTGAGAGATTGGGCATAACGTTTCCTTGAAGAGTCCAAATCAGGTCAGACCTATGGCATTGGAAAGAAGACTCAGAGGGCTTCTACAAGACCGAATATCACATGTTGGGGATCTAAAATTGCAGAGATACATCAAATTAAATATTGTGCTGCTAGATGGTAAGAAAAACTAGATCAAGTGTTGTCAAGGGGTGCAAAGGACCAGAATTTCTAGGGAAGCAAAGAGAAAGGTGCAACAAAATGATGCAGAAGAGGTGAGCTACAGGTAAGTATCTTCTATATATGCATGTTCATCCCTTAATTGCATTATTTTCTTTGTATTCTAATTTGTTGTTTTTGTTTAGCACTGACATATGTTCTACAGGATGATTTAAGTTTTTCTATTATCATGTCATGGGTATTTCTTTGAAGATATTTTGTAGGTATTATATATTCATCAAGAGAAGACTTAATGCATAATCTAATGTTCTAAAGAGTGTGAAAGGGTAGCATGACAAGATCAGCAATCAAGGTGCAGAACAACAACAAGAAGTTCACCACATGAAGTCTTCAAGTGGGAAGCACTGCATACAATCATTGTAAAAGTATCATTGTACATAGTCATTGTAAAATCATCATTGTAAAAGTTGTACAAGTGTCTATCTGCCAAGAGTTGAAGAGGCAGTGTTGAGGGGTCTAGTATCATCATTAGGTGGTTGTGTCATAGTTGGGGTTATGGTCTAATGTGTCTTCTTCTTCTACATTATTCTATATCATTGTAAAGTGGACCATTTTCCCTAGTATGGGAGTCCATTCTTCTTTTATTCTTCTATAGGGTGGTAGGGTGGTGCTAGGTTGGTGCATGAAGCCACCAACTAGTTCAAGCCGGTGAAAACTTCAGGGTGGTAGGGTGGTGCTAGGGTGATTTGTAGCTCATTGGGTGTTGGGGCATCCATTCAGTTGACTACTGAAGAATCTCGGGGGTTGGCACATCCATCCAGTGGGAGCTGGAGAAGAATCCTTTTATAGGTTCTAGGAAGTTGGAGCTTTCTTTTCAATTGAAGTTGAAGATTAAAAAATTATTAGAAAAGAATTCGGTGATTTTTGACCCGGAGGGCGTTTTCCACCTAAAAGTTTTGTGCCTCTTGTGTTCTTTTATTCACTGTTGTTACTGCATAAACATTAATGATAATTGAAGATTAACTAATGCTCTAAAAAGATTCAAAAGTGCTGGTTTCTAAGGAATATTGATTCACCCACCCCCCCCCCCCTCTCAGTAGTATTTTCCAACAATTGGTATCATAGCTTGGTTTCTTCAATAGCAGTTTAGCAACTAGAAGGAGATCATAAGCATACCAAGAATGGTGTACCTCTATTCAATGAAAATAGTTATGCACTCTGGAAAGGAAGAATGGAGGTCTATCTCTTGGCGCAAGGTTATGAAGTATGGGCGACTATTCAAAATGGCTTTACACCAACCACGGATGAACAAGGTAAGAAGAATTTGGTAAATGATGCAAAATCAAAGGATATTATTATTAGTGGACTTATTCAATCTACGTATCATAAGGTGTTGGGCTGTAAAACTGCCAAAAATGTATGGGACAAGCTTGAGAATATATATGTAGGTGACTCAAATGTCAAAGAAGCAAAGCTTCAAATCTACAGAGAAAAAATTGAGCAACTCAAAATGAAAGAAGATGACAACCTTGATGCATACTTCCAACACGTTGATGAAATAACCAACACTCTGGAAGGATTGGGAGAGCCTGTTCACTAGAAGACTATTATATGAAAGATTCTTATAACGTTACCAGGAAGATTCAACCCAAAGGTATTGGTCTTAGAATACAGTGCAAATCTGGACAAACTCAGCAAAGAGGAATTACATGGAGTTCTCATAGCATATGAAATGAGACTTGATGAAGAAGAGGGTACTTCACATCTATAAACTATGTTCGATGCATCTAAGAAAACCAATAAGGATAAACAACATTCAAAACCAAAGACCTACACCTACACTTGCAAGTGTGAAGAAAACGAAGATGACGAAGAAGGATTTTCAGATGGAGAATATGCTTACTTTACGAGAGAACTAAAAATTGCTAAGGGAAAATTCAAAGGTAAACTTCCATTGATATGTTTCGGTTGTGGTGAAGTTGGGCATTTCGCAGCAAAATGTCTGAACAAAAGTGATGGAAACTCAAAAGGAAAGAAAGGATTTAAGAAATTCAACAAACAAGGCAAGAAGAAAGGATTCAAAAGGAACTTTCTCTCTAAATAAGATAGCTCATCATCCAATGAAGATAGTGACAGTGAAGAAGAAGCTAGTGAGAGAGTATTGTTTATGACCAATCACAATAAACAAGAGGTATCAAACAACGTAGAAGAAGGGTTGACCATAGAAGAATTTCCTGAGGAAATCAAGCTTATAAAAGAGCTCAAGGCTGAGAAGATCCATTCCAACACTCTTGGAGAACAAGTTCAAGGTCTCAAAATTGAAGTTGAAGAACACAAATGTATTGAAGAGTCACTTCAAAAGAACTTGGAAGAAAGCAACCGAGAAAGGGAAGCATTAGAAGATAAAGTAGTCTCGTTGTGTAATGAATTGAAGGGAAAAATTGTCCAAAACTATGCCAACAGCTCAAGGGCATTAGAAGAACTCATCAACAATCAATGATCTTACAACGACAAAACTAGCCTCGGTTACAAAGAAGAAGAAGTATGACCTTCTACAACAAAATACAATGATTCTATGAGATCTAATAAGCATGTATACTTCATTGGACAAGATTCGCAAGAACAACCTTCGAAGACAATTCCCCGATGAAGATTTCCATCCAAGTACCATCATATTTTTCATGGCTATTTTTATTCATGTGGAAAATTTGGTCATAAAGCTATAGAATGTAACACGTACAGGAGATCTATTAAATATGAACCTCCCAGGGCTCAACGAAACATCAATAGATTTGAACATTTAAGATGTAATATTGAATGTTACAAATGTCAAAACTTTGGACACGTAACCAGAGACTGCAGACTTGAAAATCCTCCAGAAGAGTATTTGAAGCCATATAACAAACAAACATGGAAGAAGAAGAATGCTGATAATTGTGCTCTAGCTCTCAAGGCTCAAAACAACAAAGATGTGTGATATGTTGATAGCGGTTGCTCAACGCATATGACTGGAGATAGAATGAAATTTGTATCTCTGAAAGAGAAGAAGGATGGAACCGTGTCCTTTAGAAATGATGGATCTTCAAATGTTATAGGATCAGGTACCATCAGTCTCGAAAGCAAAGATGCTCTAGCCAAGAATGTTCTATTGGTTGAAAACATGAATCACAATCTGCTTAGTGTTGTACAAATGTGTGATCAAAGACACACAATGCTATTTAACTCCACAAAATGTGAAATCAGGAAAGGCAGGTATGGTAAAATTGTGGCTACAACAAGTTGAGCTCCAAATGACATATATGTTCTCGATGAATCAACTAAATCATGTCTACTAGCTAAAGAAGATGAAAGCTGGTTATGGCACAAATGAATGGGTCACATAAACTTTGACAATATTTTTAGGATAAGAAAAAAGGAAGCAGTACGAGAAATGTCAAAAATATCAAAACTTTCCAACACACTATGTGAGGCTTATCAGCACGACAAGCAGACAAAATGTGGATTTAAAAAAAAAGAACACTTTGCATCCATCCATTGGAATTGATACATACTGATCTATGTGGTCCTATGAGAAAAAAAGGCTTAGATGGAGAATTATATTTCATATTAATGATAGATGACTATACCAGGATGACAGCCATCAGTTTCCTAAAGAAAAAATATGAAGCATTTGAGTGCTTTAAGATCTACAAGGAGTTTGTCGAAAATGAAACTGATTTAAAAATAAAGTGTCTAAGATCATATAATGGTAGAGAATTCACTTCCAAATTATTTCAGCAATATTGTGATGAAAATGGAATAAAAAGACAATTTTCAGGATCATGAGCACCTCAGCAAAATGGAGTTACTGAAAGAAAGAACGGGACCGTACAGAAAATGGGTAGAACAATGCTGAAGGACTCAAAATTGGATGAAAAATTTTGTTTTCAAGAAATTGATACGAAAATCTTCATTATCAACAGAAGTCTTCCCAGAAATAATTGCAATAAGACCCCATATGAATTATGGAAAGGAAAACTGGCTAATGTAAAATATTTTAGAATCTTCAGAAGAAAATGTTATATCAAAAGAGAAGATAAAAAGTTGGGTAAGTTTGAATCACGTGTTGATGAAGGTATCTTTGTTTGTTTCTCATGCAAAAGAAAGGCCTATAAATGCTTTAATCTAAGACAAAAATAGATAGTGGAGAGCATAAATGTTACATTTGATGAAGATAGTGTTCTAATGAATAATGATGAGGATCTAGAATCTTTGAAGCTTGAGACAGAGGTTGAAAAGGGTACAAAGAAAATTCTAGAACAAGAAGCAACTGTCAACCAGGAAGAAGTAAATAATGATCAACAAGATATACAGGAACAACAACAAGAAGCTCCTCCAAAGAGAATAAAAGAATGGATTCAAAAGAACCATCCATCAAATCAAATCATTGGTGACATAAATGAAGGAATTGGAACAAGAAGAGGTTGATAGCTTCGTTCATCACAACAAACTCACATTGCTTTTCTACCAACCTTTAAGCCTAGTAGTTTTGAGGAAGCCAGCCATAATGAACATTGGGTAGCAGCTATGAATGAAGAATTTGATCAAATCGAGAAGAATAACACCTGGGAATTAGTTCCATGACTAAAAGAAAAAAATCTAATTGGGACTAAATGGGTGTTCAGGAACAAATTGAATGAAGATGGACAGGTTACCAGAAACAAAGCAAGATTGGTTTGCAAAGGCTATGTACAAGTGGAAGGAATTGATTTTGACGAAACATTTGGACCAGTTGCCATAATGGAATCCATCTGGATGTTTCTCGCCTATGCATGCTCAAGAAAAATAAAAGTATACCAAATGGATGTTAAGTCATCATTTCTGAATGGAGAATTAGAAGAAGAAGTTTACATCGAATAACCTGAAGGTTTTCTACTATCAGACTAAGAAGACTATGTTTGCAGGTTAAAGAAGGCTCTATATGGTCTCAAGCAAGCTCCCAGAGCATGGTATGCTCATCTTGACAGATATCTACATCAACAAGGGTTCAAGAAAGGTACTGATGATAGCAATCTTTATGTACAAATAGATAAGGATAATTTCGTTGGGTGTGGACCATGATTATTTAGAGGTCTTTGTTTCAGCTGGATGTATACCCCAGGAAGATTCTACACCCCTCCATGCAGGGGGGTGTGGGGGGGACTTGTCCCCCCCATGGGGGTCCGGGGGGATAATCCCCCCGGTTGGGGGGTCCGGGGGCTAGCGGTCCCCCTGCGGGGGTTTTGGGGGCAACACCCCCGAAGCTAAAAAGAAATGTAAAATTGCCTTGTAAAAGTATAGTAATTTCTAGTCAATCTAGGTCGTTGATTAGGCAGATGATCTGAAGGTAGAATTTATGTTTAGTTTAGGGTTTTTTTCCCTAGAAGGCAACCCCTATCTTTGTATGAGGGTATTGTATTGAGGTTGTGGAATATGTGTGTATTCTCCGAGTGAGAAATAGAGAGGTGAGACTATGAGAGAAACAGAGGATATTATAGCAGATCTACTGTAGGTTGTGCCTCTTCATTTTCCTAGATAATAGAAAGGAAGGACTGGCTGTTCGGGGTGGACGTAGCCCAAACTGGGTGAACCACGTATACCTATGTCTCTCTGGTTTTATGTGTTTGTGTTTATTCCGCATATTATATGTCTTGCATTTCTCTGTCATATATAATATTTTTCTAACAAATTTAACAATCGTTGAGGTATATGTGGATGATATAATCTTTAGCAATTATGATCAACTAAGTAAGAAATTTTCTACAAATATGAGAAGTGAGTTCGAGATGTCTTTACTTGGTGAGTCGACATACTTCTTAGGGCTTCAAATATCTCAGCAAGAGAAAGGAACATTTATATGTCAAGCCAAGTACATCAAGGAAATGCTCAAGAAATTCAAAATGGAAGGTTGCAAACCCGTACTTACTCCAATGGTAACAGGTTGCAAATTGAGCATAGACGACTCATCTAAGGATGTGGATCAGAGGTTGTATAGATCTATGATTGGTAGCCTTCTATATGTAACAACCTCCCAGCCAGATGTTATTCAAGCAGTTGGACAAGTAGCAAGATTCCAAGCAACACCAAAATAATCACATATTATTTCCATCAAAAGAATTCCTCGATATCTAAAGGTCACAACAGAATATGGCTTATGGTATCCCAAGGGAAACAATCTCATTATTCAAGCCTTTATAGATGCATATTGGGCAGGAAGCATTGATGATCGTAAGAGTACTAGTGGAGAAACATTCTATCTATTTGGTTGTCTCGTATCATGGTTCAGCAAAAAGCAAACCTCAATCTCGTTATCTACAGTGGAAGGAGAATACATTGCAGCGGCAGCTTGTTGTACTCAAGTCCTTTGGATAAAACAAACTTTGAAGATGTTCAAGTACAATTCAGTGAGCCTATTCCCATCTTCTGTGATAACACCAGTGCCATCAACATCTCCAAGAATCATGTCATGCATTAAGAAAAAACACATTCTGATCAAATATCATTTTTTTAGAGAACAAGTCGTTGAAAAGAATATCAAACTTGAATATGTTGGTACAAAAGAAAAAATCGCTGATATCTTCACTAAACCTTTACCTCGTGAAACATTTGAATATCTTCGCCAAAATCTGGGATTCTCCCAAGTTCTCATTAGACTTTCCTTATTCAGAAAATAAAGGGGGAGTGGAAGTGTGTACACGTTCGCAGGATGGTTGTGTGTCAGGGGGGAGTTACCCTTTGCCATTGATGGCAAAGGGGGAGAGAAGGCAGTAGGAAGAGGTGCCCTAATCGTAGGTGGAGTACTTGTGTTGCCATCAATGTCAAAGGGGGAGATTGTTGATCTAAAGATGATCTAAGGTTGTCATTGATGTTAATCGAAGCAACACCAGGGGCTACCCTAACCTTGCAAGAGAATTTTGACTTGAAAAATTACTCTATTTTGAGTCAAGGATCTTCTAGATAGATTCTACTCATCGAGATGTTTCCATTGATATATGTGACGCCAAGTAATTCTTCACGATTTGAAAGATATTGATGTTTGAAGTTAGTAACCCCAGTTAGTGGGATAAAACCTTATCGGGTTGTGGCATGGCACTCATAATTGGTTTTGGTCATTGAATAGTCAATAATTAATAATTTTTTTAAGCTCCTAATATCCCTCCAACATTCTCTATAGAAGCCTCTCTCAACTCTATAAAAAGAAATCTCATATATCCTCCAAATATAGCGACTGTGGAATTTTTGCTATAACTTAATTTCTACAAAGTCTTAGATTCTAAAATTAAAACCCATTTGATTCAGAATCATGATGAACATTGTGACCAAATTTCAAATCTTGGTTCACTATATTTTCGTAGATATGATCTGTGGAAGTTAGGGTTTTTGCAGGCTGCCGAATTTCATCTCAAAGAAGTGACCTTGGGAAAATTGTCATAACTCTCTCTCTCAGAGAAGCAGATTGGAATTCTGTAAAAGGTTGTGGATAGTGCATGGAATGTAGTTTTATGTATATCAATTTCAAAGCGGAAGGAGGAAACAGTGACATGTGGTACGTTGTACAAGTTCGCTCTACTCAACTAGTCCATAATTAGGTCATTGTGAGAGATTGGGCATAACTTTGTCTTGAAGAGTCCAAATCGGGTCAGACCTGTGCCATTGGAAAGAAGACTCAGAGGGCTTCTACAGGATTGATGATCACATGTTGGGGATCTGCAATCGTAGAGATAAATCAGATTAAATATCATGCTCCTAGAAGGTAAGAAAAACTAGATCAAGTGTTGTCAAGGGGTGCAAAGGACCAGAATTTCTAGGGCAGCAAAGAGCAAGGTACAGAAAAATGATGCAGAAAAAGTAAGCTATAGGTAAGTATCTTCTGTATATTCATGTTCACCTCTTAATTGCATTAATTTCTTTGTATTCTAATTTGTTGTTTTTTTTAGCACTCATATATGTTTTGCAGGATGAGGTAAGTTTTGTTATTATCATGTCATGGGTATTTCTTTGAAGACTTTTTGCAGGTATTATATATTCATCAAGAGAAGAGTCAATGCATAATATAATGCTTTGAAGAGTGTGAAAGGGTAGCATGACAAGAGCAGCAATCAAGGTGCAAAACAACATTAAGAAATTCACCACATGAAGTCTTCAAGTGGGAAGCACTACATACAACCATTGTAAAAGTATCATTGTACAGAGTCATTGTAAAAGTGGTACAAGTGTCTATCTATAGTGTGAGGAGGTCTAGGATCATCATTAGGTGGTTGTTTCATAGTTGGGGTTATGGTATAGTGTGTCTTCTTCTTCTACATCATTCTATATCATTGTAAAGTGGACCATTTTCCCTGGTACGAGAGTCCATTCTTCTTTTATTCTTCTATAGGGTGGTAGGTTGGTGCTAGGCTGGTGCATGAAGTCACCAACAGGTTCAAGCCTGTGAAAATTTTAGGGTGGTAGGATGGTGCTAGGGGGATTTGTAGCTCATTGGGTGTTGGGGCATCGATGTAGTTGACTACTGAAGAATCTCGGGCGTTGGAGCATCCAGCCAGTGGGAGCTAGAGAATAATGGTTTTCTGGATTCTAGGAAGTTGGAGCTTTCTTTTCAATTGGAGTTGAATATTAAAGAATTATTAGAAAAGTGTTTGGTGGTTTTGGACCCAGAGGGGGTTTTCCACCTAAAATTTTTGTGCGTCCTGTGTTCTTTAATTCACTATTGTTACTGCATAAACATTAATGATAATTGAAGATTAACTAATGCTTTGAAAAGATTTGAAAGTGCTAATTGCTAAGGAATATTGATGACATCTTGATA
The DNA here is from genome assembly GCA_031772625.1 of Pinus tabuliformis. Lineage (NCBI taxonomy): Eukaryota > Viridiplantae > Streptophyta > Pinopsida > Pinales > Pinaceae > Pinus > Pinus tabuliformis. Next base: position 231,225,961 of record CM062815.1, read on the forward strand.
TACTCCAAGAATGAAGAAGAGAATGTCGAACATTTAGCAGCAATGTTGATATTTCTAAGAGAGCAACAGTTGTATGCCAATCTTACTAAGTGTAACTTCTTTTATATAGATATGCCTTACTTGGGACATGTTTTTCCAAGGAAGGCATAGGAGTAGATCTAGAAAAGATAAGGGCCATCATGGAGTGGGTGGCTCCTAAGAATGTGGATGAGGTGAGATCATTCATGGGATTAGTATGTTACTACATGATCTGGAACTTTTGACACATTACATATCCTATGATATCCTTGCAGAGGAAAGGTAAGAAGTTCAAATGGAAAGAAGAATGTGCAGTTGACATAGTTCTTGACCAATGCTCCAGTCCTTAAGATTGCAGATCTGAATAAAGAGTTTGTAGTGTGTACATATGGATGTAAAAAGGGACTTTGTGGGGTCCTTATGTAGGAGGGATGGGTGGTGTGCTATGAGTTTAGGAAGTTGAATGAGCATGAGAAGAACTACGTGGCTCATGATCTTGAAATGGGAGCTATTATTCATGCCTTGAATATGTGGAGGCATTATCTTCTTGGCAGGAGATTTGTATTGATGAGCGATGACAGTGGGTTGAGATACTTGTTTGACCAACTGAATCTAAATGCCAAGCAAGCTAGATGGTTGGCTACCCTTAGTGAGTTTGACTTCGAGATCATATACATTAAGGGAAAGGAGAACTAGGTTGTATATGCTCTTAGCAGGAAGGGATGGGTGAATCATATAGCTACTATGAGCTCTTATGGGACATATTTGCAGGATAGGATCTTGCAGGCATGATAGTGGGATGATAGGTACATGGAGATTATGCACAGGTTATAGCAGAGTACAGGTACAGGTATAGGTGTAGGTATAGGTATAGGTACAAGTATAGGTACATGTGTAAGTACAAGTATAGGTACAAGTATAGGTATAGGTGTAGGTACAAGTATAGGTACAGGTACATGTATAGGTATAGGTATAGATATAGATGATCAGGTTGTAGACCATTGCCTCATGGCAAATGGTTTGGTTGATTCAAGGACAAGATCTATGTGTTGTATTTCAGTAAGCTCAAGAAGCTTACCTTGAGGGAGTTTCACGTCAATCCATACAAGGGCAACCTAGAATATTAGAAGACGTTGACGGTAGTGAAGAAGTTCTATTATTGGGAGAATCTGAAGAAGGAAGTGGTAGAGTTCATGGCTAGATGTTTGGATTGTTAATAAGTAAAGGCATAATGTAAGCATCTAGGTGGTCTACTACAGCCTATTCTGATTCTAGAATGGAAATGGGAGGTAATTTCCATGGAATTCATTACAGGTCTTCCAAGGACAATAAGATAACATGATTTTATTATGGTTGTGGTCAATAGGTTGAGCAAGGTAGCTCACTTCATTTGATTGAAGACCTCATATTCAACTAGTGAGGTGGCACAGGTTTTCATCAGGGAGATCGTGAGATTACATGTTGTTCCGAAGAAGATCATGTCGAACAGAGATGCAAAGTTCACTTCCAAGTTTTGGAAGAAGTTATTTGCAGGTTTGGGTAAAGTGTTGGGCTTCAGTACAATCTATCATCCACAGACAGATGGACATATAGAGAGGGTCAACAAGATCTTGGAGGATATGTTGAGGATGTAGGTGATGCACCAGCAAAGAAGATGGGAGGACTATCTTCCATTGGTTGAGTTTGCATACAATAAGGTTTATCAGGAGTCATTCAGGATGAGTCCTTTCAAGGCACTATATGCGTGGAGTTGTAATACTCACATCAGTTGGAGTGATCCAGTGAACATGGTACTTATTGGACTCGATATGTTGGCATACATGCAACAAGAAATTTAGGTTATACAGAAGAATCTAAAGGCAACATAGGATAGACAGAAGAGTTATATAGTCCAGCACGGGGCATTCAAAGAGTTTCAAGTTGGGGAATATGTGTATATGCACATCAAGCCAAAGAAGATCTCTTTGAGGATTGGATCATGTGTGAAGTTGGAACCACAGTATTGCGGGCCTTTTGATATCATTGAGAGAATTGGACCAGTGGCCTATCGACTTGTACAGCCTCCAATAGTGAAATTCCATTATGCTTTCCATGTTTCATTCCTTAAATGGTATATAAAGGATGTTGATCATGTTATTGATTGGTCTGTATTGCAAGTGGAGCAAGAAGGATAATTCCAGATGTTACAGGGAAAAGTGTCTATGCAGAACTGCTAATCCCACTAAGGCGGGCAGCTGCCTTAGAAACAAACAAAGTAAAACTACTTTCGTTTTCCTTTATGAAAGATAGATGAGAGAAGAATAAAGGAGACCAACCTCTGTCTTGTGCTTGGTTCCTTGCTCGATTCCTCTCTCTTCTGATAGTCCCTTGCTACTTTCTTTATTGTATACCCAGCTTCACGGAGTACCTGTAGAATCAAAGCAGCATAACACTTTACGAGAGCATGGATCTATTATCATAAACAATCTAGAATCAGATGTAAATTGACCATACAAATGCACAAAACATAGATTACACAAGAGTATGGAGGAAAACTTGAATAGCTTTATTGATAATCAAGAAACAGCCAAGAGAGTTACAACTAGTTGTTCTGACCCAGCATCGTCCTCTCAGCAAGTAAGCCCTTCTTCACCTCATGCAAAGCTTAGATAACCCAACACTATGGTGTTGCCTCAAGAAACCAACAACAATTCCTTACAAGATGCAAAATTCCAACCTCCGGATCTCTGGGATGAGGGATCCATATATAGATGTCTATAAGGGAGATGAGTCAGCTTGAGATTTGATTAGTGTCTTCCCTCCGATAGTTCTTGCTTCCAATTGGAGATTGATGATCTCTTACTCATCCTTGGTCGAATTTAGAGAAGCAAGTGTCACAGGAGAAGTTTCTAGAAGATTCCATGCTTCTCCACCTCGCGGATTGACACTGCCATTTGTCTCTTCTCTCCCATCGCACCCCATAGAAGGGCTTTTTGAAATGCAACACACCCACTGAGTGTACTTAGGTGACATGCAACGCACTTTGCCTATGGAGCAGGTGAAATGATCCTGTTTTGACCAGTTCTGAGTAGTTTTTCATGGACAACTTCCGGGAGAAGCTGTAATCAGTTGACTTTGTTCCTTTAGGGGTTGGAACAACACTTTTAGGGACTTAGGAGCCCTTGGTTTATGGACATTTTATGCTTGGGGTTGCAGTGCCGAAAAATGTCTATAACAGTTGCCCCCTAAAGCATGAGGTCGTTAATCTTTTTTGATGTCGGGTGAAATGCTTTATCATGAGGATCCGAAGTTCTTTCAAGCTGGGAGGAGACCTGTAATAAGATACAATACAATACATTATCTTCATAATATTTTCATGATCTAGCTGAGGCGGGCATTCCCATGCTCGGCTTTATAAATTCATTTTCATGTACATAGGACAGACAATCGTCTGAGTGTAAACTGATGATTCTAGTAGAGCCATCATCCCTTTAATTGGATGATTATCTTTGCAGTAATGATGTACATTTGATGTCTTTATTTTCCTGAATATATATCGCAGCCCGGATGGATGAAACTAGATTCGGGGTCTTCAATCTCGTTCGATCTTCACTCAAACTACAAGTCGATCCATGTGAGAGATGTTCTAGAGTCGAACATGGAAAGACATCGTCTGATTACCAGCCAATGATGTAAGCTGTTAACAGGCGCGAGAGGAATCACTGATAATGATAATGACCCACAAGGTACTGCAGTACAATTCACGTGGTGTGAATAAAGGACTTGGCGTTGAACACCACGCAAAATCTTTCAGTCGAAGGCCATTGATGTAAATGTGTCCCCGGAAGTGAGAAACTTGACATTGAGGCATGCAAGCTTCAAAGTACTAAAAGGAGTGTTCCTAGATCGACTTCTTGGATAATGAGCTGATGTCGACAAGAAGCGATCCGTCATAGGAGGGCCTTAATGAATCCCACATCAACGACACGGAACGGAGCAAATGATTTTAATTGAGGTGAAAACGGTCCGATGATATAAGGTTGAGGGTGGCGGTCATGAAAGAATGGAGCGTAAATGTATTGCAGCAGGTGAGACACAGGCGAATTCTCTGAGTGACTTCTCTTAAACATATCGGCGACACTGACATGATGGATTGGTAGCATTAACCCCAAATATGGATGGTGTGATGTGACCGGTGAATGAAACAACCCAACCCAACTTGGATGTGGAGTGAAAGTGTCATGTTCAAGAGCGACTTGATACCAACAAAGTTTCTTCAAGTTTTCTTCCCAATTTTCCCCAGTCATTGTTGACCAGTACCTCTTTATTTTTGTCAAGCTTGAGGAGGATAACATATTCTTGTTCTATAATTTTCCCTTCAGGCAAACCCATCGCTATATTTTAATGAGCCTAGCGATAGTGAAACTCGTTCTTGTCTGCTATGGACAAGTTTGTCGCTATTAAGTTTTAATGAGTTTAACGACAAAGATAACTCGGTCCTTTTCAATTTTACAGAGTTTGAAAAGGGATGTAAAGGAAACTAGAAAAATCCTTTTTCGTCATCTAATCCCTTAAGTCCGAAAAAGTATAAAACAATACAGAAGGGATGAATTTTTGATACTTTTAACGAACGGAACAAAACAAGCACTAGATCTTTTTGTGTAATAATCCCTCAGGTCCAAAACGATTAAAATCTAAAGGAGGGATAACACTTCTGGTCTCTTTAATGAGTTGGAGAGGCCAATGGCTCGGCAATCTTTTCATATTTTACGATTCAATTGAAAAGAGCTTAAAGGAGACTCGTCTTTGAGGAACGAGTGATAAATTTGGGTAGCAGTTGATTCCAGGTAAGGTTTGGAATTTTCCAATCATGGCAGTGTTACAAGGATGGCTAACAGGATCACTCTTCGCAGCTGTTCCTCAAAAGGGGTAAACAATCAAATGGAGGTGAATGATCGGCCAATACAGAGTGGAGGTGATGATGAGAACACGACCAAGGCTTTAAAGTCTGAAGTACTACATTCACGACGGTTATTTACCGAAAATTAGTTCATTTTTTAATGAGATTAAACGCGGGGAGAAACATTTGCTCATGACTTATGTTTATTTTTTAACGAGCTTGAACTATGTGCTAAAACTGCTTGATTAATCCAGTCGTATAATAAGGATGTCTCATATATAAAAACGACAATTTTTAAAGTTTTTCCCCACATCCTTTCTTTATGCAAGTTAGGAAACGACCAATACTACGAGTTTAAGGGTTAGAGGACCTACAAATTTAAAAAATAAATGGTTGCTCTTCGCTTGCATGCCAAAAGGTTTGCATGGCCCCAGGTATAAAATAGAGTTTCAAGGTCACCTTTCAATCCAATGAAAAAAACATTTGTTTTATCGGGAAAGGTTTACCTCTTTCAGGTTACCAAAGATTGTTATATTCACAGCGCAAACAAAACACTTCTTTGGCGATGTCTACCGAAATAGACAAAGGTGAGTGGCGCAGACGCCTCCACCTACATAACTTTGACAAGGGAATCTTATTCCAGTCCAACCCCCTTTTCCAATCATGGACGGGAGTGTCAGACTAGTCATATATCTCTCGCGGAAACCTATCCTATACTTGAAGTTTTCCTTCCGAAGCAGACTAGGGTGCATGTCCCCTGGGTTTCAATCATATCCTCTGAATCACTCGCACTCATTAGGAGGATGGATTGGGGATTGATGAGACATTCCTTGCATGAAAAGACCATTTAGGGATGGTATATGACTATTTTCCATGTGTGATCTGGGAAATGAAAGCTGGTCTACGAGCTTGACCACTCTTCCTTCGTGTGGAAAGCACATTACTCTAAAGAGTGATGAGACAATGGCTGGCATGCAATAAATATAGTCTCGTCCAAGGAGTAGATTATAATCCAGGGGTCCTTGGACTACCATTACGTTCATGTGAACGGTTTTCCCTCTCAATGTTATGGGCACATTGGGAAGGATCCCTAACGGTCGACTGGTTCCTTTGTCAAAGCCTGTTAGATTTCTCATCTCAGGCAAAAGCGATGGTGAACCAAGCGCTTTCCAAGCAGTTGAGGAAAGGATACTCACAGAAGCCCCTTCATCTATGATGGTACCGGCCATAACCATTCTATATACTTGAGCAATGATTCAGAATGGTACACTAGCCGGTAAACGGGGTCTTCCTAGCTGATTCCAGTCGAAGGAAACAACTAGGTTGCTTGGAGGTGGGACCGAATAGACAACCGGGTACGACTCTGACGAAATTCCTTCCTGCGGTAAAGGAATGGGTAAATTGCCCCCATGTTCATCGGAGTCTGTGCTTACGAAAAGAATTTGGATGGCGTCATCCTTGTTCTCTTCGGTGATTGTATCATCTGAAGATGGAACCTCTGAAGGCAAGATCGGGTCAAATGCCGCCTCGACCTTTTGACTTTCGTCTAGTATGGGTTCAGATGGTTTGTCTTCAATGATAGACGCTTCGGCTGACCACCTGGGCGGGTCAGCCGGATTTTCGACTAGTGACGGACTCGGCAAGAGTTTCTTATATCCAGGAGGAAGTCGTAACGGTGAAACCGGATGATCGTCCAAAACTATTTTAGCCTCGTCTAAGAAGGGACAACGGTGGACGGCGTGATCGCTTTCACATAGTTTACAAGGAAATTTGCACTTTCCTTTTTTTCCAGGGGCTTCACTTTCACTAGTCGACGGTGTGCTTTCAACATGATCATCAGAGGTTGACGACATCGGGTTGTGCAAACGAGGAGACCAGTCCCTTAAGATCCGAGGGATGCAGGGACAATCTCTATGATAGTGGTCTCCTTTGCAAATGACACATGGAGATTTAGGCCTGGTCAGTGCGGTGTGTGGATTTTCGCTAGACGACGCTTGGTTGCCCCTTTTTGCCTTTGGCTCCTTCTTCTTCTTCTATTTCTTCTTCTTTTCCTTCTTCTTCTCAGGTACTTGATTTTTGGCTTTACCAGCCCCATCAAGCGAAGAGGAAGGAGGAGAGGAAGAATTGGACGAAGTAGAGGGTTGGGGGGTAACTATGGAATTGTCTAGTTGCTGACTTGATTGTTCAGGAATTGCGGTGTTCTGAACGACGGAGGTTGAGAAAAGCCATACGGGCAAGCCAATTTTCAATCCTGGAAGTGACAATGTGGCCATATGGGGTGCACCAACATCTCCCCAAGAGGAGAAGGGACTAGGATTTCCTCCAAGGGGAACTCCTTGGTTGGTGGACTCCATTCTCTCAACCTAAGACCAACGTAGGAAAGGTGATGATTATTTCGTTTAAAATAAATTTTAGACGCTTTGACACAACTTGTTTTTTCAATTTTAAAGAGTCGAGAAAAAACAAAAGATGACTCTAGTCGCCTTCGATTTTTAATGAGCCTGAAGTGACAAGTGCTCAGATGGACCTTTTCCGTTAAGGAGTCTGAAAAGGAACGAAAGGAACTGCTATGGAAATCTAGACAGAGGGATTACCAAACCAATCACAAAACTGCAGAATACTTTTTACGGTACGACAGTCAATCTTCCCAAATGTTGTGTTCAGTGCATTGCGATCGATAGGGCGGGAGACACGGATTCCTATGGATAAAGGATTAATCCTATTGTGGTCTCCTAAAATATACTCGACGGTACGTGGGAGCACAAGTCCGTACTGGTACTTATCATCTCAAAGTGGAGGAATCACCCAACCAACAGTGAGAACAACAGTTACCAGGCTTTACGACGCTAGAATACGTCTCTAGCCTAGACTTCTAGATGTTGTGCGTTAGGTTCCAAAGCGTTGTTAGATTCATTAAATTTATTTTATAGTTGATCTTGCTTAAGAGATTTTCCTTTCAGGTTCACCGCATGATGTAGATGTACAATTCCTAAAATGCAATCTAAGATGATAAACAGTCTTTTTATCTTCTTTTTGCAATGAAAATCCTAGCTACTAAGGAAAGAGAGACAGTATTCTTTCAACAAAGAGCAAAGAGCACACACTATATGCACTGTCCTAAATCAAACCAATCAAACAGTCTAAATGCAAATGCACATGCATGTATTTATTTTCAGCCTTCTTAATATGTGAATGATAAAAAGAAAGCTAATGCGCAAATCTGAATTATTTTCAAAGTGACAATTACTAACAAGTTTCTTTTCAAAATCAAAATGGAGACAATGACAACACTTTGCGATTTGGAAATGAAAACTTGCTTTCGACACTAGGAAAACTACTAATTCAGATCAAATACAATAGTAACAGGGTAATCAACTATCAAGAGCAATCAGACTCTCTTCTATGACTAAAAATGACACTTGCAACACTTTCAAATCAAGAAATGACAGTACAACTACGTTACTTCTTTGTAAAGGAGAACTGAAAATGACTCAACAAATACATAAAAACATTTACAGTTCTTTGCACAATGGAGGTGGAATAACAGTAAGGAAAGGGGTTTCAACCAGAGGAGTACTGACTACAGGCATCAAAACTCTTGAATAGATCTGAAAAGAGTGAACAGAAACCAAAATTTAGGAACAATGCCTAGTCTAATCAGTGCGCCTGTAACACAGTGAATTTGAAATGCAATGCACCTTCTACACTCGGGAAGTGCGCTGAATTTGAGATTCACAGAACAGACAGTGCACTGGGCCAGGGACGAGACTTTGATTGGGATCTGGGTCACAGTTTGCAATTCAGTTCAAGGATTTTGGCCAAGCAAGTGGTAATCAGTAAATCAACAACAGGGGTAGATCTAAGGAGGTTACTAGAGCCACCACAAGGGCAATTAGAGAGTTTGTAAATCAGTTCTTCAATTCATAAACAAAACCCGAAGATTGACTGAAGTGGCATTTATCTACTTTGCATTTGCATAGTAAATGCAGTTCGAAAGCTACCTGTCTCAACTTCAGGCTCCGTCTGTAAGTTTATAAAGTAAACAAATGTAGATAAACAAACAACCTAGTCGCTCCCCAGTGGAGTTGCCATTTTGTTACAAGGAAAACTGTCTATGCAGAAATGCTAATCCCACTAAGGCGGGCAGCTGCCTTAGAAACAAACAAAGTAAAACTACTTTCGTTTTCCTTTATGAAAGATAGATGAGAGAAGAATAAAGGAGACCAACCTCTGTCTTGCGCTTGGTTCCTTGCTCGATTCCTCTCTCTTCTGATAGTCCTTTGCTACTTGCTTTCTTGTATACCCAGCTTCACGGAGTACTTGTAGAATCAAAGTAGCATAACACTATACGAGAGCATGGATCTATTATCATAAACAATCTAGGATCAGATGTAAATTGACCATACAAATGCACAAAACATAGATTACACAAGAGTATGGAGGAAAACTTGAATAGCTTTATTGATAATCAAGAAAGAGCCAAGAGAGTTACAACCAGTTGTTCTGACCCAGCATCGTCCTCTCAACAAGTAAGCCCTTCTTCACCTTATGCAAAGCTTAGATCACCCAACACTATGATGTTGCCTCAAGAAACCAACAACAATTCCTTACAAGATGCAAAATTCCAGCCTCTGGATCTCTGGGATGAGGGATCCATATATAGATGTCTGTAAGGGAGATGAGTCAGCTTGTCATTTGATTAGTGTCTTCGCTCTAATAGTTCTTGCTTCCACTTGGAGATTGATGATATCTTACTCATCCTTGGTCGAATTCAGAGAGGCAAGTGTCACAGGAGAAGTTTTTGGAAGATTCCATGCTTCTCCACCTCACGGATTGACACTGCCATTTGTCTCTTCTCGCCCATCACACCCCATAGAAGGGCTTTTTGAAATGCAATGCACCCACTGAGTGTACTTAGGTGAGATGCAACGCACTTTCCCTATGGAGCAGGTGAAATGATCCTGTTTTGACCAATTCTGAGTAGTTTTTCATGGAGAACTTCTGGGAGAAGCTGTAATCAGTTGACTTTGTTCCTTTAGGGGTTGGAACAACACTTTTAGGGACTTAGGAGCCCTTGGTTTATGGACATTTTATGCTTGGGGTTGCAAGGCCCAAAAATGTCTATAACACCAGCTGAAGCCTTAGTGCATATTGCAGCTGAAGAAATGCATGCTCATGAATAGAGCCATAGAGCAAGTTAAAGTGCATTAGAAGCACTTTGGACATGAAGAAGCTACATGGGAGATGGTGGATCAGGTGTGGGCCATGTATCCTTCTTTGTTTCCAGTGGAGGTAAAGTAGTTATAGTATGATGTTTGGTATATGTTTTTCTCATGTTTTGGTATATCTACATATGTATATGATGTAAATACCACCACGAGTTGCGTTATAAATCTTCAATAAGTGGTATGGTTGTTATCTTGTCATGTTTTCATGATGTTTTCCTTTTGAGCAGGGCTTTTATTTTAAATACTGCAACGAGCTAGGTTATAAAGCTCCATGGGCAGCATGTTTTTTTTTTAGCAGTTTTACTGAGGTCTTGGTGTGGGTTAACACCGAGGATGGTGTTCCCTAAGGGGGAATGGTTTGTAATAGCCCCTGGCTAAAATTCCGTCTAATAAAATTTAGTAAAGGAAAAATAAGACCACGATTAAGGGACACCTATTCCAAGTTGAATGTTGGGCAAAGATATCCTTATGGACATCATTAGATGTGTTTATTTCTAAGGGAAATTGGAAAAGGCAACGAATGAGGAATTAAAAAAGGAAAAAAGGTATTTTTGGCACATTTATTTATGAAAATAAGGGAAAATAGGAGAAAAGGAAGGTGAAAGGTCACAGGTTGCATGTGAGGAGGAAATTGAAGGAAAATAATGGAAAATGAAGAAAATAGAGGCCTCATTGATAAAAAGGATTTTGACAATCATATTGTAACGTTTTTTCATTTCAGTTTTGGAGCTCTCTTGTTATTCTCTCTCTCTCTCTCTCTCTCTCTCTCTCTCTCTCTCTCTCTCACTCTTGGACACTTGGATTTTTCTTAGAGAATTCTAGCTTTGGAGCAAGGAAGGGAAAAGAAAGCAAAGGAAGGTCAAGGAAAGGAAAGGAAAGCAAGGATTAAGCAAGGAGTGGCAGGATCAACTAGCTTCAGCAGGAATACTTGCACGTAACATATTGCATGTATGATTTCCTAGCTAGTTTTGACATGCGTGGATTTCCATGTTGGTATATGATTCTCTTGTTGTCGGTAGCATGGTTTTTATGGGTTATGATAGTGGTTTGCATCCTTTCCTTGCCTTTTCCTAGATAGCCATTGTGTGATAGGATTATTTTCTTGGTTTTGAGCTTTGGAATTGTGGGATGGTTTCAGAATCTAGGGTGGAAGTAGTCTCAGGAAAATTCTCAAAGGCCTAGGAATCCCTTGACCTATTTTGGTGGGATACACAGTAAGGCTTGAGGGTGGAGTCTCGCTTTAGGGCCTAGTGATCTGATGTGGATTGTTGTAAAGCATGAGAGAATGGTGTCTTAGTTTAGGGCCTAGGGATTCAGTGTGGATTGCAGTAAATCCTGAGAGACAAGGAGATGGAAAATTCCTCAAGGACAATGATGGAGTCCAAAGGAATTCCTAGCTCAGTTTTGTTTTGTGATCTCGGTGCTAGTTTTGGTGAGATCATGGTTTGGTGAGGGTGGAGGTGGTTTTAGCTCTGGATTCCGTTAATAGTTTATGGATTGGTTTAACCATGATACCCTATATTCATGCTTGGAATATGACATGAGGGTGATTGGCTGAAAGAAAGAATTGGTTCATCCATGTCTACGGTCACGGGGTACATGGAAGTCTTGAACCTGGTCGACATTGCCTATGTTTAGTAAAATCTAAGTTCTCTTGATTTTGCAATTGTTATTATGTGGCATTAATAGATGTTATCTCATTTTTATTTACATAGTTTAATGTTGGTTATAAGCATGGTTATGCGACTGGTTATTGTCAAGGTTATTTCATGTATTTACTTGTAACTGAAAGGATAATGGCTGCAAGACCTAGTTAATGTCAAAGCAGTTAAGGGAAGAACGTGGTGATCCTTTTTGGCAAGTATCATATGATTTATCAGTCATTTATGGTCTGTCTTGTATTCATTTCCTCTAGATTTCATTGATGCCAAGTGTTTGACTGAATGTCACTCCTAGTTGGGGATGGTCCGGGCTAGTCCTAGAGTCAATTTTTGATTTGTAAGTCTTGTCATCATGCAATTTATGAATTTTGAAAGCTATAGGGGTTTATGGGTAGTGACGTAGATTATGGGCTTGAAAAGAGGCACAAATCCCAAAGTCACGACCACACGTCTGAGGAGAAAATTCCCCATACACATGCATACCCATGTTGTGTATAACAACCCTAGTGAAAATTTCATGTAATAAAAGTTGATAGAGGAAAAATAATAACCACGGTTGACGGGATGCTTATTCTAGGCTGAATGTTGGGTGAAACATCCTATTGTGGGTGTTCATTTGGTTTATTATGGCTAAGGAAATTGGAAAAGGCAATGATTAAGGATTTGGAAAGGAAAAATGGCATTTTTGGCACATTTTTTTATGAAAAGAAGGCAAATTAGGAGAAAAAGAAGGTGAAAGGTCACAGGTTGCATACGAGGAGGAAAATTAAGGAAAATAATGGAAAAATGAAGAAAATAGAGGCCACATTAATAAAAGGATTTTTAGGATTAGTTTGTAACCTTTTGTCAGTTAAGTTATGGAGCTCTATCATTATTCTCTATCTCCCTCACTCACTCTTGAACACTTAGAGTTTTCTTGGAGCACTTTGGCATTAGATCAAAAAAGGAAAAGAAGGAAAGAGTAAGGAAGGAGAAAGCGAGGAAGAGTAGGATGAAGAAGCTACAACATGACTCTTTGCATGTATCAATTTGCATGTATGTTTTCCTTGCTATATTTGGCAAGCATGGTATTGCATGTGGTTCTTTGGTTTTTATGGAAGGGGTTTTGCTAGGTGTGACAGTGTTTTTAGCCTAGCCTTGCCATTTCTGGATAACCATGGTGTGATGGGGTTCTCATGTTTTAGTTGATCTGGATTGTCGGATGGATTCGAAGCTGAGTGAGGTGGATCTCCAAATGATAGAACACATGGCCAAGTAACCCCTGAACAAGACTGTGGGTTGCATTAAAGCCACATTTTATTTTCCTCTGTGTGCCTCGGATGTAGGTTTTAACCCCGTACAAAAATTACCTGCATATGAATTCTAAGAACAAAAAATAAAAATTCAAGAGCATAACACATATACATAGAGATTTTCCCCTGGATCCCAAAATCAGTACTACCAGCTTGATTTTTCATTATATTCCTTTCAATGTTACAATACATATTTATACATGCCGAAGCATCCAATACCATGGACCAAAAACCATCGTGCCCAAAACCATGTGTGAAAACCATGCACAAAACCATTGGTAGGTCCGCCCAACCTAACATAATGAAAAATATCGAAAGAATATAACACAACCCAACATTCTCCCACTTGTTGTTTTCTTTCCACAAGGGGCCAAGGGAGAGCTTAGTCATTTATCTGGCCCTGCAACACCCATTGTTTCTCTACACCAAGAGAACTTCTCAGAGCTCACAGATTTTGTCAATGCATCTGCATTATTCTTCAAAGTGTCCATCTATACCAGCAACACCTTTTTGTCTTCTATCATATCCCTCACAAAGTGATACTAAACATCAATGTGCTTTGTCTTTGAATGATAAGCAGGGTTCCTTGCCAAGAAAATTTCACTTTTCCAAAAAAATTGCACTTTGGCTGTCACAGTATATCCTTATAGCTCCCTGTACTAACCCCATACTTGAACATAATCTTTGCAACCAAACTGCTTCCTTGCTTGCATGAGTGGCTGTCATGTATTCTGCCTCTGTATTTGATAGTGCCACTACAGATTGTTTCTTACTCATCCAACTAACTGCACCTCTAAATAGGTTAAACACATACCCACTTGTAGATCTTCTCTGATCCAAATCTCCAGCCCAGTCTGCATCAACAAATCCATGAATATCCAAACCTCTGTCCAATCCTAGTCTTCCTTGGTAGCACAAACCATAATTACTAGTGCCATGCAAATACCTGAAAACTTACTTCACTACTGTCGAATGCTCCTTCCCTGGTTTTGACATAAACCTGCTCAATACTCCCACTGCATGTGCAATGTTTGGTCTAGTACAGACTATCGCATATATCAGGCTACCGACTACACTTGCATATGGAAGATGGGACATGTCCTCTTCCTCTTCTTGTGTCTTGGGACACTGTTCAGCAAATAACTTTACACCTACAAGAATAGGAACCTTCACCGGTTTACTATCCTACATATTAAACCTCTGCAATATTTTCTCGACATACTTCCTCTGGTTTAACTATAGCTTCCTATTTTCTTGATCTCTTTTCATTTCCATGCCCAAAATATAGTTTGTAGCACCAAGATCTTTCATGTTGAATTTGGAGGACAATTGGGTCTTCAAATCCTGGATAATTTATTTGTCATTTCCAACCAGCAACATGTCATCCACATACAATACTAGATAAATAACACAGTCACCAATTAATTTAAAATACACACAGTGATCTGCTTTGCTTCTGGTGAAGCCAAGTCCCCATATAAATGTATAAATTTTTTTATATCACATTCTTGTGATTGTTTTAGCCCATACAGAGACTTATTTAACTTGTATACCAGTTATTTCTTACCCTTGACCACAAAGCCTTCAGGTTTCTTCATGTAGACATCCTCTTCTAGATCCCCGTGAAGAAATGTTGTCTTCACATCCATCTATTCTACCTCAAAATCAAAAGTAGCAACAATAGATAAAAGTAATCTAATAGAAGCTACCTTGGCAACATGAAAAAGAATATAACCAAAATCAATTCTCGGCACCTGGGAATAACCTTTTTCTACCAACCGAGCTTTGTATTTATCCACCTTTCCTTCTGCATTCATCTTCTTCTTGAGCACCCATTTTTTGTCAATGGGTTTCCTTCTAGACAGCAACTCCACCAGATCCCAAGACTCATTTTTGTGCAAAGATGTCATTCATCAACCATGACCTCTTTCCATAGTTTTCCATTCTTTGAATCTACTGCTTCCTTCACAATTTTGGGATCATCATCAGTAATAGATAAAGCAAAATTTGAATAGAAAGCATATGGACTATACATTTCTGGTTGCCTTCTTTATCGAACATATCTTCTCACAATTGGAGTTTGTGGCTCTTAATCTTCTGGTTCCTCTTCTACTGTAGAGTCTAATTCTTCCTCCTTTTGCTCAAACTCTATCTTCTCAGGTTCCTTTGATGGGACATCATGTTTAATAACATTTTTCACCTCTCTGAACACCACATCTCGGATTTACACAATCTTACTAGTTATTGGGTTCCAAAGCTTATAACCCTTTAAACCATCCTTATACCCAATAAAGATGCACTTTTCAGATTTACTATCCAACTTTGTTCTTTTCTCCTTTAGAACATGTACATATGCATCACATCCAAATGCCCTTAGATGTGAAAGAGAGGGTTTCTTAACAGTCAATACCTGTTGTGGATTCTTATCCTCCAATGCTGATGAAGATGATCTGTTGACCAGGTAACATGCTGTCTCCACAGCCTCTGCCCATAATTCCTGTCCTAACCCAGAACCATTGACCATGCTTCTTTCCCTTTCCATCAACGTCTTGTTCATTCTTTCTACAACTTGATTTTTCTCAAGTGTGTATGGAGTAGTCTTCTGTCGTGCTATACCACACTTCTTATAGAATTCTTCAAATTCCTTGCTGCAAAACTCTCCATAGTTATCTATCCTCAACACTTTTATCTTCTTCTCTATCTGGTTTTCCACCAGAGCCTTAAATTCTTTAAACCTGTCAAAAAATTCACATTTCTTCTTGAGCAAATATATCCATGTATTACTTGAGAAGTCATCTATAAATGATACATAGTACACAAACTTACCAAGTGATGGAACCTTCACAGGTCCAAACACATCAATGTGCACAAGCTCTAATATATGTTTCGCCCTCTTACCACTAGAGGGGGAACTCACCTGATTCTACTTCCCATAGACACAATTTTCACAGAAATCAAAATCCAGAGAGCTATTATTCATACCTTCTACCATACCTTTACTATGAATTATTCGAAGGCCCTTATCTCCAATATGTCCAAGCCTTTGATGCCACAGCTTGGTCTTTTCTCCAGAGACCACTATATTTTTTGCTCCACTTTGAGGAACCACAGAACTATTGCACCCATAAATAACAGTGCTACCTTGCAGCTTGTACAAAGTTCCAATTCAAACTCCCTGCATCAATACCAGTGCTCCCTAAACCATCTTGTAGGTATCTTTCTCGAACACCTACATCATCCAACTTGCTTACAAAAATTAGATTTCTGGCTAATGCAGGAATATGCAGAACACCTAGAAGTTTTCTAATCCTTCAACCTTGCAACTTCAACTTAACTTTTCCGTGACCAATGATTCTAGCCTTCCTGTCATCCCCCAAGAAGACATCACCACCATCATATTTCTCATACTCACAGAACCACTCTCTATGGGGAGTGAAATGTAACGATGCACCTAAGTCAATCAACCATGCCTCATGATCTACTTGTGTACTTGAAGAAGCCAAGTACACATCCCCACCTTCATCTGAGGTGGCTTTTGCCTTTGCAGAAGGAGCATCATCAGATCCCTTTCCTTTGTCAAGAGCTTTATATTTACAATCCCTTTTGTAGTGCCCTTGCTTTCCACATTTCTAGCACACCACCTTTACAGGTTTTCCTGGAGATTTAGATCTCCCACTCAATGACTTATTTTTGTTTCTGTTCTAGGACCATCCTCGTACAGACAAGGCATCACCATTCTGGCTCTCAATATTTTTTCGTCTCATCTCCTCCATCAGCAAGGATGAGACTATTTCATCAAACTGCAAGGTAGTTGCATTGCTACCAATTGCAATAACTAGACTATCCCACGAATCTGGTAAATAACACAACAAACTGATGCACTTATGTTCATCTAAAATTTTAATATCAACATATAATAACTGACTTACCACAGTATTAAATGCGTTCAGATGCTCTATCACTGAGCCTCCATCTTTCATCCTCAGGTTATATAGCTTTTTTCGTAGGAATAGTTTATTCACCAGAGACTTATTTTAGTACAAAGTCCCTAACTTATCCCATAAATCCTTCACTGTAGCTTCCACTGATACATTCAACAATACTGAATCTGAGACACATAATTGTATTGTGCTATTTGCCTTCCGATCCAACTTCCTCCATTCTTCATCGGACACTCTCATTGGTTTAGTACATGTATCTACTGTGATCCACTAATCTTTATCCACCAACGGATCCTCCATCTTGAGTTTCCATAACTCAAAACTTTGACCATTAAATTTCTTGATCTCTATCTTTCCACTACTCGCCATCTTCTTTCACCACCAGAATTGATCACACAGATCTCCCACTGAACAGGGTCTACCATAGGCCCAAGCGAAACCCCTCAACAACAAAGGCATCCCCTTGAAGCCAAAAAAACTCTGATACCAGATGTAGGTTTTAACCCTGAACAGAAATTACCTGCATATGAATTTTAAGAATAGAAAATAAAAAATGCGAGAGCATAACACATAAAACAAATATACACAGAGATTTTCCCCTGGATCTCAAAACCGGAACAATGAGATTGATTTTTCATTATGTTCCTTTAAATGTTACAATACATATTTATACATCCCGAAGCATCCAATACCATGGATTGAAAACCATCGCACCCAAAACCATGTGTGAAAACCATGCACAAAACCATAGGTAGGTCTGCCTAACCTAATATAGGGTCATTTTTTTTTTTCCACAGAGCTCTGCCCCGGACCCTATAGAGGGGCTACCCATCCCCCTCAAACCCTATTGACAGGGGGGACTTCCATCCCCCTGTGACCACCCAGTTGTGCAATTGGTGCAGCAAAGGGGGGGCTCCCCCCCCTCTAACCCCCCAGTTAACTAGGTGGGCTAGTCATGGAAAGAATATACCACAACCCAACATAGGAATCCTTTCCAGTGAATGGTGGGATATATTGTAAATCCTAGAGGTTTTTTCCCTTGATTAGGTCTAGGAATCCTTTTTGGTGAATGGCAAGTCTGATATACGGTAAATCCTAGAGGATTTATTGGTTTAGGCCCTAGTGATCGCTAGATCAGACTACAGATTACGGTAAATCCTGAGAGACTAGGAGACAGGAAAATTCCTCATTGTGTAGGTGGAGAAATCTAGTGGCATCCATGCTTGTTTTTGCCTAGTGATATGGTGGAGATCATGGTAAAGCCTATTATTACATGTTTATTTTGTTTTCCTAGTGATCTAGGATGGATTATAGTAAAGCCATGTTTCTATTGATGAGGGTGAGGTGCCTTAGCTTCGGGATGCTATGGTTGGTTCTTTTGGTTTAAGTCTTACATTCATGCTTGGAATATGGCATGGGGGTTAATGGATGAAGAGAGAATTGGCTCAGCCATTCTATGGTCGGGTTGGATTTTACATGTATTAATAATAGGTACTCTCCTTGATATATTATGTATAAATGTACTATATTATATGTGGATTTTATGGTTGATGTATCCTTGATATTTATGTTGTTATTATGATGGTTATAAGCATGTATTATGACAATGATGATGTATGGATCTCCTCACATTTTTATTTCTAAATGAATGAAAAATGTATCTATAACCTAATAGATGAAAATGCATCAAATGATATAAGGGAACAATGCTTCTTAGGGATTCTCAGATAAGTATGAGACCCATATGCTTAGCTCTGTGTTTTACACCTGTAGATTACATATTTGTGACATTTTTGATGAAACACTTGTGATGGCTAGTAGGGGTCCAATCAAGCCCTTATTTAAGTAACTATATTTGTATCATCATTCCCTTGTTATCTTTGTATTTTGAAGGTGTCATTTAGTTATGGGCAGTGACTTGGGCTTTGGGGTTAAAAAAGTGGCTCAAATCCCAAGGAAGTTGTCACAACACTAAGCAAAATAGTCGTTGGACGCTAACATAGAATGCTGTGGGAGTTCCCATAGCCTTCTAGACGCATGCAATCCCATATCATGGGAGTATCTAGGGGTTAATTGGTCTAAAAACTCAGTGGGACCCAGGGGTTGGTTACCTGAGAGGTTGGGATGGTTCCTGGGAGTCCTCCTGCTAATGTGGAGGGTTTGTATGTTGTGTTTCCATCGATTTTGTTTCCTTAAGGTCACATAGGAGGTTGAATCCCATCATTGTAGACTCTCATCACATGTTTACCCTGGTTGGTTGTTACTTGGGTAGATGTGGGAGGAGGGTGTGACATAGTGGTATCATAGCGTGGTTCACCCCTTGGACTGGATGGATGATGTGTGTTGGTAATGCATTCATGTCAGTTTCACATGTGTTAATCATCCTGGTGGTCTATGTTCTTGTTGCAGATGCATAGTGTCAGCCATGGTTGTAGTGATGTCACCATGTGAAATAAGATGTTGTTTTTGTGAAGTGTGTCGGCATGAGTGTATGGTTAGTTACATGTTGTTTATGCTTGCGTATTGTCAGTGTACATTGTTATGGTTATTGTTTTCATGCCTTAGGTCATGATATGTGTGGTTGATATGGTCATGCATTGATGATTGGGCTCTAGCTAGAATGATGTTTATGTGTTGATACACATAATTTTTAGATGTCTATATGATGTCATGATTATGTTATACATGTATTATGTTGATTGGTTGATCTTCCAAATGAGATATCCTCCCCCAATTTTTCTAAGGTACATTGGTTTATTGTGATTTGGTTTAGCTGACATAGTATGCCTTGCAGGAAAAAGATTATGACTTACTAGAAAGATGGTAGACTACAAACATTATCCCTATGAATCAGATGAGCAGCGTGGTTTTGGGAACTTTTTTGACTTAGAAGACACATTGAGAAGATTGAAAGAAGAAATAAGGAGTTTTAAGGTGGATAATGACAAAATCATGCAAGAACAAGAGAAACAAGCTGAGGTTAATGAAATACTCATTCAGTTTTTTTCATAATTACAATGACATGGGCCACTTCGGATCAGCCATGGACAGGATGAAAAGACTAATGGGGCATATGGAAGTAGTTCTGATGGTGGTCATAGGTCGGACAGAGACAACAAGGTTAGAGATGGTTGATTGTTGGATACTCCATATAGGAAAGGTGATGGATACATGTATTATTCTTGTTCTGGTTGTGACAAGCATCATGATCCTCATTCTTATCACCCTTATAGGAGGAATGATAGGGGATACTTTCTAGATGAGTTTAAGAAATAAAATCCACTTAATTTTGATGGAGACTTGACCAAACCAGAAGATGTAGAGCCTTGGATACTTGGGATGAACAAGTTATTTGAGTTGCATAAGTACACAGAAAACATGAAACCCAAAATTTTTATCTTTAGCTTGAAATGTAAAGTAGATATCTGGTGGGAAGATGTGAAGCAGCTCAGAGACATCAAGACAAAGGAAAAAGGACTTGAGTTGGAATGAGTTCAAGAGGATTTTTAGGAAGAAGTACTTCTCAAAAAGATGCTAGGAAAGTAAGGCCAATTAATTCTATGAGCTAAATATGGGGTCGACGACAAATGAATAGTACATGACTATGTTCTTGCAGCTATTGAGGTATGTGTCATATCTTAAATATGATAAGGCTAAAGTTCAATAATTTGTCAGTATTTTTCCATTAGCAGTTAGAGATCGGATTGAGTATGATGATCCTAGGTCACTTGAGGAAGTTATTGGGAAATTGAAACATTTCTATGAATAGTAAAAGTGTAATAATGAATCTCAACAAGGATGGAAAGGGAAGGATAAGGATAAACATAAGGGTAAATGGAAGCCAAAAAGAACAAGGCCTTATAATCCAGAAGAGAAAGAAAATGTGGCACCACAAAGGAAGTTCAATGCAGCTAGATAAGGACATGTATCACAACAACAACTTAGAGGTGATAGAATGGGACAGTTGCAATGTTGGACATGTGGTAAGGAACACCTTAAGAGAGATTGTCCACAAAATCTGGGTGGTAGGCCTCAGATATATATTGCACAAGAGGCACAAATTGTTGGGGATGTTGGTAAGAGTGTTCCTCATATCTATGCAGCACTAGATAACAGACAGATATATCATCGGGCATTTATCATTGAGATGGATGGCAAGCTCTGTGATCAAGTTGTTTCTCTTTTGATTGAACACTAGGCTAATTATAGTTATGTTATTCTTGACTTGGTGGACAAGTGTGGTTTGAATATAGAAGTTCATGCAGAATCTTGGTTAGTGTAGTTGGCTACAGGTAGAAAGAAGCAAGTTCATGATTGGGTAAGAGGTTTTTCATTTGATTTTAATGGTATGCCTACCACAACACATTTGAATGTATTACCATTGGGATAATACAATATGTTTTTTTCAATGGATTGGATGTATCTTCATAGAACCAAGGTGGATTGTTATGACAAAGTCATTGAGTACATGGATGACAATGGGGAACCAAAAATATTATAGGCAAAGAAAAAAGCCACATCAATTAGGATGTTGACAACTATATAGGCAAAGCACAGTCACATAAAAGGGTGTGTGTTATTTGTAGTGCATATCTCTAGTGACAAAGGTAAGGAAGTTGAGGATGCAAATTCTTTGAGCCATATGCATTTTTACACTAGTTTTAGGATGTATTTCCTGAGGACATTTTAGAGTTTACACCTCACAAGGAAGTTGACTTTTCCATTGAGTTTGTACCAAGGGAAGCTCTGGCATCAAAAGCACCTTACCAGATGAGTACACCTGATTTGGTAGAGTTGAAGCTATAGTTGAAGGAAATGTTGGACAAGGGATACATTAGGCCAAGTGTGTCACTTTGGGGTGCACCGATATTGTTTATGAAGAAGAAGAATGGTACTCTCAAATTATGCATTGCCTACAAGAAGTTGAACAAAGTGACCATCAAGAACAGGTATCAGTTGCCGAGGATCGATGATTTTTTTATCAGCTAAAGGGAGTAGCAATGTTCTCTAAGATCAACTTGAGATCAGGATACCATTAGGTACGCATCAAGGAAGAGGACATTCACAAGACAAATTTCCGGACTAGGTATGTGCATTATGAATTTGTTGTAGTTCCATTCGGTTTGACTAATGCTCCAACTACATTTATGTGCTTGATGAATAGTGTGTTACGTCCATACTTGGATAAGTTGTTATTATGTACATTGATGACATATTGGTATATTGTAAAAATGAGGAAGAGCATGCTGAGAATTTGGAAGTAGTGTTGAGGTTGTTGAGAGAGCATCAATTGTATGCTAAGCTCAGCAAGTACAATTTCTTTCAGACTAAGGTATATTACTTGGGACATGTTGTCTCTAATGAGGGCATAACAGTGGATCTAGAGAAGATAAGAGCTATCATGGAGTGGGAAACTCCTAGGAATGTAAATGAGGTGAGATCATTCATGGGATTGGCAGGTTACTACAGGAGGTTCATCGGGAACTTCTCGCAAATCGCTTATCTTATTACATCATTGTCGAGGAAAGGTAAGAAGCTTGAATGGATAAAGGGGTGTGAGGCCAGTTTTAAGAAGCTTAAGAAGTTGTTGACACATGCACTAGTTTTAAAATTGTAGACCTAGATAAATAATTTTTAGTATGTATAGATGCTTGCAAAAAAGGACTTGGCGGATTCCTTATGCAGGACGGACAAGTGGTATGTTATGAGTGATGGAAATTGAATGAACAGGAGAAAAACTACCCAACGTATGATCTTAAACTAGCAGCGATAATACATGAATTGAAGATGTGGAGCCATTATATTATTAGTAGGAGGCTTGTACTGATGAGTGATCATAGTGGGTTGAGATACTTGTTTGACCATCCACTTTTGAATGTCGGGCACGATAGTTGGTTGGCCATGATTAGTGAGTTTGACTTTCTTGCAGATTCTCTTAGTAGGTAGATATAGGTAAATCGTATATCAACTATGAGTTCCTATGGGATAGATGCACAGGATAAGATCTTGTAGGGAGGTCAGTAGGATGTTAGGTATATGGAGATTGTGCGCAGGGTACATGCATAGGTAGTGGTATAGGTACAGGTGCAGGTGCACAGGATGTGGACCACTGTCTTATGGCAGATGGATTAGTTAGGTTTAGAGACAGGATATACGTGCCAGAAAACAATGAGCTCAAGAATTTGATCTTGAGGGAGTTTCATGAGAAACCATATTTAGGTGACACAGGGTATCAGAAGACACTGATCGCAGTGAAGAAGTTTTATCATTGGCCGAATTTGAAGAAGGATGTAGAAGAGTTTATGGCTAGGTGTTTTGATTTCCAGTAGGTGAAGGAAGAGTGTAAGCATATAGGTTGACTGCTACAACTGATTGTAATTCCAGAGTGGAAATGGGAGTTCATTTCCATGGACTTCATCGCAGGGTTCCCAAGGGCAGTGAGACAACATGATCCCATCATGGTAGTGGTGGGAAAGTTGACAACGGTAGTGCACTTCATTCCAGTGAAGTCTACATTCTCAGCTAGTGATGTAGCATAGGTATTCATTAGAGATGTGGTCAGATTGCATGGTGTTCTAAAGAAGA
This sequence comes from Pinus tabuliformis, assembly GCA_031772625.1. Classification (NCBI taxonomy): domain Eukaryota; kingdom Viridiplantae; phylum Streptophyta; class Pinopsida; order Pinales; family Pinaceae; genus Pinus; species Pinus tabuliformis. The sequence goes on from CM062815.1 coordinate 231,249,565, forward strand.
GTGTGTTAGATACGGATGTGAATTTCACTTCCAAGTTTTGGAAGGAGTGTTTTCAGGTTTGGGCAAAGAGTTGGCCCTCAGTACAACTTATCATCTACAAACAGATGGACAGAATGAGAGGGTCAATAGGATATTGGAGGACATGTTGAGGATGTACGTGATGCGTTAGCAGCGAAAGTGGGAAGAGTATCTTCCACTGGTAGAGTTCACCTACAACAATGGGTATCAAGAATCTTTGAAGATGATTCCATTTGAGGCATTATATGGGTAGAGTTGCAATACCCCCATCAATTGGATTGGTTCAGTTAACAAGGTGTTGATTGGACCGGACATGTTAGTGGAAATGGAACAGGAAATGCAGGTAATCAAGAAGAATTTGGAAGCATCACGGGATAGGAAGAAGATCTATGTAGATCAGAATAGGTTGTTTGTTGGGTTGTGTTATATTCTTTCCACAACTAGCCCATGTAGTTAACCGGGGGGTTAGAAGGGGGGCGGAGCCCCCCCTTTGTTGCGTTGACTACATAGCGGGGGGAGTCATAGGGGGTTTGACGGGTGCAAGTAGCCCCATTCTATGGGGTCCAGAGCAGCACCCAAGAAAATTTTGTTTTTGGACACTATATTAGGTTGGGTGGACCTACCTATGGTTTTGTGCATGATTTTCACACATGGTTTTGGACGCAATGGTTTTCGGTCGATGGTTTTGGAGGCGATGGTTTTCAGTCCATGGTATTGGATGCTTCGGCATGTATAAACATGTATTGTAACGTTCAAATGAACATAATGAAAAATCAAGATGGTAGTCCCGGTTTTGGGATCTAGGGGAAAATATTTGTGTATATGTGTTTTATGTGTTATGCTCTCGCATTGTTTATTTTCTTCGTTTTAGAATCTGTATGCAGGTAATTTCTGTATGGGGTTAAAACGTACATTTGGTATCAGAGCTATTTTGGCTTCAAGGGGACACCTTTGTTGTTGAGGGGTCTCGCTCAGGCCTATGGTAGACGTTGTTTAGTGGGAGATCTGCGGGATCAATCCTGGTGGTGAAAGAAAATGGCAAGCAGTGGAAAGATAGAGATCGAGAAATTTAATGGTCAGATTTTTGAGTTATGGAAAATTAAGATGGAGGATCTGTTGGTGGATAAAGATCAGTGGATTGAGGTAGATCTAGGTACTAAACCAATGAGAGTGTCCGATGAAGAATGGAAGAAGTTGGATCAGAAGGCAAAGATCACAATACGATTGTGTGTCTTAGATTCAGTATTGCTGAATGTATTAGGGGAAGCTATGAAGAATGCTCTATGGGACAAGTTAGGGACTTTATACAAATCTAAGTCTCTGGTGAATAAACTATTCCTACGGAAAAAGCTGTATAACCTGAGGATGAAAGATGGAGACTCGGTGACAAAGCATCTGAACGCATTTAATACTGTGGTAAGTCAGTTATCATCTGTTGATATCAAAATTTCATATGAAGCTAAGTGCTTCAGTTTATTACGTTATCTACCAGATTTGTGGGATAGTCTGGTTATTGCAATAGGTAGCAATGCAACTACCTTGCAGTTTGATGAAATAGTCTCATCCTTGCTGACGAAGGAAATGAGATGGAAAAATATGGAGAGCCAGAATAGTGATGCCTTATTTGTACGAGGACGGTCCTACAACAAAAACAAAAATAAGTCATTGAGTGGGAGATCTAAATCTAGAGGGAGATCTAAATCACCAGGAAAACCTGTAAAGGTGGTGTGTTGGAAATGCAGAAAGGAAGGGCACTACAAAAGGGAATGTAAATCTAAAGCTCCTGATAAAGGAAAGGGATCTAATGATGCTCCTTCTGCAGAGGCAAAAACCACCTCAGATGAAGGTGGGGATGTGTACTTGGTTTTCTTCAAGTACACATGTAGATCATGAGGCATGGTTGATTGACTCAGGTGCATTGTTTCACTTCACTCCCATAGAGAGTGGTTCTGCGAGTATGAGAAATATGATGGTGGTGATGTCTTCTTAGGGGATGATAGGAAGGCTAGAATCGTTGGTCATGGAAAAGTAAAGTTGAAGTTTCAAGGTGGAAGGGTTAGAACACTTCTGGGTCTTTTTCATATTCCTGCATTGGCTAGAAATTTGATTTCTTTAAGCAAGCTTGATGATGCAGGTGTAAAAATAGTGTTCGAGAACGATACCTGCAAGATTGTTCGGGGAGCAGTGGTATTGATGCGGGGAGTTTGGATTGGAACTCTGTATAAGCTGCAAGGTAGCACTATTGTTGATGGGTACAACAGCTCTGTGTTTCCTGAAAGTGGAGTAAAAACTCTAGTGGTCTCTGGAGAGAAGACCATGTTGTGGCATCAAAATCTTGGACATATTGGAGAGAAGGGCCTTCAAATACTTCATGGTAAAGGTATGGTAGAAGGTATGAGTAATAGCTCTCTGGATTTTGATTTCTATGAAAATTGTGTATATGGGAAGCAAAATTGGTTGAGTTTCCCCTCTGGTGGTAAGAGGGCGAAACAGATATTAGAGCTTGTGCACAGTGATGTGTTTGGACCTGTGAACGTTCCATCACTAGGTAAGTCTATGTACTATGTATCATTTATAGATGATTTCTCAAGGAATACATGGATATATTTCCTTAATAAGAAATCTGAAGTCTTTGACAGGTTTAAAGAATTTAAGGCTGTGGTGGAAAGCCAAACAGAGAAGAAGATAAAGGTGTTGAGGATAGATAATGGTGGGAGAGTTTTGCAATAAGGAATTTGAAGAATTCTGCAAGAAGTGTGGTATAGCACGAGAGAAGAATACTCCATATACACCTCAGCAAAATGGAGTTGCAGAAAGAATGAACAATATGTTGATGGAAAGGGCAAGAATCATGCTCAGTGGTTCCGGGTTAGGACAGTAATTCTGGGCAGAGGTGGTGGAGACACCATGTTACCTAGTCAACAAATCACCTTCATCACCATTGGAGGATAAGACTCCACAAGAGGTATGGACTGGTAAGAAACCCTCCCTTTCACATTTGATGGTATTTGGATGTGATTCATATGTACATGTTCCAAAGGAGAAATGAACCAAGTTGGATAGTAAATCTGAAAAGTGCATCTTTATTGGGTATAAGGATGGTTTAAAGGGTTATAAGATTTGGAACCCAGTAAAAAGGAAGGTTGTGTACAACCAAGATGTGGTGTTCAGAGAGGTGAAAGGTGTTATTAAACATGAAGTCCAACCAAAGGAACCTGAGAAAATAGAGTTCGAGATAAAGGAGGAAGAATCATACTCTATAGCAAAGGAGGAATCAGAAGATGAAGAGCCACAAACTTTGGGTCTGAGAAGATCAGTTTGAGAAAGAAGGCAACCAGAAAGGTATAGTACATCTGTTTTCTGTTCAAATTTTTCTTTATCTATTACTGATGATGATCCCAGAACTGTGAAGGAAGCAGTAGATTCAAAGGATGGAAAACTATGGAAATTGGCCATGGTTGATGAAATGGAATCTTTTCACAAAAATTAGGCTTGGGATCTGGTGGAGCTGCCGGCTAGAAGGAAACCCATTGGCAGCAAATGGGTGTTCTAGAAGAAGACAAATGCAAAAGGAAAGGTGGAGAAATACAAAGCTCAGTTGGTAGCAAAAGGTTATTCTCAGGTGCTGGGAATTGATTTTGGTCATATTTTTTCTCCTGTTGCCAAGTTAACTTCTATTAGATTACATTTATCTGTTGCTAATGCTTTTGATTTTGAGGTAGAACAGATGGATGTGAAGACATCATTTATTCATGAGGATCTGGAAGAGGAGATATGCATGAAGCAACCTGAAGGCTTTGCGGTGAAGGGTAAGAAAGAAATGGTATGCAAGTCAAAGAAGTCTCTTTATGGGTTAAAACAATCACCAAGGGTGTGGTATGAAAAATTTGATACATTTATACGGGGACTTGGCTTCACCAGAAGCAAAGAAGATCATTGTTTATATTTTAAATTAATTGGTGAACTTGTTATTTATCTGGTCTTGTATGTGGATAATATGTTGTTGGTTGGAAATGACAAAAAAATTATTCAGGATTTGAAGACCCATTTGTCCTCCAAATTCGACATGAAATATCTTGGTGCTACAAACTATATTTTGGGCATGGAAATTAAAAGAGATTGGAAAAAGAGGAAGCTCTGGTTAAATCAGAGAAAGTGTGTCGAGATAATATTGCAAAGGTTGAATATGCAGGATAGTAAGCCGGTGAAGGTTCCTATTCCTGTAGGTGTAAAGTTATTTGCTAAACAGTGTCCCAAGACACAAGAAGAGGAAGAGGACATGTCCCATTTTCCATATGCAAGTGCAGTTGGTAGCCTGATTTATGCGATGGTTTGTACTAGACCAGACATTGCACATGTAGTGGGAGTATTGAGAATGTTTATATCAAAACCAGGGAAGGAGCATTGTACAACAGTGAAGTGGGTTTTCAGGTATTTGCGTGGCACTAGTGATTATGGTTTGTGCTACCAAGAAAGACCAGGATTGGACAGAGTGTTGGATATTCGTGGCTTTATTGATGCAGACTGGGCTGGAGATCTGGATCATAGAAGATCTACAAGTGGGTATGTGTTTAATCTATTTGGAGGTGCAGTCAGTTGGATGAGTAAGAAACAATCTATAGTGGCACTATCAACTACAGAGGCAGAATACATGGCAACCACTCATGCAAGCAAGGAAGTAGTTTGGTTGCAGAGATTGTGTTCAAGTATGGGGTTAGTACAGGGAGCTATAAGGATAGATTATGATAGCCAAAGTGCAATTTTCTTGGCAAAGAACCCTACATATCATTCAAAGACAAAGCACATTGATGTCTAGTATCATTTTGTGAGGGATATGATAGAAGACAAAAAGGTGTTGCTGGTAAAGGTGGACACTTTGAAGAATACTGCAGATGCATTGAAAAAATCAGTGAGCTCTGAGAAGTTCTCTTGGTGTAGAGAAAAAATGGGTGTTGCAGGGCTAGATAAATGACTAAGCTCTCGTGTGGCCCCCTGTGGAAAGAAAACAACAAGTGGGAGAATGTTGGGTTGTGTTATATTCTTTCCATGACTAGACCACATAGTTAATCGAGGGGTTAGAAGGGGGGCGGATCCCCCCCTTTGTTGTGTTGTTTGCATAGCGGAGGGAGTCGCAGGGGGTTTGAGCGGTGCAGGTAACTCCACTCTATGGGGTATGGGGCAGCGCCCCGAAAATTTTTGTTTTGGATCCTATATTAGGTTGGGCGGACCTACCTATGGTTTTGTGCATGATTTTTGCACATGGTTTTTGACGCGATGGTTTTCGGTCCATGGTTTTGGATGCGATAGCTTTCACTCCATGGTTTTGGACGCGATGATTTTCGGTCCATGGTATTGGATACGATAGCTTTCACTCCATGGTTTTGGACGCGATGATTTTCGGTCCATGGTATTGGATGCTTTGGCATGTATAAATATGTATTGTAACATTGAAATGAACATAATGAAAAATCAAGCTGGTAGTCCTAGTTTTGGGATCTAGGAGGAAATCTCTATGTATATGTGTTTTATGTGTTATGCTCTCGCATTGTTTATTTTCTGTGTTTTAGCATTTGTATGCAGATAATTTATGTACGGGGTTAAAACCTACATTGTTCAAGGAGTTCCAGGTTGGGGAACAAGTGTACTTGCGCATGAAACTGAAGAAGATCTCCTTGTGGATTGGATCATGTGCCAAGTTGGCACCATGGTTTTGTTGACCATTTAGGATAATTGAGAGGATTGGGCTAATAACCTATCAAAACTACCTCCAACAGTGAAAGTCCATGATGTTTTCCATGTGCCATTGGTTAAGGAGTATGTTAAAGATGTTGATCATTTGATAGACTGGTTTGTATTACAGGTGGAGCCAGATGGGGAATTTGAGCTAGAGCCCCAGTGTATATTGTAGAGAAAGGTGATCATGCTCTAGAACAGAGCAATTGAGTGGGTTAAAGTGAACTAGAAGCACTTTAGGTCTAATGAAGCTACATGGGAGATGGTGGATCAGATGTGGGCTATGTATCCTTCATTTTTTGTGGTTGACGCAAAGTCGTTTTGGTATGATGTTCGGTATATGTTTTGGCATATGTTTGGGTGATGTTTTGATATATATACATATGTATATGAATGCAAATACCGCCATGAGATATGTTATAAAGCTATAATAAGTGGTATGGGTGTCATTTCATTATAGTTGTTATGTTGTTATGTTGTCATGTTGGTTGATTTCAGTAGGGTGATCATTGTAAATATTGCATCGAGCTATGTTATAAAGATCCATGGGAAACATGTTTTCTTATCAGCGGTTTTTCTATGGTATAGGTGTGGTTGAACACTGAGGATGGTGTCCCCTAAGGGGGAGGGTTCTCTAATAGCCATGGTGAAAATATCATGTAATAAAAGTTAATAAAGGTAAAATAACAACCATAGTTGATGGGACACTTATTCCAAGCTTAATGTTGGGCAAAACATCCTAGCGTGGGTGTTGATTTGGTTTATTATGGCAAAGGAAATTCGAAAAGGCAATGGATAAGGATTTGGAAAGGAAAAATGGCATTTTTGGTACATTTGTTTATGAAAATAAATGAAATTAGGAGAAAAGGAGGGTGAAAGATCACAGGTTGCATGTGAGGACGAAAATGAAGCAAAATAATGGAAAAATGAAGAAAATAGAGGCCACGTTAACAAAAAGGCTTCTAAGGATCAATTTGTAACCTTTTTTCAGTTTGGTTTTAGAGCTCTCTCATTATTCTCTCTCTCTCACTCATGGACACTTAGATTTTTCTTGGAGAATTTTGGCATTGGATCAAGAAAGGAAAAGAAGGCAAGAGGAAGGAAGGAGAAAGAAAGGAAGAGTAGGATCAAGAAGTTACAGTAGGATTCTTTGTAGGTATCGATTTACATGTGTGTTTTCCTCACTATATTTGGCATGTGTGGTATTTGTTGCTGCCACAACCACCACCCTATTAAAACCTGCTCTAGTGGAAAATTTGAATGGGTCCCCTAGAAGTTTGATCTTTCATTTCTTCGAATGATAACTCTCTGAATGATCTATTTTTATCCCAGGGATTTCAACTCTATGCTGAGTCAAATCTTCAATTCCTAATGGTTAAGACCCCCTGAATAAATCTCTGTGGCATGATTCATTTATAACCTAATCTAGCCCTTCATTAATGTTCTATCATCGGGACTTTTCTTGATCCTCATAAACATTCATGGTACTCTATGTCTGCACATATAATCACCCCTACTCTTTATTATGGGTGTTATGGACTCAACCCTCAAAAGCCTTCTATCATGTCCTTATCTCCATATTAATGCTTTGATAATGGAAATACTCTGCGATCAACCTTAACTTACCTTTTCCATGCTTTTTTGGTTTTTATACATTTCCCTATGCATGCCTTTATCGCTATCGCAATATCACAATTTCCACGGTCACGCTACGCATTCCCCTCTTGCATCCGATATGCGATGACCTTCGAACCTCAAATGTAATTAATCGCATCTATATCCTATCGGGTCCACCGTACATCGCTTATTGCAATCACTTGCCCACCCCCCATCGCATATCGCAATCGACAGAACCCGAGGCTCATACATAAGGTGTTCTACGATATGGGAGACCCGTCGAGATTATTAAGCACAACTTATATATTTTTGGGTCCACTCCCCAATCACAAATCATAATCGACACTTCCAACGTTGATACACAAGGCGCACTGCGATACACCGGAACTGCCAGGATTATCAAACATAACACATATATTTTCGGGTCCGCTTCCCTAATCACAAATCACAATCGACAGAGTTCAGTGTTTTTACATGAAGCGCGATGTGATATGGCTGACCCGCCAGAATTATTAACCACAACGCATATATTTTTCGGGTCCAGCCTAGTGCAAATTGCAATTGGCGGAGTCCAAGGCTTATACATAAGGTGCGATGCGATATGGTGGACCCGCTGGGACTATTAAATGCAACTTATATATTTTTGGGTCCAGCCAATTGCAAATCGCAATCGGCAGTCGGAGAAAGTGAAGCGACATGCTATATGCGAAGGGGGATGAGCGGACCTGACGATAATTATAGATCCGGGTGTATCATATTTGAAGTCCGGCCTTATGGTTCAGCTGCGGGTTTTCCCGTGTATTCCCATGTGTTCCGGTAAAGTGTTGTGGTCCAGGTTTTTTAAAGAAAATCCGATAGAGTGAATGGCCTGCTTTAGAATCATTGTCAAGCGATTCTTGAATAAAAATGAGTACTATCGGCAACGAGAATACATGTTACAATAGGTTCAGTGGTTTAATAATTATAGTTGCTATGATTAAATAGAAGTTGTGATTGAATGCAAGGTTTGTTTGTGGGAATGTTTGTCATATTTCTCATAATCATAGCCAATATGAACTGTTTCTACAGGCGAAGATCAAGAAAATAAAGGCGAGTTCGAGTGGACCCGGTAATAGATAAATGTGATTTATATCAACGACACATCTGCACCACCAATGTCGAAATTGCAAAGACATACTCTACAATAAAGGGATACGAACTGCCATAGTGCATAATGGAGGCACGCTCCATGTCTAGAGGAAGCACTCATGATAGCGCTAATCCATCAAGATGTTACTACCTCCGAACACACCTTCAATCAAGCCAAATGTTGAAAAAATGAGCGCACTATCTGCATTCTCCTTTAGGGAATAAAAAGGAATAACATTCAGTCAATACGTGTGCAATGGGATGGCATGCAATCATTCCTCTTTCTACCGGCATCCGTTCATTTTTCTTCAGGATATAGAACACTCCAGTAGCAATGGCTTCAACCTGTTCGTTGTTTCATCAACCATTACATTTTGTATATTTTAATATGAATATGGAAAGGAAGAGGGAAGGCCCAAGGTCGGGAGAAACCGACGGTCAATTCTCTTTCTCCATAAGTATCACCTCTGGGTAGAGGAAAAGGACTTTTTTTTTGGGGCATAACAACTTTTGATTTATTGTGCTCATAAAGAAGATTGTTTAGGTCAAGAAGGAGCCTTTTTTGAGATTTATTTTCCTCTTCTTTCATGTGTTTATAATCAGGGCGTTGTTGCTAGCATAAATATAAATGTGTTTTGTTTGTGCATATTGATAACAATACAGCTTATGACTAGTCTTGGTTATTTGAATGTAATTCTTCATCGTGGTTAACTCATGAGTGGTCCCGGATTTGAAACTATATTAAACATCAGTTGCAAGTTTATTTGTAGGAACAGGAATGTGCATTATTGTATGAATAATTAGATTGTAATTAAGCTTTAATACAGCCTTTTCCATCTATGAACTCAGTAATTGGTTCATTTGGACTTGGAGTCTATAGATGATGTTTAATCTCTTTTATTATGCTCCTATAGGATAGATTAGAATAGTTAATATTGGTATAAGTAGGTAGAATTAGTATATATAGGACTTAATACATATAGGTTAGTTGTTTCATTTTTTGATTTAATTGAAGTCTTCCTTCGGGGAGCAATCTTTCAACACCGATAATAGTTTACGAGATCCTTTAAAACCCGTTGGAACTAGCCTCTCCAAACGAAATCATATCTAACTGGGGCCTGCGATCAGGTTAGTTCCCCTTGTTGGTATAGAGAAAATTCACCACGTCAACAAATTGGCGCTTGAGGGAGGGCCTGAACTACCGTCCACAACCTTTTATGATTTCATCTATAAACATCGTGCATAGATTCGAAAAGGTTGATGTATGGATCGTAAAGGTCGAAAAGATCATTCTGCTCATTTGGAAGAGCCTCATTTCGGAGCAGCAGAGTTCCCTCTAAGTCCCGTGTTTGGGTCACCCAAAGAAGAGAGACTGTGGGAGTATCCTGTCACTCAGGAACAACCAGTCAGAGTACTTACTCAGGCTTACGCTCGTTCCCTCTCTCAGCTCCCCATCTTTCACTCTTTACCTCTGACAACTAAAAGAAATCCAAGGATCTGTCCCATAAACAATGAGACACCTGTAGCCCCTTCTCTTAAAGATATTGTGCTAGAGTCCTTGCAAAGTATCGACACTCCTTGGGAAGAAATTCCTGAGGATCCACTCTCTGAAGGTAATTCCTGGCCCGATTTGGGAAATCCTAACAAAGAACACCTAGAGGAAACCTTCAACCAGAACCTCCCTATCCATAATATGGCTAACGTTCCCCCTCCAGGTGGGAATCCACCTCTACTGCCCCCTCTAGGTGGGAATCCGCCTCTACCGCCTCCTCTGGGTGGGAATCAACCCCCACCTCCTCTGAGAGCACTCCCTCCTTGGCTTTCACAGGATGCTGTAGCAGTACCTAGGTAGCAGCATGCCTTACCCAAGAATGTAGAAAGAGTATTGCCTAAATTCGACCCTGAGCGGGGAGACACTGCTGATAACCATATTCACTCTTTCTTCCTAGCCGTGTGCATGTTGGGGGTAGCCGATGAGGATGTGGTATGTTGCTTGTTCCCTTTTACTCTGATTGGCATGGCTTCCACATGGTACTTTAGCTTGAGAATAGGATCGATCACCTCATGGGCTGCCTTTCAACAGGCCTTTTTAGACAATTTTGGCAGTGAAAAAACACCTTCGGCCTTAGTTTTAGAACTATCCTATTTAAAAATGGAAGCCAAAGAAAAGTTCAAGGATTTTAACATCCGGTTCAACACTTTTTTCAACAGAATCCCAGCTAATGCTAGACCTACTGATGAGGTGCTCATGGAATTCTACATCACTACTCTCCCTGTCCCTACTACGATGTGGGTCAAGAGAATTAATGCACAAACCTTACAAGGTGCTATCGATGAAGCAATAAAAGTAGAGAATGAAATGATCTGTCTCACATCATGTCATCATACGACTGAAGGAAAGAAAGCCTCTCAGTCATCCAAGAAGAATGATGGGAGTGATAACAAAGTGGCTGAGGTCAAAGAAAGGGACACCACAGATGTGGAAGGTTTGCATCGGATCATTAAGAAATTGAAAATCATAGTCATCGATATGAAAATGAATTCTAGAGAGAGTACAAGTGGGAATGGAGAAGATTATAACAATAGAAAATCTTTCAAACCTTTCTATCGTAAGAAGACAAAAGGTGTTCATGGTCAACTTGTGTTGCCTTCTCCACCCAATGAAGGGAATTTAAATATGAAAGAGCTGGCTCTTATCGGATCACTCCTTAACAACGAAGAACGTATAGTGGAGCGAGAGCCAGAATAGGAAAATGAGGAAGAATACCAAGTGGAAGAGCCCTTGGATGAAGAATCTCAAATCAATGTATTGTGGGATTTCTATACAAATGAGAACGATGACGACGAAGGAGATAGTACGACAGAAATCCACACTAATGAGATCCACACACGAAGTAAAGGGCCACTTGAGGGCGTGATGAAGGCTGTAGACTAGACAGAGAAAGATGTTCACCCTTTGAAGGCATCTACTCCTAAAGTTCCTGTTGAGAAGGGTAGACCTAGTGGTGATTCCAAGAGTACTCCAGTTGTGAACTATCCACAGAAAGATAATACATCTCCAAATGCAACAAAGGCAACTCAAAATGGTAAACTCCCACATAAGAATGGAAAAACAAGTATGTTTACTCTGCCCTACCCTGTTTATAACATTGATTACAACATTGTGGATGGTCTTAAGAAATATCGAGCTAATATAACATACTTCGATTTGTTAAAGTTAATGCAGCAAAGAGATCTGCTTTTGAAAGCTATGAATGAACGGAATTGCAAATCTCCCACCAATCCTAGTCAAACCAAAACTTCGGTGTTCAAACCTATTAGTACCTCCAGTACATACCAAATCCCACCAGCAATGGAAGCCACTCTGTCAAAAATAAATCGAACACCCCAAGATGTCAATGTAGCCATGTTAGGAAGGAAATCAAAATCCATGACTCCACCTTTCCTTATCACATTTGAAATCTTCAACATGAACGTATACAATTTCCTGGTAGATTCTGGTGCCTTGTCCACTGTTATGCCTTACACTGTTGCTAAAAGACTTCATGCAATGCTCGAGAAAACTGGAGCTCGAATTATGCAACTAGATAGAATGAATGTAAAAGTAATTGGAGAATTAAAAGATGTGCTGATTCAGATGGTTACTAAACCATAGTACACACAAGTCATTGACATAGTGGTAGTCGACATACCTGAGGCTTATGGAATGTGGCTTAGTAGGGACTCGTCAGGAAAACTGAATGGATATTGCTCAACTAATTGGTCCCATCTCTTGCTGCCGCAGAAGAGAAAAGGTGATATGCTGAGAGTTGATCAAGAAAGATACATGAAGTATGTGGTGATGGAACTAAGCGACCCCAATGAACCTGTAATGTTTACCAACTCTATCCTTGAGAATTATAGTTTCGATGTTTGTGCCATGGAAACTCGTTTTGGAGAATTTCATGCAGAGACAATTGAAGAAACTGCAATAAACACATAGTTGGAAGCTCTCCCCTGCAATCCAACTGATGAATTATTGATTCGAATTGGATCCATGAAAAATAGTCAAAGTGCCATGACTGTATCAAGTTGAGACAGACTTCAAATTTATGGATAAAGAGCGATCGAGAAAAACCTCTGGACAATGGCCGTTTGCAGCCAGCAAGGAATGACAAAGACCTCAGTCAAAGCGCGCTGACCGAGGCCCATGGAGACTGCGTAGGAGGCAAAACTGGCACTTGGGAAGCTCGAGTCGGGAAACAGAGGGCATTTTTTAGGAAAAAAACCCATCAAGAAGGAAAAAGCCCCGAAGCGCTCGGTCACATGGAAGCCGGGAAAACCGTTGGGGAAAGCACTAAGGTGAAAGGCAGGACCCACGCTCCGAAAACCGGCGGTATATATGAGAGGCATCCTTGGGCGGTAAGCGGATTTGGAGAAAAATGAGTGATTCCATTTAGTGCTTGACATGTGTCTGGCAGAGGAGAGAGAAAACCACCGCTCATCGCGCGCTAACGGTTGAGCAAGTCAACCGCGCGAAATGAGTGAATGTCGTAGGATCTGGGGGCTCCAGATCTAACCGTGAAGATTGCGTTTGATGAAGGAACCAGATTCGACAGGGGATTATGCCGTGACACATAAGAATTTGACATCTGATTTGACTGCTGAGTTGGCAGATGAGTCATTCCACAGTGTAACTGAAACTACCAAACCGTTGAGGATGAGCTAGCGTAGTTTGTGAGAGGAAAAGTGGCCACTCCCTGTGAGACATTGGCGAAGACGCAAAGGCAGGGAACTCCAAGCGAATAGCAGCAGGCAAACCGAAGGGTCGGAAGAGGAGGCGAGCAGTCATGAGACAGACTGGCTTTAAGCCATGAACAGACCCAACACAAAAAGGGAGAGAGAGGACAGAGAGGATAGAGAGAGGAGAAGAAAGACAATGAAGCAAGAAGCAGAAAACAGAGCGCCGAGGTGACCATAGGCAGCATCGAGCAGAAAGAAAGCTTGAGAGGTTCAAGCAATCCCTGAGAGGATCTGTCAGGGAATTGAGCACCACATTGGGCTCCTCCCATTAAAGGCCAGAGAGGTCAAGAGTGGGTAAGGAAAGGAGTATGTGCACTCTAGTGGCTTGGGGAATCTAAGAACCACCCTACCAAATATTCTATGTTTCAAGAGACTCAAATTGAGCTGCTCATTGTAATTCTATGCTTTAAAGACACAATAAAAGAAGGCCACCACTGAAAGCTGGACCAGAGATGTAGCCCTGGAGAATAGGGTGAACTCCTTATTAATTGTTGTGTTCTTGCATTTGCTTACTGTGCTTTCCTTACTATTTTCCATTTTCCAGTGTCTGTGTGTTTTTCATTCTGATCGATCCGTTGCCTAAAATAACATACACACACACCAGCACATGAGTCTGTAATACCTTCATATAATAATTATTTAACTAAGGTCACATATGAGTGATTTTCAAATCAAGTGGTATCAGAGCTCTAGGCTGTTAAGGTTAGACAAGCTTGTGTTGGTTTAGCTGTTGAATGCTAACTAGATCAAAGCTCAAATTAGGAGAAGGAGAGTTGGTCGAAACTAATCCTGAAATTGGGAGAGTCTATTCTCAGAAGACAATGTCAGAAGAAGGCTCTATAGGGCCAAACCCTCAATTCGTAGATAGTTTCCTAGCCATAAGGTCCATGGTAGAAGAAATGTATAAGGACTTTAGAAAACACAAGGATGAAGATGCATCAGGCTCCAAACAAGACAAAGGAGAAGATGAGTCTTTCCTCCATGACCACTCAAAAGGAAAAGGGAAAGAAGAACACTTTCTCACACCTCCTAATAGCCCTGAACATAAAAAGAAAGCATCTTTGATCAAACTAGATGTTAAATTTGATTTGCCTATATATGATGGAGAGTTGAATGCAGAAAAGTTGGACAATTGGATTAGACAAATTGATGTTTATTGCAAAGTGCAGAGTATTGAATCAGACAAGAGAAAGATTCAGCTGGCAAGCCTACACCTTGGAGGTGTTGTCTTGGTTTGGTGGGAAGGCAGGACCCAGGCTGACCTGAAGAGAGATGGTAAGACTATCTCTGTCTGGAGTGAATTTGTTTTTGCAATAAAAAATAAGTTCTATCCATTGGCCTACATGCAGCAAGCCATGATGAGTTGGCAAACTCTTCGACAGGTGCAAGGGAAAAGTGTGCAAGGGTATACTCAAGAATTTAGAAAGAGAGCATTGATTCTAGGAATCTCATTATACTCACCTGAGACTCTATTGAAGTACATTGGTGGTCTACACAGCTACATGAGGCACACTATCCTCATGTTTAATCCCACTAGTATAGATGACGTATCTGTACAAGCTACTCATCTAGAAGCTAGAGGAAAGAATGGAAATCCAGAAGTTTGGGGATCATCCCAACCCATTGCAAGCAAGAATAAGGAGAAAAGAAAGTAGAAATGGAAAGCAAGGAAGGCTAATACTGCACAGAAGAGCAAAGCTTCATGCACTCACTGTAAAAATGATGGGCATGATGATGAGCACTGTTGGATTCTGCATCCAGAGATGAGACCTAAGAAGTTAGAGGGCAAGAAGAAGAAGACTGCTACATCTATTCAAAATGATTTGGGGTCATACTTAGGAGATGAAACAACTATTGCAGCCACAGGTATAAAAGGTAAGAATTCTGAAGCATCTACTAGTAATTCTGCACAATCTATTATTGATGAAGAGAATGAGAGAAAAAGAAATGAGCTTTTCCATATTCGAGTTATTTCCAAGCATCAAAAGATTGATACTTTGTTTGATAGTGGCTCACAAGTAAATTTAATTTCTGAAGCAATTGTAAAGAAGTTGGGATTAGTAACTACACCTCACAAGAAACCATACCCATTAGGATGGTTGAATGGTAAAGCGCAACTACAAGTGACTAGATAGTGCAAACTCAAGTTTTCTTTTGGGTCATCATTTGTAGATGAGGTTGAGTTAGACATAATTCCTTTGCATATATGTGGAATTGTTTTAGGAAGTCCTTACTTGTATGACAGAAGAGCTACTTTTATAGAGCTGAGAACAAGTATCTAATTGTTAAAGATGGAATCGAATACTTTGTAAGAGCTCATAAGCTCAAGAATAATTATACTCTCATAAATTCAGGGCAGTTGAAATGAATGATAAATTCATGTAAACAATTCTTACTGATGGTTGTAAAGGAAAAGAAACCTGATAAAACCCATGTATTTGAAGGCTGTAATGCTGAAAAACAAGCTGATTTATAAAAGGTTGTTTCAAAGTATGATATCTTGTTTCCAGAACGTAAAGGTCTACCACCCAAAAAGGAAATAGTACATGATATTATTTTGCAGCAAGATGTGCCATTGCCTAACATTGGAATGTACAGGTTGTCTTCTTTAGAGAATGCTGAAATCAAGAAGCAGGTGCAGGAGTTGCTCGAGAAACGGTTCATCAGACCTAGCACATCACCATGTGGGTCACCAATCATTTTGGTGAGAAAGGAAGATGTCTTGTGGAGAATGTGCATCAATTACCGAGCACCGAATAAGATAAAAATCAAAAAATGTTATCCCCTTCCTCGCATAGATGATCTTTTAGATCAATTGAAGGAAGATGTTTATTTTTCCAAGTTAGACTTGCATAGTGGATACCATCAGGTCAGTGTTGCAGAACAAGATGCATGGAAGACTGCTTTCAAAACAAAGCAGGGATTTTATGAGTGGCTCGTTATGCCTTTTTGCTTAACTAATGCTCCTGCTACTTTCATGAGATTAATGAATGATGTACTCAGACCTTTTCTTGATGATTTTGTTATTGTGTATCTAGATGACATTCTAATTTTTAGCAAAACATGGTAAGAACACTTAAAGCATGTTAAGTAGACACTAGATGTTTTGAAAAGAGAAAAACTTCATGTCAAACTCTCAAAATATGAATTTGGCAAGACATCTCTAAATTATTTGGGTCATATAGCAGGGGGTGGTGAATTGAAGATAGATCCCTCTAAAGTGGCAGTCATTATGAACTGGCCTAAACCCAAATCTGCTACAGAAGTTAGAAGCTTCTTAGGACTAGCACAATACTGGAGGAAGTTCATTTCTAACTTTTCCTCAATTACAGCTCCCTTACATGCTTTAACAGGATTGAACAAGGTGTTTCAGTGGGGAGGCAAACACCAGAAAGCCTTCAACACCTTGAAAGAAAAGATTAGTACAACACCTGTACTAGCACTGCCTGATCTTTAGAGACCATTTGAGATCCAAACAGATGCCAGTGACTATGCCATGGGAGCAGTGTTGACACAGCATGGTAAACCCATATGTTATCATTCTGAGACATTTAATTCTATAGTAGTTAACTATCCTACATATGATAAAGAATTGTATGCATTAGTACAGCGTGTGAAAAAGTGGACATATTACTTAATGGGCAAAGAGACAGTAATACATACTGATCATCAACGACTTCAATACCTACACTCCCAAACTAAGTTGCAGCAATCGAGACACTATAGATGGATGGGTTTTCTACAATAGTTTCATTTAGTCATCAAATTTTTTTGAAGGGACTTCTTGATCTGTAGTTTATAGACGTCATGCTTCGCTAGTTCTGAGATAGGAATTGCTATCTTTAGTTTGCCAATTTCAGTTTCTAGGTCAAAGGGTTTTTCAGATTGGGTCTTGGGGTTATGGATAATAGTCCTTTCCTTGTTCACTAGATCTTCTTCTTGATTTTTATCTTGATTTTGGGACTTGTCTCTTTTACCCATCTCTTGATGAGTAACACTTAAATTAGGTTGAGAGGATGGAGTGGCCATAGGCTGCTGTTTTAAGGGCAGTGGTTCAGTGATCTCTTCAACCATTACTTCTTCTGCAGGTGAATTTGTTTTGTCATTAGGCTCTGTGACTATGACTCTTTTAGGCTGCTGATTACCCTTTATCTTTTCAGGCTGATTTACATTCACAGTTCTGCTCCTTAGCTTGTATTGTTTATGGACTTCATAAACAGCAGTGTCATAGCCTTGTTTGAAGTCAAAGGATTCACCTGATTTAGTTTGGAACAGTTTGATTTCATCATCCTCATGATCTTGTTGTGTTAAGAAGACTTGACTTTCACCATCTAGACCCATTAAATTAATCTCAGGATCTTCATTGGGTTCAGTTGATGTGGCAGTTTCTGCATAATTTTCTTGGAAAGGGGGTCTAATGTCTTGGTCAGCACTGGCCTTGCCAATGCCTGGGTTTTGAGTTCTCCTAAAATTTGGATTCCTAGGAGGGTTGTTTTGTGGTGCTTCCCATGACGATTTTCTCTCAACCGTTTCCACTCTATCACCCAATCTTTTCATTCCATTGAGTATTGCATCCAACTTTTGATCAAAAGCAGAGGGTTCTTCTTTGAAGGTTGTTCTCTTTTCCAACCTTGCTCTGTTTCTTTTGGCAATCAGGTTAGCTTCCACTGTGACAGCAACCCTTTGGGCCTCTGCAAGGGATTGAGGATCTCTTTTCTTTAACTGATAGGCCATGTCAGGGTCAAAACCATCAGGGAATTTGTACAAATTTGTACCTATACCAATAGGTTTCATATTTCATGATTGGTAATGAAAAGGTCCAAATATGCTCTGCTTTGATGATGCAAAGATCACATATTTCCAAGAGAATACAATCTGTGCTTATAGCTTGATGTGGACTCAAATTTTGATGGATGGTCCAACAGCCTAATCTGGATCATGCCATGTTTTGAATTTTCAGTTGTAGAATAGAGAAAGAAGTCTGTCCAAACTGTTTAATCCTGGCAGACAAGTAGTTTAGGTAGAGAAGAAAGGCTCCCAACTGCTTAATCTGGGACCTTGGAGGAAATAAGGGTAGAAGTAGATAGAAAAACAAAAGAAAAAAGCCAAAGAAAAGAAAAGGCAGATAAGGGTTTGCAAGTCCAAGTGCACCCTCCAAGAAGAAACAAAAAATGCTAGGCAAGTAGATGGGTAGGCAGTTGGGGTTGCAGAAGTATCATTCCTTACAATTGAAGGTATGCTAACCTATTTCACAAAGCAAAGTCAATGGATTGGGAAGTCTTTCTTCTCCATCAGGTTGCAGTAAGCAAAGAAGCATGTCTAACTTCCCAATTTTCCCCTCTCCATTCATTACTAACATCCCCTCATCAGTTGATATTCATGAAAGAATTGGTGGTTTTTAGTGGTTCTTAGTCCTATTAGAAGCCACATTTCTTGTCTAAAACTCTTTTCATTTTGATCTACTCCTTAAGCTAAGTTATTTTCAAATAAACTTAGTGTTATCTCCCCTCATCCACTCCTTTCATCCATATTAACCCTAACTCTATTATATAATTCCCCTATGATTCCCTTTCCCCTAGTATTATAACACCATGGTGTATAAACCCCAAGCATTGTATAAATATCCCTCCCCTTGGCATTATAGCCAATAAATCCTCTGTCAGGGATCAAATTGGCATCTGGTCACTTTGATGAACCTAAGTCTAACCCCCTCCCCTCTTCTGAATTCATTTGGCCCCTTAAAACCTTCATTTGCTAAAGAAAACCTTACAAAAGACCTTGTTCTACCTATACCCGCTTTAAATTTGCAAAAATAAACAAAAAACCCACTTTTCTCGTTTATCCAAAGTATGGGCGCCGGGTTATTTTTATATTTTTATATTGAATGGACATTGAAAAACCTTTGTAAACCCGCCATATCCCAAGAGTTTCCGCCAAGCACTGATCCCGAAAATAAATATTAAAATAATCCCGCCCCTTGTCATATCCACCGATCATCTCAGCGACCCGTCAACCGTCCGATCAAGCGCTTTTGATCGGACGGCCCTAATCCATATCGGACCGGCCCCGATGTCCGACAGATACCTTTCGATATCTGCCAGAGGGTGACGTCAGGCCTCCGCCACGCGTCATCCGCACAGTTTATCGGAGGTACGCCTGACAAATCCCTCTTCCGTATCATAAGCGGTGCGATGAGAAACCGCTAACCGCTCCCGGTTTTCGGTCGATCTGCCCAGCCAACGTCACCACCACGTCATACCCACGTCAGTGCCACCCCGCCGTCGCGTCAGCCCCTGCGTCCGCCCCCATGCTGATCTGTCTTGCCACTTCATCATATCCGTGGACCAATCACAGCCTGCCACCTCACCCGATGACGTCATGCTGACGTCATCCGACCTTGACCCCACATGATGACGTCATGCTGACATCATCCAAAAAACGTGCCAATATGCCAAAAATCCATATTTAGGCCAGTTTTCGCGTTTTTTCATACTTTTTGCCACAAGAGTTGTTGCTTTCTCTGCATGATTTTACATCCAAAATTGCACCACCTTTACTGAAATCAACTCGGAGACCTCCGGCGCACTGTTTCTACAGTCATTCGTGACCATTGCTCGCTCTTCATCATGTATTTTCCATTATAAATCCTTCATATGCCTACTTTGTCTGTGAATTCCCTCAAAAGAGCTTAAACGACAAAAAACTCGCAAATTCACCGGCGAAATCTTGGTGCCTAGCCCCCATTTACAACTGTGAGCTCGAAAAACACCAGTTGAGCCTTGTTTGCCCATATTTTCACAAAAAATTGTACTTTGTTCGCGCAATCGCGAAATAGCTCACTCAAACTGTACCTACCTATTAAAAAAGACAGATTGAGACCACACATTGGTCTTATTGGCACTTCAAGCAGTATTTCAATTGCTGCAGCTGTCTCACTCACCCTCTGTTCCATACAATTCACATTTTTCGTTGAAGAAAACTCTTTGTGTTGCTCTGCATAGCAACTCCATCCATAATATTAGGAGAAATCATGGATCCACCAGTAGCTCCAATAGCATTGAACGTTGCTCCATTAAATGCCCCTCAGAGACAATTGGAATGGCAGTCTCTGGCAAACATGGACTATCAGATTTCAGAGGAAATGCTGATGAAGACTAAGTTCCACATCCACCTGCTCAATGAATTGAAGGCCAAGCATGAGACTGGAACAGATGTGCTGGGCATATGGGACTCATTCCTTCCTATTTTTAAGCTCCCTCAGGCTAGACAATTACCTGATTTGATCCATCTGTGTGCTGAACACTATGACCCCACTCAGAGGGTAGTTCTTGACCCTTCAGGATCAGCTGTGTTTTATGTCACCCCAGAAGCTATCAAGGATATGCTCTGCTTCAGGACTGAGAAGAAACTGGTCCCTCTATCACTTGTAGACCTGATAAATCAAGGAGCCAGAATGACAGATGCTCAGGTCACCAAACTAAACTAGCTATACATTGGCTCTGACTCTGTGAAATATCCTCCTATCAATCAAGTATACCTCAACCAACTGGGCAGAGATCTGGCAGACATGATTAGTCCCATTTTGGGCTACAACTCAATTGAGTTTGTTGATCAAACTGTGCTGGTAATCATGCTCATGTTTGCTCCTGGCAAGTCTCCTATCTTCTATGACTATGCCACCTATATAGCAGACAAAATACATGAGCAACTAATGAACCTGGCAAGAGAAAGAGTGTTCAGATATACCTCTTACATTTACCACTTGATCTTATATCATCAACATCAGAAATTCTCTTTTCCAATCAAAAGAGAGGATGCCCAAGGCAATCCAAGATCAGTGGTCTATTGGTCCTCTGTTTTCCACTATAGATTTGAATCTCCTTATACTTATTGTGAGTTCATAGATCAGTTCATCCACCCAACTATGTCAATGATGATGGGCTCACCTCCTCCGAGGCTCACTGATGAAATGCAAAGGATCCTGCAGTTATCGAAATCATACAGCATTGGGGACTGGTACTTTTACCAGCACCACACCGTCATCAGGATGTATGGGTGTGAATTGCCTCCCTATAGACTACCCAAATATGTGCCTATAAGGCTATTTGCCCTAGAATACTTCAGGCAGTTTGGCAATGTTGATGTGCTTCACTTTTCAGGCAAAGGCAAGAAAGCACAGTTGAAAGTCAGGAACCAACTTGGCCACTTTGTCTATAACCAGAGGGAGGAAGGTTGGAGAGAAGCAGACATGATGCTTGAGTCCCTTGGCCTTCAAACCAGTTTCCTCTGGAAACCTTATGACCCCAACCACTTCATCACTTTGAGAAGGCTCAAATATAAGCTCTCTGGCTATGATCATGTAAAGATCCCTCACATTGAAAAACATGCAAACTAAGCAAAATGGAGGAGAGGAACCCTAGAAGAGTCGGTTGCACAAGAAGAGCTGAATCAAAGAGCAGTGAGGAATCTAAAAAAGATGGCTGACCTTGAACTTTGTTCACAGGTGTTTTCACTGCCAAGCACACAAGTGGGAGCAGTTGCATCCTCCTCGACTGTAAATCAGCAAGCACCCAAAGCCACTGAAGATATATCTAGCAAGGGCAAGGAAAAGGAAATGGATACTGAACAGCCACCGCATGAGAAGGTGCAGCAACAGCAGCAGCAGGTAGAACAACAACAACAACAGGAATTGCAGCAAGAAGAAGGGCAACATGACAAAGATCAGCCCCCACAGCAAGAAGGGGCAGTTGAGGCCCCAATTTTCACAGAACAGCAGGCACAAAATACGGTGCCTCCTAGGCAAGAAACATCAGTTGATGCATCAATCCTCCAAACTCCACAAAAGGAGGATACTAGCAGAAAAAGGGACAGAGAGACTCCCTTGACCACATCAGAAAGTCATGGTGAGAAAAGACAGAGATTGAACCCTTTCTCTGATGAGGAAATGCCAACAGGACAGTCTCTGGGCATGGGCCCACCTAGCAGGGAAGCATCTGCAAGTTCCTTCCAAGAGGAACAGAACATAACTGTGGGAGGAGAAGTCAGCTCCTCTAGCCAGCAGAGGGAGGGTGAACTGAGCATCAAACAGCAGTTCATAGACATAAAGAAAAGGAATGAGCCCATAAAAATACAGCTGTACAATCATTTGCTAAAGATGGATCCCACTAACCAGCAAAGACTGATGTCTGCTTTTGATGTTAGTGAAGGCAAGATGATCATGAGTCATTTCTTGCCAGCTATAGCACAGCCCCAGTCCCCTGCAGATTATATAAGGACCAATCTTGAGGTCCTTGCCAAGGACATCCACCCGATGGACAAAATTGAGCTACACAAACAAACGGGTGAGATGGTGTATGCCTCCTTGGTAGACAAAACCTTGGACAATTATAGGCTGGAAAATAGCCTTAATAATACAGCTGCCCAACTTGAGTTGGAAAGGGCATCATCACAGGCTAAGGACAACAGAATTAGGTCCTTAGAAGATATAATTATTGAGATTGGGCATGACCCCAAAGATATCAAGGGCATCCAGGAGATATTGAAGTTAAGGGATGCAGACATGGCTGCTTTGAAGAAAAAGATAAAAATGCCAGCCACAATTCACCCTCAAACAGATGAGGTTGCCCAGCAGAGGCATGATAAAGATGCCACAGCTTTGCTGGTGTCTCTCTACAAGCAGCTTATCCAGACACAAGAAAAGCTGGGAGAATCAGAGGCTGCACAGGCAGCATTACAGGCAGCCTTGAAGCAAAGAGAAGAAGGTCAGACCTCCCAGCCTCCTCCTGAAGTAATAAACCTTGAGGAAACTGCTCCAATTACTATTCCTCCTCCTCAGCAAACAGAACAAGCAGCAACATCCACCTCAGCAGCACCACCAACAACAGAGC
The DNA here is from genome assembly GCA_031772625.1 of Pinus tabuliformis. Taxonomy (NCBI): domain Eukaryota; kingdom Viridiplantae; phylum Streptophyta; class Pinopsida; order Pinales; family Pinaceae; genus Pinus; species Pinus tabuliformis. The sequence continues at coordinate 231,272,730 of CM062815.1, forward strand.
AGGCCCCGAGCCTGGACATGCAAAAGCTGAGGAATGAGATCCAAGCCTTGGAAGCACAAATGACAGAATTGAATGAGGCCAAGGAGAAACTAGCCAAGGTCAATGAAAGATATGACAAATCCAAGCAGTCTGTGGCAGAAAAGGGCAGGGAGATAAAAGCCCTCAAAGACAGGATCAAAGAGCTAGAAAATGAGATCAAATTAGATAAAGTTGTGGCTGAGCTTAAAATAGTGTTGTGGGCTAACATTGGCCAATCTATTAATGAGCAATGGAAATATATTGAAACAATCCATGAGCAGTTGGACCTCATTCCAAAAGCACAGACTGAAATTCAGAGATCAAGAGCTGCTCTAAGCAATATGCCTGAAATTGCCACCAGGATGATTAATGTGCTTAACAATAGAACAAGTACTCAGTTGGCTGCCATGGGAATTTCAAACAGAACTGAGCACATTCAGTTAATCAAGAGGGTTCTCACACTGAGAAACTTAGTGCAGACATTGGAGAGAAGAACCCAGGACATGCAGACTGAGGTGAACAGGTTTATGGAGAAATTTCAGGTGTTAGAAAACAGAGGGCTCCCTAGCTTACTGAACAGCGCAGGGAGATTGTTCACACATGACCAGTATGCCAAAAGGGTTAATACATTTGCCACTAGTCAGATCAACGAGAAGCCCAACACCTCAGAGGAAACAGGGCCAGCCACAGGACAGACTCTCTACAATAGAGTAGAAAGTTTATTTTTTATAATGAATGAAATCAAACACCTGTTTGAGGTGCCTCCAAATTTTTACAAATATACAGAGGCAGAGGAGACTATGGATGCAATTCTCAGGCATCAACTACCTACACTAGAATGGTGGACCAAGGCCATACAGACGATTTTATAAACAGGATGCCATTCAACAAATTTTTTTCATGGAAAATGCAAACTGTCATACACAGGACAGTTTAAAAAGAATCAGCATACATTAAAGATAAAGGCTGAGCCAACTCAGCAGAAATTTCGGCCAACAAAGCAAGGTAGGGAGCTACAGGTGTCCAAGCCAAGAAGCTACAACAGGACAGCTCCAAAAGCGCATTTCTCAGCATTAATGCAGATCACTCCAACCGACTCAGTGGCCTCCAAAGGCCAAAATATCTTCTGACAAGCATAAAAATGCATTTACTTTGTATTCAATGATGTAATAACTTTCTTATCTAAATATCTTGAAAAGTTGGTGAAGATATTTCATTTCTCAGATGACTCAACGCCTGAGATATTTTGTAATACTGTTTGTATATATTTGCCCCTCGCACAAGCTTGCAGGGGTTGTTGTTGATTTCTCCTAAAGAAGTTCTTATGCTGTAATCCTTTCAGAGTTTAATAAAGAAAATGATGGAATTTCTCGGAGTTCTGAAGCGTTGAATGCGTTCTGATGTCTGCTGAAAACTGCAGGATTCCTGTGTACTTCACAATACAATAAGTTTCTGTAACCTTCTTTGTTATGTGTCTTAAACTGTTACAACCCATATATATTTCTAATTCCTAAAGTATTTAGCAACAAAGAAAAAGAATAACCTCCAGTATTTATTCATGCAATACCCTGAGTTCAATCTATGTTGCTAATAAATGTTTTCTTCGGCTATGATCTTGATAAGTGTAATTCTTAATTGCTGCACTTTCAGAATATATCTTTCACAGTGACTTTTGTTTCAGGAATTCAAGTTTGCTCCTGAGCATCATGTTTCACTTTCACATCACCAGCTTAATGGAGAATTCTTAAATGCTTTCTGTTGGCTGACCATACCTCACCACTTAAGTTTAAATTTTGTTTGTTTGAGATACACAATAGGCCCTGCAGTCTGAACATTACCACTCTAGCATTTCAAAACATTTCACAGCTCTAGACTCCATTGCCCAATGATATACTACTGTCTGAACACTACATCTTTAGCACTGAAAGAATTCCTTCAACCAAAACGCAAACTAAAACCCTGAGCATAATAACTAGCCTAAAATACTATCAGAACAGAGACAAATTATAAAGAGAGAGCCCTCTCTGACTACAGTTTGGCTAGAAACTGTAATCCAAAGATTGGTTAGTGGTTACCCCGGCAGTATTCCCTTGGGAGTCATAGGGAACAACCTGGGTGTTAACATAATTGGCAACTCCACTGGGGACTTCTTAGGTTTTCCAATTTCTATACATCTCTCAAAGCTACAAATCAAGCCTGAAATCAGTCAGGAAGCCTTCAAAACTGTTTTTGTGTCACATTGACAGCTTTAAGGAAGAGCTTTTTCAGTGATTCTTCATCTCAGCTTTGAAATATATATAGCCATTCCAAAATCTTATCCAGTCCTTGCAGATATAAAAAACTTCCTGTAAAATCCTAAAAAACAGTTAGAAGCTGGCTCCCAAGAAAAATCCACGGCATACTAGGGCAAATCCTGACCCTAATCCACCCATCATTGTTAATAATCCAAATACTATCCCTAGAAACATTAGGAGGCAGCAAAGGCAGGAGCAGCCTGCTGATTTAACCTCAGATTCAGATCATCCCAGCCTCATCTCTACTCCATGCAAGGTCCTTTTCCGGTCCACCCCTAGTTCCCCTAGTTCACCATACACATCTCAAAGTCCTCCTCTCACATCTTCATCTACTGCACATATCCCCTTGAACAACAGCCTAGGTACTGCTACACCTGCTACCCTTGTAGTACACACCGTTCCTCTTATCCCAGTTGTCCCTGTTAATCCTCCGAACCCTGTAAATATGGCAAACAGATATGCACCCTTGCAAATACCAGCTAATGCTACAGCTCTACCCCAAGATTACCAAACCAAAATCTCATTTTTTGACTCCAATGGCCCTCTGACAGCTGTCCAGCATGCCAAAAGGATGCAAGACCATTTTGAGACCTATGAAATAGATGATGACAGTGTCAGGATGAGGATGTTTGTTCAAAGCCTAACTGGGGATGTAAGAATTTGGTTTAGATCCCTGAATGCAAATTCCATCACAACTCCTGATGAACTGTATCAAGCCTTTACTAGCAGATGGGAGAAGAAGAAGGATCCTCTGCACATACTAGGGGAATATGAAACTATCAAAAGAGGTCCCCAAGAGACTGTTTTGGAGTATTGTGCAAGATTTAACAATGTATATAACGCAATCCCACAAAATTTAAGACCCCCTCCTGATTTAGCATTGTACAAATTCCCTGATGGTTTTGACCCTGACATGGCCTATCAGTTAAAGGAAAGAGATCCTCAATCCCTTGCAGAGGCCCAAAGGGTTGTTGTCACAGTGGAAGCTAACCTGATTGCCAAAAGAAACAGAGCAAGGTTGGAAAAGAGAACAGCCTTCAAAGAAGAACCCTCTACTTTTGATCAAAAGTTGGATGCAATACTCAATGGAATGAAAAGATTGGGTGATACAGTGGAAACGGTTGAGAGAAAATCATCATGGGAAGCACCACAAAACAACCCTCCTAGGAATCCAAATTTTAGGAGAACTCAAAACCCAGGCATTGGCAAGGCCAGTGCTGACCAAGACATTAGACCCCCTTTCCAAGAAAATTATGCAGAAACTGCCACATCAACTGAACCCAATGAAGATCCTGAGATTAATTTAATGGGTCTAGATGGTGAAAGTCAAGTCTTCTTAACACAACAAGATCATGAGGATGATGAAATCAAACTGTTCCAAACTAAATTAGGTGAATCCTTTGACTTCAAACAAGGCTATGACACTGTTGTTTATGAAGTCCATAAACAATACAAGCTAAGGAGCAGAACTGTGAATGTAAATCAGCCTGAAAAGATAAAGGGTAATCAGCAGCCTAAAAGAGTCATAGTCACAAAGCCTAATGACAAAACAAATTCACCTGCAGAAGAAGTAATGGTTGAAGATATCACTGAACCACTGCCCTTAAAACAGTAGCCTATGGCCACTCCATCCTCTCAACCTAATTTAAGTGTTACTCATCAAGAGATCGGTAAAAGAGACAAGTCCCAAAATCAAGATAAAAATCAAGAAGAAGATCTAGTGAACAAGGAAATGATTGTTATCCATAACCCCAAGACCCAATCTGAAAAACCCTTTGACCTAGAAACTGAAATTGGCAAACTAAAGATAGCAATTCCTCTCTCAGAACTAGCGAAGCATGACATCTATAAACAACAGATCAAGAAGTCCCTTCAACTCACTAGCAACAAAGATGATGTCAATGTGTTGGATGACACCCCAGAACTACTGTTTGGCCCAGAAGTGGATGGAAAAATAGTAGTCACAGGGGTATTACCTTTTTATGTCAGCTTGCATATTCATGATAAAATATTACATAATGCAATGTTCGACTCAGGCGCCTCTCACAATCTCATGCCGAAGGCAGTCATGGAGAGATTGAATCTAGACATAACAAGACCATACAAGGACTTGTTTTCCTTTGACTCCAGCCAAGTCAAGTGTTTAGGCCTCATAAAAGATTTATGTGTGTCTCTGGTCCAATACCCAAACAAAACCATTCTAATGGATGTTGTAGTTGCTGATATCCCACCTAAGTATGGGATGCCGTTATCAAGATCATGGGGAGCTAAACTCCAAGGTTCCTTACAATTAGACATGTCATATGCCACCATCTCTGTTTTTGGGCAACCAAAAGACTGTACAGAGAAACACTCATGAAATACATGGTCAGCAGTGAAGAAAAGCCTCAAAACTTTCCCATATATGCTACCCATTCAGACATAGACTCATACATTCTCTTCAATGACAACACAACTCCCTCAAAAGGTGAGGTTGAAGCCAAGATACTCATACAGGAGGAAGACTCCAATGAAAGAATTACCACCCATGAAACAACAGTCAATCAAACACTAGATACTGCTGCTGCCCTAGTTGTCAAGAATATCCAATCAAATGATGAGACTGTCCTAAAAGACAAGCCAGATGAAAAACCACAACTTCAACTTACATTGCCAGCCCATGAACAGATCATTAAATCTCCTTCACAACAAGATATTCTATGGTTCCTTGAATTTGATGGCTCAGTCAACAAATTAGGGGCAGGAGCTGGAGTTTGGGTACACAATAAAGAAAATAGTCATGCAGAAGGCAGAGCCTATAGATTAAACTTCAGATGTACTAATAACATGGCAGAATATGAAGCCCTTCTATTAGGCCTCAAGTTAGTAAAGTTCTTGCAAGCTGCCAGGGTTTCAATCATGGGTGATTCAGATTTAGTTATCCAACAAGTGAAGGGAAATTTTGTCACCAATGACAAAAGACTAAGGTCTTATAGGTCTGCTGTTGCTGAAGTACTAAACTTTTTCTCTGAATTCCAAATCACCAAAATTCCTAGAACCCATAATCTGCATGCTCATAGTTTGGCCACATTTGCTAGTACTTGCAAATTACCATTAGAACCTAACAATTGCTTCACAGCTGAGATAAAACACAGACCCTCCATTCCAAACAATGTTAATGATTGGCAAGTATTTGAGGATGACATGCAAATAAACCATTTTTTAACTCTGCAACAAGAGTTTGCAGGATTAAATATTGACACTGATACAGCAAGTCAATCACAAATACTTGAAAGAGCAAGTCCATCACAAATACAGTTTCAAAAGGTTACTCACCCAATATCACCTAGAACAGCAAAACAAATGCTAAACCCAACTATTTTCAACAAGGAAAGCATTCAGCAAATTCAATCAATCAGTTGTGAAGAAGTGGCCAATGCTAAAACTGAAATCATAGAGCTGAAAGACAATTTCCTGCCAACAGGCTTAACTCCACTAGAGGATATCTTTGATTCAAATGATATTCCCAGAAAACCAAAAATGCAGCCCTTAAATGCAGCCATTGAAGAATGCAACATTGGTACCATTGAGAAGCCCAAAATAATTAAATTGTCTGCTTCCTTACCTCTTGACCAAAAGCCTAAATACATTGACCTCTTTAAAGAGTTCCAGGATGTTTTTGCATGGAGTTATGAGGACCTAAAGTCCTATGACACCTCTGTTATCCAGCATACCATCCCTCTCAAGCCTGATCAAAAACCCTTTAAACAAAAATTGAGGAGAATCAATCCTATGCTTCTCCCAGCAATGGAACAAGAGGTACAGAAAATGTTCAAGGCAGGCATCATAGCACCAATCAGATTCTCTGAATGGATCTTAAACTTAGTCCATACAAGAAAGAAAACTGGTGAAATAAGGCTGTGTGTGGACCTACGAAATCTGAACCAAGTATCCCTCAAAGACAACTATCCCTTACCCAAGATGGATCACATTCTCCAAAGAGTGGTAGGGGCCTCAAGGATCTCATTACTGGATGGATTCTCAGGCTTCAATCAAATCCTGGTGCACCCCGATGACCAAGACAAAACAACATTTACAACCCCATGGGGAACTTTCAAATATGTAAAAATGCCTTTTGGATTGAAAAATGCAGGGGCAACATTTCAAAGAGCAATGGATATTGCTTTTTCCAAGGAGATTCATGACTTTTTAGTCATCTACTTAGATGACCTCACACCTTTTTCAAAATCTTACCAAGAACATTTAAAACACCTAAGGCAGATTTTCCTAACATGCAGGAAATATGGAATTTCCTTGAATCCCAAGAAATCCCTGTTTGGTTTAGAGGAAGGTAAACTATTGGGCCACATCATCTCTAAAGATGGCATTAGAATTGATCTAGACCCATTAAATTAATCTCAGGATCTTCATTGGGTTCAGTTGATGTGGCAGTTTCTGCATAATTTTCTTGGAAAGGGGGTCTAATGTCTTGGTCAGCACTGGCCTTGCCAATGCCTGGGTTTTGAGTTCTCCTAAAATTTGGATTCCTAGGAGGGTTGTTTTGTGGTGCTTCCCATGATGATTTTCTCTCAACTGTTTCCACTCTATCACCCAATCTTTTCATTCCATTGAGTATTGCATCCAACTTTTGATCAAAAGCAGAGGGTTCTTCTTTGAAGGTTGTTCTCTTTTCCAACCTTGCTCTGTTTCTTTTGGCAATCAGGTTAGCTTCCACTGTGACAGCAACCCTTTGGGCCTCTGCAAGGGATTGAGGATCTCTTTCCTTTAACTGATAGGCCATGTCAGGGTCAAAACCATCAGGGAATTTGTACAAATTTGTACCTATACCAATAGGTTTCATATTTCATGATTGGCAATGAAAAGGTCCAAATATGCTCTGCTTTGATGATGCAAAGATCACATATTTCCAAGAGAATACAATCTGTGCTTATAGCTTGATGTGGACTCAAATTTTGATGGATGGTCCAACAGCCTAATCTAGATCATGCCATGTTTTGAATTTTCAGTTGTAGAATAGAGAAAGAAGTCTGTCCAAACTGTTTAATCTTGGCAGACAAGTAGTTTAGGTAGAGAAGAAAGGCTCCCAACTACTTAATCTGGGACCTTGGAGGAAATAAGGGTAGAAGTAGATAGAAAAACAAAAGAAAAAAGCCAAAGAAAAGAAAAGGCAGATAAGGGTTTGCAAGTCCAAGTGCACCCTCCAAGAAGAAACAAAAAATGCTAGGCAAGTAGATGGGTAGGCAGTTGGGGTTGCAGAAGTATCATTCCTTACAATTGAAGGTATGCTAACCTATTTCACAAAGCAAAGTCAATGGATTGGGAAGTCTTTCTTCTCCATCAGGTTGCAGCAAGCAAAGAAGCATGTCTAACTTCCCAATTTTCCCCTCTCCATTCATTACTAACATCCCCTCATCAGTTGATATTCATGAAAGAATTGGTGGTTTTTAGTGGTTCTTAGTCCTATTAGAAGCCACATTTCTTGTCTAAAACTCTTTTCATTTTGATCTACTCCTTAAGCTAAGTTATATTCAAATAAACTTAGTGTTATCTCCCTTCATCCACTCCTTTCATCCATATTAACCCTAACTCTATTATATAATTCCCCTATGATTCCCTTTCCCCTAGTATTATAACACCATGGTGTATAAACCCCAAGCATTGTATAAATATCCCTCCCCTTGGCATTATAGCCAATAAATCCTCTGTCAGGGATCAAATTGGCATCTGGTCACTTTGATGAACCTAAGTCTAATCCCCTCCCCTCTTCTGAATTCATTTGGCCCCTTAAAACCTTCATTTGCTAAAGAAAACCTTACGAAAGACCTTGTTCTACCTATACCCGCTTTAAATTTGCAAAAATAAACAAAAAACCCACTTTTCGCGTTTATCCAAAGTATGGGCGCCGAGTTATTTTTATATTTTTATATTGAATGGACATTGAAAAACCTTTGTAAACCCGCCATATCCCAAGAGTTTCCGCCAAGCACTGATCCCGAAAATAAATATTAAAATAATCCCGCCCCTTGTCATATCCATCGATCATCTCAGCGATCCGTCAACCGTCCGATCGAGCGCTTTTGATCGGACGGCCCTAATCCATATTGGACCGGCCCCGACGTCCGACAGATACCTTCCGATATCTGTCAGAGGGTGATGTCAGGCCTCCGCCACGCGTCATCCCCACAGTTTATCGGAGGTACGCCTGACAAATCCCTCTTCCGTATCATAAGTGGTGCGATGAGAAACCGCTAACCGCTCCCGGTTTTCGGTCGATCCGCCCAGCCAACGTCACCACCACGTCATACCCACGTCAGTGCCACCCCGCTGTCGCGTCAGCCCCTGCGTCCGCCCCCATGCTGATCTGTCTTGCCACTTCATCATATCCGTGGACCAATCACAGCCTGCCACCTCACCCGATGACGTCATGCTGACGTCATCCGACCTTGACCCCACCTGATGACGTCATGCTGACGTCATCCAAAAAACGCGCCAATATGCCAAAAATCCATATTTAGGCCAGTTTTCGCGTTTTTTCATACTTTTTGCCACTAGAGCTGTTGCTTTCTCTGCATGATTTTACGTCCAAAATTGCACCACCTTTGCTGAAATCAACTTGGAGACCTCCGGCGCGCTATTTCTACAGTCATTCGTGACCATTGCTCGCTCTTCATCAGGTATTTTCCATTATAAATCCTTCATATGCCTACTTTGTCTGTGAATTCCCTCAAAAGAGCTTAAACGACAAAAAACTCGCAAATTCACCGGCGAAATCTTGGTGCCTAGCCCCCATTTACAACTGTGAGCTCGAAAAACACCAGCTGAGCCTTGTTTGCCCATATTTTCACAAAAAACTGTACTTTGTTCGCGCAATCGCGAAACAACTTACTCAAACTGTACCTACCTGTTAAAAAAGACAGATTGAGACCACACATTGGTCTTATTGGCACTTCAAGCAGTATTTCAATTGCTGCAGCTGTCTCACTCACCCTCTGTTCCATACAATTCACATTTTTCGTTGAAGAAAACTCTTTGTGTTGCTCTGCATAGCAACTCCATCCATAATCTTAGGAGAAATCATGGATCCACCAGTAGCTCCAATAGCATTGAACGTTGCTCCATTAAATGCCCCTCAGAGACAATTGGAATGGCAGTCTCTGGCAGACATGGACTATCAGATTTCAGAGGAAATGCTGATGAAGACTAAGTTCCACATCCACCTGCTCAATGAATTGAAGGCCAAGCATGAGACTGGAACAGATGTGCTGGGCATATGGGACTCATTCCTTCCTATTTTTAAGCTCCCTCAGGTTAGACAATTCCCTGATTTGATCCATCTGTGTGCTGAAAACTATGACCCCACTCAGAGGGCAGTTCTTGACCCTTCAGGATCAGCTGTGTTTTATGTCACCCCAGAAGCTATCAAGGATATGCTCTGCTTCAGGACTGAGAAGAAACTGGTCCCTCTATCACTTGTAGACCTGATAAATCAAGGAGCCAGAATGACAGATGCTCAGGTCACCAAACTAAACCAGCTATACATTGGCTCTGACTCTGTGAAATATCCTCCTATCAATCAAGTATACCTCAACCAACTGGGCAGAGATCTGGCAGACATGATTAGTCCCATTTTGAGCTACAACTCAATTGAGTTTGTTGATCAAACTGTGCTGGTAAGCATGCTCATGTTTGCTCCTGGCAAGTCTCCTATCTGCTATGACTATGCCACCTATATAACAGACAAAATAGATGAGCAACTAATGAACCTGGCAAGAGAAAGAGTGTTCAGATATACCTCTTACATTTACCACTTGATCTTATATCATCAACATCAGAAATTCTCTTTTCCAATCAAAAGAGAGGATGCCCAAGGCAATCCAAGATTAGTGGTCTATTGGTCCTCTGTTTTCCACTGTAGATTTGAATCTCCTTATACTTATTGTGAGTTCATAGATCAGTTCATCCACCCAGCTATGTCAATGATGATGGGCTCACCTCCTCCGAGGCTCACTGATGAAATGCAAAGGATCCTGCAGTTATCCAAATCATACAGCATTGGGGACTGGTACTTTTACCAGCACCACACCGTCATCAGGATGTATGGGTGTGAATTGCCTCCCTACAAACTACCCAAATATGTGCCTATGAGGCTATTTGCCCTAGAATACTTTAGGCAGTTTGGCAATGTTGATGTGCTTCACTTTTCAGGCAAAGGCAAGAAAGCACAATTGAAAGTCAGGAACCAACTTGGCCACTTTGTCTATAACCAGAGGGAGGAAGGTTGGAGAGAAGCAGACAGGATGCTTGAGTCCCTTGGCCTTCAAACAAGTTTCCTCTAGAAGCCTTATGACCCCAACCACTTCATCACTTTGAGAAGGCTCAAATATAAGCTCTCTGGCTATGATCATGTAAAGATCCCTCACATTGAAAAACATGCAAACCAAGCAAAATGGAGGAGAGGAACCCTAGAAGAGCCGGTTACACAAGAAGAGATGAATCAAAGAGCAGTGAGGAATCTAAAAAAGATGGTTGACCTTGAACTTTGTTCACAGGTGTTTTCACTGCCAAGCACACAAGTGGGAGCAGTTGCATCATCCTCAACTGTAAATCAGCAAGCACCCAAAGCCACTGAAGATATATCTAGCAAGGGAAAGGAAAAGGAAATGGATACTGAATAGCCACCGCATGAGAAGGTGCAGCAACAGTAGCAGCAGGTAGAACAACAACAACAACAGGAATTGCAGCAAGAAGAAGGGCAGCATGACAAAGATCAGCCCCCACAGCAAGAAGGGGCAGTTGAGGCCCCAATTTTCACAGAACAGCAGGCAAAAAATACGGTGCCTCCTAGGCAAGAAACATCAGTTGATGCATCAATCCTCCAAACTCCACAAAAGGAGGATACTAGCAGAAAAAGGGACAGAGAGACTCCCTTGACCACATCAGAAAGTCATGGTGAGAAGAGACAGAGATTGAACCCTTTCTCTAATGAGGAAATGCCAACAGGGCAATCTCTGGGCATGGGCCCACCTAGCAGGGAAGCATCTGCAAGTTCCTTCCAAGAGGAACAGAACAGAACTGTGGGAGGAGAAGTCAACTCCTCTAGCCAGCAGAGGGAGGGTGAACTGAGCATCAAACAGCAGTTCATAGACATAACGAAAAGGAATGAGCCCATAAAAATACAGCTGTACAATCATTTGCTAAAGATGGCTCCCACTAACCAGCAAAGACTGATGTCTACTTTTGATGTTAGTGAAAGCAAGATGATCGTGAGTCATTTCTTGCCAGCTGTAGCACAACCCCAGTCCCCTGCAGATTATATAAGGACCAATCTTGAGGTCCTTGCCAAGGACATCCACCCGATGGACAAAATTGAGCTACACAAACAAACGGGTGAGATGGTGTATGCCTCCTTGGTAGACAAAACCTTGGACAATTATAGGCTGGAAAATAGCCTTAATAATACAGCTGCCCAACTTGAGTTGGAAAGGGCATCATCACAGGCTAAGGACAACAGAATTAGGTCCTTAGAAGATATAATTATTGAGATTGGGCATGACCCCAAAGATATCAAGGGCATCCAGGAGATATTGAAGTTAAGGGATGCAGACATGGCTGCTTTGAAGAAAAAGATAAAAATGCCAGCCACAATTCACCCTCAAACAGATGAGGTTGCCCAGCAGAGGCATGATAAAGATGCCACAGCTTTGCTGGTGTCTCTCTACAAGCAGCTTATCCAGACACAAGAAAAGCTGGGAGAATCAGAGGCTGCACAGGCAGCATTACAGGCAGCCTTGAAGCAAAGAGAAGAAGGTCAGACCTCCCAGCCTCCTCCTGAAGTAATAAACCTTGAGGAAACTGCTCCAATTACTATTCCTCCTCCTCAGCAAACAGAACAAGCAGCAACATCCACCTCAGCAGCACCACCAACAACAGAGCAGGCCCCAAGCCTGGACATGCAAAAGCTGAGGAATGAGATCCAAGCCTTGGAAGCACAAATGACAGAATTGAATGAGGCCAAGGAGAAACTAGCCAAGGTCAATGAAAGATATGACAAATCCAAGCAGTCTGTGGCAGAAAAGGGCAGGGAGATAAAAGCCCTCAAAGACAGGATCAAAGAGCTAGAAAATGAGCTCAAATTAGATAAAGTTGTGGCTGAGCTTAAAATAGTGTTGTGGGCTAACATTGGCCAATCTATTAATGAGCAATGGAAATATATTGAAACAATCCATGAGCAGTTGGACCTCATTCCAAAAGCACAGACTGAAATTCAGAGATCAAGAGCTGCTCTAAGCAATATGCCTGAAATTGCCGCCAGGATGATTAATGTGCTTAACAATAGAACAAGTGCTCAGTTGGCTGCCATGGGAATTTCAAACAGAACTGAGCACATTCAGTTAATCAAGAGGGTTCTCACACTGAGAAACTTAGTGCAGACATTGGAGAGAAGAACCCAGGACATGCAGACTGAGGTGAACAGGTTTATGGAGAAATTTCAGGTGTTAGAAAACAGAGGGCTCCCTAGCTTACTGAACAACGCAGGGAGATTGTTCACACATGACCAGTATGCCAAAAGGGTTAATACATTTGCCACTAGTCAGATCAACGAGAATCCCAACACCTCAGAGGAAACAGGGCCAGCCACAGGACAAACTCTCTACAATAGAGTAGAAAGTTTATTTTTTATAATGAATGAAATCAAACACCTGTTTGAGGTGCCTCCAAATTTTTACAAATATACAGAGGCAGAGGAGACTATGGATGCAATTCTCAGGCATCAACTACCTACACTAGAATGGTGGACCAAGGCCATACAGACGATTTTATAAACAGGATGCCATTCAACAAATTTTGTTCATGGAAAATGCAAACTGTCATACACAGGACAGTTTAAAAAGAATCAGCATACATTAAATATAAAGGCTGAGCCAACTCAGCAGAAATTTCGGCCAACAAAGCAAGGTAGGGAGCTACAGGTGTCCAAGCCGAGAAGCTACAGCAGGACAGCTCCAAAAGCGCATTTCTCAGCATTAATGCAGATCACTCCAACCGACTCAGTGGCCTCCAAAGGCCAAAATATCTTCTGACAAGCATAAAAATGCATTTACTTTGTATTCAATGATGTAATAACTTTCTTATCTAAATATCTTGAAAAGTTGGTGAAGATATTTCATTTCTCAGATGACTCAACGCCTGAGATATTTTGTAATATTGTTTGTATATATTTGCCCCTCGCACAAGCTTGCAGGGGTTGTTGTTGATTTCTCCTGAAGAAGTTCTTATGCTGTAATCCTTTCAGAGTTTAATAAAGAAAATGATGGAATTTCTCGGAGTTCTGAAGCGCTGAATGCGTTCTGGTGTCTGCTGAAAACTGCAGGATTCCTGTGTACTTCACAATACAATAAGTTTCTGTAACCTTCTTTGTTATGTGTCTTAAACTGTTACAACCCATATATATTTCTAATTCCTAAAGTATTTAGCAACAAAGAAAAAGAATAACCTCTAGGATTTATTCATGCAATACCCTGAGTTCAATCTATGTTGCTAATAAATGTTTTCTTCAGCTATGATCTTGATAAGTGTAATTCTTAATTGTTGCACTTTCAGAATATATATTTCACAGTGACTTTTGTTTCAGGAATTCAAGTTTGCTCCTGAGCATCATGTTTCACTTTCACATCACCAGCTTAATGGAGAATTCTTAAATGCTTTCTGTTGGCTGACCATACCTCACCACTTAAGTTTAAATTTTGTTTGTTTGATATACACAATAGGCCTTGCAGTCTGAACATTACCACTCTAGCATTTCAAAACATTTCACATCTCTAGACTCCATTGCCCAATGATATACTACTGTCTGAACACTACATCTTAAGTACTGAAAGAAGTCCTTCAACCAAAACACAAACTAAAACCCTGAGCATAATAACTAGCCTAAAATACTATCAGAACAGAGACAAATTATAAAGAGAGAGCCCTCTCTGACTACAGTTTGGCTAGAAACTGTAATCCGAAGATTGGCTAGTGGTTACCCCGACAGTATTCCCTTGGGAGTCATAGGGAACAACCTGGGTGTTAACATTACTTAATGGGCAAAGAGACAGTAATACATACTGATCATCAACGACTTCAATACCTACACTCCCAAACTAAGTTGCAGCAATCGAGACACTATAGATGGATGGGTTTTCTTCAATAGTTTCATTTAGTCATCAGATATAAAAAGGGCATACATAATAAAGTTGCAGGCATGTTATCTAGACCTATTATAAATGCATCTACTATACTTAAGCATAATTTTGTGTTACATGAGAGCTACATTGAACAATATGCTCAAGATATAGATTTCAAAGATGTATATGCAACTTTAAGTCAAGGAAAAAGAGTAGAAGAATTGGACTACCATGTAAAGGACCGACTCTTATACCATTGTGGGAAGTTATGCATTCCACAAACTGAAAGAGTAAAGATAATTCGAGAAACACACACTTCTTTAATATTAGGTCACTTTGGGGTAAGTAAAATAGTTGCACAGCTGCAAATATTTTGTTATTGGCCAAAAATGAATGAGACAATTTCTAGATATGTAAGAGGGTGTACTATGTGTGCTCAAAGCAGGCCCAGCAATAGAAAACTAGGCTTGTACACTCCATTACCAGTTCCTTCTCACCCTTGGGAAAGTGTTTCCATGGATTTTGTTGGAGGACTACCTAAATCTAGGAAAGGTCATGATTATCTGTATGTTGTTGTGGATAGGTTTAGCAAAATGTGTATTTTGATACCTTGTAATGAAGAGATTATGGATGAACAAACTACAAAACTGTTCTTTGAACATGTATGGGTTCATTTTGGACTACCCACTTCCATTGTATTTGATCGAGACACTCGATTTGTGGGGATGTTTTGGTCAAGTCTATGGGAACTGATGGACACCAAACTGAAGAAAACACAGCTTTTCATTCACAAACTGATGGCCAGACAGAAGTAGTTAATAGGACAGTGATCCAGTTACTCAGGGGATATTGCAGCAAACATCCTAGGCTTTGGGATGAACACTTGTGTTATGTGGAACATGATTACAACAGAGAAAAACATTCTTCTACATAGAGATCTCCTTTTGAGACCTGTTTTGGCTTCACACCAAAGTCTCCTTTGGATTTTGTCTTTGGTAAAGACACCATAGTTGAGGGACACAATGATGTGGACAAGGCAACTAGGTTCATTGAAAAAATCCAAGAGATCCACCACGCAGTACAGGAACAACTGGAAAAGAGCCAAGCCAAATACAAGGCAAGGCATGACAAGCATCGGATGGAGCATAGTTTCCAAGTTGGTGACCAAGTCTGGCTATACATCAGCAAGGATAGGATGCAAGGTGAAGGTAAAAGGCTGAAGCCTATCAGTTATGGACCTTTTAGGATACTTGAGAAGATTGGTGAGAATTCCTTTTGCCTTGATCTACCAGCTTACATGCACATCTACTCAGTCATAAATGCAGATTGTTGAGGCTATTTGAACCTTCATTAATTGAGGATCCCGAAGAGCAGAGTCAATTGCCTTCTATTGATGACCTGTTACCTAAATATCTTAATGAATTGCAGGAAGACACAGTGCTGGACAGGGAGGTGAGGACGATGCGTAGGGGAGATGTTGAGTACCTCAGAATTGGGCTCAAGGGTTCAAAGCCAAGCAGTGCAAAGTGGATAGAGATTGGACAAGTGAGACAATCGTACCCTCACTTAGTCAATGCTTGAAAAACAAGTTTTGGTGGTCCAAAAGATTTTTCAGTGGGAGGGCTGTGATCCGAATTGGATCCATGAAAAACAATCAAAGTGCCATGACTGTATCAAGTCAGGACAGACTTCAAATTTATGGATAAAGAGCGATGAGGAAAAACCTCTTGATGGTGGCAGTTTGTAGCCAGCAAGGAACGACGAGGACCTCAGTCAAAGTGCGCTGACCGAGGCCCATGGAGACTGCGCATGAGGCAAAACTAGCACTTGAGAGGCCCAAGTTGGGAAACAGAGGGAATTTCTGATGCGCGATTAGTGCTTAGTGCTAATCGCTGGGCAAAACCCCTCGAGAAGGAAAAGGCCCCGAAGCGCTCGGTCACATGGAAGCCGGAAAAATCGTGGGGAAAGCGCTAAGGGAAAAGGCAGGACCTGCGCATCGAAAACTGGCGGTATATATTGGAGGCACCCTTGGGCGGTAAGCAGATTTGGAGAAAAACGAGTGGTTCCATTCAGTGCCCGACGCATGCTCAGTGGAGGAGAGAGAAAACCGCTTCTCATCACGTGCTAACAGTCGAGCAAGTCAACCATGTGAAATGAGCGAATGTCTTAGGATCTGGGGGCTCCAAATCTGACAATGGAGATTGCGTCCGATGAAGGAACTGGATTCGACGGGGGATTAAGTCGTGACACATAAGAATTTGACATCCAATTTGACCGCTAAGTTGGCAGAGGAGTCATTCCACAGTGTAACCGAAACTACCGAACCATTGAGGACGAGCTGGCGTAGTTTGTGAGAGGACAAGTGGCCACTCCTCGTGAGATGTTGGTAAAGACGCAAAGGCAAGGAACTCGAAGCGAAAAACATCAAGAAAACCGAAGGGTCAGAAGAGGAGGTGAACAGTGATGAGACAGACTAGCTTTAAGCCATGAACAGACATAGCACAGAAAGGGGGAGAGAGGACAGAGAGAGGAGAAGAAAAATAGTGAAGCAAGAAGAAGAAAACAGAGGGTTGAGCTAACCATAGGTGGCATCGAGCAGACAGAAAGCTTGAGAGGTTCAAGAAATCCCTGAGAGGATCTGTCGAGGAATTGAGCACCACATTAGGCTCCTCCCATTAAAGACCATAGATGTCAAGAGTGGGTAAGGAAAAGAGTCTATGCACTCTAGTGGCTTAGGGAATCCAAGCAAAACCCTACCAAACATTCTCTGTTTCAGGAGACTCAAATTGAGCTCCTCATTGTAACTCTCTACTTTAAAGACACAATAAAATAAGGCCACCACTGAAAGTTGGATCGGAGATGTAGCCCTGAAGAATAGGGTGAACTCCTTATTAATTGTTGTGTTCTTGCATTTGCTTACTATGTTTTCCTTACTGTTTTCCATTTTCCAGTGTCTGTGTATTTTGCAATCTGATCGATCCATTGCCTAAAATAACATAGACACACACCAACACATGAGTCTGTAATACCTTCATATGATAATTATTTAACTAAGGTCACATACAAGTGATTTTCAGATCAATTATCTTGTATTATAGTAGATGATAGGACTAATTTCATAGAAAGCAGTTCAATTGATGTAACATTAGATTCTATATTTTGGACACTCTATTTTGGTGGCTCTAACTACCTTGAAGGTGCAAGTTTTGGGAGCATTCTCAATGACTCGCAAGGGAACCAACATCTGATGGCCAGCCGGTTGGAGTTCGCATGCACCAAGAACGCGGCAGAATACGAACGCGTGCTGCTGGGCCTGAGGAAAGCCATTGATATGAAGGTAAAAAATCTTAAAGCTTTTGGTGACTCACAGATAATTGTGGACCAGGTAAGGAAAAGGATACACTGCAATTCGCCACACCTGGCAAGATACCAACATGAGGTATGGAGCTTAATTGATAATTTTGATTCTTTTAATATCACATACATACATCGAGGGCAAAACCAAGATGCCGATCTGATGATTGGTATGGCATCAAAACTTTTTCTTGACCTTATATTAAACAAGAATAAATATTATGTTGAATTAATTTTCAGACCATCCATACCTGATAACATCTCAAATTGGTAGGTATTCAAAGATGACGAGCAAATCCTTAAGTTCCTACACTACGAGAAGACATTCAAAAATGCACTCATTGATGAAAAGGAGCATGACAGGCTTATGAATGAGAGTGAAGATGAGGAAAAAGATCAGTCCAATATAATTCCCAAGTCAGTTGTCAAGATGGAGCACTTGTATGACCTGCATGATAAATTTAAGAAGCCAACTAACTGCAAAATGCATAGCTCATCCATGAAGTATGAATCGATCAACCTTGGAACCAAAGAAGACCCAAAAATTGTTAATTTGGGCTTGGGATTCTCTCCATGAGAAAAGACTGCATTTGTTAAGATGTTTAAAGAGTACAAGGACGTCTTTGCATGGCCATATGGCGACTTAAAAACTTTTGATACCAACGTTATGCAACATGTGATTCCATTGGAGAAGGATGTTAGGCCATACCAACAAAAGCTTCACAAGATGCATCCAAGCCTGGAACGGTTGGTGAAGAAAGAATTAAACAAATTGTTGGATGCCAAAATCATTTTTCCTGTCAGGAACACTGGCTAGGTAGCCAATCTCATGCCAGTAAGAAAGAAAAATGGGGACATCAAGTTATGTATCGATTTCAGAAACCTAAACAAAGCATCACAAAAAGATAACTATCTAGTCCCTTCTATGGAACACATTCTTCCGTGCATTTCTGGGTCTGAAATGTTGTCCCTATTGGATGGATTTTCGGGATATAATCAAGTGTTGGTATCGAATGAATATCAGCTTAAGACAACCTTCAACACTAAATGGGGCACTTACGCATACCGCAAAATGCCGTTTGGACTTATTAATGCGGGCGCCACATTTTAGAGAGCTATGGACATAGCTTTTCGAGGGTTGATTAACAGATCAGTAGTAGTGTACATGGATGACATTACTGTGTATTCATATCGCAAAAGGGATCATATTTATCACTTGATACAGATCTTCGAAAGATGCCGAAGATACAGAATATCATTGAATCCCAAGAAGAGCTTCTTCACAGTTACAGAACGGAAACTACTGGGTCATATCCTATCTAAAGAAGGGATTTTTATTGATCCTGAAAGAATAGAGACCATCATGAGAATAAAACCCCCTGCAAATAAAAAGGAAATGCAATCTTTCTTCGGGAAAATTAATTCATTAGGAAATTCGTTTCAAGTTTCGCAGAAATAGTGCATCCCATGTAGCTAATGAAGAAGAAAGACGTGTACAAGTGAAGCGATGAAGCTAAGAAATCATTTCAGTGAATTAAGGAGGCCATCGCAGAAGCTCCTGCGTTGGTCAGCCCTGATTTCGACAAGGAATTCCTCTTGTACACTTTCTCTTCTGATGTTTCATATGCCGCAATCCTCACCCAAAAAAATGATGATGGAAATGAAGTCCCTATTTATTATATGATCTCTAATCTCTAGGGAGTAGAACTGAACTACCTAGATGTGGAGAAACAAGGTTTTGTGGTTTTTAAAGCCGTAAAACATTTCCACCCTTATTTATTAAAGGCCAGGACTAAATTAATCATTCCCCACCCTGCTCTAAGAGCCCTCTTCGTGCAGAAAGAAATGGGTGAATGAACTGATGGAATTGGATAACCGCCCTTCGAGAATACGACCTCGAGATTAAGCTGGCGGAGATAGTTCGAGGGCGGGGATTGTGTGAGCTCGTAGAAGAAGCCTTAGCAGATAAAGAAGGAGCGTTCAAAGAACAAGAAGCGCAGAGCATATAGAATGCACAAGTAGAATTCAAGGGGGAGCCCCTATGGACTAATGAGACGCTGATGTGTGAGCGTGAAACGTCGAGAGTCCCTTTGGACCCTGAGTCATGGTATTACGACATATGCTTTTATTTAAAATGGGGATAATGTCCTGAGCACATGGATGCATCATGAAGGAGAGTGCTCAGATTGAAATCTAATTAGTATCACTTGGCCAATGACATATTATACAGGAAAAATTATGATGGAGTTTGGCTAAGGTGTTTGGAAAAGGATGATGCTAATCATTTCTTAAAAGAAATGAACGACAGCCCAGTAGGTGGTCACTATGGAGGAGAGACCATTGCTCACAAGATATTAAGAGCTGGATATTATTGGCCCAGAGTGTTCAGAGACTCGCATGCCTACGCTCGGAAATGAAAGGTATGTCAAACTGCCGCAGGACGAGAAAGAAAGCCAGCCGTTGCCCTTAGGACCATTATGATTCATCTCCCGTTCCAGTAATGGGGCCTCGATGTCATAGGTGAGATCACTCTGAATTCTTCACAGTAGCATAAGTATATACTCACGGCAATTGATTACTTCACCAGATGGACCAAAGCCATCCTGCTTTAGAAGGTTAACGAAGACAAGGAAATATCTTTTATTGAGAAATTTATTATCAATAGGTTTGGCATCCTTGACGCTCTCATATTTGATAATGCTTCTTACTTTTCATCACTAAAATTGACTGAATTCGCTATCAATAAATCAATTCGCATAAGGTATGCATCAAACTATTACCCTCAGGGAAATGGAGTTGAAGAGTCCTTAAATAAAAACCTCATCTGCATAATCTATAAATCTATCACCGACAACCAAAGGAACTAGCACAACACTCTAACAAACACCCTTTGGGCCGATAGGGTCACCCCAAAAGTAGCATTAGGAAACTCCTCATACTTCCTCGTCTACGGACAGGAAGCCATCTTGCCTCCTAACGTTACCCTTCCCTATTTACAGCTCTCCCAAGCTTTGAGAGGGACCCCTTCAACCTTACTTCAAAAAAGCATCAACCAACTGGTGAGGTTAGAGGAATTGAGAGATAAAACAAGAAATAAAGTTAGAAATCACCAAATTATTGTGAAGAGATGGTTCGATCGTCGTCTGGCAAGAGGTAAAGATTACCAAGTAGGAGAGCTAGTCTTGAAATGGGATAAGTTGAGTGAGAAAAAGGTAAGCACACGAAATTCCAACACTTATGGCTGGGCCCATTCCAAGTTGAGGAAGAAATTGGTCAGGGAACTTATAGATTGAAAACTTTACAGGGAGAAATTGAGAAGCTCCTTGTTAATGGCCAACATCTTAAGAGATACTTCTAGTAGCCACCACATGGTGGTTACCTCCTGAGTAGGTTAGGATTCATTTTTTTTTGCTGTTAGCTTAAGTTATATTTTCGTCCCGTCTGTCTTTGTTTTTTTTTTCGCAAAGTTTATTTTCCTTTTGTTTCGAATTTCAGTCCTTTTCAGCCAATTGATTTTAGTCCTTCAGTCTCATTTTCACCTTTATAACTCTCTTCAGATTGCCCTCATTCCACACCTTCAACTTTTTTCCTCCCTCAGTAACTTGCTGATGAGTCTGTCAATCCTAAATTCATCGTTACCTTGCAAATCAAGAAAACTTTCAAGGAGTCTATGGGAACTGGAAAATCAGTGGTGAAATTCAAATTAGAGCCACTCATTGGCATCTGTTGGGAACTGGGTAGGATTTGTTGATAACCTAAATACCTGGAGCATGTAGGGGCATCTTTATAAAATGAAAAATGTGTAACCACGACTGGAATAGCATGGCGGAATGCTGCACTTTTAAAATCCCATCCAGACATAGCCTATACTTGTCTATAAGGTTTACAGTCATTCTCCATTGGTCCTTGTGCCTGAAACTGGAAGGACTTCTGTAAAAGAAAATGAAATGTTGAGTCCTTGTGCCAATCTAGAACGACAGGTTGTTTGGGAAGATGGTTGGAGTAGGGACTATTGTTGGGCTCAAGGTACCAGTTGACATAGCAAGCCCAACCTTGCTTAAGTGGTTTAAAAATATGGCATGATCCATGATTGCACCCCATTCGATCATACGAAAGTATAGCACTAAAAAAAATAATTCTTACATAAAGTGCAGATAAATATATCTACATCAAGTTCGATGAGCGATAAAGAGCAGAGGTACACACCTAAACAGGTATTGACAGACTGGTGATGGCCACGAAAGGATTTTGAAAGTAGAAAACAGGTAAAGGAAGGTCAATAAATCCCATAATTCTACCATTGGAGAATGCCTGTCAAAACCCTATCAGTAAGTAGAAGCTATTTGTCTTTAGCCCACCTAAAGCTATTAATGTTGAAGTGGAACCCATGCCTATCCATCTATAAAGTTCACATTTCAAGTTTATCTTAACACCCTAATGCTCTACAAATCAAAGTTTATTTGATAACAGAGATAACTGGTTCGCCCAATAGTTTGCCATTTGTTGCGGCCACAACCACCACCTTATTAAAACTTGCTCTGGTGGCAAATTTGAATGGTTCCCCTAGAAGTTTGATCTTTCATTTCTCCGAATGATAACTCTTTGAATGATCTGTTTTTATCCCAGGGATTTCAACTCTGTGCCGAGTCAAATCTTCAATTCTTAATGGTTAAGACCCCATGAATAAATCTCTACGGCATGATTCATCTATAACCCAATCTAGCCCTTCATTCATGTTCTATCATCGAGACTTTTCTCAATTGTCATAAACATTCATGGTACTCTCTGCCCACACATATAATCACCCACACTCTTTACTATGGGTGTTATGGACTCAACCCTCAAAAGCCTTCTATCGCGTCCTTATCTCCATATTAATGTTTTTATAATGGAAATACTCTGCGAGCATCCTTAACTTACCTTTTTCGTGCTTTTCCGGTCTTTATACATTTCCATTTGTATGCCTTTACCACTATCGCAATATGGCAATTTCTGCGGTCACGCTACACATTCCCCTCTTGCATCTGATATGCGATGACCTTTCAGACCCCGAATGCAATTAATCACATCTGAATCCTATCGGGTTCGCCGTTATATCACTTATCACAATATCTTGCCCACCCCCTATCGCATATCACAATCGGTAGAACCCAAGGCTCATACATAAGGCATTCCGCGACATGGCGGACCCGCCGAGATTATTAAGTGCAGCTTATATATTTCGGGTCTGCTCCCCTATCACAAATCGCAATCGGCACTTCCAACGTTGATACACAAGGCGCACTGCGATACACCAGACCCACCGAGATTATCAAACATGACACATATTTTCGGGTCGCTTCCCTAATCGTAAATCGCAATTGGCAGAGTTCAATGTTTATACATGAAGCGCGATGCGATATGGCGGACCCGCCAGAATTATTAACTTCAACGCATATATTTTTCGGGTCCAGCCTATCACAAATTACAATCGGTAGAGCCCAAGGCTTATACATAAGGCATAATGCGACATGGTGGACCCGCTGGGACTATTAAACACAACTTATATATTTTCGGGTTCGACCAATCACAAATCGTAATCAACAGTCGGAGAAAGTGAAGCGACATGTGATATGGGAAGGGGGATGAGTGGGCGTGACGATAATTATAGACCCGAGTGTATCGTATTTGAAGTCCGGCCTTATGGTTTAGCTGTGGGTTTTCCTGTGTATTCACATGTGTTCTGGTAAAGTGTTGTGGTCCAGGTTTTTAAAAGAAAATCTCATAGAGTGAATGGCCTGATTTAGAAGCATTGTCAAGCGATTCTTAAATAAAAATGAGTGTTATGGGCAATGAGAATACATGTTACAACAGGTTCAGTGGTTTAATAATTATAGTTTCTCTGATTAAATAGAAACTGTGACTGAATGCAAGGTTTGTTTGTGGGCATGTTTGTCATATTTCTCATAATCATAGCTAATATGAACTGTTTCTGCAGGCGAGGACCAAGAAAAGAAAGGCGAGTTCGAGTGGACCTGGTAATTGATAAATGCGATTTATATCAAGATGACACCTCTGCACCACCAATGTTGAAATTTCAAAGACATACTCTGCAAGAAAGGGATACGAACTACCATAGTGCATAATGGAGGCACACTCCATGTCTAGAGGAAGCACTCATGACAACGCTAATCAATCAAGATGTTACTACCTCTGAACACACCTTCAATCTAGCCAAATGTTGAAAAACGAGCACATTGTCTACATTCACCTTCAGAATAAAAAGGAATAACATTCAGTCCATACGTGTGCAAAGGGATGGCATGCATTCATTCCTCTTTCTACCGTCATCCGTTCATTTTCTTCAGGATATAGAATGCTCCAGTAGCAATGGCTTCAATGTGTTCATTGTTTCATCAGCTGTTACATTTTGTATATTTTAATATGAATATGGAAAGGAAGAGGGAAGGCCCAAGATCAGGAGAAACCAACGGTCAGTTCTCTTTCTCCATAAGTATCACCTCTGGATAGAGGAAAAGGACTTTTTTGGGGGCAGAACAACTTTTGATTTATTGTGCTAATAAAGCAGACTATTTGGGTCAAGAAGGAGCCTTTTTCTAGATTTATTTTCCTCTTCTTTCATGTGTTTAGAATCAGGGTGTTGTTGCTGGCATAAATATAAATGTGTTTTGTTTGTGCATATTGATAATGATACAACTTATGACTAGTCTTGGTTATTTGAATGTAATTCTTCCTCGTGGTTAACTCATGAGCGGTCCCCAATTCAAAACTATATTAAACATCAGTGGCAAGTTTATTTGTAGGAACATGAATGTGAATTCTTGTATGAATAATTAGATTGAAATTAAGCTTTAATATAGCCTTGTCCATCTGTGAACTCAGTAATTGATTCATTTGGACTTGGAATCTATATATGATGTTTAATCTCTTTTATTATGCTCCTGAAGGATAGATTAGAATAGTTAAGATTGGTATAAGTAGGCAGAATTAGTATAGATAGGACTTAATATATATGGGTTAGCTGTTTATTTTGTTGATTTAATTGAAGTCTTCCTCTGAGGAGCAATCTTTCAACACCTATAACAGTTTATGGGATCCTTTAAAACCCATTGGAACTAACCTCTCCAAACGAAATCAGATCTAATTGGGGCCTGCGATCGGGTTAGTTCCCCTTGTTGGCATAGCGAAAATTTGCCACGTCAATAATATTGCATGTGGTTATTTTTTTGTTATGGTAGGGCTTTTTCTAGGTGTGACAACATTTTAAGCCTAGCCTTGCCATTTTTGGATAGCCATGGTGTGATGGGGTTCTCATGTTTTCCTTGAGTTGGATTGTCGGATGGATTCAAAGATGAGTGATGTGGATCTCCGAATGATAGAACAGATGGTGTGGTAACCCCTAAACCAGACTATGGGTAGTGGTAAAGCTGGATTTTTTGTTGCCTGGGTGGGCATAGGAATCCTTTTTGGTGAATGGCAGGATATACACTAAAGTCTAGAGGTGGTTGCCATTGATTAGGCTTACGAATCCTTGTCGATGAATGGTGGGATATATGGTAAAGCCTAGAGGGTGGTGTCTCGGTTTAGGCCCTAGTGTTCAATAGATCAGATTTTGGATTGCAGCAAAGCCTGAGAAGCTAGGAGATAGGAAAATTCCTCACGTTGTAGGTGGAGAAATCCGTCGGCTTCCATGCTTGTTTTGGCCTAGTGATCTGGTGAAGATCATAGTAAAGCCTGCTATTACATGTTTATTGTTTTGGCCTAGTGATCCAAGATGAATTACGGTAAATCCAGGTTTCTATTGATGAGAGTGAAGTGGCTTAGCGTCAAGATTCTCTGGTTGGTTCTTTTGGTTTGAGTCCTACATTAATGCTCGAAATATGGCACGAGGGTGAATGGCTGAAGAAATAATAAACTCAGCCATTCTGTTGTCAGGTGGAACATGGTAGTCCCATCCTGGGTTGGATTTTGCATTCATTAGTAAGAGGTTCTCTCCTTGACATCTTATGTATAAATGTACTAGTTTATATGTGGATTTTATGGCTGATGTATCCTTGATATTTATGTTCTTATTATGCTTGTTATAAGCATGTATTATAATAGTGATGATGTATGGCTCTCCTCATGTTTTTATTAGTAAATGAATGAAAAATGTATCTACGACCTAATAGATGATAACGCAACAAATTATATAATGGAATAATACTTCTTAGTGATTCTCATATAATGATATGACCCCTATGCTCAGATCAATTGTTTACACCTATATATTACATATTTGTGACATGTTTGATGAAATGGTTGTCATGGCTAGTAGGGGTCTTGTCAATCCCTTATTTAAGTAATTACATTTCTATCATCATTCCATTTCATATTTCTATTCTGAAGGTGTAATTTAGTTCTAGGTAGTTGTTGGAAATAATACTGAGAGGGGGGTGAATCAGTATTAGCAAGTCAATAATATTTCATTTCCATATTTGGATTCATATACGCTACTTTAGTTAATGAAAATTGCGTGTATACGCAACTGTATATAAGGAAACCAACGTATACCATGTAAACTTATAATTTATTGAATTCTTCATATGTTGAACTTTAATCTATGCATCAGAACCATATAAACAGTAACCAGGAGCAGTAAAACCAAAACAAATAGTCACATACATGAACACAAGATATAAGGTGGAAACCCAATGTGGGTGAAAACCACCTACTGCAATCGTTTCTATCTTTCTTTTAGTAAGAAACTTCTTTTTACAATATTTTGTACTGGTGCAGTCTTATACCAATACGCAGGCCTCTACTTGCAGAAGGCTACAACCTTCTCTCGTTCTCCAGCTTCTCCTGGAAGGGAGCTACAACCCCCTAGCTCTTGTACTAGCTGATGTACTAGTATGTAGGTGGTAACCTACAGAAGGCTACAACCTTCTCTTTTCTTCCAGGGACCATGTTTCAGAAATTTTTAGACTAGATCCATCAATAGCATCAATCAAGCATCAAATATATCTGCATCAACCAATCTCCTTTGCACCAACCAAAATTGAATCGCACAATCACTTCTCTGAATGATGTAACCAGAATATAGTAACAGTAACCAGAACCCAAGCCAAAACCCAAAACACTGCAACAGCAATCAGAAGTAGCTAAAGCATATTTTATGCGGTGTACGCTACTTCAATGCGATGAACCTGCGTGCATATGCACTAGTATCAAGGCAAACCTGCGTATACGCACTTTTGAAATGCCTAACCAGCATCTATACGTGCCTTTGCTATAATGAACCTACGTATAGATCTGTAAATGATGATTTTAACCTTTTACAATTATTCAGACATCAATTATACCCAGATCATCATATTTACAGATTATGACATGTGCCAATTATTCAGATAAAAGATCAAAACCACACAAAGATACTTCTCTTCAAGCCTTGAGATCTTGACCCATCAATAGAACTTATCCTTTATTAAGCACTCAATTTCATCCTTGATTCAGATCGAGCTGTGCACCATAAACCAATCACTTGTATTCTAGATCTTGCTCTTCATTAGATATTCAATTCATGAGTGCCTTTGCCTAATGATCTTCTCCTCCTTTTATAGTCTTAGGCCTTAATCAATACCATAGTTGATAGCCACTTAAAATCAATACCGTGGACCAAATATCTGGGATCAACACTTTGGACAAGATACCTTGGACCAATACCATGGATTGAAATACCATGGACCAAATACCACGGACCAAAAACCTAGTTTTCCAATATGTACCCATCTTTCCTTTCGTGAAAGTTCGTGTATACGTATACGCACCTTTTGGTCTGTGAATTTGCCTGTATATGTGGCTTGATCAATGGGGAACCTACGTATACCTCTTTTTCTTCATTCTTAGAGCCTGAACTTTGATCTGTCATCTGAGTGAGTTGCCATTAAGGACAACACCTGTGACATAGTGCCAAATCTGTGTCATAATGCCAACAGCAGTGACCTAGGCTGTAGGCCTAAAAATGTGGCTCAAATTTCGCGGACGCTGGCACAACACTAAGAAAAATGGTCCTTAGACATTGGCATACCAGGCTATGGGAGCATCCAAATCCTTCTCGATGGATGCATGTCCATATCATGGGAGCGTCTGGGGGTTAATTGATCTAAAAACTCAGTGGAACCTAGAGGCTGGTTACCTAAGAGGTTGGGATGATTCCTAGGAGTCCTCTTGCTAATGTGGAGGGTTTGTATGTTGTGTTTTCATCGATTCCACTTCCTTAAGGTCACATAGGAGGTTGAATCCAATCATAGTGGCCTCTCATAACATGTTTACCCTGGTTGGTTGATTACTTGGGTAGATGTGGGAAGGTGTTACATTTTTGTGCATCTGGAGGTTTTTAAATGCACCCTCGTCCATATCAAGGGAGTGTCAGAGGGTTTAGTGGTCTAAAAGCTCAGTGGGATCTAGGGGATGGTCCGAGGAATGACTGGGATGCATTCTAGGAGTCTTGTAGTAGGTGTAGAAGGTCTAGTATGGTGTGTTTCCATTGGTTCCACTTCCTTAGTGTCACTTAGGAGGTCAAATCATATCATATTAACTTCTTGTCACATGTTTACCTTGGTTGGTTGGGTACTTGGGTATATGTGGGAGGATGGAATTACAAAAAAATTTCAAGATTAACGAAAATGGAATTGAACAAGTTTTATTAACAAGAAAAAGTGAATAACCCTGTCAAAATACATGTGATTGTATTAGAGGCGTGCCTTGGCCTAAAGTGGACAAAAATTATAGAACTTAACAGTTTTCTTCAAAAGGTCTTAAAAGACAAGGTCTGTTATTGATTTAAAAACTTAACTTGAACATTGTTTCCTTCTATTTAGATGTATAAATGGAATGCCCAGTGCATTTACTCCCACCCCAAATAAGAATGTAGGGAAATGATAACTACTCAACATGCACCATCTCTAGGTCTTTCCAATTCAAAATTAATAATTTAGAGAAGGTTAAATGTGTGTGGTAGTGATAATGTGGCTTGCTACAGAACATGAAGAATATGTAAATAATCTCAAAAGTTCTCCATATTTACAAGTAAAAATGACACAAGATTTAAAAAAAGTTATGTAAATGGTATAAGTAGATTACTATAATTCTGTCTTGATTGGTTGAACTGCATAAGATAAGTTATTCACGAACATAACAAACTTCATAAGTTCATAGACACTACATACACCAACAACTCACCTTTGGACATTACAACCAAAGAGTTCCCATTGTTAGCCCCTGTAATTGCAGTGATGTAATAATTTTTCCCATTTCTCCATCCATTCCTACATTCAAAACAAAAAGGAAAAAAAAACACCATCAATCAACTATAATCTGCTAATAAAGAAAACCAAAATTCCAAACAATATGTGAACAAGCCCTTTCAAAAGATTCACATGTCATACATATTATAACACGACAAGTATTTCCAACCTTATGAAGAAATAATTGTGAGAGATCATATACTTGTGTTGTAAAACCAGTTCTTGCATCCATAATAAGTGCCCACAAGTTTGTGTAGGACACTACACTACTTATGAAAAGACCCTCTTCATTCCCTTTCTCAATATGCTCTGCCAACCTGGAATCTGCCACATTGTAGTGGTACTTGATCAAATACAAAGAAACTAATGTGAGTTCAAGGTTTTAGAAATTCATATCCTAAGCTCTCTCTCTCTCTCTCTCTCTCTCTATCTCCCTCTATATATATATATATATATATATATATATATATATATATATATATATATATATATATATGTATGTATGTATATGTATGTATATATACAAATATACATATATATATATATATATATAGATATATATATATATATAGATATATATATATATATAGATATATATATATATATATATATCTATATATATATATATATCTATATATATATATATATATATATATGTATATTTGTATATATACATACATATACATACATATATATATATATATATATATAGATATATATATATATATATATATATATATATATATATATATATATATATATATATATATATATATATATATATATATATATATCTACATATATATAGATATATATATATATATACATGCATATATATATATATATCTATATATATATGTATATATATATATATGGTATCAGGTATAACCCATAATGTCTAAGAGATCAACTATTAATTCACAAATGATACTCCAACTGATATAGAAGCAACTGTCTAACATGGAAGACATTTTTCTACTGCAATTTGAAAGTTGTCCAATAGGTGTTCAACTTGAAAGGTATCTTAACAACACATTTTATATCAAGCAAAACTGAAAATCTAGTTTAGGATATATTGTAAATTCCCTACACTAATAGAGAAAACTTTAAACTGCCACTGGCATAGAATAGAAGGAGAATCAAATTCATATTAATTTGAATGGAAAATGTTATGTGCTATATTTTTGTCAAAAAGAGAACTCCTTCCACATACCTCTACTTCATTAATCAATCAGCATTGTAAACATGGATCCACTGTGAAGCTAGCATCCCTAACTAAATATTCATCTCCCATTAACAACCTTCCTCGCTCATTAAAGAAATTTTTTTTTTGCTTCTAGCTATGTTCTCAAGAGAGATCATAAGTATATTTTGTATGAACGTTTGTGAAAAATGGCTAGCAGGTGGTCTTGTTTTCCTTTTTGGAGGTGATATGGCATGTTATAAGAACTTTGTTTTGCATTTTATTTTCCAAACTATGAAATAGAAACTTATGCATTCTTTCCTTGGAAAAACAAAATCAATTAAAATTTGCATACCATTCACCCTATTATAAATTCTTGTCAAGCCAAAAGTTAAAAAAAAATTAGATGTCGTTCACCTTAAAATACCCCTTAGATCAGATGCACATGTTGCAATGCCTATCAAACACATATATATCAATCTAGGAAAATATTAGAAAGCAATGTTCCACCACCCTTCCAATTTACCAAAAGCACATATCTCAATAAAGTAAAGTTGTGAAAAATTTGAAAACCAAATACCATCGTCTATCCAAAATCCTCTACAAATAGTAATTAATGTTAATGTCATTTAGTGAAAGGAAAGGCCCAAAAGATGATTGAGGTATCAATTTTAAATAATACCCAATTGCGATTTAACTCTTGTAGACGGCCCCATGTGTATGACCAACATATAAATGCTTCCAAAAAGACTATGATGGAAAATTTGAACTACAGACTCTGATTTATATGTCCAATTTAAAAAATAGGAAAGCCAATTACCACACAAACATTCAAATTAAAATTCACTTCATGTGTTAGCTTCTCTGATGTAAATATGTTGACTTGAATGAGCAAAAGCCATCCTAATCGAACCTCATACCATTAGATCCTTGATAGAATTTCTAGAAAGTGAACCATTAATCTAAGAATTCAAGGAGAACATTAATGTTTAGTGAGGAGAACCACATAATTATCCGGAAAACATATTCATGAAAAAAGAACAAACTTTCCTTTCTTTTCATGATTAAATGGACCAACTTTAGAGGAACCGCAATAGAAGGCATCCAACATAAGTGCTGAGGTAAGGGGTACCCATATCTCCAAATTGTATATATATGTTGAGGTAAGGGGTACATATAGTTATATAGGTATGTAACTATTTTTCTTAATGGAGGAAATACCAAATTAATGTTTCAATGAAATAGAACGACAAAACGATGAATGGTTAGTGAAAGAAACTTACTCCAAAAAGAAGGTAGCAAAAAAATGTTGAGTTAACTTGAACATTCACCATTCGAACTATTCACTAGACTTGAAGCCATAAAGTACAAAATTAACATCAACTTCATCAAAATAAATCAATAAAAATAAAACAAATAATTATTTATACATGATCTAACATATGGAAATACATAAGGAAAGTGAAAGTAGAATTTTTTGAAAACTAAAATTGTTCAAATTCTTAAAAAAAATTGTAATCGCTTTCTTCTGATTTATATGTATCATTCCTAGAAATCTATGATAATTTTTCTATTTCTATAACATATTCAAGTTGTACAAAAGCATGATCTGTTAAGTCATACTTATACATGTGTTTCCCATTTATTCTACTATACCAACATAATTGAAGCTCGATGCCTTCTAGTCTATCCAAAATTCCAATGTCATTATGGGAATCAAACGCCCTATTACCATCCTTCTTCCTTATTCTTTGAACCCTTACAATGTATTATGTTCCACAAGAAACACCTTGTTTTGCACTTTGAGGAACACCTTTTCTTCTAGTATGTCCGATGGGGGGAATTGAGTTGCTTTCAAACAACACCCCATAATCTGATCCAATTTCAAAGCCAATTGAAACACCCTTTTGTGGAGCTTTCTCATCTCGCCTAAAGTAGACCCCATTTCTCACTTTTTTCAAACCATCTTTGGTTAATATCATATTTCCATTCAGCTAACCAAACATGCTTTGAACATATCCTTACCATCAAGATCCACCAGTGGTTTTATATTTTTTCTTACATATTCATCGATGGAATATAAAATTTCATCCAACTCATGCCTCCACTCACTTTCCATTATTTGCAATTCACTTTCATTGAGTACCAATGAATACAAATATTGGAATTTGGATTTGGAACAACTCGGTGGAGAATCATAAACTACTTCAGCCAAAATTTGGAATGTTGGATAATTTTTATCCTATGTCCATGGTTTAACCCACCAAAAAGATTGAGTGTAATTTTTTGGTTGCTTTCCAAGAGTTGATAAATTGTCTTGTGCATCCTTCAATCCAATATTAAGGGATTCTATAATTTTAGTGTCTATGGATATTGAATCATACTAAAACAATATGTGAATGTTCTGTATTATTTCTTGGTGCAATATATTCCAAATACTCTCTTACTTGTTATGAGATTTATTAAAATTAAGCTCTTGGGGATTTGATTATTCTTCGGCAACTCTAATAAGGGTTCTGACAACATTAAGCAAGTCAGTGAAATCATAAGACCTCTTTGATCCAACCATCCTACCAGCTTTTCTAAAGAAGTTATCACATACTTCTGACTCAATCCGGTGTAAAACACATGGCAAGTTAGACCATTTACCTGGAAACAATCTCATCAAGAATACTACAAAATGGAAAGAAATTTTCACATCCCAGTGATATGCCTGTCCCCTAATGAAATTTATGTTTACATTAGTATGAGGTTATTTATGTACCCAACATAACCATAATGTGAACAAATGACAAACTTGTGAAGTATTTCATAATCTTTACCAAAGACTCAAAATATCAGACATAAAGATTTTATTGTAGTCAACAATAATCGTTAGATAACTGTCTATAGCTAGTGTCTTCTCTAACTTTCCACTTGGTGTACTTCTCAACTCTTTAAAACACCTCTGAACATGCCTTGAAGCAATGTGTTGTACAAAACCCCAATTTTTTCAATCCATACTCTCTCTATCTTCACCCTTAAGCTTGTGATCATCCAATTTAAAAGTGTGATAAACCATTCTAACATGACCAAAACTTATGTACTCATTTCCTAAAACCAATTGTCGCCGACTGCTAAACAATGGATTCACTAGATTTTTTTTTGTTGTGGATGTAATCTTGGTCATAAAATCTTGTTACATTGCAACCATTGTACAACCCAGTTATCCTCCACCCTTCCCAAGGAATTTGATATTCAAAATACCTGATGTTGAAGAATAATCATTCAACATAAGTTGTATTCTTCTACTATCCGCATGCGAGGAATGACCAACAATAGGTCCCACATTGGTTTCCACATGTTTCTTACACATAGATTCTACCTTTTTCCCATTGTTGGTAAACAAAATTTTCATTTAACCTATTACATGTTGGTTGAACAACCACAACCAAATGAGGAAGATTTTAATGTAAAGGGTTTTCAATAATAACATGTGCATAGTGACCAATAACATTGTTCTTAAAATAATCTAGTATAATCTCATATCCTACAATGCCCTCCCCAACTCTCACTAAGAAATGTGATTGCAATTGATGTTCTTCTTTCGTACCAGAAAACCTCACCAATGTATCACTTTTTGCTACCCACCTAGCATATTTTTTCACAATTGTTTCATCTTCAACAAGACATACGAGAATTGGGTCATCTATACCATGTTTGGTTTTATAAGAAGCATAAAAATTTCCCACTACCTCAAAAATGTGGTCGTGATCTCCTGGGATATATGCCAATGAATTTCTAACTTGCCTTGAAGTCATAGATATTAAAGGACCATCCAGATTCAAGATAATAAAGCTATGTAATATAGGACCTCCCATAACATAATCATCTCATAAGGGGATTTTGTGGATGTACTATACATTCTCCTTTTTTTCACATGCATCAAGTTATGAAAAATATCCTTCATGAATTCCCAAATTGCATCTTTACGTTGTTATTTTACTTGCTTATGTGCCTCACACACATCCTTGTAAAACCTAAAAACATCCTTCCTTTATGTTGATTAAAACAACTTTTACTTTAGGGATATCATTCTAATAGATAGTGTAGCAACCTTTTCCCTCTCCCATCAAAGAGCTTGCATTACTCTTCTATGGTTAGCATTTGTAGCCCTTGTAGCTTTTTTGAGTTCATTTTGAGTTAAATAGCCTAGTCTTGTCCCTTTTCCTATACATCGTTCGTGTATTTTATCGGTGGAACTTGATTCATAGTATAATCACATTCTGAAGTCATCATATTCTAGAAAAATCTTACAAAAAATGCATGTTAATGAATCAAATGGGTTCCCTATTTTAGAATCCATTTGGAAATGAATATACCTATATGTACCATCAATACAACATTCAATATTCACATAATGTAGCATGATATTGATATGATTCTCTATGGACCATAATTTTCCACCCCTTTGATCATTCATTAGGACCTTTGTTTCTAATCTCTCCCAATTTATATCAATATAAGAATTCAAATACCCCCAACATTGTAGTAGAAAGGGAGATAATCGAGTTTTAATAATATGAAAACACAATACAAAACAAATAAATTTGAAGCAAGATAAATACAATCATGTACAAATTCATATTCAAGTTTAGTTTAAGTTGTTGTAATTAACACAAATGAAGTAGAAGGTTTTGCATTTGTATCACCCTTGTTTAATAATGATGGTGATGATGGGACCAAGAACCTAGTCAAACTTTGTTGAGACTTAACATTGGTAGGCTTCTTGGGTCTCCCAATTGTACCACTCCTCAACCCAGTCTCCTCATGTGAAGCCTCATTTGTAGTAGTAGTAGTGTGCTTATTTTATTTCATGTGCTCATTTAGAGAACTAACAATATTACCACTTTTTGGCACTAAACAAAACCATTTATTGCATCATGTACATTACACTTTCAGTTTTTTCATGTCCTTATAGTCTAGAAGTGTTGCTTCCACCACCTTGAACAAATTAGGCTCTTGTGTCTTGTTGAATTCATCTAGAATTTTGATTGCTTGATCTACCGAAATCAATATCCAACCACTTTTATCTATTGCACTTTGTCACATAAAGGAATTTCATTGCCTCCTAGCATTCAAAGTTTCTTTTCATGGGCCCCTATTTGTTTTTGAAGTTGTGAGTTATTCGCGCTACCAAGGATACTTCACCTATTTCGTAATCAATGCCACAAATTTCCTAATGGAACTTTATTTTAGGTTTCCCCTTTTTCGAATATAATTTGAGAGTAAGTTTCTCATTAACAAACTCTTCCATTAAAATTTCTACTTTTTGTTCCCACGATGCCAACACACTATGATAAAAAACTATGGAATGTTCCACTGATAAATACACATGTTTAACTCTTGGTTTTTTATGCATATGTCCCTCCACACTCTATTCGATGTTTTCAAAGGTTGGCATTCTTTCCACTACATTTGATAACATTATTTCCACATCAAATGTGTCTAGTCTCCTCTTGATGCCTAAAAGTATTATATCAACTTTCCATTTTTTCTCTTGCTTTGGATTTAAAGTTAATCCATCCCGGATAAAATGAAAAGGGAATCCAATGATTTCATCATCCACAATTTCATCACAGATTTTAGCAAATGTACAACCATTTCAACACTGGGCCATGCTAAAGACAAATTTCTCTTCACTGATAGCAATCTTAAAAACCAAATTATTACCTGTCTCCACCTGTTTGTGCACATAAATGAATGAAAAATTAAGTAAAACTCCACATGCATATTAGTTTATTATAAAACAAAGAGAAACGAAGAAAGGTATGCAATTTCAATTAAAAGCTCCAAAAAGGATGAATAAATCTTACTACTGGGATGACCCAACTAGATTCAAAATGTATTATCTATGGATTCCTCATATAGGCCTAAAACCTACAATAAAACAGAGTACTAAAACAAATTTGAGAGTTGGTTTATTGAGCTGAACATTAACAAACTTATAGGCAAGATTAGGCCCTATATATATCTCAATTTTCCCCTTAATTACATCACTTTTTTGTGCCGTAAAGAGGGTAAAACCAAGCCAATGTGGCTTTTATTATTTTTTCGTATGAAATTCATTTATTTCACACAGTTATTTGAACGTATATGCTTGAAGGTTTGCACTGCCTATATAAGCCTTTAATTATGATAGAATGTCCACACATATTTTTAAACATGTATTGTTTGAGCTTTTAACTTATAGTCCATATTTATTATAGGCATAATCTGCTAAAGAGTTGTTTAAGCAGTTCCAGATTCCTAGTTTAGAATTATTTTTCTATAACACCCTCCTCCCACATCTACCCAAGTAACCGGCCAACCGGGGTAAACATGTGACAAGAGGCTACTATGATTAGATTCAACCTCCTATGTGACCTTAAGGAAGTGGAATCGACGGAAACACAACATACATACCTTCCACATCAACTAAAATACTTCCATCAACCATCCCAACCACTAAGGTAGCTAGCCCCTGGGTCCCACTGATGTTTTAGGCGACTTGACCCCTAGATTCTCCCATGATATGAACCTGATAGTGTCCAGGATGCTCTAGACGCTCTCATGCCAGCGTCCATGGACTATTTTTCCTAGTGTTGTGCCAGTGTGCTTGGGATTTGAGCCACTTTTTCAGGCCTCGAGCCCAAGTCACTGCCTAGAATTGAATGACACCTTCAGATTAGAAAGATAACATGGGAACAATGATGTAAATGTAAATACTTCAACAAACCCTTAATCGAATCCCTACTAGCCATCACACGAATTTCATCAAACATATCACAAATATGAAATCTATAGGTGTAAAAAATAGATTTAAGCATAGGGGTCTCATACTTATCTGAGAATCGCTATGAAGCATTATTCCCTTATATCATTTGCTTCTATTAGGTCATAGATACATTGTTCATTCATTTACAAGTAAAAACATGATGAGAGCCATATATAACCACTATCATAAACCATATACATAACCAACATAATAGAAATAGAAATACCAAGGAAATCAAAACCATATGATCCACATATAAACCAGTATAATACTCATAGAAATACAAGGAGAAAAAACCTCATAATGATGATGCAAAATCCAAACCTAGGATTGGACTACCACGTTCCACCTAACCATCGAATGGTTGAGCCAAATCTCTCTTCAGCCATTCAACCCCATGCCATATTCCAACCATGAATGTGGGACTCAAACTGAAATAACCAACCACGGCATCCCTAGGCTAAACCACCTCACCCTCATCAATAGAAACCAAGATTTACCACAATCCATCTTGGATCACTAGGCCAACACAATAAACATGTAATGACATGCTTCACCATGATCTCCACCCAATCACTAGACCAAAAAAGCATGGATGCCACTGGATCTCTCTGCCTACACCATAGGAATTTTCTTGTCTCCTATTCTCTTAGGCTTTACCGCACTCCACATCAGATCACTAGCCCCTAAATCAAGACCCACTCTCCAAGCTTTGCCGCATATACCAAACAGAGATTACTAGGCCCAATGGAGAGAAATACACCTCTTGGACTTACCGTATATCATGCAATTCACCACCAAGGATTCTTAGGCCCAACGAGGCAACACAATTCTATATTTATCGCAACCCACATTTTGGCTCAGGGGTTACTAGGCCAATGGCTTTATCGTGATCCAAAATCTAGTTCAGGGAACACTAGGCCACATGCTCTATCATTCAGAGATCCACCTCACTCATCTTTGAATCCATTAGGAAATCCAACTCAACCAAAACATGAGAACCCCATCCCACCATGGATATCCAAAAATGGCAAGGCTAGGCTAAAAAGATTGTCACACCTAGAAAAGCCCATGCCATAACAATAAATATCCACATGAAAGACTATGCATGCCAAATCTAGAAAGGAAAATACACATGCAAATTGATACCTACAAAGAATACTATTGTAGCTTCCTGATCTTGCTCTTCCTTGCTTGCTCCTTCCTTCCTCTTGCCTTCTTTTCCTTTCTTCAACCAATGCCAAAATGCTCCAAGAAAACTCTAAGTGTCCAAGAGTGTGAGAGAGAGAGAGATAGTAATGAGATAACTCCAAAAATAAACTGACAAAAGGTTACAAACTGATCCTCAAAAGCCTTTTTATCAATTAAGCCTCTATTTTCTTCACTTTTGATTATTTTCCTTCATTTTCTTCCTCACATGCAACCTATGACCTTCACCTTCCTTTTCTCCTAATTTCCATTATTTTCATAAATAAATGTGCCAAAAATGCCATTTTCCCTTTCCAAAGCCTTAACCATTGTCTTTGTCAACTTCCTTAGCCATAATAAACCAAATGAACACCCACTATGATGATTTTTCCCAACATTCAGCTTCGAATAAGTGTCCCATCAACTGTGGTTATTATTTTTACCTTTATTAACTTTTATTACATGGAATTTTCACCAGGGCTGTTACAGAACCCTCCCCCTTAGGGGACACTTTCCTTGGTGTTCAACCACACCTATAACTCAGCAAAAACACTAAAAAAAAACATACTTCCCATGGAGCTCTATATCATAGCTCGATGCAGTATTTACAATGATCACCCTGCTAAAACGGAAACCAACATGAAAACATAAAAAACATAACATCATAATGACATTACACTCGTACCGCTTATGGGATCTTTATAACATAGATCAGGGTTGTATTTACATCCATATACATATGTATATATACCAAAACATATACCAAAGACATTTTATAAAACAACATACCAAAATTGCTTTGCCTCAACTGGCAAACAGTGAAGGATACATAGCCCACATCCGATCTGCCATCTACCATGTAGCTTCATCATGCCCAATGTGCTTCCACTTCACTTTAACCTACTCGATTTCATGGTTCTAGAGCATGAACAACTTTTTCTGCAATACACACTGAAGCTTTGGCTGGAATTCTCCATTTGGTTCCACCTGCAATAGAAACCAGTCAATCACATGATCAATATCTTTAACATACTTCTTAAGAAATGACACATGGAAAACATTATGGACTTTCACTGTCGAAGGCAGTGCAAGTCGATAGTCTACTAGCCCAATCCTCTCAATAATATTGAAGGGTACACAAAACCATGGTGCCATCTTGGTACATGATCCAATCCGTAAGGAGCTCTTCTTTGGTTTGATGCGGAAGTACACATGTTCCCCAACCTAGAACTCCTTGAACAACCTGTTCCAATCTACATAACTCTTCTGCCTATCCTGTGTTGCTTTCAAATTCTTCTTTATAAGCTACATTTCTTGTTCCATGTCTGCCAACATGTGTGGTCCAATAAACACCCTATTAACTAGATTTCTCCAACCAATGTGAGTATTACAAATTTGCCCATACAATGCATCAAGCGAACTCATCTTCAAATATTCCTGATACCCATTGTTGTAAGTGAACTCTACCAATGGGAGATACGCTTCCCAATTTCATTATTGATGCATGAAGTACATCATCAACACATCCTCCAATATCATGTTGACCCTCTCAGTTTTTCCATCTATCTACAGATGATAAGTTGTACTGAAGGCCAACTCTGTGCCCAAACCTACAAACAACTCCTTCTACAACTTGGAAGTGAACTTTACATCCCTATATGACACAATCTTCTTTGGAAATCCATGCAATCTAACCACATCTTTTATTAATAACTATGCTACATCACTAACTGAGAATGTAGACTACACAATAATTAAGTGCACTGTTGTGGGGAAAAATGCCTATGCAGGACGATCCTATCCACCTAAGGTGTGACAGTGCCTTAGCAACAAACAGATACAGCTATTCTGGTTTCTTCCTTTATGAAATGTGAAAGAGGGGAGATCGATAGACTTACCGTTGTCTTCCGTTTGTCCCTCGATCTAGATCCTCTCCTCTTTGGGTGTTCACAGCTACTTGCCTCCTCGCTTGCTCAAGAGAACAGCTACTTGATTCCCACGAGATCACAAGAGAACAACTACCTGTGACAAGAGAACAGCTACTTGCGACAAGAGAAGAACACAACACAAAGGCAAATATTCATATTCATAAATGATTCAGGATTAGAAGTAAATCAAATACACTAATGCAATCATACAAATACACCAGTATATAGGAGAAAACCAAGATAGCTTTATTGATTGATAACAAGGTTCAGGAAGAGATACAACCCAGAGGGCTCCAATCCAGCATCTCCTTCCTAGCAGAATGGAATTCCTTCTTCAGCTCCCTTCAAAGCATTAAGCACCCAATGTTTCCAGTCTCAAACCAACAGCAATTCTTTTCAATAACAAAATTCAGCCTCCAGACCTCATGGAGGTGAGATCCATATATAGATTTTTGGAGAGAGGATGAGTCAGCTTGAGATCTGACTAGTGTCCTCTCCCTCTATCAGTTCTTGAGTCCACTTGGAGGTTCTTGCTTCCACTTGGAGATTTGGAACCTCTTACTCATCACCAGTCGAATTCCCTGAGGCAAGTGTCATTTTGGAAGCTTCCTGGCTTCTGACACCTTGAGGAATGAGTCTGCCACATGTCCAAACTCGCTCAGCGCAGGTAGCTAGTGTTGGAGTTGTCATTCAGCGCAGATGCTCAGTGGAGCAGTTGACATGATCCTGAATTGACTTGTTTTTGAGTGGTTTCAGGTGGAGAACTCCTGTGAATTGCTGTGGTTAGTTAGCCTTGTTCCTCTAGGGGTAGGAACAACATGTTTAGGGACTTTGGATCCCTTAGATTATGGACATTTCATGCTCAATGCTGTAAGGCACAAAAATGTCTATAACAGTTGCCCCCTAAAGTATGAGGCTGTTTATCGGGTGAAATGCTTTATCCAGGAGGGTCCGAAGTTCATCCATTTGCTGGGAGGAGACCTGTAATAAGATACAATACAATACATTATGATTCATACTGCTTTCATGATCTAGCTGAGGCGGGCATTCCCATGCTCAGCTTTATAAATTCATTTTTGTACATAGAACAAACGATCGTCTGATGGTAGACTGATAATTTTGGCGAAATTATCATCCTTTGAGTAGGATGATCATCTGCTGCAATGATGTACATGTCAAATGTCTTTATTTTTCCTGAATATATATCGCAGCCCAGATGGATGAAACTAGATCCGGAGTCTTCAAACTTGTTCGATCTTCACTCTAAGTACAAGTCGATCCATGTGAGAATTGCGCTAAAGTCGAACATGGAAAGACATCGCTTGATTACCGGTCAATGATGTAAACCGTTAACAAGCGCGAGAGGAATCACCGATAATGATAATGACCCTCAAGGTACTGCCGTACAATTCACGTGGTGTGAATAAAGGACTTGGCATCGAACACCACGCAAAATCTTCTGGTCGAAGGTCATTGATGTATACCTATCGCCGGAAGTGAGAAACTTGCCATTGAGGCATGCAAGCTTCAAAGTACTGAAGGGGTTGTTCCTAGATCAACTTCTTGGATAATGAGCTGATGTAGACAAGAAGCGATCTGTCAAAGGAGGGCCTTGATGAATCCCACATCAGTGACACGGAACGGAGCTAATGATTTTAATGGAGGTGAAAACGATCTGTGACATATGATTCAGGGTGGCGGTCATGAATGGATGAAGGATAATGTATGGCAGTGGATGGGGCCCAGTTGACTCTTTCTGAACGACTTCTCTTGAACATATGGCGACACTGATACGATGGATTGGTAGTATTACCCCAAATATGGATGGTATGGCGAGACCATGGTGATGTGACCGGTGAATGAGACAACCCAACCCGATTGTGGTACGGAGGAAAAGTGTCATGTTCAAGAGCGACCTGCTACCATCAAAGTTTTCTTTAGTTTTCTCCCAATTTTTCCCCAGTCATTGCTGACCAGTACCTCTTTATTTTTGTCAAGCTTGAGGAGGATAACATATGCTTGTTCTATAACCTGCCCTTCGGGCAAGCCCATCGCTATGTTTTAACGAGCCTAGAGATAGGGAAACTCGTTCTCGTCTAAAGACAAGTTTGTCGCTATTTAATGATTTTAACGAGTCTAACGACAAGGATAACTCGGTTCTTTTCATTTTTAGAGAGTCTGAAAAGATACATAAAGTCAACTCCAAAATTCCTTTTTCGTCATCTAATCCCTTAAGTCTGAAAAAGTATAAAACAATACAAAAGGGATTAGTTTTCGATAGTTTTAACGAGCCGAATAAAACAAGCGCTCGATCTTTTTGTGCAATAATCCCTCAGGTCCAAAAAGATTAAAATCTAGAGGAGGG
Source organism: Pinus tabuliformis (assembly GCA_031772625.1). NCBI lineage: Eukaryota > Viridiplantae > Streptophyta > Pinopsida > Pinales > Pinaceae > Pinus > Pinus tabuliformis. Next base: position 231,315,311 of record CM062815.1, read on the forward strand.
ATAGCTCTTCCGGTCGCTTTAACGAGCTGGAAGGCCAAAACTCGGCAATCTTTTCATATTTTACGAGTCAATTGAAAAGAGCTTAAAGAAGACTCGTCTTTTGAGGAACGAGTGATAAACAGGGTTAGCAGCAGATTCCAGGTACAGGTTGGAATTTTCCAATCACGGCAGTGTCACAAGGATGGCTAGGTGAAATCACTCTTCGCAGCTGTTCCTCAAAATGGGTAAACAATCATATGGAGGTGAACGATCGGCCAAATGCAAAGTGGAGGTGACAAGTGCAAACACGACCAAGGCTTTTATGGCAGATGAGGTTACATTCACAGTGGTTATTTACCGGGATAGGTTCATTTTTTATTTTAAAATGAGCTTAAACACTGGAGGAAACTCTTGCTCACTGCTTATATTTATTTTTGAACGAGCATGAAGTCCGCGTTAAAACTGCTCGGATCTTGCATTTATTTTTTAACGAGCATGAACTTTATGCTAAAAATGCTCGATTACCTAGTCATATGATAAGAGTGTCTCATCAAGATTCTATTTTTTATGGAGCTTCATCTCACTAAGCTTTGCTCCCCATCCTTTCTTTATGCAAGTTAGGAAACCACTAACCCAAAAAACATATAAATAACCACTCTTTGCTTACACTCCAAAAGGTTTGCATGCCCCCAGGTATAAAGTACGATTTCAAAGCTACCCTACTTCAATTCCATCGAAACTTTCGTTTCACTGGGAGAGGCTTACCTCTTTCAGGTTACCCAAAGATTGTCTCGTTAATCTTTCAAACAAAACACTTCCTCGGCAATGTCTACCGAAATAGACAGAGGTGAGTGACGACCCCCGCCCTCTCACATAACTTTGACAAGAGAATCTTATTCCAGAACAACCCCTCTTCCAACCACGGACGGGGTACGGACTAGTCATATTCTCCCGCGGAAACCTACCCTATACCCAAAGTTTTCCTGCCGAAGCAGGCCAGGACGCATGCCCCCTGGGTTCCAGTCATATCCTCCCGGATTACTCGCGCTCATCAGGAGGACGGACCATGGGTTGAGACACTTCTTGCGTGAATAGACCATTTAGGGATGGTTCATGACTATTTGCGATGCGTGATCTGGGAAATGAAAGTTGGTCCACGAGCTTGACCACTCTTCCTCCATGCGGAAAACACATTACTCTAAAGAGTGAGGAGACTATAGCTCCCATGCAATATATATAGTCTCGTCCAAGGAGTAGGTTATAATCCAAGGGTCCTTGAACGACCATCACGTTCATTTGAACGGTCTTCCCTTTCAATGTTATAGGCACATTGGGGAGGATCCCTAAAGGTCGACTGGTTCCTTTATCAAAACCTGATAGATTTCTCATTTCAGATAAAAACGCTGGTGAACCAAGCGCTTTCGAAGCAATAGAGGAAAGGATACTCACAGATGCCTCCTCATCAATGATAGTGCCAGCCATCACCATTCTGTATATTTGAACGATAATTCTGAATGGTATACTAGCGGGCAAGCGGGGTCTACCTAGTTGGTTCCAGTCAAAGGACACAACCAGGTTGCTTGGTGGTGGGACCGAATAAACGGTCGGATATCGCTCTGACGAACTTCCTTCCTGCGATAAAGGAATGGGGGCATTGCCCCCTTGATCATCAGAGTCAGTGCTAATGAAGAGAATCTAGACGATGTCGTCTTGATTCTCCTCTGTGATGGTGTCATTCGAAGATAGATCCTCTTAAGGCAAAACCGGGTCAACTGCCATTTCAACCTTTAGACTTTCGTCAGGTATGGATTCAGACGGTTCATCTTCAATGACAGGTGGTTCGGCTGACCACCTGGGTGGGTTAGCCGGGTTCTCAACTAGCGAGGGACTTGGCAGGAGTCTTTGATATCCAGGAGGAAGTTGCGCTCGTAAAATCGGGCGATCTTCTAGAACTCTTTTTGCCTCGTCTAAGAAGGGACGATGGTGGATGGCGTGATCGCCTTCACACAGTCTGCAGGGAAATTTAGCTTTCCCACTCTGTCCTGGGGCTTCACTCCCACTAGTTGACAGTGAGCAGTCGACATGGCTATCAGAGGTCGATGCTACCGAATTGTGCAAACGGGGGGACCAGTCCCTTAGTATCCGGGGGATACAGGGACAATCTCTATGGAAATGGTCTCCCTTGCATATGACGCATGGCGATTTAGGCCTTACGAGTGCTATGTGTGGATTTTTGTTAGATGACACTTGTTTGCCCCCAGTCGCCTTAGGCTCCTTCTTCTTCTTTTCTTTCTTCTTCTTCTCCTTCTTCTCCTTAGGAACACGGTTTTTTGATTTACCAGTTCCGTCAAGCGAAGAGGAAGGAGGAGAGGGAGATGAAGTAGAAGGCTGGGAGGCAACTCTTGTCTGATCTAACTGTTGACTCGACTGTTCAGGAATGGTGGTGTTCTGAACGACATTGGTTGAAAAGAGCCAGACTGGTAGGCCAATTGTCAGTCCTGGAAGCGACAATGTGGCCATGTGGGGCGCACCAACATCTCCCCAAGAGGAGAAGGGACTAGGATTTCCACCAAGGGGAATTCCTTGGTTGGTGTGCTCCATCTTTTCAACCTAAAGATCAACGCGGGAATAAAGGGTGATTGTTCCGTTTAAAATAAATTGTTAACGACGCTTTAGACACAACTTGCTTTTTCACTTTTAAAGAGTCGAGAAAAAGCTAAAGATGACTCTAGTCTCCTTCGATGTTTTAACGAGCCCGAAGTGACAAATGCTCGGATGGACTTTTTCTGTTATAGAGTCTGAAAAAGGCCAAAAGAAACTGCTCTGGAGATCTAGGCAGAGGGTGTGCCAAACTTTTCGCAAAACCGCAGAATACTTTTTAGGGTACGGGTGGTCGATCTTCGTGAATGTTGTGTTCACTGCATTGCGATCAGTAGGGCAGCCGACACAGCTTCCTAAGGATAAAGGATATATGCCTATAGGGGTCTCCCAATATATACGCGATGGTACGTGGGAGCACAATCCGTACTAGCGCTATCGTCCCTCAGGAGGAATCACCCACCTTCCACGAGATCGACAGTCACTAGGCTTAACGACGCCGGAACACGTCTCTAGCCTAGACCTCTATGTTGTGCGTTATGTTACAAAGCGTTGTTAGGTTCATTCAGTTTATTTTAGGTTGATCTTTTTTAAAGTTTTCCTTTCAAGGTTCACCACGAGATGTATGATACAAATTCCTAAATGCAGTCTAAAGATGATAAGCAAGCTTTATAATCTTTTCAACTTTGAAAATCCTAGCTACTAAGGGAAAAGAGAGACACTATCTTTTCTCAAAGAGAAATCAGCACACTCTAATGCACTTTTCCTAAATCCAACATGCAAACTTATCAAATGCAAATGCACAATGCAGGTGTTTGTTTTCCACTTTCTTAGTATAGATGCCTACAAAGAAAGCTTTTTGTACAACTTTGAATTTGCTTTTAAATAATCAATACAAACAAGTTCACTTTTTCGAAATCAGAGAAGATAGAAGAGATTACAACACTTAACGATTTTCGAAATAAAGACTTGTTTTGACACTTAAAAGAGACAAATTCAAACCAATAAGCAAAAGTAAATCTATAATCAATCTGCAAACAGCCAATGAACTCTCTTCTAAGATCACAATCAATCAGATCTGAATCAAAGGCTACATGATGACTACTTTACTCATGCAAAGGAAAACTGTAAATGACGCCACAAACACATAAAAACACTTACAGTCTTTTTGTACAAACGGAGGCGGAATCTAAGCAAAGAAAAGGGGTTATCAGACTAGTACCTATGCTGGTTAAAGGCTGCAAAAAACAGAGATCAAAACAGGGCAACAGAGAACAGAGAACCCCAGCTGCACAAGGCCAAACTGGTTCAGCGCAACCTCAACATTGAGGACTTGACATTTAGCGCAGGTAGCCTTCACGGGACCTACGTTGAAATGCAGACTGCCTTCACAGTGTCTGCGCTGAAGGAGAAACTCTCGTTTCCCCTGGGTTCTGGGTCATAAAATGCTCAAAAATCAACTGTTTCAGGCCAAATCAGAAACACAAGCAAGGTATAAATAGAGGGATGCTTTGAGAGGGTACTAAAGACTATCACAAAGGATCATCAAATCATTTGTGGATCTATTGTTTAGATCATAGACAAGTCCAGCAACTGGATCAAAGCAGCAACTTTCTACTTTGCATCCGGGAAAGATGCAGTTCGACTGTTGCTGTCAAGTCTATGATGCAAACAAATGATAGAAACTCAAATGAAATGAATAAACAAGTTCTCCCCAGCGGAGTCGCCAATTTGTTGTGGGGAAAAATGCCTATGCAGGACGATCCTATCCACTTAAGGTGTGACAGTGCCTTAGCAACAAACAGATACAGCTATTCTGGTTTCTTCCTTTATGAAATGTGAAAGAGGTGATATCGATAGACTTACCGTTGTCTTCTGTTTGTCCCTCGATCTAGATCCTCTCCTCTTTGGGTGTTCACAACTACTTGCCTCCTCGCTTGGTCAAGAGAACAGCTACTTGATTCCCACGAGATCACAAGAGAACAGCTACCTGTGACAAGAGAACAGCTACTTGCGACAAGAGAAGAACACAACACAAAGGCAAATATTCATATTCATAAATGATTCAGGATTAGAAGTAAATCAAATACACTAATGCAATCATACAAATACACCAGTATATAGGAGAAAACCAAGATAGCTTTATTGACTGATAACAAGGTTCAGGAAGAGATACAACCCAGAGGGCTCCAATCCAGCATCTCCTTCCCAGCAGAATGGAATTCCTTCTTCAGCTCCCTTCAAAGCATTAAGCACCCAATGTTTCCAGTCTCAAACCAACAGCAATTCTTTGCAATAACAAAATTCCAGCCTCCAGATCTCATGGAGGTGAGATCCATATATAGATGTTTGGAGAGAGGATGAGTCAGCTTGAGATCTGACTAGTGTCCTCTCCCTCTGTCAGTTCTTGAGTCCACTTGGAGGTTCTTGCTTCCACTTGGAGATTTGGAACCTCTTACTCATCACCAGTCGAATTCCCTGAGGCAAGTGTCATTTTGGAAGCTTCCTGGCTTCTGACACCTTGAGGAATGAGTCTGCCACATGTCCAAACTCGCTCAGCGCAGGTAGCTAGTGTTGGAGTTGACATTCAGCGTAGATGCTCAGTGGAGCAGTTGACATGATCCTGAATTGACTTGTTTTTTAGTGGTTTCAGGTGGAGAACTCCTGTGAATTGCTGTGGTTAGTTAGCCTTGTTCCCTAGGGGTAGGAACAACATGTTTAGGGACTTTGGATCCCTTAGATTATGGACATTTCATGCTCAATGCTGTAAGGCACAAAAATGTCTATAACATGCACAACCTTTGTCAATCTATCCACAACAACCACAATAGAATCATGTTGTCTCACTGTCCTCGGAAACCCTATGATAAAGTCCATGGAAATGACCTCTCATTTCCACTATGGAATCACAATCGAGTGTAGTAGTCCACCTAGATGCTTACACTCTTCCTTCACATGCTAACAATCAAAACACCTGACCACAAACTCTCCTACATTCCTCTTCAAGTTCGGACAATAATAAAATTTATTCATTACGGTCAATGTCTTATGATATCCTGGGTGACCTAAATATGGTTTCACATGAAACTCCCTGAATATCACCTTCTTGAGCTCACTCTTGTCTGACACATATATCTTGTCTCTTAATCTATCAAATCCATCTGATGTAAGACAATAGTCCACATCATGTGCACTTGCACCTGCACCTATATCACTACCTGTACCTATACTTGTACCTGTACCAGTACTCTGTTGCAGCCTATGCACAATCCCCATATACCTAACATCCTACGAACCTACCTGCAAAATCCTATCTTGTAAGTCTGTCCCATATCAACTTATAGCTGCTAAGTGATTTGCCTATACTCGCTTGCTAAGAGCATCTTCCACCTCATTCTCCTTTCCTTTGATGTACCTGATCTCGAAATCAAACTCACTGATTGTGGCCAACCATCTAGCCTATAGGGCATTCAAATTCGGTTGGTCAAACAAATACCTCAACCCAACGTGATCACTCATCAACACAAACCTCCTTCAAAGAAGATAATGCCTCCACATCTTCAATGCATGTATGATTGCTGCTAACTCAAGATCATGTTTTGGGTAGTTATTCTCATTCTCGTTTATTTTTCATGGCTCATATCATACCACCTTTCCATCCCACATAAGGACTCCACCAAGTCCTCTCTTGTAATCATTTGTACATACTACAAACTCTTTGTCCGGATCTACAATCTGTAACACTGGTGCATGTTTAAACAATTGCTTAAGCTACTCAACACTTGCCTCACACTCCTTTTTCCAGTCAAACTTCTTACCTTTCCTCTAGAATGATGTAATAGGATAATAAATATGTGAGAAGTTCTTGATGGACCTCTTGTAATAGCCTTCCAACCCCATGAAAGATCTCACCTCATCCACATTTCTAGGAGCTACCCACTCCATGATGGCCCTTATCTTTTCTGGATCCACTATTATGCCCTTCTTGGAAACAACATATCCCAAGTAATGTACCTTAGTATGAAAGAAACTACACTTGCTAATCTTAGCATACAATTGATGCTCTCTCAACAACCACAACACTGCTACTAAATGCTCGAAAATCTCTTCGTCATTTTTATAATATACCAATCGGTCATCAATGAACACAATAACAAACTTATCCAAATATAGACACAACACACTATTAATCAAGCTAATAAATGTATCTAGAGAATTAGTCAAACTGAATGGAACCACAACAAACTCATAATACCTGTACCTGGTCTGGAAAGTTGTCTTGTAAATGTCCCCCTCTTTGATGTGTACCTGGTGGTATCCTGATCTCAAATCAATCTTCGAGAACACTGCTACTCCCTTCAACTAATTGAACAAGTCATCAATCCATGAAAATGGATACCTGTTCTTGATAGTCATTTTGTTCAACTGCCTGTAGTCAATGCATAGTCTGAGAGTGTCATCCTTCTTCTTCACAAACAATATCGGTGTGCCCCATGGTGATACACTTGGCCTAATGTATCCCTTATCTAACATTTCCTTCAACTTCAACTTAAACTCTACCAACTCAAGTGTTCTCATCCTGTAAGATGATTTTGATGTGGGAGTTGCCCCTCACACTAACTCAACAGAAAATTCTACCTCCATGTGAAGTGGCAACTCTGAAATATCCTCAGGAAATACATCCTAAAATTTTTGTAAAACTAGGTACTTGCTCAAAACATCTGCATCATCAACTTCCTTACCCTTGTCACTAGAGATATGAACTGCAAATAGCAGACACCCTTTCTTGTGACTATGCTTGGCTTGCATAGTTTCACCATCGTAACTGATGTTGATTTCTTCTTCCCCTATAAAAATTTTGGTTCCCCATTGTCATCCACACACTCAATTGCTTTGTCATAAAAATCTACCTTGGTTCTATGAAGGTACAACCAATCCATGCCCAACAACATATTATATGATCCCAATGGTAATACATTAAAATGTGTTGTGGTAGGCATATCATTCAAATCAAATGCACAAGCTCTTATGCAATGATAAACTTGATTCTTTGTACCTGTAGCCAACTGCACTAACCACAATTCTACGTATAATTTCTTACTCAAACCACACTTATCCACCAAGTTAGGCCTAACATAACATTAATTAGATCTAGGGTCAATCAAAATAGAAATAACTTGATCACAAAGCTTATCATCCATCTCAATGATAGATGCATGATGGTTTGCATGCTTGTCATCTAATGTTGCATAGATACGAGGAATGCTCTGACCAACATCCCCAACAATCTGTGCCTCCTGCGCACTATATATCTGAGGCCTACCGCCCTGATTATGTGCAAAATATCTCTTAAGGTGCTCCTTACACATGTCCAACACTCCAACAACCAGTACCCTCACCTCTATGCTGATGTTGTGACACATGTCCCTTCTTAGTTGTATTGAACCTCTTTTACGGTGCCACATTTTCTTTCTCGTCTTCATTCTGATGCCTTGCTCTTTTCGACTACTATTTACCTTTACATTTGTCTTTCCCTTTCCATCCTTGCTGAGATTCTTTCTTACGCTTTGATTGTTCATAGAAATGCTTCAATTTCCCAATAACTTCCTCAAGTGACCAAGGCTCATCATACTCAATCCAATCTCTAAATGCTAATGGAAAACCACTTAACTTTAGCCTTCTCATAGCTCCAAAAACTTGGTCATGTATTCTTCATCTGTCATTGATCCCATCTTTAGCTCATAGAATTCTTTGGTCTTACTGTCGTAGTACCTTTCGAACGAGCACTTCTTCCTGAAAATCCTCTGGAACTTGTGCCAAGTCAAGTCATTTGTCCTGATGTCTCTAACCCACTTCACATCTTCCCAACAGATGTCTACTTTACCTATTAGGCTAAAGATAAATATTATGGCCTTCATATTATCTGTGTACTCACGCAACTCAAAGAATTTCTTCATCCCAATTATCTATACCTATGCATCTTCTGGATTCTTCACATCTCCATCAAAAGTAGGTGGATTTGGTTTCTTTAAATCATATGGAAAGTACCCCCTATCACTTCTCTTGTAGGGATGATAATGCTGATGATCAGGATGCATGTCAGAACCAAAACTAGAATAATACTTGTATCCATCACCTCTCCTATCCGGAATATCGAATAATATTCCTTCTCTAACCGTGTCATCTCTATCCGACCTGTGATCACAATGAGACCTACTTCCATATGCCCCATTAGTTTTGTCCTCATGTCCATGGTTGATCCAAAGTGGCCCTTGTCACTACAATTATGACAAAATTTGAAGGAATATAGTTTTAACCTCTACTTGTTTCTCTTGTGCCTGTATGATTTTGTCACTATCCACCTTACAAATCCTTATTTCTTCCTTCAAGCTTCTCAATGTGTCTACCAAATCAAAAGAGTTGCCAACACCACACTGTTCATCTGATTAATAGGGAGAGTCTTTTTAGTCTACCATCTTGCTAGTCATTTTGATCTCTTACCTTCAAGGCATTCTATGTCAGCTAAACCAAATCCCAAAATACCAACGTACCTTAGCATAATTCAGGGAGGATATCTCATCTGCAAGATCATCAAATGTGTGTAGTACATGTATAATGTAATCATAACAACATATATACATATAATACATAAGCATATAACCATGTAACCATCAGTTAAGCTAGAGTCTAGTCATCAATGCATGACCATGTCAACTATACATACCATGACCTCATGCATGACAACACAACCATACCAATGTACACTGATAGTACACAAACATAAATAATATTTAACCAATCATACACTCATGATGACATACTTCATAACAACAACATCCTCTTTCACATGGCAACATCACTACAATCATGAATGACAACATGCATATGCAACAAGCACATAGATCACAAGAATGATTAGCACATGTGAAAATGACATGAATGCATGATCAACACACCGCCCATCCAGTCCGAGGGGTGACTATGCTCTGATACCACTCTATAACACCCTCCTCCCACATCTACCCAAGTAACCAGCCAACCGAGGTAAACATGTGACGAGAGGCTACTATGATTAGATTCAACCTCCTATGTGACCTTAAGGAAGTGGAATCAATAGAAACATAACATACATACCTTCCACATCAGCTATAGGGCTCCTAGGAACCATCCCAATCACTCAGGTAGCTAGCCCTTGGGTCCCGTTGTGGTTTTAGACCACTTGACCCCCGAACACTCCCATGATATGGACCTAATGGTGTCCAGGAGGCCTTGGACACTCTCATGCTAGCGTTCAGGGACTATTTTTCCTAGTGTTATACCAATGTCCCTAGGATTTGAGCCACTTTTTCAGGCCTAGAGCCTAGGTCACTGCCTAGAATTGAATGACGCCTTCATAACATAAATATAAGAGGGAAACAATGATGCAAATGTAAATACCTGAACAAGCCCTTAACCGAACCGCTACTATCCATTGAGGGAATTTCGTCAAACATATCAGAAATATGAAATCTACAGGTGTAAACAACAAATTTAAGAATAGGGGTCTCAAACTTGTCTGAGAATCGCTATGAAGCATTTTTCCCTTATATCATTTGTTGTATTATCATCTATTAGGTCATAGGTACATTGTTCATTCATTTACAAGTAAAAACATGATGAGATCGATACATAGCCACTACCATAAAACATATACATAACCAGTATAATAGCAATAGAAATACAAAGGAAATCATAGTCATATGATCCACATATAAACCAATATAATACTCATAGAAATACAAGGAGAAATAACCTCATATTGATGATGCAAAATCCCAACCCAAGATGGGATTACCACGTTCTAGCTGACCATAGAATGACTGAGCCAAATCTCTCTCTAGCCATTCACCCCCTATGCCATATTCAGAGCATGAATGTGGGACTCAAACCGAAAGAACAATCTAGGGCATCCCGAGGCCAAAACACCTCATCCTCATCAATAGAAACCAGGCTTTACCGTAATCCAGCCCATATCACTAGACCAACACAATAAACATGTAATAATATGCTTTACAATGATCCCCACCCGATCACTAGGGAAAACAAGCATGTATGCCACCAAATCTCTCCGCCTACACCATGAGGAATTTTCCTGTCTCCTAGTCTCTCGGCCTTTACCACAATCCACACTGGATCACTAGGCCCTAAATTGAGACCCACTCTCTAGGATTTACTACATATCCCAACCCGAGATTACTAGGCCCAATGGAGAGCAATCCACCTATTGGCTTTACTGTATATATTTCCATTCACCAACAAGGATTCCTAGGCCCACTAAGGCAACACAATCTTGGCTTTACCACAACCCACAGTCTGGCTCAGGGGTTACTAGTCCACTGGCTTTACTATGATCCACAATCTGGTTCAAGGACCACTAGGCCATGTGCTCTATCATTCGAAGATTCACCTCACTGAGCTTCAAATCCATCTAGCAGTCAAGCTCAACCAAAACATGTGAACCCATCACACCATGGCTATACAAAAATGGAAAGGCTAGGATGAAAACACTGTCACACCCAGAAAAACCCATCCCATAACAACAAAGAACCACATTCAATACCATGCATGCCAAATCTAGTAAGGAAAATACAGATGTAGATCGATACTTAAAAAGAATATTGTTGTAGATTCTTGGTCCTGCTCTTCCTTCCTCTTGCCTTCTTTTCCTTTCTAGACCTAATGCCAAAATGCTCCAAGAAAACTCTCAGGTGTCCAAGTGTGAGAGAGAGAGATAATAATCAAGAAGCTCCAAAACTGAACTGAAAAAAGGTTACAAATTGATCCTTAGAAGCCTTTTTATCAATTAGGCCTCTATTTTCTTCATTTTCCATTATTTTCCTTCATTTTCCTCCTCACATGCAACCTGTGACCTTTCACCTTCCTTTTCTCCTAATTTCCATTATTTTCATAAATAAATGTGCCAAAAATGACATTTTGCCTTTCCAAATCCTTAACCATTGCCTTTGCCAATTTCCTTAGCCATAATAAACAAAATGAACACCCACTAGGATGTTTTTCCCAACATTCAGCTTGGAATAAGTGTCCCATCAACCATGGTTATTATTTTTTCCTTTATTAACTTTTATTACATGGAATTTTCACGAGGGTTGTTACATTTTCATAAGAAGTGCAGATCTTTATATTATGAATTTAATTCCAATGAATTTTTTTTTCTCACAAAATGAGATATACATCATTACTAACTATATATATGACAGACATTGCTTTTCATGGTTTGGTGTAATCATAAATGTGATAGGCAAGTAAATTTGCACGTGATGATGTCATGCCAAATTTGTAGTCACCCATATTCATGTAGAACTTGTTAGTTTGTCTTACCTTTTTAATATCATAGTGCTCATCCTGAGTGGTAGAGGCTCACCAAAAACATGAACATTTCATATTCTATTACAACAGAGGAGGTGCACCAATTTTATAGGACAACGAAGGGGAGAGTTAGAGGGCTTATGCATCCATCAACCTTTTCTAAATTTGAAGTAAAAGTGTTTTTCTATTTCTGAGCCTCTTTTCTAGTTTAGGAAAAATTGTTATAGGTTCCCCTTGCACAAGGATTTCTATTATAGGAAGAGGAGCATAACTCAAGGAGAGGCACTTGAATTTATTAATTGTCCTACTAACATTGATGTGGATTACTCCTGGGTAGTTATTCATGCAAGAGTGGGCATTGATATCTAGGTAATTTTAGTGTTTTCCTTTTTAATATGGGTACCCACATGGATGGGTTATTTTTCTAGCCTTTGCCTTCTTAGTCTATAAAATAAATGCAGGGGTAAGGTGTTAACAAATTCATTTTTGAGTGAGTTGTTGTATTAATTTATTTTCCTAAGTTAATGAGAAAGTAGTAGCATGTTTGATAGCCAATCTAGCTTTTGTTATTCATAGTCTTTTACTATGATATGTTTTAATTTTTTGGCATAAATTAGATTTGTAGCTTTCAGAGCTAGCTAAAGATTTTCATTATTGGAAGCTACAATTTTAACCTGAGTGCATTAAATTGTTATCATGAGATGAAATTTCTACAAAACTAGCATTATGGTTCACCATTCCTTTCAAGGAACATACATTTGCTATGGGAGCTGCTTGAGAATAGCTACAACATTTGAGGTCCCATGCCTAGGGGTTCTTGAGGAATTGGAAAAAAGGTTCCCTAAATTCTGGCATAATCCAACAACAATTACATTTTTTTGATATGTGTGCCCATAAAATTTGATTCAATTTTAAATGTTCAACCTAATATGTTCACCATTACTAAAGTAGAACCCTAATGGTCCATTAATTTGGATGCTTTAGTTAAATAATATTTTTATCCTTGGAAATATAGTATTAAAACTACTACCGTGCTACGCTCTCCCTTTGAGGTCACATTCAAACTTTTAACCAACTCCTCTCTCCCATGCCTCCTTTGGAGTCTGATATGGTTTGCTCAGCTGCTGTACCCCCTCCTGACGCTTCTTCTTTGGCCTTTTACAAACTCGTTACCTCTCTTAGACCTCCTCAAGATCAACCTACTATCTCCAAGTTTGTTAAAAAACTTAAGCACATTACATAAATTGCTTTTCCTCCTGTGATGCCTTGAAGAGTTGCTCCACCTTTATCAGAGAGGGGTCTGGTTGGGTAGTTTATAGGCCTCTATCCCTCTCCAAAAACAGTGAAAAAATGGGTAGAAAGAAATTGGTCTCCCTCAAATCAAGTCAAATATCCATTCACTTTTGTGGTAGAGGTTAGTTTACATTCTATTTTGAATCTAGAGAATACATAGATCTTATCTTCATAAATGCTCCATACTGCTTGGACACAAGATGCCTATACTTGAATAGATGGACTCCAGAATTCGATCTTAAACTTGATATCCGAAAGGCTATTCTAGTTTGGTACTATCTTCCTCATCTCCCTCCACCTTTCTAGGGAGATGAGTCTATCAAAGCAATAGGAAATTCATTTGGAAAATATATAGACCGAAGCGAACCAAAAGAGAACATGCATGCCTACACTCAAATTTGTGTGGAAATTGAACTGCAAAAGGGACTATCAGAAGCAGTGAAGATGAATGTAGAAAATTGGGCTCACATGCAACAACTGGACTATGAGCAGATTCCAGTTAAATGCAAGGTATGTCATGAATACAGTCATTTTGAAAATAGATGCCCAAAAAATAAGTAGAATAACCAGACGAGACTCCAGAACCTCACTAGAAAACTATAAAAAAAAAAAAAAAAAAAATTGGTAATAAGCCCTTTAAGTCATCATTCCCCCCCTCTTCAGCTCCTCCTCCCCGGGTTGACCCTCCTTCCTCCTCTTCCCTTTCCCAACCTCCAGATTCCAACCCTTTTTCCTCTCTAGCACCCCCTCCTGAACCCTCCCTTGCTAGATAAGATGTCCTCTTTCTCTCCCATGAATCCTTTGTCTCCTCCCCTCCCTCCCCTCCTGCTTCATCCCCTCTTCCTCCCCTTCTCCCTCATCCTATCTCCCCTGACCCTCCCTTGAGACCCCTCCCTCCTTCCTTTGAAAGGATTCTAACAAGAAACCAATCCAAGGAACCTATCTTTCCTTCTGACATTCATAAGAAGCTAGGAAGGAAAACAAACAAGGAAATACGATATGAAGCAACATTAAAAGTTATGTCCATGGGGACCCAAAGGAAACATACATAGAAAAAAGTATTGGAGACAAGGGAAAAATATTTTAGACAGCTCGAGAGAAAGGTCCCTCTGTCCCATCCCATAGTAAATAATGAATTTGGTCTCCTGGAATTGTACATGTCTCAGACATCCCTCAAATATCAATACAGAAAAAAGATCTTATTAAATATGAATGTCTCGAGATTTTCCTAATTTAGGTGACCAAGTCATACGAACAAGAAAGAACCAAATAATTCGAAAAACAAAATAGTATGACGGAACAACAATAAATTCAATAGGTGTCTATGGAAGTATTTTCACAATGTGGAAACAATCCTCTTGGGAACTTATTTGTCAAATCAAAGTGTAGCATTAGATAAAGATTGAACGTAGAAATAAAAAATTTAGACATCGAATAAGCACATTCAACATCTATGCTCCCCCTTAATTCAAAGACAAGGAACAATGTTCAAAATCCTTGGCCGATTACTTAAATTCAAAAATCAACAAAAAAATTATTGTCGGAGGAGATATAAATTTGATCCTGAATGCAGATGAATAAAAAGGAGGCATTTTTCAGGAAAACCTTTTTAGAGACAAGCTCAAGAACATCATAGAAGCTCACAGTTTAGTGGATATTGCTAAAAACAATGGAAAATTCACTTGGAGCAATAAAATATTAGGTCAGGACAATATCAAAGAAAGGTTGGATAGATTTTTAATCCAAGACAACCTTATTTCAATCTATAACTCTCTCAAAAAGTATTCCCTCAGTAGCCTTAGATCACAAGCCAATTGCCATAAAATTTGGGGAAGGTGAAAATCTGGGGCCTCTTCCTTTTTTACAATCCCCTCTGGACTAACTTTGAAGAAGTGAGAACATTGGTCTCTTCAGTATGGAATCAAAGTATAAATGGTTCCCCAAGCTTTGTCTGAGAATAAGAGTTAAAGAATGTCATAAATAAGCTAAAGGAATGGGTAAGAATACACTACAAATAACCACATAAAAATAAAATTGAGTTACAAACAGAGTTAGAACATGTCTAGAGGAGTATGGAAGAAGGAGAAATCACAAAAGAGAAGAAAATTAAATAAAAAGAAACTTATTGGGAAATATACAAGAATAATAGAAATGAGGAAGAAACCTAGAGGTTAAAGTCCATGAACCTATGGATATAGGCTAGTGATAAGAGCACAACCTTCTTCCACAACACCACAAAAATGATAATGATAAAAAATCACATAGAGTCAATCAAAGGAGAAGAGGATGTTGAAATAAAGGGACAAGAAGAAATGAAAAAGGAAGCACATCAACATTTTAAAAGTTTTCTTTCTATTGATTTTGGGAATTCAAACCATGAAGACTTCATTAGACACATTCCCAAATTAGTTTATGAGGAGGAAAATTCAGTTCTATCCAAACAAGTGGAAGAAGAGGAATCAATCCACAAGGGTCAACTCAGTTGGTCAATTTCTCGTTGTTAAGTACCTCGCCAGTTCGGAGGTCAAGGGGTCAAATCTCCTCGATGCCCTTGGGGTTACGCCTTTTTGTTTTCGCTGGTGGGTAGATCCCTGTGGGTTGATTTTCGTGGATTTTTCCCATGGATGTAGCGGCCACCTAGTGTCCGTGAACCACCCTTAAAAGAAAAAGTGGAAGAAGAGGAATTATAGTCTGCCATTTGGAATATTCACCCTGATAAAGGACCAGGACCTGATGGTTTCTCCATTGCATTCTTCCACTTGTTTTGATCGCTCATTAAAAAGGATCTTCTAAAAATGATTCGATGGGTCTTCAGAAAAAGGAAAATAGGAGGCAACACTAACTCCACCTTCTTGGCCCTCATCCCAAAATAATCCATACCTTCCTCCTTTCATCGCTTTAGACCTATATCCCTATGCAATTCTTCCTATAAAATTATCTCTAAGATTCTAGCAAACAGGCTTAAACCTCTCCTTCCCATCCTAATTTCTGAAAATCAAGGAGGTTTTGTTCCAAATAGATAATTTTTTAACAACATTATGCTTGTCCAAGAAGCTATTCACTCTAGTTTATCTAGAAAATAACAAGGCTTCATATTGAAACTTGATATGACTAATGCATTCGATAGAGTCAATCACTCCTTTCTATTTTCTGTTCTTCAAAAGTTTGGCTTCACCTCAGATTTCATTGATCTTATAAGAGCCTGCATTCAAGGCCCTTGGATTACCCCCCTTATCAATGGAAGACCAGGAAGCTTCTTTCAAAGTTCAAGAGGATTAAGGAAAGGCTTCCCACTTTCTCCTTTCCTCTACATCATGATGGTAGACTCTCTTAGTAGGAATTTAGAGCATAGTAGACAAAGTGGCTCCATCACTAGCATTCACTTGAGCACAGGAGTCAAGAGCATAAACCATTCCCAATTTTTTGATGACACCCTTTTCATGGGAGGATATTCATGTATTGTTCCAAAAAGATTCAAAACCATCCTGGACAAATTTTTGGAGGCCTTTGTTTTCCTACTAAATAATGAAAAAACCAACATTTACAGATGGAACACCCCTGCCAAAACTCTATAGCATATTTCTCAAATATTCAAAATTCCTTTCAAAACAAATTGGTCGCACTTCAAACACTTAGGTTTACCTATTTCAAAAGATGTCTTGAAGTTAGAGATTTGGCATTCTTCCATAGACAAAATGTAAAAGAAAATTCAAAATTGGGGTATGATCTGGCTTAATTTAGCAGGGAGAATTACATTGATTAAATCTGTTTTTTCATCCCTTCCTCTTTACCAATTTGTTGTCATTCAAGCTCCAGTGGGAATACAAAAGAAGATAGAACTAATTATAAGAAACTTCTTATGGCAAGGGGGAAAATTAGAGACAAATAAATTCATCTTGGTAAATTGGAAACAATTCACTTCCCCTTATGAGAAGGGAGGAACCTATATCCGACTCTCGGGGCTAATGAATATCGCCTTTGGAGAAAATCTCATATGGAGATTCATATAAGGCGAACCCACTTGGTGGAAACATGTCCTTGAGAAAAAGTATTTGAACTCCTCTTGACAACATTTTCTCACAGAAAAAATGCCCATTAGACCTTGCACACAAATATGGAAACTTCTCAAAAAATATTTTCCTCTAGTTAAAGGAAACACTTCCAAAATTCTAGGTGGTGGACATGATATACATATTTGGAGAGACACCTTCATGGGAAAATCCCCTCTCTCTGACCTTCAAGACATACTCCCTCTCAAGACATGGATTATAAGAAGAGGTATATACACTCTTGATCAAATTTCAAATTGGAATCAACAAGATAACTCTTGGGATGGTTGGATCCCCCCAACCCTTCCTCTTGATCTCAAAAATCAATGGAATTTTCTTCTCACTCATCTCAAAGGAGAAATTCCAATTAGTCTTGGGAAAAAAGATGAATTTAAATGGAACCCAAAAAGTGGGGAATTCTTAGTAAAATCAGGTTATGGAAACCTTCAAGAAAATTATTTCCAATCTAAATGGCCTCTATGGAAATTAGTTTGGAAAATAGAGAGCCTTCCTAAAATAAAAAAAATCATTTCGACTTTGCTAAAAGGAAAAATCCAAATTGTAGAAAACCTAAGAAAAAAAGGCATTCAGGGACCCTCAAGATGTCCTCCGTATCAAATAGTTGAAGAAAACATCCAACATTTATTTATCAGCTCCAATGGCACTGAAGAATGTTGGCTTCTGTTAATCAACCCTCTCATGGTCATCATCAACTCAAATATCATCCTTTCATATTTCTATGCTAATTGGAAAACAATTTACCCCTACTCTTTAAAAAATAAGAATTTGATCCAGAGATTTTGGAAAATTCTTCCATCATTCTTATGTTTTCATATTTGGCTTTCTAGAAATAAACATATATTCCAAAATATAAAGCCTGACCTTCAAAATATTTTCGGGAAAAAATGGAGCTTGGAAACTGAATTCATATTAGCAAAAGGGGAAAATAATTTGGATGATAGTCTTCTCCAACATGAAGAGAAAATTTGGTTTAAATTTGTATTAGACTGATCTCACTCCACTATCAACCTTCCCAGAAACACTCCCCTCAAGTCCAATGACCAGAAAATTCATTTGGAAGAAAGGGAATTGTCAACTTGGTTAAAATCCTTTAAGAGACCATGTCTCTTTTTCAATGGAGCATCAAAGTCTAATCCAAGTAATGCAAGTGCAGGAGGTTATATCACATATCAGTTGAGTGTAAACACTATCTCCTTCAAGTGGGGCCTCAGTATAGATACAAACAACAAAGCCAAAAAACATGGGTTTCTATTTGGTTCTGAAATCCTCATCAGTAAAAATTATGTGAATCCAATCATCATTGGGGACTCTGCAATCCTCACTCAAAAAATGGTTAGGAATTCAAAGCCTAAAAATAAAAATATTGGTCAAATCATCTCCAGAATCCAACACCATCTCAAAAAATTAGGAAATGTCTCTTACTATCATGTTATAAGAGACAATAATAAGATCACTGATGATCATGCAAACAACGCATGTGTCTGACCTCAAGGAGAAGTAAGGATTAACAATGATATCTATTCTAAATTAATCCTTGAATACCTTCCCCACCCATTACCTATCTCTTTCATATCTCATTATCAGAAAACCTCGATCTCACCTCTTGTCCCTTCTATCAAAATTAAGTGTCAATATCTTTGAATCCCTCAACAATCAAAGCTCCACCCTTAATGTTGATTTGTAGCCTTTCGGGATTCTATCTCTCTGTCATTTTCACTTCTCAAAGAATCAGAATAATGACCCCAAAGAATCTTAAGCTCCCCATTTGACCTCTCTCTCCTTTATATTTCCCCCATCCCATTTCCTGCATCAAGTAACTCTCTTTCTCTCCATCTCTCAACCTGCCCTTTTCTTCAGGCAGGTTTGTCCCCTCGAATTTATGTTCACTTCCATTCTTTATCTAGTGTCTTTCAGCAGTGCCTCCTTCCCTTATCCTAGCTCTCTTGTTCCATATTCTTCCCAACTATCCTTAGCATGGATCTACCCCAGTCACAGTCATGCCCACATTGCAAAGCCCACAAAGTTGTTCTTGATCATATTCACTCTATATGCACAATCAATGGAAAGACAGTTGTAGATCTGAGATAGGTTATCCATCTCACCAACTCAGTGAGCACATGAAATATATCGAGCAACTAAACAATCAATGTGTGCACCTTGATAAAGCTATCAACACTCTACAAGAAATAGTGGCAAGAAAACTAAGAGGAAACTCCAACTCAAAGGAATGTGGCAGCAAATATTAGCAATATGAGGAGAAGTATATTAACAAAGAATAGGAGGAATATTTAGCTTCATGAATCCAAGGACCTACTTCTCTTTTCAACATAAAGTATTCTATGTATTGACACCATACTCTTTCTCTAATAGAGATATGCTAAGAAATTATGGTATGCTTCTACAACAATTTGTAAGAATCTTTATGCTAAATGTAGTTGGAAAATTAGGTATATATGATCAGTATGTAGAATTCAGAAAAGAAAAATCAGGGATTTTTGCCACTCTTCTCTCCCTAATTTGTTCAACCTCAATATACTTGGAAGTTCTCCTCCCTCTTCTTTTGGAATGAATATAACATATGTGATCTTGTAATATATATATATATATATATATATATATTTGTGTCCTTCAAATAATTGGTTGAGGATACCCCTTGTGAGTAGTCTAGTTTCTCTAAGAAGCCTAAAGTGAAAGGAAAATCACTGAGGTGACAACGATGATATTCTTGGGTTGTGCTAGATTAGAAACAGGTGAATCCTTTCGTCTTACCTACTATTTTTTGCAACAATAGGGGAATCCATCGAAGATGGTATTAAAATATGGTGTGAAAATGATGTTACAAAGGGACATGGAGCTTCACTTTAGGTGTGGCCTAGTGCAATAGGCTGGCTAGAAATTCCAAGATATTTAAAACCAGTGATATCTCTTCTTTACAATGCATTATTCAAGTTTTGAATATTTCAGGCTCATTCAATCAAGTAAAAGCAACCAAATTATTGAGGCATATTACTAAAGAACTTGATAGGAGGGGAGATAGGGCCTATTGGAAAAGATATTTGAAAACATAGATATCTCTCTTTTACAATGTATTGTTTAGGGTTTGAATATTTAAAGTTCATCCAGTCAAGTAAAGGAAGCGAAAGTCCTGAGGAAAATTGTTGAAGAACATATTAATAGGAGAGGAGATTGGGCCTTCTTTGATGGTGTCTCCAAGGGTGATTTTTATAGGTTATTTTGTCTCATATGATCAATTAGCCTCTGAATGTGATCATTCACATCCTATTCCCCCTTTACATCATCATTGCACAAAGACCTATGCATGACTCTGTCATTCCTCATAGATTCTGCCCTAAACTGCGTTATCTAAGCCAGTTTTAGGACTACACACCTTTGCCCCTTTTTGGACAACATTCACCCACATAATGCTCCACTATGGTTTGTATTGATCACCTATAGGTTTCTCTACTTGCACCTATGTTGGTTCTAGAAAATTGGGAAAAAGAGAGAAAATATCAAAGCCTCCATTTGTAGAGGCTTCCAGGATCTCTTGTAACCATTTACCTTAGATAAAACACTCGAATCTTATCCTATCCTACCTTGGAGTTTCCATCCCTTATCCTTAGATCTCACCCTCCCATCAAGAGTGGATCTCAATCCCAAGATTGGTAAAAGGATAAGAACTCCCAACTTACCCCACTCCTCTATATATTTATAGCATTCCATATGCAAGAGGTTGGATTTTAGAGAATGATTCTACCCTTATGCTATTTTTGTGAGAGTGATTCTTTCATGCATTTAGGGTGATTAGAGGTACACTTTGTGACAAAGGAAGTACAAGTCAACAACTTGGAGGAGCTCTTCTACAAGATTGACACCTATTTATGGTTGTAACTCACTCCATTTATATCAATACAAAGAGTTATTTTTGTTTTCCTATATGTGATGTCATTATTTCATATATTTCAATAACATGTCAATCTATTGAATAAAGTGGATAGATGATGCTAAATATATCTCATAGTTCCTTGGCTTGTGTTGTCTGGTTGTGGAGGTTCTAATTTTGGCAGTTGGAGCTAGGATTGGAGCATTCAAGCCAAAGAAGGAGCGAAACATATGAAATATTCCAAGTAGGTTTCTTCCCCTCATCTACTTACTTTAAGGAAAACATTGGGTCCTTTATCATTATGTTGTTCTAGGTTAGCCACCAAACCTAGGGGAGATATTTCTGCCCATAGTCATAAATCCAACATAACAAATTGGTGACTCCACTGGGGAGCGATGTATTACCTTGATTGTTTCTTTGTTTATTGTTTTTTATTTACCTCTACCATAGACCTTTACTGCTTTAATAAGCCAATAACAGACCTAGGAAGTGATTGCACTAAGTCTTGTTTGTAATTGTTATGTCAAAAACCTCTTTCCCAGGACTAACATACCCTTTGGTTTACTGACAGAGCATTGCAACTCCCCTGGGCCTTCTCTATGCTTGCATTTCACCCCATCCAGGCCCTCTTTGTGCCTACATTGCAAAGCACTAGTGCTTCTTCTGCACTTGTGTTGACCCCTATTTTTGCACAAAGTTTTCCTTGTTTTCTTAGTGTTGATTTGATTAACCTACTTCCAGCTAACCTTCCCTAAGTCTTGAGTGTCTTTTGGTCTCTCTGAAGCCTCCATTTGGTTTCTAGTTTTGTTTGGTTGCCTTTGGTAAGAATTGGCTTAGATTTTTCTTTGTTCTTATCATTAGGTTCTTGTAGACTTGTTTCATTTGATCATTGATCACTTGGATGAATTGTTGTTCTAGCCCTCATTCTGAAACATGCATTTGAATCAGCGATTAGACTTTACATATTAGTTCTCCTCGTTTTTTATAATTAAGTGTAGTGAAAAGAAAAAAAATATTGCATTAGTATTTAGGGTTTTGCATTCATATTGATTTAGGAACAATTGAATGAAAAGGGAATTGTATTGTGCATCTTGTTTGTTGCATTTTATATGCTACATACTATTTGTCTCTTCCATTCCTTAGCTAGATTTTCATTGAAGAGAAAGATTCCATTTCTTGATGATATATTTTCATTCTAGGTAATTCAGGTGAATTCGTGGTGAGCCATGAAACTAAAACTTAATTCAAGATCAACTTAAAATTTATCGAATCAACCTAAGTTGAATTTATAACATTAACACAAACATATAGAGGTCTAGGATAGAGACGTGTTGCGACGTCGTTAAATGTAGGAGCTTTCGTTGTTTTCTAGCATTGCATCCCGGGGGTGAAATCGAATTCCATGTATGTGAGTGTATAGGATCATACTGCAAGTACCTTTGGGTATATTGGTGGCACTCCACGCACGTAAAGTATAGGGAAATGCTCTCATTGAATGATTACACATTAGACAACACTACTACAAGCTACACTCCAACGTATCATCACATATATTGTGGGAGTCCCAAATAGGTTTCTATCCTCCATAGGTAACTGAGTCTACTACCTTGTAAACCATGATACACTGAACACAACATTCAAGGAGATTGGTTGTCATACGTTAAGTCCTTGGTTTGCCAAGATGTATATTGCAGTTCATGGTTTCTTGGCAATCCTTTATGCCTATATTACCCTCTTTTTGATTTATTTCTCTCTGTGTTAATAAAATTTATCATCCAACATGGAACAACAAGATCCCCCACTCTGTAGTTCATGTAGAATGTAAAATAATCCTCCTCTCCCACCAAAGGCTACTCCTGGTCATAATTACAAGCATAAGAACATGCAGACTACCGAATCGGGAACTTCAAGAGCCACTTATGGTCCTCCTCCTAAATCTGATGGACCAGAATCATTTGTCCCTTTAAGTACCAAGCTTGAGTTTACATCTAGTCTTGTCGATGAAACTGACACAATTTGTATTGAATTACCTGAGACTTTGTTCCTTGAGGTTATACAATTTGACCTTCTTAAGTCAGAACGTTACTTCCTAAGGTTATTGAACCTGAGGAGCCTCATTCATCTTTACATTTTACTCCAGGTATTCCATCTTCTCTCCTATTGTCTCAGACAAATCTGCCTTCTATATATCTTGGCCCCAACGATGAACCACTTCCACCTGGACTTGTGAGTATCGAGGAGATCCCACAAGATAAGCCTTTTTGTTCTACTGATTTGGACGGACTTTTCCTTTATCCAACCCATCATCTTGTTCCTCCTCCACCTCCTAAACAAACTCCTTTACCTATTTCTTTTGACTTACACGTAAATTTCATGAAGAAATCCATATTAGGATTATTTACCATGAGTGGATCTGATATGGCTTCCCAACCTATGTCCACCACTATGGTTGTGACATCAAATGTTGCTTCCACATCTATGTTTTAGACATCACTAGAGGCACATCTGTATGGTGGCTCGTTCATCCCACTAGGTTATCAGTCCTTATCTAGTACCTTCTCTGGTGCATCTTCTAGTTTATGGAAATCCCCCATGTCATCCACTTCGGGAATTCCATCTATCACTGCTCTTATGAGTGCTGCTCATTCTACTCCTTATTCTTCTCCTACACAGACAATTGAACAACACGTTAGCCGTTATGTTAGTGTGCGAGGTCTTCTTCAACAACCTAACTATACTTATGTTGGGTACCCTCCGCAAGGGGGGAAATTTCCTCCATCATCCCCTCCTCCTTTGGCAGGGGGCCAACCTCTTGTTGGCATACCTAATATTGGTAACTAGCCTTATTATAGTCCTCCTTATCATAGGATGGCTGCTAGCTTTTGGTAGACTCCTTTTTAAGTTCAACCTGGTTCGATGTTGTGTTCATGACTTGCTTCACAACTTGCACCATCTTCATCTCAAGTTCCTATTCCTCATTCTATACCTCAACAAACTAAAATTCACATGACTCAACATGTACAGGCTACAATCGCATCTCAACCCATTCCTTCAATATATGGCACCTCTTAGGTCCCACTTACTCAATCTTTACAAGTTCCTTTATAATCTCAATCGCTTGCACAAGTTATTCCTCAAATTCCAGTAGGATAGACTGTGTACGATATTGTAACTTTTAACCGCATACAAAAATTACCTGCAAACAAATTATTAAAATTAGAAAAGAAACAATAACAAGAACATAAAACATAAAAAAAATATACACAAAGATTTTCTCTTAGATCCCAAAACCGGGACTACCAGATTCATTTTTCATTATATTCCTTTCAATTTTACAGTACATGTATATACATGTTGAAGCATCCATAAACCCCAATTCATTAACCCTGTATTAGAACATAATCATAGTTCTCTTGACCATATCTACCAAATACCATGTACAGAAAACCATCATGCCCAAAACCATGTGTGAAATCCATGCACAAAATCATATGTAAGTCCACCCACCTAATATAGGGTCCAAAAAAAAAATTCCAGGGGTGCTGCCTCAGACCCCATGTAGGAGAGCTATTGTCCCTTTGCATACCCCCTAATAGGGGGGGATACCACACTCCTGTGCATGGGGTAGTAATGGAAATAATATAACACACATCCAACATTCTCCCACTTGTTGTTTTCTTTCCATAGGGGGCCATAAGAGAGCTTAGTCATTGGTCTAGCCCTGCAATGCCCATTGTTTCTCTATACCAAGAGAACTTCTCAGTGCTCATAGACTTTGTCAATTCATCTTCAGTATTCTTCAAAATGTCCACCTTTACCGAAAACACCTTTTTATCCTCAACCATATCCCTCACAAATTGATACTGAGCATCAATGTTCTTTGTCTTTGAATGATAAGTACGGTTCTTTGCCAAGAAAATTTCACTTTGGCTGTCACATTCTATCCTTATAGCTCATTGTACTAACCCCACGCTTGAACACAATCTCTGCAACCAAACTGCTTCCTTGCTTGCATGAGTGGTTGTCATGTATTTTGCCTCTGTAGTTAAAAGTGCCACTGCAAACTTCCACTTACTCATCCAACTGACTACACCTACAAATAGTTTAAACACATACCCACTTATAGTTCTTCTATGATCCAAATATTTAGCCCAGTCTGCATCACCAAATCCATAAATTTCCAAAACTCTATCCAATCTTCGTCTTCCTTGATAGAAATAACCATAATCACTAGTGCCACACAAATACCTAAAAACCTGCTTCACTATTGTCCAATTCTCCTTCCCTGGTTTTCATATAAACCTACTCAATAATCCCACTACATGTATAATATCTTGTCTAGTATAGACCATTTCATACATCAGGCTATCGATTACACTTGCATATGGAAAATGGGACATGTCCTCTTCATATTCTTGTGTCTTAGGACATTGTTCAACATATAAATTTACACCTACAGGAATAGGAACCTTCACTAGTTTACTATCCTGCATATTAAACCTCTGTAATATGTCTCAACATACTTCCTC
Organism: Pinus tabuliformis; assembly: GCA_031772625.1. Taxonomy (NCBI): domain Eukaryota; kingdom Viridiplantae; phylum Streptophyta; class Pinopsida; order Pinales; family Pinaceae; genus Pinus; species Pinus tabuliformis. The sequence goes on from CM062815.1 coordinate 231,341,029, forward strand.
TGTTTTAACCACAGTTTCCTCTTTTCCCAATCTCGTTTAATTTCCATGCCCAAAATATAGTTCGCAGCACCAAGATCTTCCATGTCAAATTTGGAGGACAATTGGGTCTTCAATTTCTAGATAATTTCTTTGTTATTTCCAATCAATAACATATCATCCACATACAAGACTAAATAAATACCACGTTCACCAATTAATTTAAAATATTCAAAGTGATCTACTTTTCTTTTGGTGAAGCCAAGTCCCCGTATATATTTATAAAATTTTTGATACCACATCTTTGGTGATTGTTTTAACCCATACAAAGACTTTTTTAACCTCCATACAAGGTATTTCTTACCTTTCGTTGCAAAGCCTTCAGGTTTCTTCATGTAGATCTCCTCTTCTGGATCCCCATGAAGAAATGTTGTCTTCACATCCGTCTTTTCTACCTCAAAATCAAAATCAACAGCAACAGATAAAAGTAATCTAATAGAATCAACCTTGGCAACAGGAGAAAAAATATCACCAAAATCAATTCTCAGCGCCTAGGAATAACCTTTTGCTACCATGTGAGATTTGTATTTGTCCACCTTGCCTTCTGCATTCATATTCTTCTTGAACACCCATTTTTTTCCAATGGGTTTCCTCCCATCTGACGACTCCACTAGATCCCAAGCCTCATTTTTGTGCAAAGATGTCATTTTGTCAACCATGGCCTCTTTCCAGAGCTTTCCATCCTCTGAATATACTGCTTCCTTAACAGTTCTGGGACCATCATCAATAATAGATTTGAAAAAAAATTGAATAGAAAGCAGATGGACTATACCTTTCTCTCTATCTTCTTTCTTGAACTCATCTTCTCATAGTTGGGGTTTGTGGCTCTTCATCTTCTGATTCCTCTTCTACTGTAGAGTCTCATTCTTCTTCTTTTAGCTCAAACACTATATTCTCAGGTTCCTTTGGTATAACTTCATGTTTAATAACATCTTTCACCTCTCTAAAACCACATCTTGGCTGTACACAACCTTTCTTGTTTCTGGGTTCCAAATCTTATAACCTTTTAAACAATCCTTATACCCAATAAAGATGCACCTTTCATATTTACTATCCAACTTTGTTCTTTTCTCCTTTGGAACATGTACATATGCATCACATCCAAATACCCTTAGATGTGAAAGAGAAGGTTTCTTTCTAGTCCATAACTCTTGTGGAGTCTTATCCTTCAATGTTGATGAAGGTGATCTGTTGACCATGTAACATGTAGTCTCCACCGCCTCTGCCTAGAATTCTTGTCCTAACCTGGCACCACTGAGCATGCTTCTTTCCTTTTCCATCAACGTCCTATTCATTTTTTTTGCAACTCCATTTTGCTGAGGTGTGTATGGAGTAGTATTTTGTCGTGATATACCACACTTCTTATAGAACTCTTCAAATTCCTTCTTGCAAAACTCTCCATCATTACCCATCCTCAACACCTTTATCTTCTTCTATGTCTAGTTTTCCACCAAAGCCTTAAATTCTTTAAACTTGTCAAAGACTTCATATTTCTTCCTGAGGAAATATATCCATGTATTCCTTGAGAAGTCATCTATAAATGATACACAGTACACAAACTTACACGGTGATGGAACCGACACATGTCCAAACAAATCACTGTGCACAAGCTCTAATATTTGTTTCGCCCTCTTAGCACCAAAGGGGAAACTCACCCGATTATGCTTCCCATATACACAATTTTCATAGAAATCAAAATCCAGAGAGAAATTAGACACACCTTCTACCATACCATTACCATGAAGTATTTGAAGGCCCTTCTGTCCAATATGTCCAAACCTTTGATGCCATAACATGGTCTTTTCCCCAGAGACCACTAGATTTTCTACTCTACTTTCAGGAACCACAGAACTACTGCACCCATCAATAATAGTACTACCTAGAAGCTTTTACAGAGTTCCAATCTAAACTCCCTGCATTAATACTAGTGCTCCCCAAACCATCTTGCAGGTATCTTTCTCGAACACTATTTTTACACCTGCATTGTTTAGTTTGCTTACATAAATTATATTTGTGGCCAATGTAGGTATACACAGAAAACCTGGAAGTGTTCTAATCCTTCCACCTTACAACTTCAACTTTACTTTTCCATGACCGATGTTTCTAACCTTTCTATCATCCCCTAAGAAGACATCACCACCATCACATTTCTCATACTCGCAGAACCACTCCCTATGGGGAGTGTAGTGAAAGGATGCACCTGAGTCAATCAACCATGCCTCATGATATACATATGTACTTTAAGAAGAATCCAAGTACACATTCCCACCTTCATCTGAGGTGGCTTTCATGTCTGTAGAAGGAGCATCATTAGATCCCTTTCCTTTCTGATGAGCTTTATATTTACAGTCTCTTTTGAAGTGCCCTTCCTTTCCTTATTTCTAGTACATCTTTACAGGTTTTCCTGGATATTTATATCTCCTTCTAGATTTAGATCTCCCACTCAAGGACATATTTTTATTTCTATTCTAGTACTGTCCTCATACAAATGAGGAATATCCATTCTGGCCCTCCATATTTTTCCATCTCATGTCCTCCAACAACAAGGATGAGACTATTTCATCAAACTGCAAGGAAGTTGCATTGCTACCTATTGTAACAACTAGACTATACCACGAATATGGTAGAGAACACAATAAACTGATGCACTTATCTTCATCTAAAATTTTAATATCAATAGATAATAACTGGCTTATCACAGTATTAAATGCATTCATATGCTTTGTCACTAAGTCTCCATCTTTCATCCTCAAGTTATACATATTTTTCCTTAGGAATAGTTTATTCACCGAAGACTTAGATTGGTACAAAGTCCCTAACTTGTCCTACAAAGCATTCACTGAATCTTCCCTTGATATGTTCAACAAAACTGAATCTAAGACACACAATCATATTGTGTTCTTTTCCTTCCGATCCAACTTCGCCTAGTCTTCATCTCACATTGTCATTGGTTTAGTACCTAAATCTACCGCGATCCACTGATCTTTATCCACTAACATATCCTCCATCTTGAGTTTCCACAACTCAAAACTCTCACAATTAAATTTCTCGATCTCTATCTTTCCACTTCTCGCCATCTTCTTTCACCACAAGAATCGATCCTATAGATCTCCCACTGAACAGGGTCTCCCACAAGCCCGAGTAAAACCCCTCAGTAGTAAAGGCGTCCCCTTAAAGCCAAAATAACTCTGATAACAAATGTAACTTTTAACCCTCTACAAAAATAACCTGCAAATGAATTCTTAAAAGAAAAAAAATAAAGAATGGCGAGAGCATAAAACATAAAACAGATATACACAGATATTTTCCCCTGGATCCCAAAACTGGGACTACCAGATTGATTTTTCATTATATTCCTTTCAATGTTACAATACAGATATATACATGTTGAAGCATCCATAAACCCCAATCCATTAACCCAGGATTATAACATAACCGTAGTTCCCTTGACCAAATCTACAAAATACCATGGTAATAAAACCATCATGCTCAAAACCATGTGCTGCATCCATGCACAAAACCATAGGTAGGTTCGCCCACCTAATATAGGGTCCAAAAAAAAAAATCTCGGGGCGCTGCCCTAGACCCTGTGCAAGGGGTCTACCACCCCCCTGCATACCCCCTGACAAGGGAGGCAGCTGCCCCCCCTGCTGCACCTGATGCAATGTGCTGGGGGGGCTACTGCACCCCCACGTGTGGGGTAGTTGTGGAAAGAATATAAAACAAACCCAACAAGTATGGCACAACATCAATTGAACCCTCTTTATCATGGGATAATGAAAACTCCCATCAGGCAACAATATAGGCCTTATCAAGTTATTCCTCAAGTACCTTTTCAAGGTTATAAAATTCATGGTTATCCTAGGGCTGGTCAATAAGGTCACTTGTATTTTGGCAACCAAAATCCTCCTTATTCTGGTAACCAGGTTCCTTATTATCAAAACCCTCCCTTTCTAGGAATGCAAGTACATGTTTCCCATGTTATTCCTTCGTATCCAGGTCATCCTCCACTATAATTTAATTGACAGGTTCCTTTTGTGGCCACTCTTGAGTTGCCAGACTTGACTCAGCTAACCAATTACCCCATCGCTCATTCGCCTTAGTGATCGATTATTCCTACTAAATTTCCCTCTGACAACCCTAAATTCAATGGGAATCGAGGAGAACACCTGTCGACACATGTCATGACATATAACATATGGTGTTCATCAAACTCCCTTAATGATGATTCTATTAGACTTCATCTTTTCCAAAGAACACTTACGACTATCGTTGTTAAATGGTATATTGAGTTACCCAGAGATTCATTCCATGATTTCAGTACCTTAGCCACAACCTTACTCATGAATTCCAAGTTTCCCATCAGATACAAAAATGGAATGGAACTATTAAGAAACTTTAAACAATCAAATTCCACGCACATTTCTGATCACATTCATGAGTGGAGGCATCGTCGCCAGTTGGTCAAGAATTATGTTCCAAATCAATTGCTCACTGAATGGTTTACAAAATCTCTGTTGGCACGTATAACAAAAGACATGTCCAAAGTTGGATTTTTGACTAAAGAGAAAGTAATTTCTCACGTGCAATATTTGGATTTGGTTTATACCCTATCTGGCACGCTTTACAATAAGATACCAAACACTCTAATACCTTCCAATATTGTTCCTCTTCTCTTTCCTGATAAGGAATCTCATGCTTTTGATGACATTATTGGTTCTACCATCTCGTAAATGGTGAGTAAACCATCTGGTATTGCGCCACCCGTATCTGCTCAAAACCCTCAATCCCGCCCTCCTGAAACTTCCGCTTTTGAGATAAATTTTGTTTCATCTGATCAAGGCAAGTCTCAATAGAAACCTGGAAGAAAAAACAAACAAAAAGCTAATAAAAAGAAACATCCCTCTCGGCAAGATAAACAAACAAATCAATCCTTTGATGAGAAACAAAAGCTTCAATATCCTTGGTTGATTTGAAATGAGGAGCACTTTACATGTGATTGTACTCACCACGCTGAAGTGAATTAATTTCTTAACTCCTACACTTCTCCTGCAATGTTGACTGACCCGTTTCTTAATCAAGAGACTCATATGGTTTCTCGAGGCCCATCTTCCTCTAACATGATTTTGATGCTTTCCTCTTCAAAGACGAGATCTGATGTTTTGGTAGCTACTCGAAATTAAGATTATGATAATTTGAATCTACTGAATGGTCAGGCTATTTATCAACCTTCTAATTCGGCACCATCCTCATTAGCTCCCACTCCATCGTCAATTCCTACTGAATTGACTATTAAACCTCCAATGGTCGTTATTCATAAGTAAACTTTCAACCCTCGTGCAAGGGTTGCTCAGAATTATAATGTAGTTGAAGACTTGGCTCAGTCTCCATCGACTATGTCAACTCTCGAGGTGTTGCAAAATTGCCCCACCCAAAAGAGAACTTTACTTTCATCTATCAGATGTGTGGATCCATCAAATTCCAACCTTGTTGTTTTCTCTTGTGAAAACTATATCCCTCGGCTCCCAGCTCAGTTAGATTTTACAATCCAAGTCATCATCTGTGGTTAGAATATACATCACTTTATCATGGATGAGGGAACCTCGACTCGTATTATGTCCATGTCTTGCTAGAAGGCGATTGGTTCTCCTCAACTGAGTTAGTCACCTACTACATTAAAAGCATTTGATAGGAAAACTACAAACCTTGTGAGATTTTTAAATCCCTACAAGTTCAACTAGGGGGCAAAATTGTGTCCATAGAAGTCAAATTTATTGATAGAACTCTAGATTGCAATGTTCTATTAGGACATATGTGGGTTTATGCCATGGTTGTTGTTGTCTCGACCTACTTTTGTATGATCACCTTTCCTGATAAATGCATGATTGTAGCCATAGAAAAAATTACATTTTTCACCTTTGATTCACATGTTACTCAAAGTTTCCCTCTTGTGAGGGAAACACTACAGTCATATCAGCATGTTCGAGTTGGATTGTTGAAGGATTCTTCGCTTATGGGGACCTTTTCACTCCCTCATCCTCTCCTTCTCGATAACTCATCTGGTAGCCTATATCAACATGAAATCATCTTCTAATATCCTAGCTAATCCATGGATTCTACCAAATGAAACTGACATCCAATGTTTTGGTGACCAAATGTTGTTAAGCCCCATTGAGCTAGATCACAAAGCCATTTATTTGGCTTGTGTAGCTTCCTCTTTTTATTTTCTTAATTAGGTAGAAATATCACTAGACTATGATATGTCTTCCGATCCCTTCTCACATGTATTCCTTACTGATGAAAGCATCATGGAAATCATGATGTTGGATGATGTGTCATGGGACGAACATCACCATCGCTCCTCCTTAACTGATTCCATTGAGGATAGTCTAAGTGATATATACTCACCCAATTTTGTCGAACCTTGTATCCATCTCGTTATCACGATTGGTCCCTTTGCGAAATAGGTATCGAGTTTATGACATGTAACCCTCACTCAACCGGGGGGCATGGTTATATTATTTTCATTTTTGACTACTTTACGAACTGAGCTGAGACGATGCATACATTCAACAACATAGGAAAAACGACTACATATTTTTCAACCACATCATTGCATGGTTTGGTGTTCCACAAGCAATAGTTACAGATCATGGAAAACATTTCTAGAACCATATGATGACTGAGCTAACTACTAATTTGGGAATTTCCCATGAAATCTCCACTCCCTACTATCCTCAAGCTAACAGACAATTTGAGGCCATCAACAAATTTCTTAAGATGATGATTCAACGCATGGTAGGGGTCCACAAATCAAACTGGCATTTGCTTATCTACACTGCTTTGTAAGCATACAAAACCTTAGTCTAGATGGATACCGAATTCACACCCTTTCTGTTGGTGTATGGTCTGGAAGCTATCCTCCCAATTGAATGCAAAATTCCATCATATAAACTAGCTATCAAACTTCTTTTTTCCACTTCTATAGAGGAGGAGCGTCTTTTACATCTGACTCATTTAGATGAAACCTAGCGCGATGCTTCTATAGCTAATGAAGCTCATAGAAGACACATCAAGGTGAAGTATGGAAAGAGTGTGAAGCCTCATGTATTCTAAGAAGGAGACCCTGTCTTGTTATATGACTAGAAGTTTGATAATTTAGGCACGGGAAAGTTTCAACCCATGTGGCTAGGTCCACACATTGTCAAACAAGTCCTTGCAAAAGGGGCCTATGAGTTAGTATATTTTGATGGAGTTCCCTTATCGCAGTGTAGAAATGGGTTGCACCTCAAAAAATACTATGCTTGACCTCAAGTCTAGTTTTCACTGTGTACATACTGTCTATAGGTGTGTTGAGTGTGTTTGTAGTGTGTATTTTTAGAGTTTTACAATGATTTCTGTTGATTCCCTTTTATGTTTGGTTTGCAGATGTCGGTATCTCTTGAAACTTTTATTAGTTATGTTGATGGTGTCAGTCGCAATACTCATAACCTATCTTCCACAGAATGGGCTATATTTTCTCCAAGTGGTGAGTTAGTGAGTCTGCAAGGGATTTGTATTTGTCGCTCCACCAACAACTTCGTTGAGTACAGCGTAGTGGTCGATCTATTGTCTTATGCTACTGTAGATGTTATCCGGCATTTATTCATTAGACTTGACTCACAACTCATAGTACTACAACTTACCGATATCTATTAAATTAGAATTCCCACCATATTACGCATGGTTTTAAGAGTACGCCTTCTAGAAAGACATTTCGATTTCATACAATATGAACATATTTCTAGAAATCTGAACACATTGATAGATGTTGTAGCCGATCATGTTTTAGATTGACATTTGCAACAAATGTAATTATTTTTCAATTCACATCACATCATATTGAAAATACAACAGAAAGCCAAAAAACACTATCTAGATATATATATATATATATATATAGATATATATATATATATATTTGTATATATATATATATATATATATATATATATATATATATATATATATATATATATATATATATATATATAGATATATATATATATATATATATATATTTGTATATATATAAAGTTTGGTTTTACAAAATTTGTGCCCGAGACACATATGGCATACATTGGCCATATGAAAACTACATGAAATATCTAATTTGAAATAATCAAAGGTTCTCATGATAGAATGACATTGCACGAGCCATCTTGTGCATTAGTCGACCGATACGACTAGGCACTCCTATGGTGTATTGCTGAAGTTACAACGGAAGTTGGTCGGCTGTGGTTGATGAGCCTCATAAATGGGTAATTATATGGGCTCATTTTACCTTCTAACATAGTCAAATCAACCATTGTTTTAGCTTATTGTATGATTTTCTGATTATATTTATGCTTATAGGGTGAGTTGAGTTAGTTATTATGCCATGTGGTCTAACATGTATTTAATGCAGATTATTGATGGATTTCGAGGTCAAAGTCAAGGATCTAGTGGTCAAACTGCAGCAATAGCTTGAAGTAGACAGAGGAGAGGACTTATAGGAGGGAATCCCCCTCATTTATTTGTCCTCACTTCGAATTCCCCTTCATTCAGCTCGGAGTACAAGCAGCCAAATAATGCACTAGAATGCAGCCGAGTAAGTGGAAGATGATTAATAGTTATCTCGAGTTTTGGGAGCCAAGCATCCCTGATTTTAAGGAAGCTGTTGGTAGCTTTATATGTACAAGTGGAGAGGCCTAGGGCCTTATTAGGATCGACTTTTTTGTTTGTGTAAACTCTGCTCAAATTTCGAGCTTACTATTTTATGACATTTTTATGTGATCTTGCTATTTTTTGATAATGAAGATGGAATCCTTTTTGACCTAGCATTGAGTTACCTCAGAGGGTAGAAGCTCTTGAGTTAGGCCCTAATCCAAGTAGCCAAGCTTCTCTTTACTTGTATTTGTATGGTTTACTTCAGTTTGTAGATTAGTTTGCTGTTAGATGTATTTCTCTTATGGTTAAGAATAGGTTGCTTTTGATGATTTAGTAGCTTGCTTCCATTTGTGCTTTCTATAGTAGGTTAAGCAGTGATAAGAAAAGATTCAAAAGGCTAGCAACAGTACCTTGGCCTCTCTTCCTCCCTCTGGGACCATGATTTGAGGCAAAGACTCTCCTGCTACCCAAAAACATAGATTTTCCTCATTCCTAGGACTTCTAGTGTTTGCAAATCTCTATTAGGTTGATAGTCTAGCTTTGATTTGCTTTATATATTCTTTATCATGTTCACTTCCTGATTTACAATAGTCATTTTGCATGCTCTCCTTTCTTACAACATTTCCTTCTATACATCATAGTTTAGGCCATTTTAATGCAAAACTCTTTTTTTCCTAGGATGCACTAATTTCATTGGTTGCTTGATTTTCTTGGTTGACTGTCAGTTTCTATGCAACAGATCTCTTTCAGTAGTAGGCTAGCTTACCAAAAATCACACCCTCCATCTGATCCATGCCCTATAGGTCTCCCAAACCTCACCTTAATTCTGCCCTAGTTTCCTTCTTTTTTCATAGAACTTCTTCCTCTCTCCTTGAGAAAACCCAATCATCTTTCTCTCTCCTGGTGATTCATGGTAGACCTTAGGCACCCTAACACCTCATTCCAACCTTCAACCACCTTTTCCACCCACTTTCACACCCTAAAAATAGCAAAAATTGCTCTCGGCCTCCTCTTGTAGGCCTCTTGTAGTTTCCATATTTTCATCTTGTAGTTTTCCTGTGTCCTCCTCTACTTTTTCCTGTAGGCTTTCTTTTGAAGGCCGAGTGTGGGAAAAGCCTCCAGAAGGCCACTTAAGACCTCCTATGACTCATCCACACCATCCTACATCCTCCCAAGCTCCAAAACCGCCCTCTAACGCCACCTGTTCGCTACCACACTCACACACAATAAATTAGATGCATGTTGAATTCATATAAAAACACATAAAAATCCAAAAATATGTTTTTTTTCTTATTTACTTCCAGAAATAGCATGGTTAGATGTTGTTTACTTCCTTGAGTATGTAACGGCATTTATTTCATGGTTTTCATAGTGTTTTTGGAAAATGTAGAATTAGCTTGTTAATTAGGGTTTACTAGGTTTTGCTTTACATTCCAGTATTTCTCCTTTCTGCAGTTAGAATAGCATCTGTAGAGTAATCTTTCTTTCCTTTCATCACACATAGAGCTTCTTCTGAAATCTATAGAAGTTGGCTTGAGCTCCTAGTGATCTCGTGCCGGTTCACCAAGTGACAACGTGCAGTGAGAACTAATACTTGTGCATATAGCACCGACGCTTCCAAGTTTGCTACGAACTACCAAGTTGATAAAAGTAAAGTTGGTAGCCTAGGAGTTGCAGCATTCTTACTGCAATACTAGCGCTCACCACTTTTTGGTGCCATTTCTGAGGAAGTGTCAAAGTATTCTATGATTACTTTTTTCTTCTATTTCCTATTGCAACATTCTGCTAATAGTTTATTTCGGCAAAAGTAGAATAGTCATTTCTTTTCTTTTAGTTCTGCATTTCCTTGCTTTCCTTTTCAATTCTGCAAGTTTCCATTCAGCAAGTTCATTTCAACTAGTTGCAATTTGTTTTTTTCAATCACAATTTCAGTTTCTATAGGTACATTCAGTGTGCGGAAAAAGAAACAAAAAGCCAACCAAAAATATTTCCTTTCATGCCTCGTAGGAGTAGAGATAACTTAGGAAATTTTTTTCCCAACGCCGCCACTGCTTCACACAGCTAACATTCTCTCTTCTTCGGTGGCTGCAATCAAGAAGAACCCTTAGGTGAATGTCACACGGAATTGGTCAAGGGTGCGGACACAGCTGACCTTCCTAGAAGTCTAAGACATTCTAATGACAAACAAGACAAAATGGAGTGATCTTTCTCTAAATACACCTTTTACAACATGAAAACTACAAGTGTTTAGGCTTACCTTATTCCAAAACGCTGTTGTTGTAGTTTGTCCTTGCCAATCCGGATGAGCTCCTCCTTCAAGTCAATTCCTGCAACCACAAACAATCAAACAATCACCAAGCACTTTCATTTCATATAATAAAACATATATTCAACATGTAGACCAAGGAACACATGAAATAACTCATTAACACAAGCTATTGAGAAAAATAAACCAGTTTGTATTAATAACGAAACAAAGAAACTCTTACAACCTGGCCTTGGTGTTGTGCAAGTTCCTCCCAGGGTCCATCAAGGGTTTTCCTCTACTTTGACAAAGCTCACCCTCTTCCAAGTAGAATCAAGTAAAGACAATCTCTCCTCACAAAGGCTCTAATGGAAGACCTAAATCCTGCAGCATTTACCCAAAGAAAATGTATAGCTCCAACCTCCTCTCCCTCTGGCTCAATGTCTTTATTTATAGTGTTGTAAAGAGGTTATTCAGGTCCACTATCAATGGGATCATCCCCCTCTTGGGTGGGATAGCTCCCTTATTGATGGGATAAGTTCCCCCTTAATAGAGATACATGAACCAACTGGAGGCGCATCCATTTCATCAAACCGACCTCTAGAATGTTCTAGAAGTAACCACAAGTAACTTTTTCAAGATAAAACTCGCGCATTTTGCCTTTTACAGAGGGACGCACCTGTCCCTTAACATACAGAGCATCCATGGACGCAGATTTTGTGAACATGGTCAGCGTCCCCGCAGGTAAGGCTAGAGAGAACCTGCGACCCCAGAGATAAACATAGTTTTTACAAGACTTTCTCTCTTCTTTGAGTTTGAGATGGATAACAGAGGCATGAGACTTGCCTAAGAGGGTAGCATGACTGTTGATTTGAGCCATACTAACTGTAAGTAGTCAAGGTGACATTTTTTAGTGTAACAGATTGCCCCCTAAAGTGCGAAGCCTGGAATAGAGTAGGGTTTTGTAATTCTAGGAAGGGTGAAGCGCTTTATCATTTCAAGGATTGTCTTGTGGATGGCCTGGTTGGAACCTGCAATTTTCAACACAAAATACATGGATAAGATTATATCATCACTGAGGTAGGCATTCCCATACTCAGATTCAAAACTTTAACTAATGGACTAACTACTCTGATACAGGAATGATCTTGCAGTACATCATTTTTATAAACTTTTGTAGACACAGTATGGACGCAGCCATCTGTTTATGATTAGTCTACATAGATAATGAATACAAAACTCCTTGCAGCCTGGATGGTAGAAACTAGATCCAGGGTCTTCACTTCTACTTCCCGAATTGGTACGATTCTAGCCATGTGATTAAATGATTTGATGTCGAACATGTTAGAAACCACTTGATTACCAGTCGATGATGTAAACTGTTAACAAGCGTGAGAGAGACCACCAGTAATGTCAATGGTTCTCAAAGTACCAAGCACAACCCGTGAAATGTGAATAGATGTTTTGATGTCGAACACTTCACGGAATCCTTTGATCGAAAGTCAATGATGTAAACTGACGTCAAAGGCGAGAAACCTGCCATTGATGCATGCAGACTTCAAGGTACTGTCGATTCCTAAGTCATTTTTCTAGATAATGTGCTGATGTCGATAGAAAGCGACTCGTTGCAGGCAAGCCCGCAACACGAAATCATTGTTCAAGTTGAAAAAATGTTGCTGTAAGGACTGACTCAGGGATGGTCAAATGGATGACAAGTATTTTGCAGATGAAAGTTTTGCTTGCAGACCTCTTGAACACATAACGACACGACAGATGGCTTGGTGACGAATAACTCATAGTTAATCCCCGGAACCCGGTTAAAGACTTTCAAAGTGGTTTGATCAACTGTGAGGTAAAAGATTTCCCAACCCAGGTGAATGAAAAGTGTCGTGTTCAAGAGTGGTAATAAAGTTTCTTTTGAGACAAAAGGTAACAAACAGGTTCATTCTTCTCTCTTTTCCCCCACCATTTCTGGCAAGTACCTCTTTATTTTTAACAAGCTTGAGGAGGATAACATATGCTTGATTATAAGCTCATCCTTCGGATGAGTCCAACCTAGTTTAAATTCGAACCCTAGGAAGGAGTGGTTCGTTCCTGTTTGTAATTGAACAGGTCCTCTACTGTAAAAGTTTAACGAGCCCAGTATAGGAGAAACTCGGCGTTTTTCAATTTTAGAGAGTCTGAAAAAACAAAAGGAGACTCCACGTTGAACTTTTTCGTATATTTGTGTCCCTCAAGCCCGAAAAAGTATAAAATAATACCTGGGGGAACCGCTTGATCTTGCGACCAAGGAGTACTTTCATAATAGTGTCGTTGACCTGAAAAGTAAAAAGCGATCAAGGACACGTCGTTTTATTTCCTTATCGAGTTTGAAACGACAAAAACCCGGCAATCTTTTCCTGATTTTGCGGTCAGAAAGAGCTAAAAGGGGACCGTCTTTTAATTCCGTTTTAACGAGTGTAAAAGAAACACTCGGCGATCTTTTCATATTTTAGGAGTCAGAAAAGGGCTTAAAAGAGAACTCCAAGGTTTCACTTTTTCGTAAGTTTTAACGAGTTCGAAAAAGGGATAAAAATGTACTCATGGTTTTCACTTTTTTCGTAAATTTTAATGAGTTCGAAAAAAAATGATAAAAATGTACTCATGGTTTTCATTTTTTTCGTAAATTTTAATGAGTTCGAAAAAAAATGATAAAAATGTACTCATGGTTTTCATTTTTTCGTAAGTTTTAATGAGTTCGAAAAAATGATAAGAATGTACTCATATGTCCGACTTTCAATTTAATTTACGCGCAGGAAAAGACGGAAAGAACTCGGCATTTTCATTTGTTTTACGAGAATGAAAGATAGCAAAATAATCTCGATATTTTCATGAGTTTAACGAGTCTTGAAAATAACTGAAATTGACTCGATATAGGTTTCATTTTTACAAAAGCTTGAAACAGAGAAAAACTATGCTTCATAGTAGTTTCATTTTTACACAAGCTTGAAACAGAGAGAAAACTGTGCTTGATGCCCCCTAAGCGTAACTGCTAGAGCACATGCCCCCCATCTTCATTTCATTCAACTAAGTACAAGCTGGATGGAATGAAGGCTCATGTTACGAGATCATTTGAAAAACTCGACCTAAAACTATGAGAAAATTATGCAAAAAACTGAAATAACTAACCTAAATACTTAACATTTATGAGATCTAGTCAATCTCTCGACTCAAGTAGAGGAGGATTTGTTTCATTTTTTAACGAGCTTGACACAGGAAAAGAACTATGCTCGGATTCGGTTTCATGTTTATGCAAGCTTGAAATGAAAAACTATGCTTGTTATAAGTTCGCGTGCCCCCAGCATAATGACGCAAAACGAGGTACATGCCCCCCAAGCTTCATTGCATTCAATGAGGTGGATGGAATGAAGCTTTACTTTCAAGATCTTGGAAAGACTTGAAAAGGGAGTTGTTTCATTTTTTAACGAGCTTGACACAAGACAAAGAACCATGCTCATAACTACTCTCTACGATCTACCTAACAAAAACTCTACTCTAAAAACCTTGATTCATTTTTTAACGAGCTTGACACAAGACAAGGAACTGTGCTCTAAAATCCTTGATTCATTTTTTAATGAGCTTGACACAAGACAAGGAACTATGCTCATGATCACTATCTACAATTTACCTACTTAACCTACCCTTGTTTGATTTGTTAATGAGCTTGACACAAGACAAGGAACTATGCTCAAAAAGTTCGCATGCCCCCAGCATAATGATGCAAAGCGAGGTACATGCCCCCCAGGCTTCATTGCATTCAACCGGCTGGATGAAATGAAGGTTTACTTTCAATATTTAACTTGAAAAGGGAGTTGTTTCATTTTTAAGGAGGTTGACACAAGAAAAGAACTATCCTCATACCTGATTCATTTTTTAACGAGGTTGACTCAGTAACAGGAACTGTCCTCAAAACCCTTGTTTCATTTTTTAAACGAGCTTGACACAAGATAAGGAACTATGCTCATAACTACTCTACAATCTACCTATTTAACCTACCCTTGTTTCATTTTTTAACGAGCTTGACACAAGACAAGGAACCATGCTCAAAAAATTCGCATGCCCCCAGCATAATGACGCAAAGCGAGGTACATGCCTCCCAGGCTTCATTGCATTCAATTGGCTGGATGAAATGAAGGTTTACTTTCAATATTTAACCTGAAAAGGGAGTTGTTTCATTTTTAAGGAGGTTGACACAAGAAAAGAACTATCCTCATACCTGATTCATTTTTGACGAGGTTGACTCAGTAACAGGAACTGTCCTCTTACCTGATTCATTTTTAACGAGGTTGACTCAGTAACAGGAACTTTCCTCATAACATCCAATTTCATTTTTTAACGAGGTTGAGAGAGGAACAAACTATCCTCGTACTCACTGATTCATTTTTTAACGAGGTTGACACAGTAAAAGGAACCTTCCTCGTACCTGATTCATTTTTTAACGAGGTTGACTCAGTAACAGGAACTATCCTCGCTAATCCTACTTTCCTATATAAGCTATCCTTGTTTCATTGTTTTAACGAGGTTGACACAAGACAAGGAACTATCCTCGAACTAACTGATTCATTTTTTAACGAGGTTGACACAGTAAAAGGAACTTTCCTCGGAACTCCTTGTTTCATTTTTTAATGAGCTTGACACAAGACAAGAAACTATGCTCATGACTTCCAGTTTCATTTTTTAATGAGGTTGAGACTAGAAGAAACTATCCTCACGCTAGCCTGTTTCATTTTTTAACGAGGTTGATACAGGAAAAAACTATCCTCGTACCATTGATCATGGCTTCCAACGGGAAGAAAGACATGTCAATGGACACACCTTGATCATGGCTTCCAAGAGGTCTTCATCAGAAGGAAGAATACTTCTCTGGAAGGAACACATGTCAAGGGACTCAAAAGGGATAAGAACATCGTGTTCAAGTAATCCCATAGAGTTTTCCATGTCAATTACCGGATCTAAATCAAAGGAAGATGAGCAAACAGTGAGAGGCTCACTTACTTCGGTAACTGAAAACATGGGACCGGTTGCCACATAATTTACCCGTGGCGGGGTAGATACCACTTGAGAATCATGAACATTTGGGGCTGTCATATTATTGGCAGTTGAGACAAGACTAGGGAACGAAAGCTGGTCTACAGTCACAATATGTCCATTGTGAGGGAAAGACATCACGCGAAAGAGTGTCGATACGACAGCTTTCATTGCATAAACATAGTCTCGCCCAAGGAGTAAATTGAAATCCAAGGGACCTCGAACTACCATAAGATCAATACAGACAGTTTTACCTTCCAAGGTAATAGAAAACTTAGGAAGGATCCCTAAAGGTTCACTAATGGTTCGGTTAAAAGCTTTCAGATTCTGCGTAATAGGCGCAAGCTGAGGGGAACCCAAAGCTTTCCAAACAGTTGAGGATAAAATACTGACAGAAGCACCTTCATCTACCTGAGTACGATGTATGTCCCTACCACCAGCCTTGACAATGATTTGGAAAGGGATGGAGGAAGGAAGACGAGGTTCTGTCAGTCTATTCCAATCAAAGGAAAAGACCTCAGTGCTTGGAGGGGGTTCTGTAGAAACAGGTGAAATGCCCCCCGGCATAGAAGAATCTGATGTAACAAGAAGAACATCAGCGGTATGAAATTTACTCTCGAAAAGGAGAGTGTGATCGACCGAATGTGAAATTGAATCGACCACTTGATCAACTAATGGATCATCAACCTGAGTGACATGAGTTTCACTCTCCAATGGAAGAGTGTGATTGACTGTACTTGAAGTTAGATCAATCACTCCGTCAGTTGACGGTAGGTTGAGAGAAAGTTTACGGTAACCAGTTGGAAATTCTTGCTGTGGAACAGTAAGGTTTTCCAACAATGTTGAGGCTTCATCCATGTGAGGGCAAATGTGAGTTTGATGACTCCCTTTGCATAACTTACAAGGAAACCTAACTTTACCCTTTTTCCCAGGAACCTGACTATCACTGGTTGATGGATCAATGGAAAGTTGATGAGATTTTTCTGACCATACTTCCAAGACCTTTGGAATACTAGGACAATTGACAAGGAAGTGGTCACCCTTACAAAGCCTGCAAGGGTATTTGGGTTTACGATGCATGTCGGAATTTTCCTCAACACAACTAACACTTACAGCCATGGTTGGTTGGTTGACTTCTTTCTTATCTTGCTTCTTCTTCTTCTTCTTCTTCTTCCCTTTCTTCTTCTTCTTAGCCTCCTGGTTACTAGCATCAAGGCTTTTACCAGGTGAAGAGGAAGAAATGGAGGAAGAAAAATTAGGCGAAGAAGGTAAAGGGTCAACAGAAGGTTGGTGATGTTGAGATGGTGAACTCTGTTGAGGTGAAGCATCCGGTTGAGATGGAACAATTGGAGTATTTTGGGCCAACGAAGTTGAAAATAACCATATCGGTAAACCTATTGTAAATCCAGGTAATGACAAAGTAGCCATATAAGGAGGACCAACATTTCCAAAGTAAGGAAAAGTACTAGGATTCTCATTAGGAGGGGTTCCTAGGTTGATAAATTCCGGAACATTTGCCATTATATTCAACTTCAGTGAATTTTATTAACAATTTAAAACTAAAATTAACAATTCACAATTCACACCTAACAATTAAAATTCACAATTCACACCTATGGTCTCTAAAAGTAAAAACAAACAAATTAACACGCGCTATCAAATCTAGGAGTCAAACCACACACAAACAGTAAGCTCTCCGGACCGAAAACACTAGTTGGTGATGAAGCCCAACCTCGCAGAATTCAGTACAGAAATGGCGGGTGGAACAGTTACCCCGGCAACCTGCTTAATGAATAGACCGGCACAAGTTCCTCCACTTTAACTGTCTCGAAGTGAAGTGAACCCCCCGGAAAATCCAAGTGAGTATAACCGACGTCTGCTCCAGGTACAGTGGGACCTTCCCTCCACCGTCACCTCGGTAGAACCCTAAAGATTATGGTCACTAAGGTCACCAACAGTAACAAATACACCTGGGGGAACAGTCTAAACTCCGACAGCACGCAAGGGCAGAGTAGCAAGCTCAATCCCCTTACCGGCTCCTTGACAACAATCCAAGGTTTACCGATAAGTGACCCCTGGCTCCTCGACAATGGTTAATCCGAGGTTTACCGTTTGTAATACGTACTGTCTGGCGTCGTTCCCAATGAGGGGGGAATGATCCCCTCACTGGTTCGGACACGAGCTCGTGCTTCTCCTTTAAGAGGAGCTTTCCCAGAGTGCAATTGAAACAATTGGATTTATTCTACTCAAGATAAACTATCTGTTTGGTTTTGTAGTCTTGGAGAGTTAAGTACTCACCTACTCCAAGACCCTAGCCTAAGCTATGTTGGTGTTTCAGAGCCCTAGAAATGTAAAAATTACTAGATGAATTTTAATTAAGCGCTGTGTTATTAAGGCTGTTATTACTCAAAGGGGTAAATGGAGATGAAACCAATGGTGTTATGACCCGACTCAACTGAATGCAATCGAATATGATAATGCAATCCTTTCAATTCGATGAATCCTAACTAGAGTAAGGAGAGAGTTTCCATTCACTTCCAACAATGCAAAAAATTGATCATTAAGAGAAATTTTAACAAATTCTCTAATGCACTAATTTCATCAAGAAAAACTAATGCAAATCAATTCCAAACCAATTTTTATTTTTATTTTTGTGTAAATTCAAATCAAAGAAAGCTGATCTAAATCTACGATTGATTTTTCAGAATGTAAACTATGCAATTGTAATCTATGCACAATTCACATGAAAAGTATGCAAATGTAATCTATGCACATTTTTCATTCATATTCTGAAACTGAGAACTCTAATTATGCAAATGTGATCTATGCAAGAGAATTCTCAAACACAAGATGATTCTAATGTAATCTAAGAACCAATCAAGTGCAAGTCGAGAAAATTGGGTGAGAGTTCCAAAGATCAAAACATAAAAACACTCAAAGGCGATTAACACTCATACACAGCAAAAAGATGCAAAATTGTGAAAAGACTGAGAGAAACCTCCAAGTAATGACCAAAGGAAATCAAATTAAGAATTTCTCAAAAAAGAGACTCAAAACACCCAATTGATGAAAGCTAAAAGCAGGAATGCTAATGAAACAAGTTCAGGTGAAAATTTTTGACAGGGTACTAAAGGATCTGGGTAGAAAACACTAAGAAAAAACAAAATCTAAAAGCAATTAAAGCAAAAATGGAGTTTTCCTAAATTTTTACAGGAAGACGCAGGCAACCCGTTAGAACAGGCGCGGGCCCACTCTGTGCAAACGGCAACAGCGCGTCCAAAGACGCACTGTGCAGTACTCAGAGGGTGCGTCCTTCTGGAAAAGTTAAGAAAAACCAAATCTAACTAAATCTAAAGCTAAGCCACCCAAATACTAATTCTCACAGTCAAAAACCAGAAAATAAAAATGATTTTCTCAAAGCAAAGTTCACACAAAGGAAAAGACTTTCACATTAATGGATTCCCCAGTGGAGTCGCCAATTTGTCACACGGAATTGGTCAAGGGTGCGGACACAGCTGACCTTCCTAGAAGTCTAAGACATTCTAATGACAAACAAGACAAAATGGAGTGATCTTTCTCTAAATACACCTTTTACAACATGAAAACTACAAGTGTTTAGGCTTACCTTATTCCAAAACGCTGTTGTTGTAGTTTGTCCTTGCCAATCCGGATGAGCTCCTCCTTCAAGTCAATTCCTGCAACCACAAACAATCAAACAATCACCAAGCACTTGAATTTCATATAATAAAACATATATTCAACATGTAGACCAAGGAACACATGAAATAACTCATTAACACAAGCTATTGAGAAAAATAAACCAGTTTGTATTAATAACGAAACAAAGAAACTCTTACAACCTGGCCTTGGTGTTGTGCAAGTTCCTCCCAGGGTCCATCAAGGGTTTTCCTCTACTTTGACAAAGCTCACCCTCTTCCAAGTAGAATCAAGTAAAGACAATCTCTCCTCACAAAGGCTCTAATGGAAGACCTAAATCCTGCAGCATTTACCCAAAGAAAATGTATAGCTCCAACCTCCTCTCCCTCTGGCTCAATGTCTTTATTTATAGTGTTGTAAAGAGGTTATTCAGGTCCACTATCAATGGGATCATCCCCCTCTTGGGTGGGATAGCTCCCTTATTGATGGGATAAGTTCCCCCTTAATAGAGATACATGAACCAACTGGAGGCACATCCATTTCATCAAACCGACCTCTAGAATGTTCTAGAAGTAACCACAAGTAACTTTTTCAAGATAAAACTCGCGCATTTTTCCTTTTACAGAGGGACGCACCTGTCCCTTAACATACAGAGCGTCCATGGACGCAGATTTTGTGAACATGGTCAGCGTCCCCGCAGGTAAGGCTAGAGAGAACCTGCGACCCCAGAGATAAACATAGTTTTTACAAGACTTTCTCTCTTCTTTGAGTTTGAGATGGATAACAGAGGCATGAGACTTGCCTAAGAGGGTAGCATGACTGTTGATTTGAGCCATAATAACTGTAAGTAGTCAAGGTGACATTTTTTAGTGTAACAGTGAACATCCAAACATATTTGAAGAACCTATAGGGGAAGAAGAAGAAGAAAACATTCCTCTGGAGCCAATGGTTGAAAATAGAAATGCTAGGGGAAATGGAGAGAGAATAGAGGGTACCTTCCCCATTCAGGAGACCGATGGGGACACTAAAATGAAGAATATAAGTCCTTCAGCCCTACCTCACTTCTGTGGTCTGAATACAGAATATCTTGACACCTTCTTGTTCGAGTTTTTTGTCATCTGTCGAACTTATGACTATGCAGAAGATGAGCAAAAGTTGAAATTGTTCCCTTCTACTTTCAAGGATGCATGTTGTGGGGAAAAGTATCCGACTCGGAATGACCCTATCCCTACTCTAAGGGTGATAGTTCCTTAGCAACAACTGAAAGTAAAGCTTTGATATTTTTCCTTTATGAAAGTACAGAGAAGGAAGAAAAGATTGACCAACCGATGTCTTTCGCTTTTGTCGATCCTGTCTTCTCTCTTTGCCTCTTGTTCCCAGCTCCTTGCTCCCTTTGCCGGCCCAGCTACACAAAGATCCTGCAAAAACAAGAGAGGGAAACTACAAGAAACATGTACTCATAACTGATGCATGGATTAGAATGGATCAAATATACAGATAAAAACAATACATCATTGCAATACAAGTATATAGGAGAACATCAAAAGCTTTATTGATAGAAGAAAAAGGTTCTGAGAAGGTTACAACCATAAATGGCTCCAATCCAGCAGCACCTCCCCAGCAGCAAGAAATCTCCTCTTCTCCTCTATAAAATAAATCACCCAATAGCTCTAACTGTAAACCAACAGCACTTCCTTGCTTTGCACAAAATTCCATCCTCTCTAGACCTCATAGAAGAGCTCTATATATAGGAGATTTGGAGAAAGGATGAGTCAGCTTGAGACTGACCTAAAGCTGCCTTGTGTCCTCTCCCTCTTCAGTTAAACTTCAGTTCTTGAGTCCACTTGGAGATCCTTGCTTCCACAGGGAGATCAAGTACCTCTTACTCATCATAGGGCGAATTCCTTGAACCAAGTGTCAGTTTGGAAGCTTCCTGGGCAGTTGACACCTTGCAGAATGACTGTGCCACTTGGCCAATCTCGCCCAGCGCAGGTAGCCTTCATTGGTTTTGACTTTCAGCGAAGGTACAAGGAGGAGCAGTTGACATTCAGCGCAGATGCTCAGTGGAGCAGCTGACATGATCCAAAAATAGCCTGTTTTTGAGTGTTTTCAGGTGGAGAACTGATAGGAAGTGCTGTGGTTTGCTGACCTTGTTCCTCTAGGGGTAAGAACAACATGTTTAGGGACTGAGGATCCCTGTAATTATTGACATTTCATGCTCCATGCTGCGAGGCACAAAAATGTCTATAACAGTTGCCCCCTAAAGTATGAGGTCGTTTATCGGGTGAAATGCTTTATCCAGAGGGTCCGAAGTTCATTCAAGTGCTGAGAGGTGCCCTGTAATACAATACAATACAATATATTATTTTTCATTCTGTTTTCATGATCTAGCTGAGGCGGGCATTCCCATGCTCAGCTTTATAAATACATTTTGGTACATAGAACAGACGATCGTCTGATGGTAGACTGATAATTTTCTGCTGAAATTATCATCCTTTGAATAGGATGATCATCTGCTGTAATGATGTACATGACAAATGCTTTTATATTTCCTGAATATGTATCGCAGCCCGGATGGATGAAACTAGATCCGGGGTCTTCAAACTCGTTCGATCTTCACTCTAAGTACAAGTCGATCCATGTGAGAATTTCGCTGAAGTCGAACATGGAAAGACATCGCTTGATTACCGGTCAATGATGAAAAACCGTTAACAAGCGCAAGAGGAATCACCGATAATGATAATGACCCTCAAGGTACTGCAGTACAATTCACGTGGCGTGAATAAAGGACTTGGCGTCGAACGCCACGCAAAATCTTCTGGTCGAAGGTCATTGATGTATACCTGTCGCCGGAAGTGAGAAACTTGCCATTGAGGCATGCAAGCTTCAAAGTACTGATGGGGTTGTTCCTAGATCAACTTCTTGGATAATGAGCTGAAGTCGACAAGAAGCGATCCGTCAAAGGAGGGCCTTAATGAATCCCACATCAATGACCCGGAACGAAGCTAATGATTTTAGTGGAGGTGAAAACAAACTGTGACATATGATTCAGGGTGGCGATCATGAATGGATGAAGGATAATGTATGGCAGTGGATGGGACACGGTTGACACTTTCAGAATGACCTCTCTTGAACATATAACGACACTGATGCGATGGATCGGTAGCATTACCCCAAAATGTGGATGGTTTGGCGAAGACCATGGTGATGAGACCGGTGAATGAAACAACCCAACCCGATGTGGTACGGAAGAAAAGTGTCATGTTCAAGAGCGACTTGCTACCATTAAGCTTTGATGTTCTCCCAATTTTTCCCCAGTCATTTCTGACCAGTACCTCTTTATTTTTGTCAAGCTTGAGGAGGATAACATATGCTTGTTCTATAACCTGCCCTTCGGGCAAGCCCATCGCTATGATTTAACGAGCTTAGCGATAGGGAAACTCGTTCTCGTCTAAAGACAAGTTTGTCGCTATTTAATCATTTTAACGAGTCTAACGACAAGGAAAACTCGGTCCTTTTCATTTTTAGAGAGTCTGAAAAGGTACAGAAAGTTAACTCCATAATTCCTTTTTCGTCATCTAATCCCTTAAGTTCGAAAAAGTATAAAACAATACAGAAGGGATGGGTGTTCGGTACTTTTAACGAGCCGAACAAGACAAGCGCTCGATCTTTTTGTGTAATAATCCCTCAGGTCCAAAAAAGATTAAAGTCTAAAAGAGGGATAGCTCTTCCGGTCCCTTTAACGAGCTGGAAGGCCAGAACTCGGCAAACTTTTCATATTTTACGAGTCAGAAAAGAGCTCAAAGATGACTCGTCTTTTGAGGAACGAGTGATAAACAGGGATAGCAACTGATTCCAGGTACAAATTGGAATTTTCCAATCACGGCAGTGTCACAAGGATGGCTAGGTGAAATCACTCTTCGCAGATGTTCCTCAAAATGGGTAAACACACAAATGGAAGTGAATGATCGGCCAAATGACGGTGGAGGTGACGGTGCACAAACACGACCAAGGCTTTTATGGCTGATGAATTTACGATCTCAGAAGGTTATTTACCGGGATAGGTTCTTTTTTTAGATAAAAATGAGCTTAAACTCTAGAGGGAACATTGCTCACTGCTTTTATTTATTTTTTAACGAGCATGAAGACCGCGTTAAAACTGCTCGGATCTTGCGTTTATTTTTTAACGAGCATGAACCATGTGCTAAAACTACTCGAAATACCAGTCATAAAATAAGAATGCCTCCTCTAAGGTTCCATTTTTTATAGAGCTTGCGCCTTACCAAAGCTATGCTCCAACTCATCCTTCCTTTATGTAAGTTCGGAAAATGGTTAATCTTAAAACCAGATAAATAACCGCCCCTAGCTTACACTCCAAAAGGTTTGCATGCCCCCAGGTATAGGATAGAATTTCGAGGCTGCCCCTCTTCTCCCCCACTTCTGCTCTTCTTTGGGTGTTCCCAGCTACTTGTCACCTTGCTAATCTAATGTTTAACGATACTAGTCTTCTCGTTATTTTAAGGGGTCTTACACGGTACTTGTCTTCCCGTCGGCCCAACTTTTAACGAACAGCTGTTTGTGACAAGAGAAGAACACTTCTCAAAGACAAAACATTGGTGTTATTGAAGGAGGCTTGCCTCTTTCTTATTATCCAAAGACGGTTCTATTCGCTGCCGCAAATCAATCTCTTTCTTTGGCGATGTCTATCATTAGGTTACTCAAAGATGGTTACCCTATGTCACAACAATAGAATCTCTTTCTTTGGATGCTGCCCCTACTTATCCTTCAAAACATTTGTTTTAATGGGTGAGGCTTGCTTTTCCCCAAAGATGGTTACTGCTTGTCGCAATAAGGGAATTCCTACTTGGGCATTGCCCACTTCTTTAGACAAAGGTGAATGACTCTTTTGCCAAACACATAACTTTAACAAAAGAATACTATTCCAGAACAACCCCTCTTCCATCCACGGACGGGGTACGGACTAGTCATATTCTTCTGCGGAAATTCTACCTTATACCCAGGGTTTCTTCTGCCCGAAGAAGACCAGGGTGCATGCCCCCTGGGTTCCAGTCTTTCTTTCCGAATCACTCGCACTCATCGGGAAGGAGGACTGGGGGTGGAGGCATATCTTGAGTGAACAGACCATTTAGGATTGGTATTTGACTATTTGCGATGCGAGATCCCGGAAATGAAAGTTGGTCTACGAGCTTGACCATCCTTCCTTCGTGTGGAAAACACATTACTCTAAAGAGTGAGGAGACTATCGCTCCCATGCAATAAATATAGTCACGTCCAAGGAGTAGGTTATAATCCAAGGGTCCTTGGACGACCATCACATTCAAATTAACGGTCTTCCCTTTCAATGTAACAGGCACATTGGGGAGGATTCCTAATGGTCGACTGGTTCCTTTATCAAAACCTGAGAGATTTCTTAACTCAGGTAAAAGCGCCGGGGAACTCAGTGCTTTCCAAGCAACAGAGGAAAGGATACTCACAGACGCCCCTTCATCAATGATAGTACCAGCCATAATCATTCTATAGATCTGGACAATGATTCTGAATGGTATACTGGCTGGTAACCGGGGTCTGCCTAGTTGATTCCAATCAAAGGATACAACCAGGTTGCTTGGTGGTGGGACCGAATATACGGCCGGGTATGACCCTGATGATGTTCCTTCCTGCGATAAAGGAATGGGCGCATTGCCCTGACGCTCATCAGAGTCGGTGCTAATGAAAAGAACCTGGATGGTGTCATCCTTATTCTCTTCAGTGAGGGTGTCGCATGAAGATGACTCTTCGGCGACGGTGTCATTTGAAGATGAAACTTCTGAAGGTAGAACCGGGTCAACTGCCGTATCGACCTTTGGACTTTCGTCCGGTCTGGATTCAGTAGGTTCATTTTCAGTGACTGATGCTTCAGCCGACCACTTGAGCGGGCCAGCTGTATTTTCAACCAATGAAGGACTTGGCACGAGTTTTTTGTATCCAGGAGGAAGTTTTACCGGTGAAACCGGACGATCTTCCAAAACTCTCTTCGCTTCGTCTAAGAAGGGACAACGGTGGATGGCATGACTGCCTTCACACAACTTACAGGGGAATCTTACTCCCCCTTTTTGTCTTGATCCTTCACTTTCGCTGGTTGACGGAAAGCAATCAACCTGATTGTCAGAGGTTGATGCCCCCGAATTGTGCAGACGAGGGGACCAGTCCCTTAGTATCCGGGGAATACAGGGACAATCTCTGTGGAAATGGTCTCCTCTACATATGACACATGGCGATTTAGGCCCGGTCTGTGCAGTGGGTGGGTTTTTGCCAAATGTCTTTTGCTTGCCCCCAGTCGCCTTAGGCTCCTTCTTCTTCTTTTCTTTCTTCTTCTTTTCCTTCTTCTCCTTGGGAGGCTGACTTTTGCCGGCTCTACCTTGCGAAGACGAAGGATCGGAGGAAGAACTTTTGGAAGTAGAAGGCTGGTGGGTAGCTCTAGACTGATCTAACTGTTGACTCGATTGATCAGGAACCATGGTGGCCTGAACTACATTGGTTGAGAACAGCCAAACTGGCAGGCCTATTGTCAGTCCTGGAAGCGACAATGTGGCCATATGGGGCGCATCAACTTCTCCCCAAGAGGAGAAAGGACTAGGACTTCCATCTTGTGGACTTCCTTGGTTGGGGCGTTCCATGTTCTCAACTTACAGATCAACGCGGGAATGAGAGGTGATTATGTTCCGTTTAAAATGAATTTTATAACGACGCTTTATTAGACACAACTTTGCTTTTTCATGTTTTAAGAGTCGAGAAAAAGCTAAAGATGACTCTAGTCGCCTTCGATGTATTAACGATCCCGAAGTGACAAATGCTCGGTTGGACTTTTTCAGTTATAGAGTTTGAAAAAGGCCAAAAGAAACTGCTCTGGAGATCTAGGCAGAGGGTGTGCCAAACCTTTCGCGAAACCACAGAATACGTTTTACGGTACGGGTGGTCGATCTTCGTGAATGCTGTGTTCACTGCATCGCGATCAGTAGGGCGGCCGACACGGCTTCCTAAGGATAAAGGCTTTATTCCTATAGGGGTCTCCCAATATACTCGACGGTACGCGGGAGCACAAGTCCGTATTGATACTTATCGCTTCACCGTGGAGGAATCACCCAACCACTCAACGCTAAGATATCACGTTTAACGACGCCGGAACACGTCTCTAGCTTAGACCTCTATGTGTTTGCGTTATGTTTCAATGCGTTGTTATGTAAATTCAATTCATTTTAATGTTGATCTTGCTTAGCAGTTTGCCTTTAAGGATCACCACGAGATGTATATATACAACTTCCTAAATGCAATCTAAGATGAGAAGCAAAACTTTTCAATCTTTCAACTTTGAAAACCTTAATCTACTGAGGGAAAAGAAAGACATCAACTTTTCACACAGATCATAGAACACACACTAAATGCACTTTTTCCTAAATCAACATGCAAACTGTCAATAATGCACATGCACAATGCAGATATTTCTTTTCTTTATCCTTAATGTTGATGTAAGACAAAAAGGAAACTGTTGTATAACTTTGAATCTAATTTCAAGCGAAAGTAAACAAGCTTGTCCAAAATCAAAAGACACCTTAAGATCGACTTGTTTAGACACTGGAAATGTATAGATTCAAACCACAAAATGAAAAACAAACAAACTCAAACAGCCATGAACAGTAATAAAACTAGCTCTTAAGATCACAAAGACACTTTTACAGTTCAGGATCTAAGAGGCCACAGCTATACTGGTTTTCTTTTCACAATGGGAAACTGTAACTGAAACAAGAAATACTGAAAGAACAATCACAGTTTCATCACACAACTGAGGTGGAATAATGTCAAGGAAAGTTGGTTTACAGCAAGTACAAATGACAAGCAATCAGCAGCAAAACAACAGTGAAAACAGGGCCAAGACTCAGTAGGAAACCTCAGCAAGACACTGGCTAACTGGTCCAGCGCAGGCTCTGGTCTGTCAAACTAACTTTCAGCGCAGTTCCCGAAGGGAGTACCTGCGCTGAAATGCAGACTGCCTTTGGGCAGCCTGCACTGAGACACGAGAGTTGCGTTTACAAGGGTTTCCGGGTCATAAAAAGCTCAAAAATTCATTGTTTTTGCTGAAATAAAAAGCTATAGGTCAAGTACAAGCTAAGGGATGATCAAGAGGATGAAAAGCTATCACAAAGAGCACAAGAGTCCTTGTGGATCAGCTCTTCAAATCATAAACTTGCTCAGAAACTGAGCCAGAGCAGCTGCCCTCTACTTTGCAATTGAAGGACTCAATCGCAGTTCGATTTGGTGCTCTCCTTGTTTATGAGATGAATAGCAAGAAACACAATAAACCAACAAGATACTAGGTCCCCAGTGGAGTCACCAGTTTGTTGTGGGGAAAAGTATCCGACTCGGAATGACCCTATCCCTACTCTAAGGGTGATAGTTCCTTAGCAACAACTGAAAGTAAAGCTTTGATATTTTTCCTTTATGAAAGTACAGAGAAGGAAGAAAAGATTGACCAACCGATGTCTTTCGCTTTTGTCGATCCTGTCTTCTCTCTTTGCCTCTTGTTCCCAGCTCCTTGCTCCCTTTGCCGGCCCAGCTACACAAAGATCCTGCAAAAACAAGAGAGGGAAACTACAAGAAACATGTACTCATAACTGATGCATGGATTAGAATGGATCAAATATACAGATAAAAACAATACATAATTGCAATACAAGTATATAGGAGAACATCAAAAGCTTTATTGATAGAAGAAAAAGGTTCTGAGAAGGTTACAACCATAAATGGCTCCAATCCAGCAGCACCTCCCCAGCAGCAAGAAATCTCCTCTTCTCCTCTATAAAAGCAATCACCCAATAGCTCTAACTGTAAACCAACAACACTTCCTTGCTTTGCACAAAATTCCAGCCTCTCTAGACCTCATAGAAGAGCTCTATATATAGGAGATTTGGAGAAAGGATGAGTCAGCTTGAGACTGACCTAAAGCTGCCTTGTGTCCTCTCCCTCTTCAGTTAAACTTCAGTTCTTGAGTCCACTTGGAGATCCTTGCTTCCACATGGAGATCAAGTACCTCTTACTCATCATAGGGCGAATTCCTTGAACCAAGTGTCAGTTTGGAAGCTTCCTGGGCAGTTGACACCTTGCAGAATGACTGTGCCACTTGGCCAATCTCGCCCAGCGCAGGTAGCCTTCATTGGTTTTGACTTTCAGCGCAGGTACAAGGAGAAGCAGTTGACATTCAGCGCAGATGCTCAGTGGAGCAGCTGACATGATCCAAAAATAGCCTGTTTTTGAGTGTTTTCAGGTGGAGAACTGATAGGAAGTGCTGTGGTTTGCTGACCTTGTTCCTCTAGGGGTAAGAACAACATGTTTAGGGACTGAGGATCCCTGTAATTATTTACATTTCATGCTCCATGCTGCGAGGCACAAAAATGTCTATAACAATGCAGCACTGCACTGGTTCATGGGATTACCTGCGAATAACATCACAAATTGGGCTCAGATGCAGCAAGCCTTTAACAACAAGTATTGAGACTATTGTAGGTCAAAAGATACTAAAGAAGAAATCTTTCGAATGACCATAGGAAGTGATGAGTCCCTGGAAGACTATGAAGAGAGGTTCCAGCTCAGTTACAAGAGGGCCGAGTGTACACTTGACCCTGAGTCTCTGAAGTTGGTCCTTCTCCGGGGAATTCGGGAAGACCTGCTCACACATCATAAGATCAAGCATAGGACTTCCACCCCTTACCATCCACAAGCCAATGTGTAAGTGGAGGTCACTAATAGAGCATTGGAAGGGATCCTAACCAAGGTAGTGAGCAGCAACAGAAAAGATTGGGCAAATAGCTTAGTTGAGGCCACTTGGGCCTACAACACAACATGGAAGACCACCACCGGGTTCACACCCTATGAACTGGTCTATGGGAAGAAGGCTTTGCTATCAATAGTGTTTGAATTCAATACCCTAAGGATGGCATCTCAACTAGACCTAGACCTCAGCCATGCATAGAAGGAGAGATTACTTCAGTTTAATGGATTGGATGAATACAGATTGCAAGCCCTTCTCCATACAGAGGTAGTTCGGCTTCAGAGAAAGATATGGCATGACAGAAATATTAGGGAGAATCAATTCCAAGAGGGAGATGGGGCACTACTCTATGATTCAAGATACAAAGATTTCAAAGGCAAGCTGAGGACAAGATGGCTAGGACCCTACACTATGGAGAAATGCAATGACAATGGTTCAGTTCTTATCAGAACCATTGATAATGAAGCCATCCCCATGCTTTTTAATGGACATTAGTTGAAAGTCTACAAGAAAACCCTCTCCAAGTGAGAGTTTATTGAATATTTGAATAAAACAGTGATGGTAGTGGAGCATGTCTTAGCTTCCACTTCACCCACTCACTAAAGAAAAAAGAGAAAAAATAAGGACTCAAGTGAAAACCTCCATGAGGTGCTTGAGTCCCATCATTGGGTTGAAAACCTCTTCTGAGGTGGCCCAGTGATGTCAAAAAAAAAGGGAAAAGAATAAGATCCCTGGGTGAAAACCTCCCTTGGAGGCGCCCAAGGCAGGCAATTAAGGTGAAAACCTCTTTGAGGTGCCCTAGTTGTTTTCCAAAAAAAAAAAAGAGAAAGAAAAAATGAATTTTTATTGCATTGCAGGTTTGCAGGAGGACTACAGGGAGCAGAAGAAGGTGCCAAGGGGACCTTGACATTCATACCAGAATCCATCTCATCTTCTCCACACCTTCCTCCATCATTTTTGGCATCTCTTTCACCCCACTGTACCTCTTCTTCCAAAACTGTGTTTTCTACAAGAGGCTCTGTTTTTTCTACAGGAGGCTCCTGTAAGAATTATAGAGAGCCAAAAGTTTCTACAAGAGGTAGTTTGAGGGACAAGAAAAGCTTCATGAGGAACGTATAATCCCTATTACCATCTTAAAACCTCCTTGCCATCATTTCCAAGCCTGCATCACACTCTGAGCATCATTATTATTTTTTTCCTTTCAAAGAAAAAACATAGAAAAATAGTTTTTCAATTTTGAAAAAAAACAAAAATAAAAGGAGGAAAAGGCACCATTAACTTTACTTGAAGCTTACCTACTATCCCTCCATCATTCATCTCCACCTCTGGCATCATTCTTGAGCTCCAAGCATAGGGAAATAGCTAAAGTTTCAAGGGGAGAAGTAGCTACAGGAGCTCCTGTAGGAATTCCTATAGCAGCTGATCCCATAGAAGTCTAGCACCAGCAGCAAGGGACAGCACATCTAAAGGTTGAAAAGGAACATGTAGCTCAGCTCCAGCAAAAGAAGAACCTGCAAAAACACACAACAACACATCAACAAGCAGAGACAACATGCATGAAGGAAAAT
Source organism: Pinus tabuliformis (assembly GCA_031772625.1). Taxonomy (NCBI): domain Eukaryota; kingdom Viridiplantae; phylum Streptophyta; class Pinopsida; order Pinales; family Pinaceae; genus Pinus; species Pinus tabuliformis. Next base: position 231,372,113 of record CM062815.1, read on the forward strand.
GAAGGCATGCAGCAGAGAAAGCCACAACACCTCACAGTTGATGGTAGCAAATACACTTGGATTACAGGTAAGTAGCTAAGTCACTCCTCTATCTGCATTTGTGTAATTAGGAATCATATGAAGGCAATGAGATGGTTGAAATCGAAAGAGGGAAAGGTGGCTAGTTAACTTGGCCACCTTCATTTAGTTGACTCCACTTAACCGAGATATCACCCACATGTGCGCACAGTCAACTCAAGCAAAAGATGCGAAGGACAGGTAGTGGGAGGAAGAGTTAACTCTGATGCAGTAATGAGGGGATGATTATGAGGGGGGTCATGATGACCAAGTAGGTGGGGACCAACGGTCCTAATATGGGCAATGTACACCTTGCCAGCTCAGCACTCATAACTGAAAACAACCATAAAAGGTAATGAGCACTCCTCCCCGTGCATTCTCACCACATTTTCTTTAGTTTCTCCTCATAACTCAGCCACACAACAGTCTTCTTATGTCCCCACAACCTCGTATCCACCATCCTCCATTGGTTTCCTCCATATTTTTTCTCTCGGCATCTTGTACAGGAGCCCTACAGGTTTTCTACAAGAGCACCTACAGGAAATCTACAGGAGGGATAACAGGCTTCTACAGGAGGGGCAGTGAGTCATTTTGAAGGGAGGAAACGTTATTTTTGGCACAAATTTCAGTTTAAAGAGGTAAGGTTCATGAATTCCCTCTGTTTAATATCAAAATGTGAAAGATTTGGTCTCAAATTGAAGATAAAATGAGTCTTTAAGAGGGTAGAAATACATAAAAATAAAAATAAAAAATAAAAAAATTGTTTTTTTTTTTTTTTTAAACAGTACCCTCTGTTTTTCGATTTCACTCAAAATTATTTGTCTCCACCTCCATATCTGGTTTCTCAAAAGAAGTACAGGAAGTATGACAGGGGGGTTTATGAGAAAATATCCCACTAACTCCACTAGACTCCATGCACATCCTCAAGTGGTGGAAATATTTACAAGGGAAAACTAGATGAATTTCTTTGAGAAGTTTAGAGGGTTTGATGATGAAATTGCCCATGAATTTTCTCTCTCTCTGGTCCCTCGCACAAGAACTCATGCTATTGTAACCATTAGAGGCCTCTCCATTGAAATAACCCTTGAATTCATCAGTAGGGTCACTACCCTTCCTCTTGGGCTGCCTTGGAGTAAAGATGAGAAAATAATTGGCCAGGTTGCCAAGAGGAAATTTTTCCAAGATAATGAAACCCCTGTTGAAGACAAAAATGTAATTATGAGGGCTAATGTACCATATCCCTGGGATGAGGTTAGCTACCAAGTGATGAAATACATTTCTTGTGAGAGGAGGCACAGCATTTTTTATGGATATCATTTCAAAATCCTCCAAGAATTGAGATATGGCATGGAAACCCTAGCACATCAAAAGTTCAGTATCCCTTACTTTCTCCTTCAGTCCTTCATTGACTCCAGTACCAAGGTACAAGAAAGAAATTCACAGCATCTAGCTCACCATGGCCTAATCAAGATCCTAGTAGAAGAAGCCCTTCATAAATATGACAGCTGAGGATGACATCAAGGCATTAACCTATGATGTCAGTCCTACTGTCAGTGAGGAGGGAGAACAACAAGGAGGAGAAGATGAAGCCAGTGGTGACATAGCAGAGCAAGAGAGGAAGGAGGAAAGAAAAGAAATAGAGGAGGGGAGAGTTGAAGAGATAGAACAGGAGGTAGAAAAAGAGACAAAGCAGGAGGAGGAAAAAGAGACAGAAGAGGGAGAAAAGGAGGCAGAGAGGGCAGAGCAAAGAGAAGAGTCCCCTGAAACTTTGGAAAGAGAAGCAGTAGCTACCCTCATTGCCCTTAGTACACCAGTTAAGTAGAAGCAGAAGAGGAAAAGAAAAACCTCCATGTATTTCAGGGCAAGGAAGAGTACCAAAATTAAAACAGGCAAACCTCAGCCCTCATCAAAGACTCCCATTAACATTGAAGATTCACCATCTTCCAAGGTGAAAGAATCTCTTTCCAAGACACCCATAACCTATGAAAGGAGGACTACAAGATCTTCTACATGGAAGGGAAAGGCAATTCTACAAGACCCCAAACCAGACCTACAGGAGGCTAAAACAGTCCTATAGGAGACATTGTCCAAACTACAGGAGACACAAAAACTTGAGGAAAAGATAGGAGGACAACCAGAGTTGAAAGAGGAAGCACAAGAGCTACAAGAACCTAACCCCCAACCTAATCTTAACTCCTATTACAAACTACTTGAGGGAGGCAAGATAATCCCACAGAAATTTGTAATTCCATTGTTTTTCAAATTGGAAAAAGAGAGAGTGAGAATGCATACTTGGATGCAAATAGCCAAGTCCAAAGGAGTTGAGGATATTGGCCACATGGAAGACAAACTTAGGGAAATGGGCAGGAAATTGAGTGCTCTCATAGACAGAGAATCCATTACAAGAATCCACCTTGAGAATGAGAATGAATTACTAAGGAGGTAGCTACAGAAGAAAAAGACTCATTTGGCATACATGGCCAGCTTATCCATAGAAGCATTACAATGCAAAACACCAGCCAAATCTTATGGCCTCTATCTGAAGGATCAATGGCTTCAATTCCAAATAAAAACTTTGGCACAAAGAGGCATAATGCCTTTCCAAGACTACAGGCAGTTCATGGATTTGTGTGACCAAAACACCTCCAAGGACAAAGCAAAGATGGCAAAGTTCTATCTACACAACATGGCCCTCATAGACTTGAATGTGTGGGACCCCAATTCCAAGCTAGGGGATCTGCAATTAATGGCCATGGCATCATGGATGAACCATGAATAATTGAGGGCAAAAGAAATGAAAAGATTGTTAATAAAATATCAGAATGAACCATTGATGATAAGAGCTGAGCCATCAGATCCTATGGCACTCATCAGCACACACAAACTGCTTGCCAATGACCCTCAGATTTTCCCTAAATATCTAGCCAATTAGGAACAAGCCATTGTACATTTTGAAGATATTCTTAGGCTACTTGGGGATGACTGTGTTCATGCATGCATGAGAAGATGGAACACCCTACCCCACAGCTTGTAGATCAGAGAATACCATTCCCCCATGAGGCTGAAGGAGGCATTGAAAAGAATACTAATGTACAAGCGCTCCATGCAAACGCTAAAGGTCAACTGGATTGGCCTCAAACTAAGTCCTCCACTCATATTACACATGTTGGAAGGCAGAAGAGAAAAAGAAGAGAATGAGTAGTGGAAGGACATAGACAGAAAGGCAGGATTTTATGGAGAACATGAGCAGACCACATCAGAAGCCTGGAATGCTAGGGAGGCCACCAGGGCCATGAAAGACCAAGAGATTGAATAGGTTGCTTAGAGGATGAGCAACACCTTCAGTAAGGGGGTGATGATGAGCCTCATAAATGGGTAATTATATGGGGTCATTTTACCTCCTAACCTAGTCAAATCAACCATTCTCTTAGCTTATTGTATGATTTTCTGATTATATTTATGCTTATAGGGTGAGTTGAGTTAGTTATTATGCCATGTGGTCTAACATGTATTTAATGTAGATTATTGGTGGATTTCGAGGTCAAAGTCAAGGATCTAGTGGTCAAACTGCAGCAATAACTCAAACTAGACAAAGGAGAGGACTTATATGAGGGAATCCCCCTCATTTATTTCTCCTTACTTCGAATTCCCCTTCATTCATCTTGGAGTACAAGCAGCCGAATCATGCACTAGAAGGCAGCCGAGCAAGTGGAAGATGATTGATTGTTATCTCGAGTTTTGGGATCCAAGCCTCCCTGATTTTAAGGATGATCTGAAATTGATCTAAGACAATTAATAAGGTATTACATACTCATGTGCATGGATGTTCCTATGTTACTTTATGCAACGGATCGATAAGATTGCGAAATACACAGACACTGAAGCAGTGAAATAAAACATAACAAGAAAAAATATAAACACAACAAGTTTAATAAGGAGTTCACCCAATACTCCTAGGTTACATCTCCTGGTCCAGCCTTCAGTGGTGGCCTCTCTATTATGTTTTCAAATCAGAGTTTTTTTACAACAGTGAGCTCAATTTGAGTCTCACTCAACAGATATAAATCAGCAAGACTACACTTGGACCCCCCAAGTCTCTGGAGTACACAAACTCTCCTTACTAAATCTCGACCTCTATTGGTCACAAAAGTATGAGTCCAATCTGAGACTCAATACATGACAGGAACATACAGAGGAGTCCGCTTTAACCTCTCAAGCCCTTTCTGGAGTACACAGACTCTTTGACTCTCTCTGTCTCTGTCTTGATACTTCCTTTGCTTCTATACGTCAGCTCAACTTCTTCTCTTTATTCTCTGCTCTCAGCTTTCCGCTTCTAACTTGCTTGCTTCTCTCTCTGTCAGTTCATGGCTTTAAGCCAATCTTCTTTCTGACTATTCGTTTCCACTTCTCGGCTTTCTTGTTCCCCTGCCTCTGTCTATTTGAATCCATTTGTTCTGTGTCATCATCACTGTATAACGCTTCACGGGGAGGTGGCCACCTGTTTCATAACGAACAGAGTGTTAGTTCTCTTGGACGTTTTCGAAATGACTGTTTATTCCATTAACTCCAAGAATTCCCGTGAAACACGTCCTTCTACCAACACATCATCCACTTTGGACTTCAAATCCTTTACAACTCTCTATGTTTACCTCGTTAGGTCTGGTCATCCATCGAAACGCATCTCCGCCATTGATCTGGAGCCTCTAGATCCTACGGTCTCTGTCCATATCGGGTGGGTAAGTAACATGATGTTTACCCGTCCGATGTGAGTGGTTTTATCTCTCTTCCGCTGGACAAGTGGCACCCATTGTGTGGCATTAGGTGGGACTCGGTTGAAACCCCTTATAGCTCGAAACCCTTCCGATATTCTGCCGGTTTTTGTGGGGCCCGCTTCTGACGAAATCGCCACGATATCCATTGCATTTTATGGTTTTTCGGGTCCAAGCGCTTGGGGCTTTTCCTTATTTGAGGGGTTTTTCCTGTGATATGTGATTAGTGACTTGTCGCTAATCGAATATCAGAAACTGCCCCCATTTCTTGAAATGACCTCTCGTTCTACTAACTCGTGACAGCATGCCACTAATCGCATATCAGAAACTGCCCCCGTTTCTTGAAATGACCTCCGGTTCTGCTAATTCGTGACAGCACGCGTTACCATGGGTTGACGGTCTGCGTGCTTGACTGAGGGTCCTCATTGCTTCGTGTTGATCACAAATTGGAACTGTTACGAGGTTATCTCTAATAAGATTTGATCTTTATAAGACTTTGAAACTTTGGCATGAATTTTACAGAGTTCATGAAAACTTAGAGAGTGTTCTAGGATCCAATTCAAATCACGGCCTTCCCACTGAAAAATATTTTGGACCACCAAAAGTTGGTTTTTAAGTATCGATCAAGTGAGGGTACAAATTTCTCGCTTGCCCAATTTCTATCCATTTCGCACTGCTTGGTTTTGAACCTTTGAGTCCAATCCTGAGGTACTCAACATCACCTCTGCGCGTAGTTCTCACCTTCCTGTCCAGAACTGTATCTTCCTGCAATTCATTGAGATATTCAGGTAACAGCTCATCAATAGAAGGAAATTGACTCTGCTCTTTGGGATATTCAATCAATGAACGTTCAAATAGTCTCAGGCTTTCTGCATTCCCTACCAAATAGATATGCATGTAAACTAGAAAATCAAGGTGAAAGAATTCTCACCAATTTTCTCAAGTATATTGAAAGGTCCATACCTTATTGGATTCATCTTCTTACCTTCACCTTGCATCCTGTCTTTACTGACATATAGCCAAACTTGATCACCAACTTGGAAACTATGTTCAATCCGATGCTTATCGTGCCTTGCCTTGTACTTGGCTTAGCTTTTTTCTAGTTGTTCCTGATCGTTATCTTATTCAGTTCTCGGTAATTAATGCACATTCTCCATGAGCCATATTTCTTTCTCACCAAGACAATTGGAGACCCACATGGTGATGTGCTAGGTCTTATGAACCCTTTCTCGAGCAGCTCCTATACCTGCCTCTTGATTTTTTCATTCTCTAAAGTGGAAAACCTTTTATATCTGTGGCTACAATTGTTGTTTCATCCCCTGAGTCTGACCCCAAGTCTTTTTGAATAGATGCAACAGTCTTCTTCTTCTTGTATCGAACTTCTTGGGTCTCAGCTCCAGATGCAGAATCCAGCAGTGTTCATCATCATGACCATCCTTCTTGCAATGAATGCATGAAGGCTTGGTCTTTTGTACAATGTTTCTCTTCCTCTCTTTCCATTTCTGTTTTCTTTTTTCCTTGTTCTTGCTTGCAGTGGGTTTTGATGATCCCCCAACTTCTGGGTTCACATTTTTTCCTCTAGCCTCTACAAGTGTAGCTTGAATAGATACCTCATCTATGCTAGTGGGATTAAACATGAGAATGGTGTGCTTTAAATAGTTGTGTAGACCACCTATATACTTCAACAAAGTTTCAGGTGATTCTAAAGGAATTCCTAGAATCAAAGCTCTTTTTCTAAATTCTTGAGTGTAACCTTGTACACTTTTCCCTTTTAATTATCGAAGAGCTTGCCAGCTCATCATGGCTTTCTACATATAAGCTAGTGGATAGAATTTCTTTTTAATTGTAGAAACAAATTCACTCCAGACAGAAATAATTTTACCATGCTTCTTCATGTCAGCTTGTGTCCTGCCTTCCCACCATACCAAGGCAGTGCCTCCAAGGTGTAGGCTCACCAGCTGAATCTTACTTTTGTCTGAAGCAGTGCTCTGCACCCTGCAATACACATCAATATGTCTAATCCAATTATCCATCTTCTCTGCATTCAACTCTCCATCATATATCAGCAAATCAAATTTAACATCTAATTTAATCAAAGATTTTTTCTTTTTATTTTCAAGGCTATTAGGAGGTGTGGGAAGCTTGTCTTCTTTCCCTTTTCCTTTAGAATGGTCATTGAGGAGAGATTCTTCTACTCCTTTATCTTGTTTGGATTTTGATGAATCTTCATCTCTACCTTTCTTAAATTCTCTATGCATTTCCTCTACCATGGCTCTCATGGTCATAAAACTATCCATGAACTGGGAGTCTGATTCCAAGGGACTTTCTTCTGCCATTTTCCTCTTAGGGTAGACTCTTCCAATCTCTGGGTTAGTTTCAAAAAATTCTCCTTCTCCTAATTTGAGCTTTGTCCTAGTTAGCATTAAACAACAAAATCCAGCACAAGCTTGTCTAACCTTAGCAACCTAGAGCTCTGATACCACTTGATCCGAAATTGATCTAAGACAATTAATAAGGTATTACAGACTCATGTGCATGGATGTGCCTATGTTACTTTATGAAATGGATTAATAAGACTGCGAAATACACAGACACTGAAGCAGTTAAAGAAAACATAATAGGCAAACATATAAACACAACAAGTTTAATAAGGAGTTCACCCAATACTCCTGGGCTACGTCTCCTGGTCTACCCTTTAGTGGTGGCCTCTCTATTATGTTTTCAAAGAAGAGTTTTTTTACAACAATGAGCTCAATTTGAGTCTCACCCAATAGATATAAATCAGCAAGACTGCACTTGGATCCCCCAAGTCTCTGGAGTACACAGACTCTCCTTACTGAATCTCGACCTCTATTGGTCACAATAGTATGAGTCCAATCTAAGACTCAATACATGACAGACACATACAGAGGAGTCCTCTTGAACCTCTCAAGCCCTTTCTGGAGTACACAGAATCTTTGACTCTCTCTATCTCTATCTCAATACTCCCTTTGCTTCTGCAAGTCAGCTCAACTTCTTCTCTCTGTTCTCTGCTCTCAGCTTTCCGCTTCTAACTTGCTTGCCTCTCTCTCTATCAATTCGTGGCTTTAAAGAGAATCTGCTTTCTGACCGTTCGTTTCTGCTTCTCAGCTTTCTGGTTCCCTTGCCTCTGTCTGTTTGAATCCCTTTGTTCTGTGTCATCATCACTGTATAATGCTTCATAGGGAGGTGGCCACCTCTTTCATAACGAACTAAGTGTCAGTTCTCTTGGACGTTTTCAAAACAACAATTTATTCCATTAACTCCAATAATGCCCACAAAACACATCCTTATGCCAACGCATCATCCATGTCGGACTTCAAATCCTATACAACTCTATTTGTTTACCTCGTCAGGTCTGGTCATCCATCGGAACGTATCTCCACCATCGATCTGGAGCCTCCAGATCCTACAGTCTCCGTCCATATCGGGCGGGTAAGAAACATGATGTTTACCCGTTCGATGTGAGTTGTTTTCTCTATCTTCCGCTGGATATGTGGCACCCATTGTGTGGCATCGGGCGGGACTCGGTTGAAACCGCTTACCACTCGAAACCCTTCCGATATTCGGCCGGTTTTTGTGGGCCCTGCTTCTGATGGAATCAACGCGATATCCATTGCATTTTATGGTTTTTCGAGTCCGAGTGCTCGAGGCTTTTCCTTCTTTGAGGGGTTTGCTCTGTGATATGCGATTAGTGACTTGTCGCACTTATCGCTAATCGCATATCAAAAACTGACCCTATTTCTTGAAATGACCTCCCATTTTTCTAATTCATGATAGTGCACGTTACCATGGGCTGACAGTCTGTGCGCTTGACTGAGGGTCCTCATTTCTCTGCGCTGATCACAAATTGCAACTGTTACGAGGTTATCTCCGATAAGCTTTGATCTTTATAAGACTTTGAAACTTTGGCATGAGCTTTATAGAGTTCATGAAAACTTAGAGAGTGTTCTAGGATCTAATTTGGATCAAAGGAAGTTGTTGGTAGCTTCAAATGTATAAATAGAGAGGCCTAGGGCCTCACTAGGGTCGACTTTTTTGTTTATGTAAACTCTGCTCAAATTTCGAGCTTACTATTTTATGACAGTTTTATGTAATCTTCCTATTTTTTGATAATGAAGATGGAATCCTTTTTGACCTAGCACTGAGTTACCTTAGAGAGTAGAAGCTCTTGGGTTAGGGCCCAATCTAAGTAGCCAAGCTTCTCTTTACTTGTATTTGTATGTTTTACTTCAGTTTGTAGATTAGTTTGTTGTTAGATGTATTTCTCTTATGGTTAAGAATAGGTTGCTTTTGATGATTTAGTATCTTGCTTCCATTTGTGCTTTCTGTAGCAGGTTAAGCAGTGATCAGAGAAGATTCAAAAGGCTAGCAACAGTGCCTTGGCATCTCTTCCTCCCTCTAGGACCTTGATTTGAGGCAAAGACTCTCTTGCTGTCCCAAAAACACAGATTTTCCTCATTCCTAGGACTTCTAGTGTTTGCAGCTCTCTAGTAGGGTGATAGTCTAGTTTTTCTTTGATTTAGATCTTCTTTATCATGTTCACTTCCTGATTTGCAATATTCCTTTTTCATGCTTTCCTTTCTTACAAAATTTCCCAGCATTTCCTTCTATATATCATAGTTTAGGCCATTTTAATGCAAAACTCTGTTTTTTCCTAGGATGCACTCATTTCATTGGTTGCTTGATTTTCTTAGTTGAATGTCAGTTTCTATGCAGAAGATCTCTTCCAGTAGTAGGCCAGTTTACTAGCAACCACACCCTCCATCTGATCCATACCCTATATGTCTCCCAAACCTCACCTCAATTCTGCCCTAGTTTCCTTCATTTTTCATAGAACTTCTTCTGCTCTCCCTGAGCAAACCCAATTATCTTTCTCTCTCTTGGTGATTCATGATAGACCTTAGGCACCCTAACACCTCATTCCAACCTTCATCCACCTTTTCCACCCACTCTCACACCCTCAAAACAACAAAAATTGCTCTTGGCCTCCTGCTGTAGGCCTCCTGTAGTTTCCTTCTTTTCATCGTGTATTTTTCCTGTGTCCTCCTGTAGTTTTTCCTGTAGGCGTTCTTTTGAAGGTTGAGTGTGGGAAAAGCCTCCAAAAGGCCACCTAAGACCTCCTAGGACCCATAAACACCATCTTACATCCTCCCAAGCTCCTAGGACTCACACACAATAAATTAGATGCATGTTGAATTCACATAAAAACACATAAAAATCCAAAAATATGTTTTTTGCTTATTTACTTCCAGAAATACCATGGTTAGATTTTGTTTAATTCCTTGAGTAGGTAATGGCATTTCTTTCACGGTTTTCATAGTGCTTTTGGCAAAAGTAGAATTAGCTTGTTAATTAGGGTTTACTAGGTTTTGCTTTACATTCTAGTCTTTCTCCTTTCTGTCTTTAGAATAGCATCTGTAGAGTAATATTTCTTTCCTTTAATCACACATAGAGCTTCTTCTAAAATCTATAGAAGTTGGATTGAGCTCCTAGTGATCTCGCGCCGGCTGACCAAGTGACAACCTGTAGTGAGAACTAGTACTTGTGCATATAGCACCGACGCTTCCAAGTTTGTTATGAACTACCAAGTCGATAAAAGTAAAGTTGGTAGCCCAGGACTTGTAGCATTCTTGCTGCAATATTGGCACTCACCAGTGGTATCATCAATTCCATGTGTCAACCATTCCATGTGGCACTCTACCTTCGATAGGACCTCCACCACATCTAGATCCCGTAGCATATCCTATCCCAATGTAGCGACCCGTGCTTGTTCTACTGCCACCTCTGGTTGTCATTACGCTACATGACAAAGATATGAAGCACCAATAGGTTGAACTGGTCCCACATCTTCATGAAACATCAATAGTTTAGTCTTGGAAACATAAAAAAGTACAAATTTTTTTGTAAAACTTAAAAGGTAAAAATTTCTTACCTAAAGCACCACATTCCTCACCCTTAGGAAGCACACGCTGAGGGTCATCACGTAAATCCATGCCTATGAAGGGATAGTCATTGATCATGATAATCTGTCGGCGCAACCATCCAGAGAAGGTTGGTGAAAATTTGATTGTTGATGTTCCTACATCTCGGGACATGTGATCTATCTACCTCCTCATCTATGGCACCCTTAGATCGATAGGTTTGAGTATGTTATGTTGATGTTGAAGTAAAGGAACCTGTTCTAATGAAAAAAGAAACCAAGATTGCACCATATCCAAAGTTCTTTAATTTTCCTTCTTTTTCCTTAGTTAGTTGTTCTTTCATATTGACCAAAACTCCCTCGCTCCAATTGAATATTGTTGGCTCTATACACTACAATCCATATTGCATATATGATCCATGTGCCACATGCAATGTGGAACTATTAGGTGGATAAATCGCTCTTGCTGACAAGAGTGATCTCCTTAGACGCTAAAGGAAACTAGAAACAAATAGACAATTGAATAACTCTTTCCCTAAGCTCATTTCATTCGAGTTGTGAATATAAAAGACAGTGAATAAGCCTCTTACCTATTTTCAAAATGCTTCATGAATATCCCCACTCTATCCCGATGTAGCTCCTCAATGATTGAAAAGACCTGCAATCACAAAAATAAGAAATATCAAATGCATATGCAACATAACAATTCACACAAGCTTAATATAATGATCAAGGAGATTAGAAATTGAAATTGCTTTAATCAATATCCAAAGAACTATAAACCATTCATCATTTCAGTAAGACAATACAATGGAAAAAAGGATTCGTTTTTATTAGGTCAAGGATAGAGAAGATCCTTACAACCTTTTCCTTGATGTCATGAGGTTCCTCCAAAATTCCTCCAACCCTCTCCTTAGATGATAAGATTTCCAATCTCAATCCAATAGCATAATTCTATCTTCTCTGACCTCCTCAATACCTCTACACTCTAGTAAATTTATATGCCAAGAGGAATAAGTTTCATATCCAAAAGAGGAGGATGAGATCTGCTAATTGGGGGATTAGGGTTCCTTGATGAAAGGGAGTTAGGTCATGATATGAGGAGCTTGGCTCAAATAGATATGACCTGGGAGCTTTTAGTTGGGATATATTTGTTCAACAATGCTTCTAGATCTCACTTTTTATTTTTACTTTTCTTTGATTCACCTACGTTGTCTATAGTGGAAGACGATGCATAGTTATGCTCTGTTCTTAGGGATATGTACAACAAACTCACAGAAACTTCTAGGAAATGTGTGCAGGTCATACTTAACAAGGTACACAAGCCATTTTTCCCAAAATCCTCATTTTCTTCAAGGGGTTTTTGATTGTTTCACCTCTAAGGGAGTTCAATGAAACATGTTCATGGATGGCAAGAAATCCATTTATACTAATCAAGTGTCATGGTGAAAAAATGATGTGTAACAGATTGCCCCCCCTAAAGTGTGAAGTTTTAAAAATATGTTTTAAAGATTGAAGAACTTTATCATGCCAAAGATCGGATTAGAGAAAATGGTTAGAAATATGTAAGAAACATTCAAGGATCACAATGCAAATATATATAATCATCACTTAGGCATTCCCATACTCATAGTAAAGGTAACTCAATGAAAAAGTATGAAAAACCTTAAGAATCATATTGATAATAGACACAATATGGACGCAATCATCCGTTATGAATTTTTCTACATCATTCCGAATATAAAACTCCTCACAACCTAGATTGATGAAACTAGATCAAGGGTCTTGATCTTCGTCTCTTGATTCGTAGTATGAATCTATCTATGCAAGTAAATGTCTTGAAGTCGAACATGGTAGAAACCACTTGATTTCTAGTTAATGATGTGAGTCATTAACAAGCACGAGAGAAACCACCAATAATGACAATAGCTCTCAAGGTACTCCTAATATAATATATGAAGTGTGAGTAGGTGATATGAAATCGAGCACTCATATAATCATTCGATCGAAGGCCAATGATGAGAACCTAACATCTGAGGTGAGAAAACTGCCATTAAGGCATACATTCCTCAAGGTACTGAAGGTTTCTAGATCAACTTCCTATATAATGAGATGAAGTCAATAAGAAGCGACCTATCGCAAGAAATCCTAAGACATGAAACACAATGTCAAGATTTGAAAAATATTTTGCAAGGACTGCATCAGGGATGGCCGATGTGATTGAAGGCTAAAATTTGCAAAGGAACATGAACTAAGGTTGAACTTCTCTTGAGAACATAATGAAATGACAATTGACTTGGTGGCATTTGACTCAATGATAATAATCAAAATCAGCTGAAGACTTTTAATGAGGTTTAATTAACTGTAAGACAAATGGATTTCCCAACAAGGACATAAATGTGATGTTGGCATTATGATGTATGTGTTGTACTTGATGGCAACCCACTTATAGTAGAACAACTCACTTGTATATGGTAACTAGATGAATCTACAGAAGAGATATTGGATATGACAGAATGCATGACAATAGTGTTTACAGATGTGATGAAATGTAGGGCAACTTCAAGGAATCAGATCAGAACGCAACTCACTCAGATGAAGGATCACAATATAGCAGGTAAATAGCAAAGACTGACAGATCAGTCTTCACAGAATGAAGAAAGAGACGTATACGCAGGTTCACCATTGACCAAGCCGCATATACACGCAGGTTAACAGAACAAAAGGAGCGTATAACGTACACACGCACTTTCACAAAAAGGAAAGCGCGTATGCCTTGGGAAACTAAGTTTTTGATCCGAAGTTTTGGTCCATGGTATTTTGATCCATGGTATTGAGAAAGGTCTAAAACTATATAAGGAGGAGAAGATCATTAGGTCAAGATACACAAGCATTGAATATCTGATGAAGTGTGAGATCTAGTATGTAGGTTATTGGGTTATGGTGCATGGCTGGATCTGAACCAAGGAGGAACCTTAGAATTTGATGATAGATAAGATCTAATGAAGCATTAGGGTCTCAAGGCTTGAAGTGAATTATCTTTATGTGATTTGATCATTTATCTGAATAATTGGCACATGTTGTAGTCTATAAATGTGATGATCTCGGTATGACTGAAGTCTGGAATTGTTGAAATATTTAAATCATCATTTACAGATCTGTACGTAGGTTCACCTTAGAAGAGGCACGTATGTGTGTTGGTTATACATATCAAAACATCGTATACATAATTTGCAGATCTGTACGCAAGTTCGCCTTGAGGAAAGTGCGTATGCATGGAGGTTTGACACATGGAAGTAGCGTATACTTTATAAAATATGTTTTAGTTGCTTCTGTTTACTGCTGCAGTGTTCTGGGTTCTGGATTAGGTTCTAGTTACTGTATTCTGGTGACAGTATTATGAATGATCAGATTGATGGTTGTCAAAGTGATTGGTTGATTCGGTTGGAGTTGGTTAAAAAGGTGATTGGTTAATGCAGATATATTTGATATGATGTTGTTGATGGATCCAGTCTGAAAATTTATGAAACGTGGTCCCTAAAAGAAGAAAAGAGAAGGTTGTATCCTTTTGTAGGTCAACACCTACGTACTAGCAAACATATCAGCTAGTACAAGAGCTAGGGGGTTGTAGCTCCCTTCCAGTAGAAGCTGGAGAACGAGAGAAGGTTGTAGCCATCTACAGGTAGAAACCTGCGTACTGGTATAATACTGCACCAGTACAAAAATTGTAAACATAATATTCTTATCATTAAAAGAAGACAGAGATGATTGCAGCAGGTGGTTTTCACCCACATTGGGTTTCCACCTTATATCTTGGTGTTCAACTGTGTTTCTTATGTGTAATGATCTATTCTATTTTTACTACACCTAGTTACTATTTTTCTGATGCACTGATTAAAGATCCACATGTGATGAATTAACTGAATCATAAGTTTGTTGGATATGCGCTAGTTGCATTAAACACAGTTGCATGTACACGTGAGTTCCCTTAACTGAAGTAGTGTATATGAATCTGATTATGGAAATAAATAAATAAATTGTTGATTTGTTAATACTAATTCACCCCCCCCTCTCAGTATTATTTCCAGCAATTGGTATCAGAGGAGGTCCTTCAGAAGGATCTTGATCACTTGAAGGAAGATCCATCATCATGAGTAATCAAGAAAGTGAGGGATCCATCAGACCTCCAATCTTTGATGGGAGCAACTTTGTTTATTGGAAGGTAAGAACCACAACTTATCTTCAATCTCTCGGAACAGATGTCTGGGAAATCGTGGAAGGAGGATATACATTTCCATCAGCAATTCCTACAAATACGATAGGTAAAAAGCAATATGAAACCAATGCCAAGGATGTCAATACATTATTGGGAAGTCTGTCACAATCAGAGTTTGTCAAAGTTATGTAGCTAAAATCTGCCAAAGAAATATGGGACAAAATCGTTCTAAGCTATGAAGGAGACTCTCAGGTAAAATGTGCTAAACTGCAAACTCTCAGAATTCAATATGAAACTCTCAAGATGCACAATGATGAAAGTATAACTAGTTACTTCTTACTTATAGATGAGATTGTTAATTGCATGAAGACTCTGGGTGAAGAGATAAAGGAAGTTACTTTAGTTGAAAAAGTTTTAAGATCCTTATCTGATAAGTTTGAATCAAAAGTATCTGCCATAGAAGAAAAGCAGGATCTACAGATTACTATGACACAACTGCATGAAATCTTAACTGCCTTTGAGATGAGAAAAGGAGGTCCATCAGATATGAGAGAAGCTGCATGTAAAGCTTCAACAAAAAGAAAAGAAGAACTCAATGAATCATGACATATTTCAGAAGGAGAAGAAGAAGCAAACTTTGTCAAGAACCTTCAACGAGGTTCTGGAAGATTCAAAGGTAAACTACCTTTCAAATGTTTTTCTTGTGGTAGAGTTGGTCATTATGCTGCCAAATGTACTCATAAAGATAAATATGATAAAGGGAAGGAATATGCAAAATGGAATAGAAAACAAAGTGTAAGAAAAAAGAGCTACTATACTCATGAAGATAGCGATGGTTTATCAAACAGTGATGAAGATGAAAATAGTAATGACTATAGATTTCTGATGGCTTATGAAGATGATGATTTTTTGGATGCTTTAGATGAAGATGACCTTTATGAAGAAATCTATAAACTCAAAATTTGTTTAGAAGAAAATAATATGATTATAGACACCTTAACATACCAACTTGTTGAAAGAGAAAAACACAATGAAAAGCTAGAATGTGAAATTGTGGGTCTAAGAAAGGATCTTGAGAAAACAAAAGCTCTCAATCTTAGATTTGCCAAAGGGTCAGAAACCTTAAATGAAATTATCAAAGTGCAATGCTCTCCTCTAATAAGGACAGGTCTTGGATATACTGAAGAAACATCTCAATCATAGAAGCCGTCAACCTCCACTAAAAGCTATCATCATGCAGCAAAGAGCAGTGTACAGTTCGACAATCGTCAGCAAAGGCATAAAGCAGATCACCAGGTGAATTAGGCTCAATTTACATCAAGGGTGAACAAAAGACACAATCAACCTCAGGTAAACCGTACTCAATTCTCTTCAAATAATATCAATAGAAACTACAATCAACAGGTCAGTAGATTTGATAATTGAAGGAACTTCTTTAATGGTCAATGTTTTTCATGTCATAATTTTCGTCACAAAGCTGCTCAATGTTTTGCTTACAAAACTGTTATGACTAGAGAAGCACAAAATCAAACGAATGTGATAGGGATCAAGAAAAGTTCCTATAATAACTTTTCTCTTCTTGAAAATGAAATAGAATGCTCAATCTGTAACAACTTTGGCCATGAAGAATCTGAATGCAGGATTAAATTTCGGCAAATAGCTCGAAAGGAGAAAACTCCATTAAATCCCAAAACATGGAGAAAGAAAGAACCACAAACAGAAAGATGTGGTATCGCGTTGTATGTAGAAGGACAAGAAAACTAGTGGTACATCGACAGTGGATGCTCAAAACACATGATAGGTGACAGAGAAAAACTACACTAATATAATGCCTTAGAAAAGAAGAAGAGTGTCTCATTTGGAAATGACACTCCTGTTGTCATAAAAGGTAAAGGCTCTGTTTTCTTGAAAGAAAAAGTTAAAGCTGCGAATGTTATGTATGTTGATGGCTTAAAGCATAATCTGTTGAGTGTGATTCAAATGTGTGATCAAGGAAATGAAGTAGTGTTTCGATCAAATGGATGTGTTGTTCATGAGCTTGATACAGTCGAAACCACGATCAAAGGGACAAAAACTCCCAACAACCTATACATACTCAAGGGAGGACAACAACAGTGTTATCTAAGAAAAAATGATCAAAGTTGGCTATGGCATAGAAGATTGGGACATCTAAGCTTTTCTCAAATAAGAAAAACATGCAGATTCCACGTTGTTTGTGATCTTCCAGATATCAACATTCCTGAAAATACTATATGCAAATCATGTCAATTCGGTAAGCAAACTAGATCTCAATTCATCGAAAAGGAAGGGTCAGCTAGTAAGCCTCTTGAACTTGTTCATATTGACTTATGTGGTCCATTAAGGAAAAAGTCACCTCGTGGAGAAGAATACTTTATATTGTTCATTGATGATTTTTCCAGAATGTGTTGGATAGGTCTTTTAAAGCATAAAGATGAAACATTTGAAAAGTTCAAAGCCTTCAAAGCTTTGGTTGAAAATGAATCAGATTGCAAAATCAAATGTCTTAGATCTAATCAAGGAGGTGAATTTACCTCAGATGAATTCTTTGACTTTTGTCAACAACATGGAATAAAAGGGTAGTTCTCCACCACAAGAACTCCTCAATGAAATGGAGTGGTAGAAAGGATGAACAAAACTGTTCAACAAATGGCTCATGCTATGCTAGATGAATCTAGAACTCTTGCAACCTTCTGGGGTGAAGCTACATTCGTCGCTGTCACTATTCTCAACCAAGCAAATGTTCAGGTAAACAACACTGAAACTCCACATGAACTTTGGTATGGTAAGACTCCTACTGTAAAATACTTCAAAGTTTTTGGAAGAAAATGTTACATCAAAAGGACTGATGAAAAACTTGGTAAGTTTGAACTCAGAGCAGATGAAGGTATTCTTCTTGGTTACTCTTCCCGAAGTAAAGGATATAAATGTTACAATAAAAGACTTCGGAAAATTATTGAAAGTATTGATGTTGTGGTTGATGAAGCATGAAAAAATCCAAAACAGATAAAAACTGAAGATTATGACAATGAAGAAGATGAGGATCATTTTCCCACATCAAATCACACTGACTCTGAAGAAGAAACCAATGAAGCACTAGAAGAAGAGATAATGATAGAAGAAAAGACTTCGTCCAGGTATGTTCAAAAAAATCATCCAGAAGCTCAAATATTAGGGGAAAAAGGGGTAACCATTGTCGAAGCTTCAAGCTATCTAGCATTACTATCTTCCACTGAACCTAAAAATGTAAATGAAGCGTGCAAATATGAATGTTGGGTTAAGGCCATGAATGAAGAACTTGAGAAAATTGAAAAGAAGAATAGTTGGGAATTAGTTCCTAGACCTCATGATAAGAATATCATAGGAACTAAATGGATATTCAAAAACAAGCTGAATGAAAATGGAGAAGTTATTAGAAATAAGGCCAGACTTGTTTGTAAAATTTATGCTCAACAAGAAGGTATAGATTTTGAAGAAACTTTTGCACCTGTTGCTAGACTTGAAGCCATCAGAATGTTTCTTGCTCTTTCTAGTTTTCAGAAATTCAAAGTATACCAAACGGATGTAAAATCTGCGTTTCTTATTGGAGACATAGAAGAAGAAATCTATATTGAAAAGCCAGAAGGATTCATTCTGGGAAATGATGCAAAGCTTGTATGCAAACTCAGAAAATCTCTCTATGCTCTAAAATAGGCTCCAAGGGCATGGTATTACCATCTTGACAAATATCTCCACAAATAGGGTTTTTCAAAGGGGTCAGCAGATAGCAATCTATATACAAAGATGGACACTAATAAATTGCTAATAATTGTTGTGTATGTTGATGATATCATTTTTGGCAGCAATGAAGAATCCATGAGTAAGAATTTTGCTTCAGTAATGCAGCAAGAATTTGAAATATCCTTGCTTGGTGAGCTTACCTACTTTCTTGGTCTACAAGTTTAGCAAAATAAAGATGGTATTTTTCTCTCACAAACCAAATTTCTCAAACAGTTCCTAAAAAAGTACGACATGGAAGATTCTAAACCAGTATGTACCCCAATGGTAACAGGATGTAGTCTTAGCTCAAATGATGAATCAGTAGCAGTACATCAACCAGCTTACAGATCCATGATTGGTAGTCTACTTTATCTAACAGGTACCCGACCAGACATCATGCATGCAGTGGGAATAGTTGGAAGATTCCAAGCAAATCCTAAAGAAACACACCTTTAGGCAGTCAAAAGGATTTTCAAATATCTCCAAGGAACACAGAACTTTGGTTTATGGTATCCTAGAGATACAGATCTTACACTTCATGCATATACATATGTAGATTGGGCAGGAAGTGTTGATGACAAAAAAAGCACTAGTGGTGGTGCATTCTA
This sequence comes from Pinus tabuliformis, assembly GCA_031772625.1. Taxonomy (NCBI): domain Eukaryota; kingdom Viridiplantae; phylum Streptophyta; class Pinopsida; order Pinales; family Pinaceae; genus Pinus; species Pinus tabuliformis. The sequence goes on from CM062815.1 coordinate 231,391,481, forward strand.
TATGGGTTCTATGTTAGTCTCTTGGTTAAGAAAGAAACAAAGTTCGATTGCATTATCTATAGCTAAAGCAAAATACGTGGCTATTTCATCTTACTGCACACAACTACTTTAGATGATGCAAACATTGCAAGACATTCAGATCACATGTACTCCACCCATATCCATTCTATGTGATAATACAAGTGCCATCAGTATTTCAAAGAATCCAGTCATGCACTCCAAGACCAAGCACATACCCATCAAATATCATTTTCTACGTGAACAAGTGCTTGAACAAAAGGTCAAATTGGAGTATGTTCCCTCCAAAGAACAGGTTGATGATATATTTACTAAACCACTACCCAGAGAGACATTTGAATATCTCAGATAGAAGCTGGGAGTAGTTGCTACATCATCCTGTTATTAAAATCCATTTTTTTTTTAAAGAAAGGTTGGTATATGCGAATTTCATGAGGCGGAGTCACGTACATACGCTGGTTTCTATGGATACAGTCACGTATATGTTGGTCTGAAGAAAAGAAGTGGGCAAAACTCAGGAGAAAGGGGTCTGATATGGTTCGTTAAAATATCTACTCTGCTTGATGATGGTTTCACTCTGCGGATAACATGTAGAAACATATTGGTTCTCATAAAGTTGTTGATAACTTGATGTATATCTAATTGATGACATTGCTTTGATATCTCTTACTGACATATGCAATGATCAGATCTGACAGTGAACATGTGGAATAGGTTCAGGGGGAGAACATGGTTGACATATACAGGTTGCTGGTCTAGATGCTGATTGGCAGATGCTGCTGATGGTGCAGATCATATGATAGTTGCTGATGACTATCATGGTCTTGTTCTAGATAGTTGGTCTTTGTTATATAATTCATGTACATATTTTAATGTAAAGGTCATGAAAATACATAATTTGTAACCCCACTATGCATGGGATGGATGATGTAATGATTGTGTTTTTCCATGTATAAACATTTCTATATCCCCACTTGGTTGGGTGGATAAGTCAAATTTGGTATATCCCCACTTGGTTGGGAGATGGATGTATGTGTATGTATAAGTATTTGGTGATAGGAAGGTCATTTGTGATGTATGTATAGAGTCATGTTCTTCTATTAGAACATCTTTTTGCAGACTTTGCTTATGCTCAAGGGCAGCATGGACTCAATCATGAGAGCTCAATCAACACACTTCAGCATATCAGAGATTTCAACATGCCCTCAGGGGGAGCATGACCCTTTTCCCTTGATGTCAAAGGGGGAGAGTGACTTGCTGTGGTTGTTGTTGCCATGAAGTCCAAAGGGGGAGATTGTTGGCATTATGATGTATGTGTTGTACTTATGATGTATGTGTTGTACTTGATGGCAACCCACTTATAGCAAAAAAACTCACTTGTATATGGTAACTAGATGAATCTACAAAAGAGATATCAGATATGACAGAATGCATGACAATAGTGTTTACAGATGTGATGAAATGAAGGGCAACTTCAAGGAATCAGATCAGATGGCAACTCACTTAGATGAAATATCACAGTATAGCAAGTAAACAACAAATAATGACAAATTAGTCTTCACAAAATGAAGAAAGAGAGGTATACGTAGGTTCACCATTGACCAAGCTGCGTATACATGTAGGTTAACAAAACGAAAGGAGCGTATAACGTACACAAGCACTTTCACAAAAAGGAAAGCGCATATGCCTTGCGAAACTAAGTTTTGAACCGAAGTTTTGGTCCATGGTATTTTGATCCATGGTATTGGTCCATGGTATTTGGTCCGAGGTGTTGACCCTAGGTATTTGATCCAAGGTATTGGCCCTAAGTGGTTTTGGTCCATGGTATTGAGAAAGGTCTAAAACTATATAAGGAGGAGAAGATCATTAGACCAAGATACACAAGCATTGAATATCTGATGAAGTGTGAGATCTAGTATGCAGGTTATTGCGTTATGGTGCATGGCTGGATCTGAACCAAGGAGGAACATTAGCGTTTGATGATAGATAAGATCTAATGAAGCATCAGGGTCTCAAGGCTTGAAGTGAATTAGCTTTATGTGATTTGATCATTTATCTGAATAACTGGCACATGTTGTAGTCTGTAAATGTGATGATCTGGGTATGACCGAAGTTTGGAATTGTTGTAATATTTAAATCATCATTTACAGATCTGTACATAGGTTTAGTTTAGAAAAGGCGCGTATACACGCTGGTTCTGCATATCAAAACAACGTATACATCATTTGCAGATCTGTACGTAGGTTCACCTTGAGGAAAGTGCGTATGCAAACAGGTTCGACACATGGAAGTAGCATATACTTTATAAAATATGTTTTAGTTACTTCTGTTTATTGTTGCAGTGTTCTAGGTTTTGGCTTAGGTTTTGGTTACTGTATTCTGGTGACAGTATTCTGAATGATCAGATTGATGGGTGGTCAAATTGATTGATTGATTCAGTTGGGGTTGGTTCAAAAGGTGATTGGTTGATGTAGATATATTTGGTATGATGTTATTTATGGATCCAATATGAACATTTATGAAACGTGGTCCCTGAAAGAAGAAAAGAGAAGGTTCTAGCCTTCTGTAGGCCAACACCTACGTACTAGTAAACATATCAGCTAGTACAAGAGCTAGGGGGTTGTAGCCCCCTTCTAGTAGAAGCTAGAGAATGAGAGAAGGATGTAGCCTTCTACAGGTAGACGTCTGCGTATTGGTATAAGACTGCACTAGTACAAAAATTGTAAACAGGATATTCTTATTATTAAAAGAAGACAGAGACGATTGCAGCAGGGGGTTTTCACCCACATTGGATTTCCACCTTATATCTTGGTGTTCATGTGTATTTCTTATGTGTGTTGATCTATTCCATTTTTACTGCACCTAGTTACTGTTTTTTTGATGCACTGATTAAAGATCCACATGTGATGAATTAACTGAATCATAAGTTTGATGGATATGCGCTAGTTTCATTAAACACAGTTGCGTGTACATGCGAGTTCCCTTAACTGAAGTAGCGTATATGAATCTGATTATGGAAATAAATAAAAAAATTGTTGATTTGTTAATACCAATTCACCCCCCCTCTTAGTATTATTTCCAACATGTGACGAAGTGTAATGTTCAAGAGTGACATACAACCTTTATGATGAATGTAAAAAGAACCCCTTTTCCCAATTTCCCCCCACCAATACTGGAAAGTACCTCTTTATTTTTTACAAGCTTGAGGAGGATAATATATGCTTTTCCTGTAATCTCATCCTTCAGATAAGTCCATCCTAGTATTTTTAACGAACCCTAGGAAGGAGTAGTTCGGTCTTGTTATGATTAATGAGTCCTATACTGTTTAATTTTCACGACTCCAATAAGGAGTATCTCGATGTCGTTTTCTTTTAAGAGTTTTAAAAAGACACAAAAATGAAACTCATTCAATTCTTTTACCATAAAATTTTAATAAGCCTAGAGAAAGTAAACCTTGGTGTTTTTTAGTGTTAGGGAATCAGAAGAAAAACATAAGAAAACTTCTTCATGTTCTTTTTCGTAAGTTTAGTCTCTCAAGTCCGAAAAAGGATAACATAATACAAGAGAGAACTCTATTGACCATAATCAGTCAAGGTATACCATTTTAATAACAGTTCAGTCTGTAAAAGGGGTAAACTTTTATTGAGTGGATGACTTTTCATTTACTTTTACGAGTTCGAAAATTCAAGTGCTCAACAATATTTCCATGTTTTAAGTGTCTAAAAAGGGCTTAAAAGAGGACTCCATCATTTCACTTTTCGTAATTTTTTAAGAGCATGGAAAGTGATAAAAGACTACTCATAGTCAAAATGATTCATTTTCACACTATAACCTATTATGCACATCAAAATCAGATAAATTATCATAACTTCTCAATATTTGGGTAAAGAAACTAAAAATTTTTTACTTTTAAAAGGTCCTAGGTATAAAAATAATATTTTAATCACCCAAAAAACTGATAATAGTTGAAAAAGTAATTATATTTTCACCATTTGTTTTTTACCCATTTGGAGAGCAGAAAGAGGGCTTTTTACCACGGAACTTCTGAAGTTGATTCTGAGAAAACGGTGGATGAAATGATGAGTTGTTTCCTCTAGGTAATAGATCTCTTCATTATCTCCATTTTCATCTGTTTATTTTTCAATTTTAGTCATTGATATGATTTTTTGGGAGGGTTCCATTTTAAAAAACGCTCCCTCGGCCCTGTGTGAGAACTCTTCATAGGGTCCATGTAGGCGGATAATTTTTTTATAGTAAAAAAATTCACCTGCTCAAAAACTCTCCCAAGTATTCACACAGATGTGCTATATTTATCAAAAGGTGGTCGCGTAGGCATCAAGGGATTTGAAAAATGCGGAAATTCTGCCCCAAAAAATTCACAATTTGTTTTAATAATTGTTCTAACTCCTTTTAATTGTCATTTTAGGATGATTTGATCACTCAATCATGGAATTGAGGGAGAGAAATCACGAAGCCCAAGATTCAGCTACTTTGGATGATCATACCACTATGTAGGCTTTAAGAAATTGTGGCCTCTACAAGTATTGGATAATTCCAAGGATGAAAGCTGAGGTCAAGCTCATGACATGGTTGGTGTAGACATGGGATGTCCAGGACCAATGCTTTGTGATCTGGGATCATCGCGTCACCATTGATGCCGATGATATATACTTTTTTATTGGGCTCTCCCGTAGAGGAGTTGAGATTTCTTTGTTTGGGTAGAGGCAGGGTGCAGACACTACTACTAGATACCTATGACGTTTCTGTGGGAATGCACATCTCATAGATGGTAGTATTGATATCAAGACTATTGGGAACCTATCTTTGAGGAAAATTGCTTTCACGGTTAGAAAATTGTGTGGCAGTGTAGCCCTTCACTAGGCCACGAAGGCCCAGATGCAAAATTCCATGGAGTGTTGGGAGTCCATGGGTTTTAATTGGTTCAAGGCAATGGTTGTGAACATGAAAGGAAAACTAACTAGAGTTAAGAATGGGAGACTAAAGAACTTCATTTATTGTACCATTTTGATTTCTTTTGCTCTAGAGAGAATTCGACTCCTTGGGCCACAACAAATCCTAGTGGATGAGGCAGGACATTAGGATCCACAGATGCTTAGGTGGGTCTCTCTTATGGCTCATCACAAAAATAATGGTCTAGTGGTATGATATATCCCTTATTTTTTTGCATGGTTAAGTTAGCAAATGATATTGATTGAAGACTTTCCATATGCAGGGATGGATTATAGAGGTGACCCAAATATACCTCTTCTAGCGGGGACATAGTGGGGTGACCTAGGCAAGAATTTCTCATATTGATGTTTTTATCTAAATTTTTTAATTTTTATATGTTTTTTTTCTTTCATGGATAATTATTCGAAATTCATATGCAAATGTGGGCCCATTTCGATCAGTAGGACTGCGGTGTTTTGACAAGCACGATGACCACCTTATAGCAACTGCATCACCCAAACCATAGGTGGAAGAGGCACTGGTAGAGCTAGAGCACAACCTAGAGATGTTGACTATTGACATCCCAGAGACTAGGATGGAGGATTTTCCTCTCTAGTACCAGAGGCATGTGACTGGGATTCCAGGACCACTCAGGCGACTGCTACATTGATTTTCTCGCATTATAGTCCGTTATCATGATCATCATCATGCTTAGATACTTATTATTTTAGGGCTACATTTTGATTTTTGTATCAGCGTATTCTGATGATAAAGGCCACAGGGCCTTGTCCTTGGATGACATGTTTTTGTAAAACACACTCTCTACAAACTTTTTCTAATGAAATATACTACATTTGATTTCAGCTTATTTTGTTCAACATGTGGATGACTATTTCCTTTACTTACAAATGTTGCAAATGTCTATTTAACACTTGGTGGGCTAATGCATTGATTAATTTGTTTAAATTTCTTGGAATGTGTTGATATTGAATGTAATCAAATTGCCTTTCCAAAAGATGAACTTGTAAAAACATTCTTAACATTGACATAATTCTTACTTTGTAGACAATATTTAAATGTAATACTACGTGTTGTGACTCTAACCTAACAATCAAACGTTGAATGTTGAATGAAATGGCATCACATAATAGTTCAATAACTGCACTATATTCTGCTATGTTATTCGTCTTTTGACCAAGGCATATCCCATGAATGGAAACTAACTCATCGTTGGGTGAATAAATAACCCAAGTTGCGGAAGAGAAATTTTGAGTACTACAGCTAGTGCCAACAACAAATCCAATGTAAGTTTGAGGAGATATCGACATATGAAAATCAAGTGTAAAACAAGATAATCAAGAGAAGTAGTAATGGATTGTAAAAAATTCTAAAACTACTGCACAAAAAAATAAAATGTAAATAATATACAAATCTCCATGAAATATTTATGCATAATATCTCTTTAGGAAAAGGCCATTTCTGGGCTCTCCGAAAGAGACACCATCATAATCGACCGGCTCATAGTCCTTTAGTTAATACATGTTTTACAATGTAAGGGCCATGCCACATGGGCTCGAATTTACCTACACCTAGTTTATCATGAGCTTCATCATAGACCAAGACTAGGTCACCTTCTGCATATGAACGAGGGTTATTGATTTGATCAAATTGAGACTCAACTCATTTTTTATGTGCCTCGCTAGTCAAAGTAGCCTCATGGCGAGTTTTGTCTAGACGTGTTAATTGTAAAAACCTCTCTTCGTCTGCAGAGGTAGATGGTAATAATTGAATGGCTAGTTTCAAAGATGAAATTTCACATTCAATCAACAAAACTACCTCCAAATAGACATGTTGGAAGGGAGTAAAAGATGTGGATTTTTTTGCAGTGGTATTGTATTCCCACAAGGCTGGGAAAATCATGGCATCCGAGTTTTCTTTATGAATACCAACTATCCATTTGATCATGTTTGTCAAAACTTTATTGACAACTTCGACTTGGCCATTTTATTGTGAATAATAAGGTGTAGAGTTATCATGGCATAGGTTGAGATGTGCAGAGAGTTCAATCATCATAAAAGTTTGAAAATGACTACCATGGTCCATAATTTTGGCATGTGGTACACCGAACCAAGCAATTACATGACTGAAAATGAGAATTGTTTCATTTTTTCCATCATCCTTGTATGTAGGCATAGCCTTGGCCGATTTCGTAAAATAATCAACTGCAAGAATAATATACCCATGCCCCCCGCCCGAGTGAGGGTTACATGCAATGAAATTTATACCCCATTTTTCAAAAGGACCAACAACTATAATAGGGTGAAGAGGAGCTAGGGGTGCTCGCATCTTGCCATCATAAAGCTGGTAATTATGACATTTTCGAACTGCAATGATTCAGTCCTTAAACATGGATGGCCAAAAGTAACTAGCACTCAATATATTTTGGGCAGTGGCATACCTAGACATATGATCGCCAGACACTCCAGAATGGAAATCATTCAATGCTTTTTTAGCCTCTTGAAGAGGAAAATATCATGGAAAAATACAATCAGCACCGCAATAATAAAGAGTGTCACCAAAAATATTGTATTGTTGGGATTGGTAGTGAATGCGATGATGATGAGTTCAAGATAACTTAGACCTAAAAGCTTGAGTTTAAATATATATAATGATATCTCCATCCCATGGATCAGAGGTACTAATTAAAAAGAGAGATTCATTAGCAAGAGAATCTTCTACTAATATTTCAATATCAGTATAGGGAAGGTCACATAATAGCTCAGTGAAAAGTAATGATTTCTTTGATTTAGATATTTCGAATTCTAAATAAAATTCCTTTAATATAACTATCCATTTTGAGTATTTTCCCCTAGCAATTGTTTGGTAAGAATATACATCATAGGGTAGAAATCTAAAATGAAAGTTGGTTTTTTCAAAAGTATATAGTGACGAAAAAGTTGAACAACTTCCAAGGCTAGTTTCTCCACATGTGCATACATGATCTCAGTTTTTCAACTCAGATAGTAAATCACATGTTCACTATTAGACTCATATTCCTATACTAATACCATGCCTATGGTGGCATCTGATGCAGCTAGGTATAGAAAGTAATCCTGGTAGGTGGTTGCAATAACGGTGCATGGGTCAACACATATTATAATGTAGCAAAATATTTTTCAGTAAGCTCATCCCAAATGAAAGGAATGCCCTTTTTCAAAAATCGGGTAAAACCCTGGATCAGTTCGACATAGTTATGGATGAATCTATGCAAAAATTTTGCTTTTCCCACAAACTATGGAGTTGAGGAAGTGTAGAAGGAGCATGTAAATTCATAATTTCCTCTACCTTCAAAGGATCGAGACGAACGACTTCTTTTAAAACTATAAAAACTAGAAGTCGACCAGATTGTATGCAAAATATGCATTTGTGGAGATTTAAACAAATATTGTAATGCCTACATCTAATGAAAATAGCTTTCAAGTGTGATGGATGATCTTACCGTTTGATTGAATGAGTGGTAGGTCATCTAGGTAGGGTTGAACAATATGTTTGATATCATGAAACGTGTAAGACATTTCCCTTTGAAAAATTGCGTCGGCATTCTTCAAACCAAGTGGGATTTTGCGATAAGAGAAAGTACCCATGTACAGATGAATTTAGTTTTACGCTGATCAATAGGAAGTATGTTTACTTGATTGTAACTAGAAAATTCATCCATCGAAGAGAAAATATCATTTCGTCACAATCATCAACAATTTGATCAATATACGCGGTTGGGTAATTGTCCTTTATACAAGCTTTATTAATATCCCTGTAACTGATGAATACTCTAATGATTCCTTATTTTTTATTAACTGGTATAATGTCTGATACCCAATCAGTTAATGCTACAGGGTAAATGAAACCTTCTTTTAATAGTTTTTCAACCTCAGCTTTTATAGCAACAAATTTTCGTGGATGAATCAAACACAATCTTTTCGTAACAAGTTTGGAATCTGGATAAGTCTTGATTTCATGCACTACAATGCTAGGACCGATTTTGGAATCTCTTTGTAAGAGTAGGAAAAAATGTCGTGGAATTCTTGAAATAGGTCTTTATATGTTGAAATTTCTTCCAAAGAATAAGAAGCACCTACCTGAATATTTTCAGTAATCCCTAGTTTGAATGAGATGTTAATGGGCACTATTGTTGATATATTTACGAAATTATTTTTAGATTTAGAATAAAGGATAGAAATCGGACATTCAAGATCATTGACAATCTCAGGTGAAAAAAAGAGAGAAAAAATCATTCTCTATTTAATCAAAGCAAGGTAAGAAAGATGAGCGATGATGGCAATCGTCCCATGAAATTTCATCCAAAGTCATTACCGCCACAATCTTTTCAATAGTTATAAAGTTTCCATCAAAAGGATTAAGAGTTGATATTGGTTACAAAAGATACAAATGAGAATAATCATCGATGATCATATTCATTCGATCATTTTCATATGTTGTTGCATTGGAAAAGGACTGGACTTCCTAATAATCCAATTCAAAAGTGATAAGAGGCATCTCATTGCTGTATAAGGTTAATTATGACTCTAAATGAACTTTCCAAGGATCAAAAGACTCAAAAGTGCTTGATGTAATCATATTGGCCTGGGAAACATTATGAGGAAAACTTGGTCGAGGGAATGTGAAATTTCCCATAAGGGATGAGTCCTTAAGAAGACCAACACCGACATCTTCATACGGAGTAGTCGATTTTCCAACAATAGGAACGTTACCACCAGAGGTAGGGTCTGAAGTATATAGGAAAACTGGTCTACTTTTACAATTTTTCCTTTATGAGGAAATATAATCATCTAGAAAAATGAAGGCACCACTACAGATCTGGCATAAGTCCAACTTCATCCAAGAAAAATGTTATAATCAAGTTTAGAATTGACAACCTCAACTTCAATCGCAAATGTTTTACCCTTTAATTCTACAGGAAAATCATTCAAAATGTCATAAGGTAGAAAACTTCTTTCATCAAAGGCTTTCAAAGTCATGGGAAACTGATTAATTGTTGGAGAACCTAAAGTTGTCCAACAAGCAATAGACATAATTCATGTAGACGCTCCTTCTCAATTACTATTCAAAAAACTCATATGGATTTGACAAAAAATGATTAGATTTGAGTGCTAAGGATCTACTAATCCTATAGCTGATAGTAGTAATTTACTTTTTGTTGGACAAGATTGAAACACTTCAAGAGCCCACATTATTGAAGGTGACATGGCCAAATCTTCAACAATGTTGTAATTTTGAATAGCTCTAGCATGGGGATTAAAATATGACTTTCGAAGAACACCTTTAGTAGATGGTTGAATTAGCATAACAGGATTGGGTTTATCAATATGTAAAGGTTCATAAGAAGGAAAAGAGGATGTGGATTTTTGATTAGGTAAACTAGAATCATCTCCATCTACAGTAGGAATTTTTGATCCATAGTCTTTCGATCTCGCAGCTACTAGGTTAAGACATCATCATGATGTCTGCCAATGTGGAAGAGAAATATGGGATATGGGAGACCATATTACTATCTGAAGGAGGAAATGGATTGTTCAAAACAGTGGGAGTATGTGAACCCTTAATGAATTTATAAACATCGACGCGATGAGGGCACTCCCTGGTGTAATGATGTTCATTACAGATTAAACAAGGATAACGAGGTTTCTTTTTTTCGTCAGATGTTTCTTTCTTGATTGATTTCTTCTTAGGGGTAGTGTTTTGTTTCATTTTACCTTTTCCTTTATTTTTACCTCCAGGTGTTTCATTCTTGCTAGTAGACGAATCTACAACATTAATTTCAGAAGTAATTTTAGGAGAAGGACCTTCTACGGGTGAATACGGTAAAGCCAAAATCTGACTTTTCTTAGAATTTTTCTTTTTAGGCTTATATTGTTGCCTAATAGAACCAATCACACCACCAATGTCATGTGATCATGTAAAGGTTGGATTGGTTTGACTTGGATGAGGCAGATCTGGAATTTTTTCATACAAAGTGTCAAATTGAGTATAAATGAGATCTAAATATTGGGCACGAGCTATAACTTGTTCTTCAGTTACAACACCACCCTTGGAAACATCTTCAGTAATTATTGGTAAAAGTGATTTTAATAACCATTCAGCCAAAATCTGGTTTGGAATATAAACTTTAACTAAACCATGTCTTCGCCTCCATTCATGAATATGATATAAAATATGGGTTGATGTTGACTGTTTTAAAGAAGTTAAAAGTTCAGTACCATTATAATAATGAAAAGGTAACTGAAAATGTGTCAAAAAAGTAGTGGCTATGGCATTGAAAGTACTAAAATAACCTCGTGGTAGCTAAACATACCACTTGGATTTCGAACTAGTTAAGGTTCACTGGAAAAGATGATAAGTCATGAAATGTTTGATGATTCTTCTCATAATTTACCTTGAAATTTTGAAATTTCAGTGGGTACTTTTATAGGGATTGGCAGCCAAAACAGTGGATAAAAAATGGGATCATTTGTTAACCAAGATAGGTCCGGTAAATCCAAAGTTGCAATAAATGGTAACTAATGATTAGGATCTTGTTGTGGGTATTGATAACCTTGTGGGATGAGTCCTGTTCCTGAAGGAGAATACTCAGGATATCATAGAATGGCCTCAGCTGTTAGAATTTGCATACCTCTCAGATATCCAAGATGAGCCATTCCAAATTGCGGTTAAATAGGTACTTGAAAGGTATGACTGGGGTGCGATTCATTCTGGAAAGGAGGACCCTGACTCAATTGACATTGGATAAATTGTTCTTGAAAGGGTTGATTCTAGAAGGGTTGACCATGGAAGAATTGATTTTGAAAAGGTTGGCCTTGAAAAAATTGACTATGGGGTTGACCTTGCAGAACCTGTCCTTGAAATGGTGTTTTCACATATGGTATACAGGCTGCACCACTGATATTTGGGGTATAGACTGAATCATAGAAAGAGTTTGATAAGAAGATACCTGAGGAATAGTCTGTGTAGTTGGTTGCACCGTTACTTGAGAAGTAATTGGAACAGTTACTTATGATACTCTTGGAATGGGAGTTTATGGGGAACTCGAAACTGGATTTTGAATAGGTGTTTACACAAAAAACTGAACTAGGGTTTTTGGAGAACTCGAGACAGGTTGTTGTAGTGGTTGTTGAGCAGGTGTCGATGTATTACCCTCAACAAGTTGTTAGACTTGTATAGGAATATCTTGAACAGGCATTTGATGAATAGGTTGTCTAATAGGATGAACAGGTTGATAGATTGGCACCTGAGGAGAAACTGGAAATGGTTGTTGGTTATATGAAGGATTCCAGATTGTGTTCATCCCATGGAACAGAATACCAACAATAGGTTGAGATACAACAGGTTGACCCAAACCTTCTCGAGGGATCTAACCATAAGGTGGATAATTTATGGTAGGGTATTCCATCCACCTATAGGATAAGATCCAACTAAATTTTGTCCTCCTGCAGGAGGATATGATGGTTTCCCCGAGGAAGGTAATAAGCACCTATTGGATTTGATTAAGGATTACCTACATTGCTGAAAATCATGTTTATATACTCATCAGATGTCAAACCCTAAAGTTTAGGATAAGTTAAACTAGTTGACATAGTTAAAGGTTGATTTGAGGGAGAAGCTCCTGAACATGTCCCAGAAAGAGATTGATATCCAGGAGGCACTGATGGGCCACCATATAAAGTTAACTCTGGAGGAGTAGAAAATATATAAGTATCTAATGGCATGGCTCCAAAAATCATTCTAGAAAAATTAAAACCTGGTACAGTAGAATAAGGATTAGTGTATCGTGGAATGCCTTGACCTAAAAAGTTCAAAGGCATAAAATGCCAAGGGTCAGGTTGAAAAGAAGAAAAGATAATTTCCTAAAAATCAGTCTGGTCACTGGTAAAAGATGGCATATTTGGCCATTCTTCCTCTTCGTCAAAAGTAAGTTCTTCGATACTAATAAGACTAGGAGGTAGACTATCGGTAATAACAAGTTTTACTCACAATGATCATGGAGGGGTAGGGGCTAAAGCAACTGAAGGTGATTCAGTTCCATAAACACCAGACTTAGGTTCTTCGATCTCTATTTTGGTCAATTGAGAGTCTGAAGTTTCGCTAGTATCTAATTACGATTTAATAAGTTCGGTAACTATTGGATCAGTTACTTCTGATTGCGATTCTAGTGTTTGAGGTTGATCAAATTCAAATTTTGTTACTTCAGGTCCTATAATAGTAGATATTTCTAGTTCATTCACTTCAGTTCATGTTACATCAGATTCTATAATAGTAGAAGTTTTAGATTCGTTTGTAGCCCGGGATCATTTTGATTTTGATTTTTCAATTTTAATCTTTTCTAGCTGACTTGATATATATTCAGGGGGTTGACCCAACATTCTACGTGATTGTCTCGGTAATTCAGCCATGATGAATTTCTTAACTTAATAATTCACACAATATCAAAATAACACCTAAAGTCTCTAAAAAGTGAAAAACAAACAAAGCATTGTGCGCTAATAAATCTAGGAATTCAAACCATACAAACTCACCTTTCACAGAGATCAATAGTTACTAGTTGGTGATGAAATCCAACGTCGCGGAGATCAAAATGAAAAGCTTTATAGATATGAGCATTTGAAACCAGTTACCCTAACAATCTACTTAAAGAAACAGTCTGGTCCAAGTAGCTTCACTTATGCCATCTCAAGCAAAGATTACCCTCTAAAACGTCCAAGTGAATCTAGTCAATGTCTTTTCTCGATACAACAAGACCTTCCCTCTACCATCACCTTAGGTAGAGCCCTAGGATTATGGTCACTGGGTTTACCAACTACAACAATTTTACTTGGGGAGACAGTCATAAATCAGACATGCATGCAAGGGAAGAGTAACAAAGCTTAATCCCCTTGAAAGCTCCTCAATGTGGTTAATTAGAGGTTTACTTGCAAGTGACTCTAAGTACCTTTCAGCACCGTTGTAATCCACACAAATCACTCTATCATAGCCAATGAAGTGGGTACGATCACTTCACCAGATCTGACATGATCTCGTGCTTAACTCATGTATAAGAAGAGTTTCCCAGAGCAAAAATGAAATAATTGGATTTCTCTCCCTAACTCAAGATTCTATTGTTTGTTTGTAGCTTTGGAAATTTTACTTCCTTCCCTATTCCAAAGCCCTACACTTAAGCTACTGTAGGTGGTAAGAGCCCTAAAAAATGTAAAATACTAATTGATTTTATTTAACATTGTGTTATTAAGTTGTTATTTACTCAATAGGTAATGAGAGTGAAACCCATGATATTATGATTTGACTCGAAATTCTAATGCAATGGAACATACAATTTGTAATATATTGTTCAATGAAATCCTATAAACAAGAAAGTGAGAGTTTCTTTGATTTTTAATTTGAATAAAAAATTCAAAACACAAAACTTAACTTAAAATTATTTTCACAAGCAAACCAATTTCACTTTGAATGCAATCCAATTGCAGAAATAAACTAAGATTTCAAATTCGATTAAAGAACAAAAATCTCAAAACACCCTTTGGCACTCATCACTCAAAATTTTCAAAACACAAAGGAATCAAACAGGAGTTGGAAAATGTAATTTTCCTAATGAACACTTTTAACTAATGATGCCAAAAGTGCAATTATGAAGGAATTTAGAATTGGATATATATATATATATATATATATATATATATATATATATATATATATATATATATATATATATATATATATATATATATATAATATTTCTTTTTATCATTTAGAAATGACAACCATTCTTCATAAAACACAGTAACTTATGAGAAACCCTAATTTGAAATTAAACAAACAATTTCTCACAAATAAGTAATATTGGTAATGGATCTAGTATATTTGACAGAAAAAGATAGGAATACAGTTATCTTGAAGACAACCTATTTCTTTTTTATCAGTCAGCAAACAAGCTAGATAAAACCCTAAATAATTTTGAAAAAGGGACCAATTCTCAGAAATACTTCATAAATCACTCAAACAAGTTCAAAAAGAGATTGGACAACTGGAAAAAATATGATGACACTTTCAGAAACCAAAATTTAGACTCTGGGTAGAAGAAAACCTAATTTTTCAAAAATTTCTAGGAACTACGTAGGTAAGTAGTGTAAACCAATGAACATGCACAAGTTTCTTAATGCACAAATTGTGCAAATTTGCACTCTGTGTATGAACATAAATCGTGCAGGTCTAGAAAATCCAAGAAAAATAAAAAAGAAATCAATCAAACCAAAAGGATATGAAATATCATCAATTTTAGAAGACTCGGGTCTAGCTAAATAAAGAAGATCGGAAAGAAAAACCAACAAAAGAGAAGAGAAAATTAATGATCCCCAGTATGCTAAACAATTTGTTAGATGGATAAATCCCTCTTTTTGAAAAAAGCAGTCTCCCTATATCCTAAAGGAATCTAGAAACAAACAAACAATTGAATAACTCTTTCCCTAAGCTCACTTCGTTCGAATTGTGAATATATAAGACGGTGAATAAGCCTCTTACCTATTTTCCAAATGCTTGATGAAGATCCCTGCTCTATCTCGATGTAGCTCCTCAATGCTTGAAAATACATGTAATCACAAACATAATAAAGATCGAAGGAATGTGCAACATAGCAATTCAAACAAGCTTAATCTAATGGTCAAGGAAATTAGAATTGAAATTGCCTTAATGAATATCCAAAGAACTATAAACCTTTCATCATTGCAGTAAGATAATATAATGGAAAAAAATATTCATTTGTATTAATTAAAGGGATAAGAAGAGACTTACAAGCTTTGCCTTGATGTCATGAGGTTCCTCCCAAATGCCTCCAACCCTCTCCTTAGATGATAAGCTTTCCAATATCAATCCAAAAACATAAGTCTATCTTCTCTGACTTCCTCAATCGCTTTACCCTCTAGCCAATTTATAGGCCAAGAGGAATAAGTTTCAGATCCAAAAGAGGAGGATAAGATCCCCTAATTGGGGTATTAAGGTTCCTTGAGGAAAGGGAATTAGGTCATGATATGAGGGGTTTGGATCGAATATATATGACCTGGGAGCTTTTAATTGGGATATATTCATCCAACAATGCTTCTAGATCTCACTTTTTATTTTTACTTTTCTTTGATTCATTTGTGTAGTCGATAGTGGAACATAAAGCACAATTCTGCGTTGTTCTCAGGGATAAGTACAGTGAATGTGCAAAAACTTCTAACAAAAGTGCACAGGTGTTACATATCCATTTGGGCACATCACTCACATCACTTAGATCAGTATCATTAGGGCTCATCAAACCCTAATTTAGTTGCTACATGCCTTAGAAAAGTCATCACTTTGAATGCCTTCTTCCTTGAGAGTTTCTTGGCCTAAAGCCCTCCAGAATTACCTCCTTGAGGGACTAGCATAGCCTTGGTCATGGGTAAGTGTGTTTCAGTGCAGGTAGGCCCACGTCAGGGTGCTCTATAGAGCACCTAGGCCCACATTGACCTGTGTTAGGTGAGTTTGAGTGAAATCATCATAGGGTTCTGGGAATATTCTTATCTTCTGGAGCCATCTAGAAGATTCTGACACTTATCATCTCTTATGAGATAGAAATTGGATAGGGAATGAGTTAAGTAACCTCTTATCCTCTCATCCCTTCCTCCATGGAAACTAACTCTAAGTTTGTAAGCCCATTCAATACCCTCATTTATGATCAAACCTCCTCCATTTGCCTATAAATTGAGCACTCATCTAAGTGATCAGGGGTTGGACCTTGAGAATTTGTAAGGAGATACTGTTGGTGTGAGGATTGAGATTGTAAGTAAGTTGTGTTATGCTGCCAGAGTGTTGTGCTATTGATGTGATGGTTATTGGAACCTAAGCTGGAAGAGTGACAATGGATCGGACTTCATGGTTGAAATTCTTCCTTCTACTTAATAAATTTGTTTACACCTTTTTACATATGCTTATCTTGATATATGATGTTTATATGTGTGAATGCATTTGATTCCATTTACTTATATTCGATAGATCTCTTGCTTTGATTGGTTCTCTGTCTTTTGTTTATGCTTACAAGTACTTTTTGAGCGAGCTAAGTTTGAGAACGAGTGACGGGAGTCATACAAAGGAGAAAAAAGGAAAGCGAAAGAACAAGTAGGTCCTTTGATTCCCTTGTCTTATTTATCATCTATAGAAAAGGGATAAGCGCTTTAAATCTATTGTTCTAGCTATAGCTACCTACCTAGGGAATTAGTATTTATCCATTGATGCAAAATTTGTCATAACAAATTGGCGACTCCACTGGGGAATGATCATCATTCCGGGTAGTTTACCTTCATCCTAATACACTCTAGTAGACCTTACTTGCTTCCATTGATCTTGTTTCAGCCTTTTTGAATTGGTTTTTGGTGAAAATTGTGCTTGTAAGCCCCTAGGATTGCCTCTCTAGCACCAGCTCAGGTTTAGTCTAGAGACAGAGCACTGCAGAGCACCCTTGGCTTGATGATAGTGCTTTGAAGTGCACTGTCTCCCATTGAAGGTTGCGCTGATCCTCCTTAGGACAAAAATCCCTCCTTTGAATCGATTTTTTTCCAAATTTCCTTTTGTTTCTGCTTGCTGAAAGATCAATGATGCTCGTATCTCTGAAATTAATTTGTGTTTCCTTTGCCAGCCCTACTTTGTCATTCATTTTTTAGTGTTTCTTAAATGATTTATTTATCACTATCAATTCATTGTCAAAGTTAGTTTATAGTCTATTAATCTTTGTTAAAAAGAAAGTGTCATAAAAGTTTTCATTTCTTTCGAAATGGAACTATTATAAAGTCTTCGTTCTTGCAAAAATATTGATTAATTGTATGTGCATTAGTTTCCTTTTGTTCATCACAACATTAAGGGAATTGAAAAGAAAAACTTGCATTGTGCATTGAAAAATGTTGCTTGTGTTCATAGGAATAGTTTAGGGAAATTGCATTAGATGTGTTCTTTGTTCTTTGATTAAAATAATCTGATTTCTCTGTCCCTACTAGCTAAGGTTTTCATTATTAAAATGGAATGAAAAGAATGCTTATCATATTAGTCGCATTCTAGGAATTGAAAATACATCACGTGGTGAACCTTGAAAGGCAAATTCTTAATCAAGATCAACTTAAAATTAACATCAATTAACCTAATGGATCATTGTCACCTAACGCAAAACATTTAGAGGTTCTAGGCTAGGTACCTGTTCCGATGTCGTAAAACATAGCAACTATCGCTAACTTGTCTGCGATACATTCCGAGTGTGATAACTCATTCCACGTACATGAGTATATCATAGCTCGTCCACATACCTTCAGATATATAGGGCGGTGTTATGGTATGTAAAGTATATGGGAATGCTCTCACTGTGTGGTTTCGAATTAGACAACACTAATACGAATTGGGCCTCCATGTACTTTCAAGTATATATGGGAGGACAACACTAGGTTGCTATCAATCCTTAGGTAACCGAGTCAGCTGCCTTGTACACTGTGATACACCGAACACAACATTCAGGGAGATTACCTTCTTGTACTTCTCGATTCACCGGGAGGTATTCTGCAGTTAATAGTTGCTTGGTAAACCTTTTGCCTAGTTTACCCCCTTTTGTTTATTTCTTTTTTGTAATAAAATCAATCAGCAATCGTGGAGGAAAATCAACCCTTACCCCATCGTTCACGAAGAGCAGTGAGTAAACCACCTTTACCACCCGAAGGTACACCTATACTGTTGAAGCGGTCTCATTTGCCTGGATCCAGTACTTCACAAGCTTCTAGTTCTTCATCTGAATTACCAGAAACACCACACCGATAAGTACTATGACCCTAGTTACTCCTATAGTTACTGGTACATCTGTTACTAAAGTGGAATATCCACGATTACCTAAAGAAACTAGAACTGAATCTAGTGAAACGGTAACCCAAGTTGTTCAACAACAAGTTGATTCTCAATCCGAAGTTGTTAAACAAGAAATTACTTCTAAACCTAAATTTGTTCAACTAGAAGTGGATCCTGAACCCATCATTGCTCAATCAAAAATTACTTTTGAACCCTAAGTTGTTCACAAAGCCTAACCTGAACCTGTTCTTTTACCAGAACATTTGGAGCTTGAGGTTGAACAATCAGAAGTTGTTACCTTACCAGAAGCAGATCGACCGGTACATCCTTAGACATCGGTAACTGTCAAGACTTCATCTTTACCTCAGCAACAAAAACTAGAAATCTATTATAGACCTGACGGTGAAATTCTTCCACCTGGTTTGATTTCAATAGAAGAGGAATCTGAGGTAAAACCACCCAGAACTCCATTTCATTTTGGAATTGGACTTTATCTGTATCCTTATACTCCTCATTTTATTTCTCCTTTTGATCTTGATTACTTTCAGACACCTGTTGATTCGTTAGGAAACTTATTTGGGAATTTGACTGTGGCAGAGTCAACATCCCAAACCGTACCATCTGTTATAGCTACGATAGAATCTTCTGTCATAACCTCTTCGATCTTTACTATGACACCTGAGTCACACTTGTATGGTGTTCCACCCATCCCATCAAGTTACCAATCTTTATCGGGAACCCACTCAGGTGTTGCTTCTAGCCCTTGGTCTCCACCAATGTCCTCTACTAGAATTTTATCTAGTTCCTCATTAACGGATACCGAACAGCTGGACCCATCAAGTTCACATCAACCTGGTTCATCTGGTTATTGTCTTATGTATCCACTTTACACTGGACTACCCCCATACTGAGAGAAATATGCACATTCTCCTTATCCTCCATTCGCTAGGGGGCAACCATATGTTGGTATGTCGTCGTCTTTAGGTCAGCCTGGAATGACTGTATGTCAATGGCAGCCAACAATGCCCGTTCAACCTAGGCTTATGTATCCATCACAACCTATGCAATCTATCTCATCCATACCTAAAATGCTTGTTGTTACAACTATATCATAGTCACAAGCTCATATTGTTGTATCTCAACATGTGCAAGTTGGTCCTTCAACCTCAGACCCCCAAGTTTTAGGTATTCAAATCTAGCCTTCTCAAGCAGTTTTACAACAACCACTTGTGTCTGGAGTCCAACAATTTCAGGCTAGTTTACCTTTTACTAGAATGACTCAGACTTACATTGGTTTAGTGTATTCACAACCTGGTCAACCTTACATTAGTGGGCAACAACCGTTAAATCAATAACCGTTGTATCAACAACAACAACAGTTGCTTCAATAGCCTTGGTAGCCCCAATATCGACAACAACAATTCCAGCAATACCAACCCCAACATGGAATTGGACAACAAGCTTATGTTGGGCTTGGTCAACAACAAGTTTACCCAGGTCCTCGTCAACAAGCCTATGCTGGGTTTGGACAACAACAAATGTACCCTGGTGCACAACAACAACCTTACACTGTATTTTCTCAATAAACTTACTGATATCAACGTTACTAGTAGAAGATGCCTTATGCTGGTATGCAAAAGCATATTTCCTAGGCAATCCCATCTTACCCTGGATTTGCTCAACCTAACCTCAATAGACAGTTGCCTTTCATTTTGACACTTGAGTTACCAAATCTAAATTGGCTCACCAATGACCCAATTCTTTATGCTCCTTGGTGGTCGGTGATTCCTCATAAGTTACCTTTCGATATTCTAAAATTCATTGGAAGCCCTGGAGAAGACCCATCCAACCATGTCATGACTTTTCATTTATGGTGTTCATAAAACTCCTTGAATGATGATTCTGTTAGACTTCGTCTTTTCTAGAGAACACTTACTAGTCCGGCTGCGAAGTGGTACATTGAGTTACCATGAGCTTCTTTTGATAACTTCACAACCTTAGCTACCACGTTTTTAACCCACTTCCAGTTACACATACGATATGAAATTGGAACGGAACTATTAACCATCTTTAAATAGACTACTGCTACTCATATCTCTAATCATATTCATGAGTAGTGTCTTCCTCGTCGAATGGTTAAAACTTGTGTTCTTGATCAGCTTCTAGCTGAGTGGTTTATAAAATCCTTGTTGCCATCTATCACCGAGGATGTGGCGAAAGGTGGAGTTATCACTGAAGAGCAAGTAATTGCTCATGCCCAATATTTGGACTTGATTTATACACAGTCTAGCATGCTCTATGACAAGATCCCAAATGCACCCCGACCAGCCTTTCTATTCCTCCTCCACCATCGAGTGAGGACTCTCATGTCGGCGATGGTGTGATTGGTTCTTCAAGCACACAAACGGCAGGTAGACCATCTGGTCAAACACTTGCCATTTCTAATCAAACTTCAAATGCATTTGATAACACTCTTGCTTCTGAAATCAATGCCATGTCATCTAACAAAGGCAAGAATGAAAAGCAACCAGGAAGCAAGAAGAAGGGGAAGTGAGTTTTCAAGGGATTTGTATCGGTCGATCAGCAAACAATATCGCTGAGTATAGCGCATTGATCGAACTTCTCTCTGATGCCATTTCACTTGGAATCCACTGAATCATCATTAGGCTGGACTCACAACTCATTGTACTACAACTAAAAAGCATTTATACTGTCTGAAACCCAATGATTCTTTGTATTTTCCTTAGATTTTGTCTTTTGGAAAGACATTTTGATTACATTCAATATCAAGACATTTCCAGAAACTTTAACACATTAACTGACTCATTAGCGAACTATGTGTTAAACAAACATTTGCGACACATGTAAAAGTAAATTTTCAAATTCACATCATTAGTTGAATAGGATTGCACATAACCATATATATAAAAACTCTGAAAGTAAAATAAATAGGTGTTTTAAAAGTTTTTACAAAATTTGTGTCCAAGACATGTTTTGTCGTCTGACCTAAAAACTCAAAATGCATGCAAGAAACATCCTAAGTAGACCTAGTTATGCTCATGATAACAGGTCACAACCTGAGCTATCATGTGCAAAATCTGCATCCAATGGCCTGGAACACCAATAGTATGGTGATGTAGTCTCACAGGTAACTCCTCAATCTGGACATCCAGAATACCAAGGGTTAATCCCTCCACATGATCCTGCAACTCTGCCAGTGTCTCGGCCAAATCCAAATCCTGGAGAACTGCTCTCCCAATATTTCTCCGCATTGGCCCACCTGCCTCCTATTGGTGCCTAATAGGTAGAACACTACCCACATATGCATCCATGAGATTGATTTTCGTTTAGTCTTGGAATATCAAAACACAAAAACATGTAGAAAATTAAAAATTAAAATAAAAACATTTTGGTCAAAAACAATTTACCTATAGCACCCCATTGAGCGCCCACTGGTAGACTCAACTCTGGATCTCCATGAAAATCCATCCCTGAGTATGGATGCTCCTCAATGACAATGTGTTGTCGATCAAGCCAACTAAAGAATGCAGTGGAAAATGTAATTGATGACTGACCAGCATGTCTAGCCATCAATTCGACCCACCACTGCATCTGTGGATCTCTAGGACCAGCTACACCCAGTGTTACATGTTGGGGTTGCATCAATGGAATTATTTCTAAGGTAAAATAAATTAAGAGCGATCCATAGCTAAAGTTCTTTGTCTTACCGCTCTTTACCTTTTTCAACTTCTCTTTTAGTGAAGAAAGTATTGCCTCACACCAGTTGAATAAAGTTGGCTCAAGACACTCAAGTGCATACTGAACATATGATTTGTTCACCAGAAGAAGTGTCACACTACTTGCTAACTTTGTGATGGTGAAAAGGATTGTTCTCAAAGGCAAATCATGGATATCCTTGATGATTATCTTTCCGTCCTTGCTAGGTTGTGTACCTAGCTGATAAAATTATTGAACATAGTCCCTCACTGACTTCCCTCCATGGGAAGAACCTGAAAGAGATATGGAGGCACCACGTCTCGACAACCCTGTAAGAAAGTAAACATCATCGATCACAATAGGGACCACTTTGTCCCTTATGTGGAAAGCCTGATCTATCAGATCCCATGCATGAACTATGAACTACAATAGTTCTAATTGTTTCCTCATTCCAGAAAACCTGAAGTATTTGAGCAACCCACAGTTTTTGAGGGCCTGAACTGTACTCGGATCATTTAGGGAAACCATGTCTTATTCTTCATGCTCTCTTTCTTGCCAAGTAATATAATTTTGATCTGATGAAAGCCTAAAATCAAACCATAAGCTTAGTTAGGATCCTTTTCATGCAAAAAAATGAAGGAATTTTGGGTCAATTTGGTGAAACAAGTTTGTGAAACTTGCCAGTGCAGCCCAAGCAAGGAGACATTGTGTTGTAGTGCAGAATGCCTTCTGTCTAGGTGCTCCCCAGTGTAGTTTTCAACATGCAAGCTTGTGCTGATCCCAGGGTGAAAAATTCAAACCCCAGGGGCCCTAAAAACCCTAAAAACTTGCATGAAACAGTAAAAGAATGACATGAAAGGAAATAGGAGGGGTAGATATCCTACCTGGTTCAGACGACACAAGAAATGATCTACAGAATCTCTCGCAATAAGTTGATGAATATCGAGGTAAAAAACAGGGTTAGAGAACAAACTGAATGGTAAATATCAAATGGTGAAAATAACATGGTAAGTTCTTGTTTTTATGCTCATTTCATGATCATTAAATGAGTAAACTTTAGTATTTACCTATTTTTACCAATGAAACAGGTATGTTTAATCCTTTTGGTGTTTCTTTGAATAGATTTACAACTGACTTATAGAATTTGATGTGCACGATCATGAATTGTATTTTGACCACAGAACATACTTTTATCTCTTTTTTGAGCTTTGTTAAACATAAAAAATGGAACCCCCTTGGAGTCCTTTTTAAGCTCTTTTCAAACTCTCGAAATATGAAAATATTGTCGAGCACTTGTCCTTTTAAGCTCGTTAATGGATTGGAAATGACATCTACTCAGTATAAGTTTAACCCTTTTTCAGGCTGAGATAGATTATTTACGAAAAAGGAATACGTTGACCGAACATGATCAATAGGTTCTCTCTTGTATTGTTTTATGTTTTTTCGGACGTGAGAGACAAATCTATGAAAATAACTTGTGGAGTTTTCTTTTTGTCCCTTTTCAAACTCTCTAAACATGAAAATGATAGATTTATCATTGTCGTTAGACTCGTTAAAACATAAAATAGCAACAAACTTGTCCATCATGACAAGATCGAGTTTCACCTTCACTAGACTCATTAAAACATCACATAGCGATGGATTCACCTGAAGGGTGGAATTATACAACAAGCATATGTTATTGTCCTCAAGCTTGATAAAAATAAATAAAGAGGTACTGGTCAGCAATGACTGGGGAAAATGGGAAAAGGGGTAAACCACTTTATGGTAGTAGGTCGCTCTTGAACATGACATTTTCACTTCATCATTGTAACTATATGGGTTGTGTTATCTGCTTGATGGTCATCATACCTTGGTCTATGATACCGTCCATTACTTTTGTTTTGGGTCAATGCTGCCAATTCATTTAGTGTCACCGAAATGTTCAAGAGAAGTCACTCAGTTAAAATTCATCCTTTGCAATAATCATAAACCTTCATTTTCATGACTGCCATTCGTGAACATTGTGTCGTTAGTCAAATTCTATCTCCAAAATCATTACACGTGTTTTGTGTCACTGAAGTGGGATAAATCAAGGCCCTCCTGTGATGAGCCACTTCTTATCGACATTAGCACATTATCCAAGAAGTTGACTTGGAAACACCCTTCCAAAACCTTGAGGCTTGCATACATCAATGGCAATTTTCTCACTTCTGCTGATAGGTTGACATCATTGGCCTTCGAACGAAAGACTTAGTATGGTTTTCGACATCAAATTATCCATTCACATCATGCAGAATGTACTACAGTACCTTGAGGATCATTATCGTTATCAATGATTTCTCTCGCATCTGTTAACAGCTTACATCATTACCTGGTAATCATACGGTGTCTTCCCATGTTCAACTTTAGATCACATATTCACATGGTTAGACTCGTACCTGAGTGAACGATTGAATGAGATAGAAGACCCCAGATCTAGTTTCATCCATCGAGGCTACGATTTTAGGAAAGTGCCAAATCATCCGTACAATGGCTTTACATTGATGGTCATTCCGATCATGGGTCTATATCTGTAGACGACTGTCTATGTACTTGTAATGAAATTTTATATGTTGAGCATGGGTATGCCTTACCTCAGCTATTCATGAGAAAAAATGAAAATATCATGATATTATGTATTGTAATCGATGCAGGTCATCATCCACTTTGGAACCTCCTCATCACATCGTAAAGCATATCAATCGACATTATTATTTTCGACTTCATGCTTTAGGGGGAAACTGTTACAGATCCTTTTGGGCACATCACTCCCATCATTTAAATCTATATCATTAGTCTCATCAAACCCTAATTTAGTTGCTACATGCCTTAGACAAGTCATAACTTTGAATGCCTTCTTCCCTGAGACTTTCTTGTCCTGAAGCCCTCTAGGATTGCCTCCTTGAGGGACCAACATGGCCTTGGTCAGGGGTAAGTGTGCTTCAGTGTAGGTAGGCCCAGGTCAGGGTGCTCTGCAGAGCACCTAGGCCCACTTTGACCTGCGTTGGGCGAGTTTGAGCGAAATCATCATAGGGTTTTGGGAATATTCTTATCTTATGGAGCCATCTAGAAGATTCCCACACTTATCATCTCCTATGAGCTTGAAATTGGATAGGGAATGAGTTAAGTAACCTCCTATCCTCTCATCCATTCCTCCATGAAAACTAACTCTAAGTTTGGGTCAATTTGGTGAAACAAGTTTATGAAACTCGCCAGCATAGCCAGATAAGGAGACATTGCGTTGCAGTGCATAATGCCTTATGTATGGGTGCTCCCCAGTGCAGTTTTCAACATGAAATCCCGCATTGATCCCAGGGCGAAAAATTCAAACCCCAGGGGCCCTAAAAACCCTAAAAAATTGCATGAAATAGTAAAATAATGACATGAAAAGAAAGAGGAGGGGTATATATCCTACCTGGTCCAGACGGCAGGAGAAATGTTCTGCAGAATCTCTCACAATAAGTTGATGAAGATCGAGGTAAAAAATAGCGTCAAAGCACAAACTGAATGGTAAATACCAAATGGTGAAAATAACATGGTAAGTTCTTGTTTTTATGTTCATTTCATGATCTTTAAATGAGTAAAATTTAGTATTTACCTACTTTTACCAATGAAATGGATATGTTTAATCCATTTGGTGTTTCTTTGAATAGATTTATAGCTGACTTATAGAATTTGACGTGCACGACCGTGAATTGTATTTTGACCACAGAGCATACTTTTATCCCTTTTTTGAGCTTTGTTAAACATCGAAAAAGGAACCCCCTTGGTGTCCTCTTTAAGCTCTTTTCAGACTCTCGAAATATGAAAAGATTGTCGAGCGCTTGTCCTTTTAAGCTCGTTAACGGATTGGAAATGACTTCTAGTCAGTATAAGTTTAACCCTTTTTTAGGATGAGATAGATTATTTAAGAAAAAGGAATACGTTGACCGAACATGGTCAATAGGTTCTCTCTTGTATTGTTTTATGCTTTTTTTGACTTGAGAGACAAATCTACGAAAAAGAACTTGTTGAGTTTTCTTTTTGTCCCTTTTCAAACTCTCTCAACATGAAAATGACCAAGTTATCATTATCGTTAGACTTGCTAAAACATCAAATACCGACAAACTTGTCCATCATGACAAGACTGAGTTTCACCTTCGCTAGACTCGTTAAAACATCACATAGTGATGGATTCACCCGAAGGGTGGAATTATACAACAAGCACATGTTATCCTCCTCAAGCTTGATAAAAACAAATAAAGAGGTATTGGTGAGCAATGACTAGGGAAAATGGGAAAAGGGGTAATCCACTTTATGGCAGTAGGTCGCTCTTGAACATAACACTTTCACTTCATCATTGTGACTATATGGGTTGGGCTATCTGCTTGATTGTCATCATACCTTGGTCTATCATACCATCCATTACTTTTGTTTTGTGTCAATGTTTCCAATTCATTTAGTGTCGTCGACATGTTCAAGATAAGACACTTGGTTAAAATTCATCCTTTGCAATACTCATAAACCTTCATTTTCATGACTTCCATTCCTAAACCTTGTGTCGTCAATCAAATTCTGTCTCCAAAATCATTACACTAGTTTCATGTCATTGAAGTGGGATACATCAAGGCCCTCCTGTGATGAGTCGCTTCTTGTCGACATTAGCACATTATCCAAGAAGTTGACTTAGAAACACCCTTCTAGAACCTTGAGGCTTGCATACATCACTAGCAAGTTTCTCGCTTCCGGTGATAAGTTGACATCACTGGCCTTCGAACGAAAGACTTTGTATGGTGTTCGACATCGAAACATCCATTCACACCATGCAAAATTTACTGCAGTACCTTGAGGATCATTATCATTATCGGTGATTTCTCTCACGCCTGTTAATGACTTACATCATTGGCTGGTAATTATAGGGTGCCTTCCCATGTTTAACTTTAGATCACATATTCGCATGGTTAGACTCGTACTTGAGTGAATGATTGAATGAGATAGAAGACCTTGGATCTAGTTTCATCCATCGAGGCTATGATTTCAGCAAAGTACCAAATCATCTATACAATGGATTTACATTGATGGTCATTCCAATCATGGGTCTATATCTGTAGACGACTGTCTATGTACTTGTAATCATCCACTTCAAAACCTCCTCATCACATCGCAAATCATATCACTCGACATTATTATTTTCAACTTCATGCTTTAGAGGGCAGTTTTTACAGATCCATTTGGGCACATCACTCCCATCATTTATATCAATATCATTAGGGCTCAACAAACCCTAATTTAGTTGCTACATGCCCCAGACAAGTCATCACTTTGAATTCCTTCTTCCTTGAGAGTTTCTTATCTTGAAGCCCTCCAGAATTGCCTACTTGAGGGACCAACGCAACCTTTGTCAGGGATAAATGTGCTTTAGTGCAGGTAGGCCCATATCAGGGTGCTCTGCAGAGCTAGTTTGAGTGAAATCATCATAGGGTTCTGGGAATAATCTTATCTTCAAGAGCCATCTAGAATATTCCCACACTTATCATCTCCTATGAGCTCTGAATTGGATAGGGAACGAGTTAAGCAACCTCCTATCCTATCATCCCTTCCTCCATGGAAACTAACTCTAAGTTTGGAAGGCCATTCAATACCCTCAATTATGATCAAACCTCCTCCATTTGCCTATAAATTGAGCACTCATCTAAGTGATCAGGGGCTGGACCTTGAGAATTTGTAAGCAGATACTGTTGGTCTGAGGATTGAGATTGTAAGTAAGTACTGTTATGTTGCCAGAGTGTTGTGCTATTGATGTGATGTTGGTTGGAACCCAAGCTGGAAGAGTGACAATGGATCGGACTTCATGGTTGTAATTCTTCCTTCTACTTAATAAAGTTGTTTACACCTTTTTCCATATGCTTATCTTGATATATGATGTTTATATGTGTGAATGTATCTGATTCCATTTACTTGTATTCAATAGATCTCTTGCTTTGATTGGTTCTCTGTCTTCTGTTTATGCTTGCAGGTACTTTTTGAGCGAGTTAAGTTCGAGAAGGAGCGACGGGAGCCATACAAAGGAGACAAAAGGAAAGCGAAAGAACAAGTAGGTCCTTTGATTCCCTTGTCTTATTTATTGTCTATAGAAAAAGGATAAGCACTTTAAATCTATTGTTCTAGGTATAGCTACCTACCTAGGGAATTAGTATTTATCTGTAGATGCAAAATTCCTGATAACAACAAGTCATAATTAACAAGGTATACAAGCCATTTTCACCAAAATTCTCATCTTCTTCAAGGGGTTTTTGATTGTTTTATATCTAATGTATTTCAATGAAACATGTTCATGTATGGCAAGAAATCCATTTATATTGATCAAGTCTCATGGTGACAAAATGATGTGTAACAAGAGCTACTTGCCAATCTTGCAATAATGAATAAGAACGTTCTCAAAGGTAACTAGGTCACATATTTTATACTGATATTTCCATCCTTTGTTGGTTGGGCTTGCGGTCTACAATAGGTGGCGATATTATCTTTCATTGTCTCCCCACCACTTCCCCCACCTAGGAGAGATATGGGGGTACCCCTCATGGAGAGTCCTATCATAAAGTAGATATCCTCTACCTTTACCTCAATTAGATGTTCCCCAAACCTGAATCCTTGTACTTGAACATCCAATGAACCACCAATGTATTTCAACAATTCCATTTGTTGCCTAATATGAGGAAGCTAGGAAAATTTCAGTAATCGATAGTTCCTTAATGCCTGGAGGGTAGCGGGATCATTTTCTACATTTGAATATTATTCCTCTTGTTCTCTTTCTCTCCATACAAAATCCATTTTGTGTTGATGAACCCCTAAAACATCAATAAGAGATTCGTTAGGATCCTTTTCATACAAAAAACTTGTCAAAGTTTGAGGTAAAATAGATAAACAAGCTTTAGATATGCGTCCAGCACACCTTAGCACAAAAAATCAAGGCATTGCACCTCTATCTGTAGTGCATGAATTCTTAGGTGAAACACGCTTTTCAACCCTATGGGCCTGTGTTGGTCCTAGGCAGAAATCGTGGAACCCCAGGGCCCTCAAAAACTCAAAATTTTTTCTTGAAATCACAAAATGGAAACACTGAATTAAAGAGAAAGGTTTTAGCTCCTACCTGGAAGCGACGATACTCGAAATCATCCACTGGATTGGTCGCAATCAATTATAGAAGGTTGAGGGCAAAAGTACTCAGAACTCTCAGTGATAAAGGTAAATCTGAAATGGTAAAAATAAACAGTTATTTTGAGTATATATGGTCATATCATTCATTATTTTATTCATATTTGATGTTTTTACCTTGCGATGATTGATTTTTACTATGGAACATGTATGTTTAATCCTTTTTGTGTTGTTTTGAGTAGGTCTACAGCTGTTAACAGATTTTGTTGTGCGTTACATAAGTGATTTTGACCGAAGAGTATACTTTTATCTCTTTTTCAGGCTCTTTAAACCCACAAAAAATCAACCCCTTGGAGTCCTCTTTCAGCTCCTTTTAGACTCCCAAAACATGAAAATATTATGGAGCACTTGTCTTTCGAACTCATTAAAGTAAATGAAAAGACATCTACTCAGTATAAGTTTAACACTTTTTCCAGACTAAGATAGACTAACTACGAAAAAGGAATACCTTAGTTGAACATGACTAAGAGGTTCCTTGAGTATTGTTTTCTACCTTTTTGGACTTGGGAGACTATCTACAAAAAGGACATCTCGAGTTTTCTTTTTCACCTCTTCTTCAAACTCTCTAAACATGCAAAAGAAGTCTAGTTTTACCTTTGTTGGACTCATTAAAACATCAAAAAGCTATGGACTTTTTGAACATGACAAGGTCGAGCCACTCCTTTTTAGGGTTCATTAAATATACTCAGAGGGATTCATCCGAAGGATCAAATTACAGATCAAGCATATGTTATCCTCCTCAATCTTGTTAAAAAATAAAGATGTACTGACCAATATGGTTGGGGAAATTGGGAAATAAGGGTAATCCATTTGTTAATGGTAGCGAGTCGCTCTTAGACATGACACTCTTCTACTTCATCTCTATGGTTGTTGGTCTGGGTAATATGCATGTCTTTCAGTTCATCATACCTTCACAGAACCTCCATTTTCATTTTGGGTCAAAGCTTCCAATTCCATTTCAGTGTCGTCATTGTGTTCAAGGGAAGTCATTCCGTTGATATTCATTACAATACACTTAAGCCTTCATTCCATGTTTTCCTTTCCTGATCCAATTCCATATTAGCATCATTTTAATCATTCTGTCTTAATCATCATACATGTTTCGTGTTGTTTATGGGGCATACATCAAGGTCCTCCAGTGATGGGTCACTTTCTGTCGACATCAGCGCATTATCCAGGATGTTGACTTAGAAAAATCCATCCTTACCTTGGTGCTTTCATACATCAATGGAAAGTTTCCTCGCTCTCGATGACATGTTCACATCAATGGCCTTCGGCTGGAATATTTTGTGTGGTGTTCGACATCAACTCGTTTATCAACACCATATAGATTGTACTTGAGTACCTTGAGAACCATTAACATAATCAATAGTTTCTCTCAAGTCTATTAATGGCTTACATCATCAGCCGGTAATCAGATGGTGTCTACCATGTTCGAATTCAACTCATTGATT
The DNA here is from genome assembly GCA_031772625.1 of Pinus tabuliformis. Taxonomy (NCBI): domain Eukaryota; kingdom Viridiplantae; phylum Streptophyta; class Pinopsida; order Pinales; family Pinaceae; genus Pinus; species Pinus tabuliformis. The sequence continues at coordinate 231,422,737 of CM062815.1, forward strand.
CACATGGTTAGACTCATACGTTGGTTGGTTGTGTTAACGAGATAGAAGACCCCAGATCTAGTTTTCGCCATCCGGGCTATGATTTCAGGATTATACAAGATCACTATGTATGATGGCTATGATTATACTAAGATTCATCTAGTCATGGATCCACCATCAGTCATCAGTGGACGTGTCATTTGATCATTATACATGTAATGTTAGCTTATGTGATGAGTATGGGTATACCTCCCTCAGTAAAAAGAGATATCATGATGTCAATGTATTGTAACAGGAGAGAGTCTCACTATTTTTTCTTGATCCCGACTTGTCACAAGTTAAAGGAATTTAATCATCAGTCATCATCTTTGACTTTTTTCCTTAGGGGTCACTCTGTTATAGGCTATTTTTTCTCATATGATCAATCAACCTCCTAAGTAGAAGCCTCCATTTCCAGAAGTTTTCAGTATTTTTTGTAACCATTTACCTCAGATAAAACACTCGAATGATATCCTATCCTACCATGGATTTTCCATCCCTTATCCTTAGATCTCATCCTCCCAATAAGAGTGGATCTTCATCCCAAGATTGGTAAAAGGATAAGAACTCCCAACTTACCACACTCCTCTATATATTTACAACCTTCCATATGTAAGAGGTTGGCTTTTAGATAGTGATTCTACCCTTACGTTGATGTTGTGAGAGTGATTCTTTCATGCATTTAGGGTTATTGGAGGTACACTTTGTGACAAAGGAAGGACAAGTGTTACACAACATTTTTTCACTGTCCCTGTACTCCTTGGAGGACCTCTATAGTGAACCCTACATGCTTTCCCATCATGAAGAAACTCCCATTATGTCCTGATTCATGAGAATAATGATTCCCTTTTGCATCATTTCCCAAGAATCTTCCTTTTACCCCAGTTTACAAGATCGACGCTAATGACCAGTTTCCTCCTCGTGCTGATTTGCAGAGATAAAAAATATGAATAGCACCATATGGCTCTATTGAGCCTTTTCTCATTCATGTCGATCCTATTTTGGCAATTTTTTTAAATATGGAGTCGAAGCTTCAAGGTCTAGAAGCTTCATAACGAAAGTCTGGTAAATGGTTGGGCTGGATGGAGCCGCGGAAGTCAGTTTGGGCTCCCTACCCCTATTAAGATGGAACCAACCCAAGAGATAAGGACTTCTCCCATGATAAGAGGAACCATATCCCCTCTATCCAAGCTATATAAACCCCTCCTTTTACAAGCTTCACTAGTTTCAGTCTTAGTATTTTTGGAGCTTGAATAATCAGCAAGACATCTATAGCTTGTAGCTCTCTAGTTTATGTTTGAGGGAGAATAGTGTGTTTGGTTTGGTTTGAGACTAAATGGAAGAAGCCTTAAAACTTCCATTATTGGGGCTATCCATGAGATGCTAGCAGAAGTGTGGGAACCCGGATACGTCAGAGGAGACCAGCAACATCAAGGCATTGGTTGTAATGTCTTTCTGAACTTATATGAATACAACTATTGATTGATTTCCTACATTGAAGTGTTATCTTACATTTGATGGCTTAATGTTCCTTGACATGTTAAGTAGGTTGAATGCAATTTGTATGCTATCACGTTTGTTGTTGTTGTTTGTTTTCTTGTTTCAGGTATTTGAAGGAAGGAAATAGAAAGTAGTTGGAGTAAGGAAGCAGGATCATCACCAAGAAGAATAGTGTTCTAAGAGGTAGGCCCTCTTATTTTGTTCTAGCTTAAGGAAGTTTTGCATAGATTGTTCATTTGTGGCTAGACCCACTCTCTCAGGTTAGAGGAATTGTTTGTGTCCACACTGAGAATTTACCTGCACCACAAATTGGTGACTCCATTGGGGAGCCAATCCTTCTATTTGATTGATTTTCATTTTATGGTTTTGTGTGAACTTTTCTAGTATCACCATTTCCCTTTAGTATTCTTTTCTTTCCCTGGTTTACTGCTTTGAGTCTAAAATTTATAGTGGCAAGTCTAGTTTTACCCTTTGAAACTTTTTATTTTTCTCCTTGAATCCTCAGTCAGCACATTTATTTTTCTGAAAGTCGCATCGATCAGCATGAGTTTCTCTAAAACAGTTGCATCAACTCTTTGCTAGCACTTGTTTTCAGTTACGCAGATGCACCGATTCCTCTAGGTGAAGATAATGGTTTCCCCTAGATCATAACCAGTGTGTCTTGCCCTTCTGATTTCTGTTTCTTAGCTTCTCCCTAACTGGAAAGCTTCATTGGCTTGGTTTATATGATTGCTTGGTTTTCCTTTTCTTCACTTGCTTTCTTGAGTCCTTGGATGGTTTGTAGCCCTAAGGCATCTAGGTCACCATCCATTCACTTGTTTATGTGGACAGCAAGCCGAGTTGTTGGTTAAGTTTCTCCTTGCATTTCGGTTTTTGGTCCTTTTGTGGCTTTGATTTCCACTTAACAAGTTTGAAAAGTTTTGTTTTTTCATTAAGCATCTCTTTTCAGGCATAGATCACATTGCTCATCTTTTTTTTTGGTTGAGTCTTTTCATCATTAGTTTGGAAGGAATTCTCTTTTGTGCTTTGCATTTGCTTGAGGATAATTGTTTTGAAAAATTTTCATTGAAGTGTTTGTGAATGATTCATTTTATCATTTTGTTGAAAAGATACATAATTCTATTTTGATGAATTAATATGTTACATTAGTTAGCATCATTGAAGACCAGAGTTGCATTGTCATTTGCATTGGAAAAGAAATGAATTCTCTTTACTAGTGAAAGGACTACTTGAAGTGCGTTTGATAGGAAAGATAGGAATCAGAAAGAGTTTTTCATCATTTGTTTTCAAAAAGAGAAGTAGTGAAAGGGACATTTTTCTTTCAATTGTTTGTTTGTTGAATTGAGTGTGTTTTCTACTCTCATTAGTGTAAACAATTCATGGAATTGAAAGGGTCTTGTCTCATTTAGTTGCATATAGGAGTTTTTCGATTCACGTTGATAAGGCCTGAAAACCGAGACATAATTTCAAGATAAAACTTAAAATGTATTCAATTAACCTAAGGCACATTTGAAACCTAACGATCACATTTAGAAGGTCTAGGCTAGAGACGTGTTCCGACATCTTTAATGCTAGCAACTGTCGTTCGCTTCGACACTAGATAGTGTTAGTATAGACTTATTCTCCATGTACCGTTGTGTATATAAAGGGAGACCCCCTAGGTTTCAATCTTTTATCCATAGGAAGCCGAGTCTTCAGCATTGTAAATGTGGTACACCAAACACAGCATTCGGGAATACTGCCTACTCGTACTTCTCGACTTACCGAGAGGTATTTTGTAGTTCATGGTTACCTGGTAATCCTTTTTGCCTAGATTATACTGAGCAATCATTTTGATCTTTTTGACTCCTTAAATATAAAAGATCATCTGATCGCTTTTCCTTTTGAGCTCATTTCAAACCGAAAGTGATAGTCACCTTTGCTTCTTTCTCGACTCTTAAAACATGAGAGTGCACCAGTTTGTTTTTGCGTCTTAAAAATTTGTTTCCCATGATCATATAACATTCCTGTTAGTATTTTTTTAGACCACATCACGAGTATACCTTTAAATACATTTTAAGTCCTTGGAATCAATATCTCTCTTCTAGTTAATTGAGACAAAATCATCATTGCTGAACCATCACATTTGCCTAGTTCCTCTTCCTCTCCTTTGTCTAAAATATCATCTGAGGAGCCTTTTCCTAAATTGCCACAGTCACTTGAGGACAAAGATGTTGAACTTGGAATTGTTCTAAGCATTTAGCTTTTGTCATCTCGTCCTCCCCCTCCCTCAGATACTAGGTCACTTTCTAACATTGGTCTGGAATCTCCGGATAATCCTATCCAGACTCTCAAGAGTCCGCCAACTTTCTAAGGTCAGCTTGGACTAGTTGTTTATTCATTGCAGCAAGGGCCATCCATGCAACAGCAACGGAAGATAATGTCGCAGCAAGGAAAATTGCAACAACCACAAAGGAAACCCTCGCAACCGTTGTAGCAAACCATGCATCCATAAGTGCAATATGTGCCAAAATTCTCCCAGCCTATGCCTTCACAAGATCAACCTTTGCAGTCGCAAGGACAACCTTTACAACCACAAGGCCAACCCTTGCAGCAACAAGGTCAACCCGGGAAGCAGAAACCCTTATAATCATATCAACATGATCAACCTTTGCAAGGGCGAGGTCAGGGTCAAGTCTTGCAGTAGCAAACGCAAAATCCTTATGTCCAAGGGAAACAGGTTCAACATCCTTTTGTCCAAGGGTAGCAGGTCCAAAATCCTTATGTCCAAGGGAAGCAAGTGCAAAATCCTTACGTCTAACGGCAGCAGGTCCAAAACCCTTTTGCCAAGGAAAATAGGTTCAAAGCCCTTATGCTCAGGGACATCAGATGAAAAATCCATATGTCTAAGGCCAACAAGCTCAATAGCCTTTTAACCCGTATGTTGATTACCAGCAGCCTATGGCTGGAAAATTTCAAGGTTTTTAAGGTTAGAATCCTCCCTACAGGCAAGGTAACCTACAGTGGGGGAAAAATCAAATGCCATATGGAAAAACCCTCCACTATGGGGACAAAATCCTTACCAGCAGGAACGGGTTCTGCCGACTGGGTCTGCTTATCGACCTCAAATGTCTTTCAGTACCCAATTGTCATTCTTGGCTACACTGGAATTGCCAGATGTGTCTAGACTCACGAATGACCTGATTCTTCATTCGCCATACTAGCCTCTGATTCCATCCAAGATACCGAGCGATTGTCTAAAGTTTTAAGGAAAAGTGAAAGAGGATCCACAAGCCCATGTGATGACATATCACCTTTAGTGCTCCTCGAATTCCTACATTGATGATTCCATTCGTCTTCAGCTTTTCCAATGAACTCTTACAGGTGTTGCAACCAAGTGGTATATCGAGCTACCTCGAAATACCTATCATGACATTAACACTCTTGCCATGGCCTTTGTCACACATTTCCAGTTTCCGGTTCGCTATGAAACTGGCACCCATCTGCTAACATCACTCAAGCAAGACACTGCGACACACATCTCCGGTCACATCCATGAATGGAGACATAGGTGCTTCCTAATTAAGTTTGAGATTTTTTTATCAGTTGTTGACCGAGTGGTTCATCAAATCATTCATCAGCAAAATTATTGAGGACATTGCTATGGGTGGATGTGTCACTAAGGAACAAGCCATTGCGCATGCCCAGTATCTAGACCTCGTCTATTCACAATCTCGCACGTTCTATGATATGTTACCCGATGCACCCAAACCATCATCTGATTTGGCAACATCTAAGTCTCTTGCTACACATCTTGTTGATGGAGTAATTGGTTCAGTGACTCAGACCCCCACAAAATATTCTTCCAAACAAAAGTCGGTCTCCAACACTACTTCCAATGATTCCTCTCACAATTCACCAGGCCTTGGTAAAACCTAAAAGGTTCACACTGTCCAATCTACCGCAACAGGAAAATATTTGTAAGAAGAAGGGAAAATGCAAGGGTAAAGCCAATGCCACGAAACAGGGCCCTCCTAAGTTGTCTTCTAGTGATGCTTCCCAACAGAAGCCCAAATGTCCATGCCTTAATTGTGAGGAGGATCATTATACTAAGGATTGTCCCAGATGATGAAAGTTAGTCATTTTCTCAAAGGGACCTCAGCTGTCGTGAAAGATCCCTTTTCGTTCCAACAGACCCAAATGCTGGACCAACCTTAGTCGCCCTCTTCCACAGGTTCACAAGTGTTCATGATGAGTACACTGATTAATGTGGCTACTAGGTGAAAATATTATCAAACTCTTACCCCAACAGTAGGGAAATAGAAATAAGGCACCCCTTCTTCTTCTACCCTGTCCAGTTCTGGTCCTCTCCATATAGAGCGACCTAATCCTGATTCCGCCTTTCGAGCCCCTTCTCAAGGCGTGCTACGAAAGTCCTCATACAATCCAAATGCTTGAGTCACTCAACATTATAACATTGTTGAGGATTTGGCTCAAGCACCATCAGCTATGTCCGCTCTTGAGGTCCTTCAAAGCAGTCCTCCTCAGTAGAAATCATTACTGTCAGTTATGGGGGGTATTGATCCAACTAACTCTAATCTCATTTGCTTTGACCTGGAAAACCATGTTCCGTGTTTACCTCACTAGATTTCCTTTCTCATTTTGGTGATCATAAATGAGAAAACCATTCATAAGACCGTCATTGATGAATTTTCTTCTACTTACATCATGTTAGTCACTTGGTAGAAGGTAATTGGTTCTCCTACTCTGAACCAATCCCCTAACACTTTGGAAGCTTTTGACGGACGCGATTCGCGACCTTTCGGTGTCCTTCCCAACCTTGCCATTACTTTGGAGGGCAAGGCAATACACTTCGAATTAGAGATCGTTGATGCTAATCTTAACTATAATATTCTACTCTAACAGAGCTAGACCCATGCCATGCATGTTGTAGGCTCATCCCTTTCCATGTGATTTATTTTCCCCATCAAGGGAAGATAGCCACAATCGACCAACTGTCCTTCTTTGCCTCTTTCTCCTTGAATGGCAATGTTCCTTATGTAAAGCACACCAATGCTCCTTATGAGAGTGTGGGGGAAGGACTCTTTAAATATCCTACCTTGATGGGTATTTTTCTGCTCCCACCTCCTCATGTTGCCTCTGTCAACATGATCTCGGTCAAGTCTAAGCCTTGGGTCATTCCCTCATCATGTTGATACATGGGGCGAGGTTATGCCGTTAAGCCCTGCTAAAATTAATTATGTGGAAATTGTTTCGGCTTCACCATCAATATCCTCTAATATCTTTGTTTCAAGAGCATCTCACGATGCGTATTCTCAATCCCCGTGGCTTGGTTCTTCGGAATCTCCCGATCCCTTAGGTGATAATTTTCTTTTTGACGATAGTATCATGGAAGTTATGTCTCTAGAGGAAGCACCTTGGAACAATACTCATCATCGTTCCTCGTTCTTGCCTAGCCCGACGGTCATGTCTACTTGTCCTGAGAATTTCTCTTCTCATTTCCTGACCCTACCACTTCAGACATTGATCATGACTCATGAATTTTGGTCAGAAGGGAACATGGGTAACATTACCCAAACGATGAAAATTGATATTTCTGTCAAGCTTGGTATTGTTGAAAATGTCCATATCGGGGTAACTTGTACTCCAAATGAGATCAAGCTCTATACTCGTTTGTTCCAAGAGTTCCGGGATGATTTTGCATGGTCATATGAGAAAATGCCTGGCATTGACCTAAGTATAGCCATGCACAAAATTCTGACTTACCCTCATGCGAAGCCCATTCGCCAATGGCTTTATCTAGTGCACGCTAGAAAAGTGGTCGCCATCAAGGGTGAAGTTGAAAAACTTCTAAAAGCTGGATTTATTTATCCAATCCCTCTAACAGATTGGGTGTCTAATATTGTATCAGTGACAAAGAAACAAGGAAATATTCGCGTTTGCATCGATTACCATGATCTCAATTGTGCCTGTCCAAAGGATAATTATCCCACTCCCTTCATTGACCAAATCATTGATGAATGTGCTCGGAGTGAATTATTTTCCTTTATGGAGATTTTTTCTAGTTACAACTGGATAAACATTGCGTCGGCTGGTCAAGATAAGACAACCTTTATCTGTCCATGGGGGACCTTCGCGTATAAAAATCTCCCTTTTGGCCTTAAGAATGTTAGGGCTACATTTCAGAGAGCAATGTCTTATGCATTCCACGACATTTGAAACATCGTTCAACCTTACTTGGATGATCTCCCCGCTCATTCTCGTAAACGCCATGATCACCCTAATCATCTCTGGAAAAATTTTCTTCACTATACACACTACAACATTCAGTTGAATCTGCATAAATGTGCCTTCTGCATTGAATTCAGATGACTCCTTGGCTTCATCATTTCGAAAGAAGGCATTCACCTTGATCCTCTTAAAGTCGAGGCCATTGTTAATTTACCCCCTCCATATTCATTGCATCAACTGCAGAGTCTGTAGGGAAAAGAAAATTTCCTCTCTTGTTTCATACCGAACTATGCTGAGATAGCTTCAGGGTTCACATGGTTGCTCGAGCAAGGAACCCCATTTGTTTGGGATGAGGTTTCCAAAAAGTCTTTCGATGACCTAAAACCTATCCTCATAAATTCTCTACCACACCCTCCAAACTATCATCGTGATTACTTCATTTATCTAGTTGCATCCTCTAATACCATTGTTATGATGCTGGTATAGGATGATGACGAAGGAAATGAACATGTTATTCACTATCTCAGTCACAATCTCCTGGACACTGAGACGCATTATGCTCATGTCGAGAAGTTGTCTTTGGTTGTCGTATAGGCTGTTAAATGTTTTCGGCATTACATTCTCCTTCGCACTACCACTATGGTTTCTAAATGCAACCCCATGACCTACATCCTAACTTGTCAGTTGCTGTGGGAAAAATATTTGAAGTGGATTGTCAACCTCTAAGAATTTGATTTGGTGTTCATTATTGCCAAATCTTAGAAATCACTGGTCTTCACTGAGTTTATTTTCTCTCTTCCCTCTACTTCTCTTACTATTGGTGCTGATGATCGGCTCCCGGACGAGACTCTTTTCTTGATTAGCACTCTCAACCCCTAGTACGGTGATATCATCGTGTAGCTCTAGACATCCACCTTTCGGTTTGCATTGACCAAGATGATCGTCGATCCATTCGGCATTAATCCCAACCTTACTATATCATTTGAGATACTTTATATCGCGTCGGTGTTGATTCAATTCTTTGTCGGTATCTCACTGTTGAGGAGGCTGAGAGAGTCTTGAATGACTGCCATTTTGGCACTTGTGGCGATCATCTGTCTGGATATGCTACTGCTCAAAAAAACCTTCGTGAAGGTTATTTTTGGCCCTCTATCTTCAAGGATTACATCCTTGTTGTTTGCAAATGCCATGAGTGCCAAATTTATCAGCGAAAATGTACGCCCCTCCTGCTCACCTACAACCCGTTCTTACCATTGGTCATTTTGCCAAATGGGGTATCGACTATATGACATGTAACCCTCGTTCAGTCAGGGGGCATGGTTATATTATCATTGTTGTGGATTATTTCACCAAATGGGTCGAAGTGATGCCTACATATTCTTCGGATGGTAAAACAGCGACTCAATTTCTATTTGTTAGAGCCTAAATCTGCCTTAGGTTGAAGGAAGGCAAAATTCAGGGTAACCACAAAATATGCGCAGTCTGGCAGCTAGCCCTACCAGAACAGGAGAGGGCTCTCTCCAAGTCACGCTCAGTGAAAAGATAAATGATATGGTCTGAGATGACTTACAGTGAAATATTTGATTTTAGGCTAGTAAATAAACATGGATACAAGAAGCAAATTTTGATAAATGACTGAGTTTCTGGCATGTATGGGACCAACGAACAATAATGAGCAGAGAATTTAACACAAAGGCACAGATTACTTCGTGAGGCAAGATAGGCGGAAAGTCTAGCAATTAAGTTTGAAGTAATGCGGAATGGAAAGATTGTTTAGGAGGGTGAAAAGGGCATGAACACATGAATCCTTTTCAACAGAAGAAGAACACATAACGCGAAACTTTCCCACAGGCAGAGCAATAAACATGAATTCTACCTTATCTAAACTTAGAAAATTTCACTAGAAATGAATATGAATGAACTGTGAAACATAACGAAATACATATGCAACATAAAGAGAACACATTTGCTACACTCACAACCACATGAATCTCATGAAACAGAGCTGCTGCCTTTCATTAATCCTCTGTCAAAATATACAATGAACAACTGGGTTTCTCTCCCACAATCTCCCAGAAATTACAAGCCAACCTTTTGCAAATGGTTTGCATACAATAAATAGACTATGCCATGAGGAAATAGAACAACCAAGAGTTGGGGAGTTTTTCGAATCATTACAAAGTGGAAGTGGAAAGGCAACCATTAGTTACAGGTGCAGCCTTACAAAAATGATAAATGGCTTGGGTGACTGCTCGCCTTCCTTTGCCACTAGGATAGAAGCCCACCTTTAGTGAAAATAATTTTTAAACATTTCCTTATTTGCCGAGAAAATTATAGTGTAAATGAGCAGGCCCACTTGGAGAAAGTCACGAATCGAAATGTCGCGGAGCAGGCGCGCTTTTTGCCTTTGGGTCTTTGTGCATTGTGCCCAAATCTATATGCGCCGCGCCAGTTTGGAGGCTGTTTTGAGGTACCTGCAGGAGTCCAAATTGTGCCCAAGTCTTTTGTTGGAAATCCCGGCCTGTCTACTTTCCAACCCAAGTGGAATTTCTGAATTTGGTGCTCATTTGCCCCTCCAAAACTTCATTCTCCCAAGACTGCTTCATGTGTGTCAAAATAGGGGCAGAGAGGTCATTTTTTGAGTGTTTTTGACCTCCTGGGGACTCAAATCATGCCCAAATTTCTTTTCCATGCACCAACAGACATGATTTTTCATGTTGAATCCAAAAATGCAAACCATTCTTGATTTGGAGCTCCCACACTGGCGCGGCGCACAGGGAGAAAAAACCTGTGTTGTGACCAAAAATTTGTCATGTGACCAAAATTGCCCCAAATTTCTTGAAATTTGGGCTGGAGATCCTCTATGAGGTGCTATGCTGGGCCACAGAGGCTTCAGCCAAGATTCGAAGACGATCATGCTCCCTTCGCCTCTTTTGCTTCCTATTTTCCTTCTTTAGCTTCGCCTTTAGGCTCCTGATTCTCGCTTTGCAGATCTTGTTCCGCGCCATGTAGTGGAAAGCCATGTGTCTTAGTAGTGCAATGTCCCTATCAGCCTTGTCCAACAGTCTCTCCAAGTGGATGTTGACTCTCTCGAGATTAGACTCCTGATCCTCGTTGATCTGTTGCTCTAATAAAGTGAATCCAATTCTCCTCCTTCGGGCAGCTTGTCGAGTTTGCCGGATGTTTTGTAACTCCCTCACCTCCTGCTGATCCTCAAGCTGTTTGTTCCTCTATTCCAAGTATGTTATGACCCACTCATCTTTCTCTAAGTTGTGATTCAAGTCCTCAATGTCTGCCCACTGCTCCTCTATGATCTCTCTAAGTTGTGCATCTTGCGGGCGCATGTCTGTGTCATCCTCTTGAACGAGAATGAAGTCAGTCTCTCGCTCACCTGAAGGCCCCTCATCATGCATTGGCTCCTTGCCTCTGTCCTGTACCTGTGTTGCTGATGTCGGAAGCGAGGCCCCTTCCACCCCAGGTGGAGATAACACTCGCTTTGCTGCTGCAAACAAATGCCTACTGCCTCTCTGATAGGTGATGAATACTGGCATAGTAGTGGTCTCATGGCACTCATACTGATGAGAAGGACCACCTGTCTCATACTTGACCTCTGATAATCCCTGTGAAGTGCTGAAGAGGTCACGGGAGATTAAATCATCCCAAGTAATGCCCTGTAATCCCAGCGAATGATCGACCAAAATCCGGATAAGAGCAAAGTGATAAACACTGTTAAGTTGCTGCTGAGTGGTTTTGTGCTACATGAAGGTGTTCATCCTCTCTATGTTCCTGCAAATGAAATATGGGATGTTCATCATCCGTGCCCTGGTAAAGTGCATGAGCAACCTGATGTGATAGGCATATAGACGAGAGAACCTCCCCTCACAGCTGAAGTACTTCATGATCAACTTCATGAGTGGAGAATATTCATCTTTCAAGTATCTGAATGAAAGACTCTTTGGAGCTGCCTCAAGAAACTAGCCTTAATGTAAGGCTCATAATGTTGCCTATCAACCTTCTGTTTCTTGTGCCATGGTTCTCCAACATTCGGTATGCCGGTTTCTAATGAGACAGTTTCAAGTGTTAGTGTGAAGGTGACACCAGCCAAGATAGAGTGATCTCCATGTAGGTGAAGCACAAAAAGACGGGCCAACTCATGATGAACTCGAACATTAGCCACTCTTTGAAAAAACTCAAAACATGATAGATGCTGGAAACATGACATAGCAAGAGGGCATTCCTGCAATTCTGTGAGGGTGGTTGGCTCATCCCTAACATGCTTTCCACTTTTATGATGTCTACGGGGAGCTTGTTCTTCCGAGGATGAATCACTTTGTGTTTCCATCTCATACTCCCATGAATACTCAGAGGCCATGACTACTGTGTATATTGTACTTGGGCTGCCCTTTGATGATGGTGTGAAACTAGGTGTTGTTGTGATATCTGCCATCAAGGGGAACAATGAAAAAAGGAAGTATTAGGAGGGGAATAATATGATGGGAATAGGGGTTATAGGGAGAAGTTTTGTTTAGGGATATGTAGGAGGGTCTGGGGATTTGATAAGGTAGGGTTTTTGGGTTTTGATAAGGTAGGGTTTTGGGGTTTATATTGACCAAAGAGTGGAGGGATAGGGAATAGGGTTTGGTAGTGTTTTAGGGTCGGGATAATAGGAAAAAATGAGAAAGGGGGGATAGGGAAAAATGGTAAGAAAGGAAAAAAAAGAGGGGTGAAAATGGAACCTTGGCATCAATACACAAGTTTGCAAACCTAGCAACAATGGTTTTGATAATTTGAGTGGTAGGTTTTAGGCGTTTTTTATTGCATTTATAAATGGCCATAACCATCATCCTATCCACAAGATTTGATGAGCAAGCCAAGAGATAGACCCTACCTGGCAATTGGAAGGAATTCCAAACGATTTGATGCAATTGGGAACAATTTCGGGCCTCTGTGGGTGTGCACCGCGCATCAAACCCAGTGCGCCGGGCTCTGTGTGTGCGCCACGCCCCTCTGTGTGTGCGCCACGCTCCTGAAAATGACTCCAACTTCACTCCAAATGCGTGCTTTGCTCTCTCAATGCTTTGCTATGTTTCTCTATGACCTTGATTTGCATCATGACTTTGATTTTTGTGGAAACTTGTATATAAAGGCATTTGGAGTCATGGGTTTAATTTTTTCTTCTCCACAACCCACTTTGCTAATGTTTCATTTTGGCTCTTTTTACTGATTTAATGCAACACTGAATTTCACTTTTTCCTTTGAATTTTTAGCTAGAATGATGAAATTTTCGACACTTTTTGCAGGGGTTGTTGACATGGCATTTGGCCAAGGAAGCCATGACTGTGCCTGAAGAGATCAACCAGAAACTGTTTTGAAAATTATCACAAATGACACACTGTTTGACTTTTCTTTAAAACAGAGTTTTGAAGAACAGTCGTAATTTGTCAACATGACGATGAAAATCTTTGAATCATAACTTTGTAAGGGCCTCCTTCTGTTCTGCATGGCTTTATTGGACATGGTTGACGACCAAATTGACTGATCCCTAGACCTAATGACTGAAAATGACTCTTGTCCATTAAAATATCGAACATTAACTGTCATGGACTTTAGTGAACATTGACAACAGTCCTAAGCCAGCAGGTGCCAGACATGAGGGGAAATGACTAACAAGAACTTTTCCGTCAGATTATGGCATGCCCCTAGCGGAATGCAACTGAGTGAATGGAGCGGGACTCCTAAAAATGAAATGCAGAAAAATTTTTGATCTCTGACGGAGGACTGACAAGACCGACTCTAACATTGGCTCCAATGGGGGATGGTAGCTCCTTGGAGGTGCCAAGAACAACAGATCTCTGGAAGAGCTAGACAGTGCCTTCATCCATTGGGCTATGGATTCCATTATTCCAACAAACCAACATGACTCAATTTATTGACTGAAACTTGACTGAAACTGACTCAATGCAAACTGACATGACTGGAAAATCTTGACTCTAACAAAATGAAACGACTCATGACTGACTTAACTAAAACAAGAACTCACAAAACGTTTTCAATGGTAGCAGTCCATCAAGATCTGAGGGTTCCAAATCATGATGATAGCCACCTGCATACTAATGCAATATGTAAAATCATGTGTAATGTGTCTTCCAATGTAACCAATCAAGCAGATGCCTTGCTGACCGATTCTCCTGATCAGATCTCCTGGTCAACAGTAGATACTTGTAACTGGGCATCCAAAAAGCTAATTGACCATGATCTCCTTCATCACTGAACACTGTAATAATCACCTTCACTGTTGTCTGCAAAATATTTTCCATTGGATCTTGAAAAACATGAAGATTGACCTCCTACTAAAAGAGCAAGGTGTCTTTCTCCTTTGATACTGATCTTTCTTCACACTGTACTTTAATAAGAGTATGTCCCTGGTCCTCAAAAAATTCTGAACAAGTAGATGAGTAGACCTCCTCTTCAAAGAACACTTCAAAACATGAGACATATGAGGAAGAATCTGAAAGAGAATCCTGAATGGTCTGATCTTCTGAAGTTTGAATATATGGTAGGTCATCTTCATATGATATGACAGCCAGATTCTCATTATATTCATCATATTCATCAATCATGAGAAAAGCAACTTCAGATGTTTCTTGAAACCTAACACTAACATTTCTATCATCATCCATAAATTCATCCAGAGGAACTCTTTCACTTGCTTGAGAAAAGATCTCATCTTGCTATTCATGAGTTGACTGGATTACCTCTTCATGAAGACTGTGTTCTGATGACATGAGAACATTTGGATCCAAAACTCTGTCTTCTTCATCCCAGATGATTTCAGCAGCAGAGTTTTCTTTCATGGGACTTAGAACAAGGTTTTCTTGGTCATCACAATCTGAATCTACATCTGAAATGGTTGTCTTAACATTATCACATTCTAAATTTGAAACTTGACTTCTCTGCATGTTGTCTTCTTTTATGGACAGATCTGAAACAACACTTTCTCTTTCATCACTTTTAGCCATATGGAAATCTTCAACCTGCGGATCTATAAAGCTTCTTACAAGACTATCATCATTTTCACCAGAGGAAGAAGTTCTACCGTCACCTTCTTGACCATGTGCCCACTGCAGATTTGCGTTAGCTTGAGCTGTAACCTAAACGTTCAAGACTTGATCTATCTCATTTTTAGATAGAGGAGATAACACTTTTTGTTTTATCTTGCTCAAACAGTGATTGTCTTCATTAATTTGAAGTGAAGGAGTATACAAATTTTCCTCATATAGCTTATCCATTTCATGTAATTCCTGTTGACTGCCAAGATGAAAAATTCCTTCATCTTCCACCATACTAAGATCTTGATCCTACTACAAATTTCATGATCGTCTTTATGTTGCTGAAATGGATTTTCATATAGGGCTTCCATGATCTCTTCATCCATGAAATTATCATCCTCATAATATTTCTCAAGGCTTTCAATAAAACCATAAGCATGCTTGCAACAATCCTGAACTAAATTTAATGATGGATAAGATTCTTTATATCTCTCAATGAACATGGGATGAAAATCCTTTAGACAGTAAATACAAGCAGCGGGCAAATTTTCATACCAAGATTGGGCTTCACCTTCCAGAGTGGCCAGGAATATATTCATGAAGCAATCTTCAGGAATATCAACCTTCAACTTGCAAATTTTCATGTGAAATCTAACAAGATGTAAAGCCGCATCCTTCCTACCATCATCTTTAAACATAGGCAAATTCCTTGACCAATCTACCTTCAGAATTTTATTTGGAAAGCCTGGAATGTGATCTCGGCTCATAGGAGCATACCTTCTTGCAACGCGTTCCATCTTGAAAATGTCGAAACTACTGATCTCTCTGCAGTGGAGTCACCATGAAGCATCGATTGCTGGATTCTTCAGTGAATGGAGTTGTCAGGTGAATGATTTCAGCCTTCTTATGTATGATCGTTGTTCACCATCAACAATCAGCTCTAACCTTGAGATATGTACTGGGGCAAGACAATCTACAAGCAAACCATTTTCTTCCCCAGTGGAGTCGCCACTATGTTAGAGCCTAAATCTGCCTTAGGCTGAAGGAAGGAAAAATATAGGGTAGCCACAAACCACGCTCATTCTGGTAGCTAGCCCTACCAGAATAGGAGAGGGCTCTCTCCGAGTCACGCTCAGTGAAAAGATAAACGATATGGTCTGAGATGACTTATAGTGAAATATTTGATTTTAGGCTAGTAAATAAACATGGATACAAGAAGCAAATTTTGATAAATGACTGAGTTTCTGGGATGTATGGGACCAACGAATAGCAATGAGCAGAGAACTTAACACAAAGGCATAGATTACTTCGTGAGGAAAGATAGGCGGAAAGTCTAGCAATTAAGTTTGAAGTAATGTGGAATGGAAAGATTGTTTAGGAGGGTGAAAAGGGCATGACCACATGAATCCTTTTCAACAAAAGAAGAACACATAACGTGAAACTTTCCCACAGGCAGAGCAATAAACGTGAATTCTACCTTATCTAAACTTAGAAAATTTCACTGGAAATGAATATGAATGAACTGTGAAACATAATGAAATACATATGCAACATAAATAGAACACATTTTCTACACTCACAACCACATGAATCTCATGAAACAAAGCCACTGCCTTTCATTAATCCTCTATCAAAATATACAATGAAGAACTTGGTTTCTCTCCCACAGTCTCCCAGAAATTACAAGCCAACCTTTTGCAAATGGTTTTCATACAATAAATAGACTATGCCATGAGGAAATAGAACGACCAAGAGTTGGGGAGTTTTTCGAATCATTACAAAGTGGAAGTGGAAAGCCAACCATTAGTTATAGGTGTGGTGTTACAAAAATAACAAATGGCTTGGGTGACTGCTCGCCTTCCTTTGCCACTAGGATAGAAGCCCACCTTTAGTGAAAATACTTTTTAAACATTGCCTTAGTTTCCCAGAAAATTATAGTGTAAATGAGCGGGCCCACGTGGAGAAAGTTGCGAATCGAAATGTCGCGGAGCGGGCGCGATTTTTGCCTTTGGGTCTCTATGCGCCGCGCCCAAATCTATATGCGTTGTGCCACTTTGGAGGCTGTTTTGAGGTACCTGCAGGAGTCCAAATTGTGCCCAAGTGTGCTTGTTCGAAAGACTAGCTCGTCTAATTTCTAACCCAAGTGGAATTTCTGAATTTGGTGCTCATTTACCCCTCCAAAACTTCATTCTCCCAAGACTGCTTCCTGTGTGTCAAAATAGGGGCAGAGAGGTCATTTTTTGAGTGTTTTTGACCTCCTGGGGACTCAAATCATGCCCAAATTTCTTGTCCATGCACCAGCACGCATGATTTTTCAAGCTGAATCTAAAAATTCAAACCATTCTTGATTTGGAGAAAAAACCTGTGTTGTGACCAAAAATTTGTCATGTGACCAAAATTGCCCCAAATTTCTTGAAATTTGGGCTACAGATCGTCTATGAAGTGTTATGCTGGGTCAAAGAGGTTTCAGCCAAGATTCAAAGATGATCATGCTCCCTTCGCCTCTTTTGCTTCCTATTTGCCTTCTTTAGCTTCGCCTTTAGGCTCCTGATTCTCGCTTTGCAGATCTTGTTCTGTGCCATGTAGTGGAAAGCCATGTGTCTCAGCAGTGCAATGTCCCTATTGGCCTTGTCCAGCAGTCTCTCCAAGTGGATGTTGACTCTCTCAAGATTAGACTCCCGATCCTCGTTGATCTGTTGCTCTAATGAAGTGAATCCAATTCTCCTCCTTCGAGCAGCTTGTCGAGTTTGCCGGATGTTTTGTAAGTCCCTCACCTCTTACTAATCCTCAAGCTATTTGTTCCTTTGTTCCAAGTATGTTATGACCCACTCAGCTTTCTCTAAGTTGTGAGTCAAGTCCTCAATGTCTGCCCGCTGCTCCTCTATGATCTCTCTAAGCTATGCATCTTGCGGGCGCATGTCTCTGTCATCCTCCTGAATGAGAATGAAGTTAGTCTCTCGCTCACCTGAAGGCCCCTCATCATGCATTGTCTCCTTGCCTCCGTCCTGTACATGTGTTGCTGATGTCAGAAGTGAGGCCCCTTCCACCCCGAGTGGAGATAACACTCGCTTTACTGCTGCAAACAAATGCCTACTGCCTCTCTGATAGGTGATGAACACTGGCATAGTAGTGGTCTCATGGCGCTCATACTGATGAGAAGGACCACCTGTCTCATACTTGACCTCTGATAATCCCTGTGAAGTGCTGAAGAGGTCACGGGAGATGAAATCATCCCAAGTAATGCCCTGTAATCCCAGCTGATGATCCACCAAAATCCGGATAAGAGCAAAGTGATAAACACTGTTAAGTTGCTGCTGAGGGGTTTTGTGCTGCATGAAGGTGTTCATCCTCTCTATGTTCCTGCAAATGAAATATGGGATGTTCATCATCCGTACCCTGGTAAAGTGCATGAGCAACCTGATGTGATAGGCATATAGACGAGAGAACCTCCCCTCACAGCTGAAGTACTTCATGATCAACTTCATGAGTGGAGCATATTCATCTTTCAAGTATCTGAATGGAAAGACTCTTTGGAGCTGCCTCAAGAAACTGGCCTTAATGTAAGGCTCATAATGCTGCCTATCAACCTTTTGTTTCTTGTGCCATGGTTCTCCAACATTCGGTATGCCGGTTGCTAATGAGACAGTTTCAGGTGTCAATGTGAAGGTGACACCGGCCAAGATAGAGTGATCTCCATGTAGGTGAAGCACAAAAAGACGGACCAACTCATGATGAACTCGAACATTAGCCACTCTTTGACAAAACTCAAAACATGATAGATGCTGGAAACATGACATAGCAAGAGGGCATGCCTGCAATTCTGTGAGGGTGGTTGGCTCATCCCTAACATGTTTTCCACTTTTATGATGTCTCGAGGGAGCCTGTTCTTCCAAGGATGAATCACTTTGTGTTTCCATCTCATACTCCGATGAATGCTCAGAGGCCATGACTGCTATGTATACTATACTTGGGCTGCCCTTTGATGATGGTGTGAAACTAGGTGTTGTTGTGATATCTGCCACCAAGGGGAGCAATGAAAAAAGGAAGTATTAGGAGGGGAATAATATCGATGGGAATAGGGGTTATAGGAGAAATTTTGTTTAGGGATATGTAGGAGGGTTTGGGGATTTGATAAGGTAGGGTTTTTGGGTTTTGATAAGGTAGGGTTTTGGGGTTTATATTGACCAAAGAGTGTAGGGATAGGGAATAGGGTTTGGTAGTGTTTTAGGGTAGGGATAATAGGAAAAAATGAGAAAGGGGGGATAGGAAAAAATGGTAAGAAAGGGAAAAAAAAGAGGGGTAAAAACGGAGCCTTGGCATCAATACACAAGTTTGCAACCCTAGCAACAATGGTTTTGATAATTTGAGTGGTAGGTTTTAGGAATTTTTTATTGCATTTATAAACAGCCATAACCATCATCCTATCCACAAGATTTGATGAGAAAGCCAAGAGATAGACCCTACCTGGAAATTGGAAGGAATTCCAAACGATTTGATGCAATTGGGAACAATTTCGGTCCTCTGTGGGTGTGCGCCGTGCAGCAAACCCAGTATGCCGCGCTCTGTGTGTGCGCTGCATTCGTATAAAATTTGCACTGTGGGGTGGCTCTGTGTGCGCCGCGCTCTCTATGTACGCCGCGCCCCTCTATTCGTGCGCCGCGCTCCTGAAAATGACTCCAACTTCACTCTAAATGCATGCTTTGCTCTCTCAATGCTTTGCTATGTTTCTCTATGACCTTGATTTGTACAATGACTTTGATTTTTGTGGAAACTTGTATATAAAGGCATTTGGAGTCATGGGTTTAATTTTTTCTTCTCCAAAACCCACTTTGCTAATGTTTCATTTTGGCTCTTTTTACTGATTTAATGCAACACTGAATTTCACTTTTTCCTTTGAATTTTTAGCTAGAATGATGAAATTTTCGGCACTTTTTGCAGGGGTTGTTGACATGGCATTTGGCCAAGGAAACCATGACTGTGCCTGAAGAGATCAACCAGAAACTTTTTTGAAAATTATCACAAATGACACACTGTTTGACTTTTCTTCAAAACAGAGTTTTGAAGAACAGTCGTAATTTGTCAACATGACGATGAAAATCTCTGAATCATAACTTTGTAAGGGCCTCCTTCTGGTCTGCATGGCTTTATTGGACATGGTTGAAGACCAAATTGACTGATCCCTAGACCTAATGACTGAAAATGACTCTTGTCCATTAAAATATCGAACATTAACTGTCATGGACTTTAGTGAACATTGACAATAGACCTAAGCTAGCAAGTGCCAGACATGAGGGGAAATGACTAACAAGACCTTTTCCGTCAGATTATGGTATGCCGCTAGTGGAATGCAGCTGAGTGAATGGAGGGGGACTCCTAAAAATGAAATGCAGAAAGAGTTTTGATCTCTGACGAAGGACTGACAAGACTGACTCTAACACTATCCAATCACGTTATTTCCAGGTTTGGCATGCCTCAGGCCATAGTCACCGACCATCGCTCCCATTTTCGAGATTACATGATGGCTGAGCTGACTTATACGTTGGGTTTGTGCTACGATGGCTCAACCCTATATTACGCTCAGGCCAACGACCAAGTTGAACCTGTGAACAAAGTCTTCGTTATGATGCTTCAGCACACCATTGGGATGCACAAGTCAAATTGGAATCTCATGCTCTTTTAAGATCTGTGGGCTTACCGCACCTCGACCAAGGACGCAACTAGATTCACACCATTCCAACTAGTCTACGTATGGAAGAAACTTTACCGATTGAGTGCGAAATTCCCTCACTCAAGCTAGTTGTCGAACTTCTCCCTGAGACCTCACCTCAATAAGAGCGTCTCTTGTATTTAGAGCAACTAGATGAGACTCGCTGTCTTGCTGCATTGGTCATCGAAGCATAGAAAAGGCGGGTCAAGTCCCATTTTGATCAGTCTGTCTCTCCTCGAGATTTTTCTGAGGGTGATTTGGTTCTTCAATATGATCAGGCTAATGATAAACTGGGGGAAGAAAGTTCGAACCCATGTGGCATGGGCCCTACATTGTTAAATATGTGTTACAGAAAGGGGCTTATGAGCTAATTGATTATGAGGGAAATCCCTTAGACAAGCCCCGTAATGGGATTTATCTCAAAAAGTACTATGCCTAGGTCATCTTGCATGGCTACTTTTGTACAATAGTGTGTTATTCATTTTTGTGCAGTGTGGTTTGGTGTGTTGTTTTTCAAGCAGCTTTCCTGCTTATTATGTTTCTACCTGCTTTGTAGATGTCTATGTCTCCTCACATTGGTTTCGCTGATGGTGCTTGCTGTAGTACCCGGAATCTATCATCTGCGGCATGGGCCATTTATGACCCCCATGGTGAGTTGATTGATCTTCAAGGTATTTTTTTAGGTCAAACAACTAATAACATTGCTGAGTATAGTGCAGTTATCGAATTATTGTTAGAAGCTCTTTCTCTTAATATCCGAGAATTGGTTGTCAACCATGATTCACAACTTGTTGTTCTTCAACTCAATGGGCAATATTCCGTCAAAAACCCTCAGATATTGAGAATGTATTTGCGTATTTGTCTATTGGAGAGAAATTTTGATTACATTACATATCATCATATTCCTAGGCATATAAATACATTGACAGATGCATTAGCTAATTATGTGTTGGAAACACATTTGTGAAACATGTGAAAAAAAAAAAACATTTGTACCATAGTAAGAAAGGAAACACAATTATATATATATATATATATATATATATATATATATATATATATATATATATATGCCGATAATGTTTTTCATACATAAAAACCCCAAAAATAATATATGTGTTCAAATACATCTGTGGCTCGCAGGCCTCAAAAATGTAGAATGCTAGACCTATGAACTACTCGGCATGGTTCTCATGGTAGCACATAACTGCTCATACTACACGAGTCAGCAGTCGGCGGATCCAGTCTGATACCCCCACTGTGTGCCTCTGATACTGGCGTGGGATGTCACCCACTCGGGCATACTCTGGGATACCGTGGGTCAATCCCTTGAGGTTCTGTGTGATCTCCTCCTAATTACCGCTTCCTTCCTGGTAAGGAGTGATATCGAATGGCTGAGCAATGTGCTTAGCAATCGAGGACTTACCGACAGGATGCTCTGGTCCCACATCTGCATTTTCAAAATTAAAATGTCATGAATGCATGTATTTCAAAAACAATCAAAAATCAAAAATAAAAAATTGTTTGTTCTTTACCTCCATCGTCATAATCTTCTCCCTTTTGGAGCGGCATATCTAGATCACTGGGGAAGTTGGTACCACTATAGGGCCAATCCTCTACTATGATCAGCTGTCGCTCTAGCCACAAGAAGAAGGCGGGCTTATATGACATATGTTGGTGCCCGGTAATCCTAGGAATCAATGCACTCCAACAGACCATGGCGGTTCCACCTTAGCAATTTGGTACTGAAATAATAGGACCCACTCCAAAAAGAAGGTCACTAGAATGAAACCCTAGTAGAACTTCTTCAGGTTTCCCGCCTTGGCTTTTGATAGCTGACGCTTCATGTTTACCTTCATGGCTTTTGCCCAGTTGAAGATAGTCAGCGTTGTACATTCGATAGAATATTGAAACTTCGATTTGTTGGACTCATGTTGTGATTGAGCCCCATCCACTCTATTGATGGTCAACAACAACACTTTCAGCATAAGATCTTAAACACTCATAATCTCTATGTTTCCGCTCTTTGATTTTAGTGCTTCCGGGTAGTGTTCTGTGAGCAACATGTTCACACTTGCCCCAGTAGGCCTGGACCCATACAGATTGACTGCTTCCCCTCTTCCAGACAGTCTTGTGATGAAATAAATGTCAGAAGTTTCCAACTCTATTTCTTGGTCTCAGATCATAAGAACTTCCCGATTGACATCCCAGAGACTGATCAAATACTGCAACAACTCGGGTTGAGCCCGAAGACCTAGTGTGGGGAAGAATTTGAGTATCCCACAATTCCTCAGGGCATTCAAGTAGTTTTGATCTACCATTGCCTATGTATCAATGTCCTCATGCTCACATTCCCTCCAATCAACCATTTTTCGCGATGTTTTCCTTGCAAAAAACCATAAAATCAAGTCAATAATCATCCTTGGCTAAATAAATTTGGATCGAATAAGAGAAATTGGGAAAAAACTCGAAAATTTTGTGTTCACAGTGTCAGCGCAAGTGTTTTAAAATAGTATCGCTGACGGCGCACTTGACAGTGTTAATAACCACCAATCGGTGCGATTCCATGCCTAGAAATTGTGTCGATCGAGGGTGAACTTTTTTGCTAAATCCTCCTCAAGAAATCCAAAAAACAGTTAAAAATAGGAAAAATGAGCATGAAAATGAAGCTAAAGGTCATGGCTCTTAACTGCAACTGACATATCGTCGAGTGGCCTCCCGGATCTCCCACAATCTGCTCCTGAAAATCTAGGGCACAAATGAGTGAAAAGTTCTCCACAGAAGGTAAAATGGTAAAAATTAATTACGTTTTCCTCCTTTTATTCATTTTTTATGAAATATTAGGGTTTTAAAAGTATTTTTGACCTATTTTTGCCTCAAAAATTAGATAATGCATTTACCTTTTGTGTAGTGACAGGTGACGGGTTACTAATGATGGTACTGGAGTCATGTTTAAGCTCTTTTCTCAACTTGTAATACTCAAATGAAAAGATCTACGAGTATTTTTCCCTTTTTGACTCGTAAAAGAGAATAAAAATTGGGGGTCTAATTTTAAACTCTTTTTTGACTCTTTAAACACAAAAATATTGTTGAACTCTTGTCATTTTGAACTCGTTAAAGGCTACGAAAGATCATTTACCCAATATAAATTTACCCCTTTTTCGGGCTAGGATAAACTATTTACGAAAAAGGTACTCCTTGACTAAAATGGTCAAGCGGTTCTCTCAAGTATCATTTTCTACCTTTTTGGGCTCGAGAGACACAATGTACAAAAAGGGACCATATGGAGTTTTCTTTTCCATGTATTTTTCAAACTCTCTAAACATGAAAAAGATATTAAGTGACACCTTTGTCGAACTCATTAAAACATTAAATGACATTGGATTCGTCACCATGATAGACATGAGCTTCTCCTTCCTAGGGCTCATTAAACGTACTAGGTCAGATTTGTCTGAAGGATGAACTTACATGCAAGCACATGCTATTCCCCTCAATCTTGCGATAAAAAATAATAGGGGTACCTGCGACAAATGGTGGGGGAAAATGGGAAATTCTATCAGTTGTGTCGGTAGCTCACTCTTGAACATGACACTTTCTGCTTCGTGTCGGGTTGGGATATCCTCCTTTTCATCATTGAACTTCCTAGGTTGGGCCATTCATTTTTCCTTCCATTTGATCTCTACCATGTCATCACGCCCACTGATCCTATGTTTCCAAAATCTGCCAAACTCCAGAGTCGTGTCACCGATATGTTTAAGGGTTAGTCCTTATGTAGTTACACTTACTACTGATTCTCTGTATCATCTGAAATCATTGCATCCCTTTGTCTCGTGTCAATGATGTGGGATACATCTTGGCCCCCCTTCAACACGGTCACTCCCTGTCGACTTCAACTCATTATCCAAGAAGCTAGCCGAGAGACTCCCTTTCAGTACCTTAGAGCTTGCATGCCATAATGTCAAGTTCTTTACACTCGACGACAAGTTCACATCATTGGCTTTCAATCGAGTGATTTCACGGGTGTTCAACTTCAGTTCCTTTATTCACATTCTGTGAACTATGCTGCTAGCACCTTGAGATCCATTGTCATTATTGATGGTTTCTCTCGTGCTTGTTAACGGTTCACATCATTGACTGGTAATGAAGTGACTTTCTAGCATGTTTGACTTCAACACATTCATTCGCATGTTAGGATTTGTACTTTGATCGAGTCATGTTGGAGAGCAAGACCCTGGGCTCAAATTACACAAGTCCAGGTTGAAAGGCGATGTGATATTATCATGTTGATATACATTTCTCTTTCAGATGGATGTCCATGACCATACCATGAGTTGTTATATGTGATCCTTCTCATTACTGGATGGCTGCAACCATACCTTGGTTTCGATATGATCCTCTCTATTGGATGGTTGCGCCCATGCCTTGGATCCATTTACATGATCATTCTCTGGATGGCTGCGTCCATACCATGATTCATGTATCATTTGTCAAAGTTTTCAGTGATGTATATGTATCTATGCTTGCTTGCAGATTTTCCGATGATGGACTTCGGTTCTATACTTGTAAAGCTTTTCACCCCTCACTCTAGTTCTACATTCACACTTTAGGGGGCTTCTATTACACATCATTTTGTCACGTCCCCGTACTCCTTGGAGGACCTCTACAGTGAACCCTACATGCTTTCCCATCATGAAGAAACTCCCATTATGTCCTTCTTCATGAGCATAATGATTCCCTTTTGCATCATTTCCCAAGAATCTTCCTTTTACCCCAGTTTACAAGACCGGCGCTAATGAGCCTTTTCTTAGTCACACCGACCCTCTTTTGGCAAGTTTTTTAAATATGGAGTTGAAGCTTCCAGGTCTAGAAGCTTTGTAACAAAAGTATGGTAAATGATTGGGCTGGATGGAGTCGAGGAAGTTAATTTGGGCTCCTTTCCCCTATTAGGATGGAACCAACCCAAGGGATAAAGCCTTCTCCCATGATAAGAGGAACCATCTCCCCTCAATCCAAGCTATAGAAACCCCTCCTTTTACAAGATTCACTTGTTTTAGTCTTAGTATTTTTGGAGCTTGAATAATCAGCAAGACATTTATAGCTTGTAGCTCTCTAGTTTATGTTTGAGGGAGAATAGTGTGTTTGGTTTGGTTTGAGAAGTCTAAAGGAAAGAAGCCTTAAAACTTCCATTATTGGGACTATCCATGAGATTCTAGCAGAAGTGTGGGAACCTAGATACGTCGGAGGAGACCAACAACGTCAAGCAATTGGTTGTAATCTCTTTCTGAACTTATATGAATACAAATATTGATTGATTTCCTATATTGAAGTTCTATCTTACATTTGATGGCTTAATGTTCCTTGACCTGTTAAGTAGGCTGAATGAAATTTGTATGCTATCACATTTGTTGTTGTTGTTTGTTTTCTTGTTTCAGGTATTCGAAGGAAGGAAACAAAAAGTAGATCGAGTAAGGAAGCAAGATCATCGCCAAGCAGAATAACATTCTAAGAGGTAGGCCCTCTTATTTGATTCTAGCTTAAGGAAGTTTTCCATAGATTGTTCATTTGTGGCTAGACTCGTTCTCTCAGGCTAGAGGAATTGTTTGTGTCCACACTGAGAATTTACCTGCACCACAACAAGTCAACAACTTGGAGGAACTCTTCTATAAGATTGACAACTATTTATGGTTGTAACTCACTACATTTATATCAATACAAAGAGTTCTTTTCTTTTCCTATATGTGATGCCTTTATTTCATATATTTCAATACCATTTCAATCTGTTGAATAAAGTAGATAGATGATGCTACATAGATCTCGTAGTTTCTTTGCTTGTGTTGTCTAGTTGTTTAGGCTCTAATTTGTAGTAGTTGGAGCTAGGATTGGAGCATTCAAGCCAAAGAATGAGCAAAAGATACAACAGATTCCAAGTAGTTTTCTTCCCTTCATCTACTTACTTTAAGGAAAACATTGGGTCCTTTGTCATTTTGTTATTCTAGGTTAGCCTAGGTGAGATATTTCTATCCATAGTCATAAATTCCACATAACAGTGACCCTATTATGGGATGGGTAGGGGAATACTTTTTATCTATGATACATACTCTTTGAGATTCAAAGAAGGTCTTGGTCTGGGCTCAAATTACTTCTATAAGCTTATGGATTTGACGTTGATTATTACAATGATAACTAAATATGCTCAATCATATCTTCAGGTCTTTGGTGACTCTCTTTGTGATAAAATGGTTAAGGAATCTGTGTCAAGAAACATCACCCTTCAGCCATTATCTAATGAAATATTGGTTATTCGAGAAGGTTTCACTTCAAACTCATATAATCATATCTACAGAGGAAGGAACCAACTTGCAGAAGTCTTAGCAAAGGATGGATTTATTCTAGCTTGTGGAATTGGAAATTAGATCATTCTGGAGGATCATGATGGTCACTACACATAAGTTATTCATGCCACTTCTCTCTGATGTTTTAAAAAAGAAATCAGTTTAAAAGACAAACTTATATGTTTATATATCAAGCTATTTGAAGGAATCTCTTCAAGTGGAATGTCAAAGTACTATCTTTCATGTAACAATTGGAGGCCAATAGGCTCTAATACTTCGATATTTTTGTCTCTTTTAAGAATATATGTTGGAAAGGGTTTGTTGAAAATTTTGGTACCATATATGATGGACATTCATATGTCACCTTTATGACATAAGAAAGGCCTTTTCAATTCTGTATAACATTAGCTTCATGTAATTTTATTCTCTTTTCAATAAAATTATGAATTATAGTTAGCCTAACTAGTTGAACCAAATGAACAAATACATTTAATCACCCTGGCATGAACTTGACAAGTAAAAAATTCTAAATTATTTTGAAGGAATCCACATAGTTACCTCCAGATAAGTACATAATATACAAATTATAGAGACAAAGAAACCTTTAACACACATGCACTAGAGACAGAGGGAAAAACTACAAGAAGGGAACATCTCTGTGAGGTTGTGGACTCATAGACCTTTTAATGAAGAATATCTTATTGTTAGGGTTAAAAAATTGACCACTCCTCATTTAACTCAAGGAATAAACAACATAAACTAAAATATTGGGTGGATGAAAAAGGTCAAATATCATCTTCCAAAGCCTTTTCTTTTGTCAAAGTAGTTGTAGTAGTAGGCATATTGTTATACCCATAGGATTATAACATGACATTATCAAGTATTTATAGAGTCTCGTCTGTTAAAGTAAATTACAATTAAATATGCAATTTCAAGGGAAAATATGTTGTAATAGTCTTTGATGTAGATCCATGTCCTTCTTATTTCCTTTCTAATTATAAAGGGGAGAGATTTGGAAGATGATGCCAAGATACAAGATTTCCAAAAAAATAATCACGATTTTCTAACTCTGCTATGAGTTAAGGAAATGTAATAGGATTTTTTCAAACCTATCATAAACTCAAAAGAGAGTATTCTCTATTACGTTGAAAGCTCCAAACTAGGAGAAAAAGAAAAATACATACTACTCTCCACTTTTCTCATTGTGTTGATGATCCGTTTAGTAAACCATGAGAAATTTTAAAAGAACTTCATTGTGCTCAGTTTTCTTGTTGAATATATGGGGATGCAATTAGGCCCACATACCTTGGCTACGAATAAAATAACTCGTGACTAAAAAAATGGAATGTGTCCAATTAATTTCCTCTATGAGCGACATACCGATCACAAATTAAAAATTAAGTTGATTGCTACAAGATGAGAGAGAATGGATGCGAAGATAATATTTGTGTCAACTACTACAATTTGTATAGTAGATACTAGATTTTCTAGCATGGGATAAGCCCCTTAGAGCCTTTTATGGCACTCCCCCATAGTGTGTTGGTACAACAGATTCTAGACACAAGTCTCAGGTGTGTCGCCTGAGATATTTTATTGTAGTCAACCACATATAATAATGTACGATTTGTTGTGTTTTCCATAGGTTCACTGGCACCTAGATGTTTATTTAATGGATCATTCTTTTTCTTTACTCTAATAAAAGACATCTATCCAAACCCTATGTAGTGTTCTAGGGTAATTTTTACATAATATTTCCTCACAGTTAACCTTTCTTTTCTATCACGGTGGTTAAAATTTAATTCACAATTGCTACTCTATCTTTAGTAATAAAGTGAACAAAGGTAGTTGGAGAAAATATGAATAAAAACAAATAAAATAGTCTTTGGAAATATACTACTCAATAACATATAAAATGAGTGTCAAAATATGAAACTTAATTCAAACAACTTCAGTTCCTCATAGATAAGGACTATGAATCATGAAAAATCCAAATTGATAATAATAATTTCCCTATCCAGGGTCCACATACTTATAAATGAATTATGTTTCGTATGATAAACACTCTTTATTCTATCTATGTTGTCATTTTCAATCCCATTATCGAATTCCTTGAGCCACCACAATTCTTCTCCTGCTTCCAGACTATGTTCCTCCTTTTGGAGGATCCAAGATGCAGAATATTTTCAAATTTCAATAAGTGTCCTTGCTAGCCTATTAAGGGAATCTCCTACATAGGTTGAATATAACCAAGCTCGGTGGTTGCCCTTTATTCTGTGTTTTTATCCAGATTCAAGAACCAAACATCAACAACCTTGAAACCCTCCTTGTTTCTCAATTCGAATAAGTCTTGCTTTAGGAAACTAGGGTTTAACTATCCTAGAACTTGATATTAAATAGTTGTATTATAACTTCGCTTCCTGAGGCCTCCAACAATTTTGACTTCCTTAGGATGACTTGTTTTATCTCTTGTCTTGATTGCTCCCTTTTGCAACCTTGATATAGGATAAAATCAATGTAATTGAAACCCTCACTATTTGTCTCAGGTAGCAACCTGTTTTCCCAACAGAACAGAGGAAAATTTCATTGCCTCTGTAAAGATTGGTCAAAATTTAATGGAAAATAATTGAAACTAATCACTACGAAAAGAAGCCCACCTCAAATGTGCATTAACCCTTAAACATAAAATCATGAATATATTATTTGTGAAACGTGATAAACTCTTGCCCCATTATTCTTGCACTCAAACTGTGTTTACCTCCATGCCCACTAAAATTACAGACTCTTGGCCTACTTTGGACCAACAATTTCTTCTCCCTCCCACTCTCAATACTCCCACGATACTCTTGAATCTATATTTCTCCATCCGGCTTATTACCCCCCCCCCCCCCCCCCCCCCCCCCCCACACCTGCCCAATGTATTGTATAAACAATACCTTATAATGCCACATATTTCTATACAACATATAAAAACATTTTACCCCACTATTATATGCTCAATATATTATTTTATGTTTTACTCATTTTTTATTCCGCAATATGAACACACGTGATATGGTATCACTTTGTCATTTAAGCATCGTGGATACACCATTACAAAGTAACTTTGAAAATATAGATAAGATCATTTTATAAACTGAGTCAAATAACAAATTGCATGTGGACAACTGTTATGATCGATTAAGTTAACAGGATCACCATTATCTGGATCACAACTATCTACATCACTAGTTTTATCATATTTTTCAGCTTCAACAAATAGATTACTCAATTCATAATATTCTACTGATCACAAATATAAAGATGTATGAATAGGATAAATCTCATGATTACACTGATTTGAAGAGTTTCCCCCCATACAAAAAAAGATATGATAAGGGATGGAATGGATTCTCTATAGTTTCATCATTTTCTTCTTCATCATGGATATTCTCACTATCCTGTGTCATTTCAAGATTCAAATCATGGGATAACAAAATTGAAGAGAATTGAGAGTCTCCATCACAAGTTGATGCATTGCAAAGAGTAGAGAACAAAGGGTAGGGAGGTGAAGAGGAAGAACTATTCATAAGAGAATTTTCTTTGAACGAAACAAATTTAATATCTAAATATTTTGAAACAAAATCTTCTTGAGAAACTGAAATATTATTTGGTGCACTTGTTCATTCATCATCATATATATCAACGAAGTCATCTGCATCAGAATGATTGTTTCCCAATACTTGATATTAATTAGGAAAACTTATCACATTTGATTGACTACCAAGATTACTACATTCAATATTAGCCAAGAATGAGGAAACACCATCTTCACATGTAGGATTTTGAAAAATAGAAGAAATATTGAAATAATATTCACCTTTCTACTCTTCTACCTACGAAATTTGACTACCCTGCACCTGATCACTGCTTAGATTTTAAAGAGGTTGATTAGGCAGATCAAGGGATAAGAGGTCATGAAAAATATATGATAAAGGATGTAAGGTATTTGAATTAGATTCAAGACTTAGGTTATGATTAGTAACATCATCTTGCGAAATGGAGGAGTTAATCTTCACCATATGCTTCATGAGCCATTCCAGGATTTCCTCCATTGAATCTTAATCATGAAAAATGAAAGGAGAATGAGAAGACGGATTAGGAATTAGATGTGTAGATTTCCCAAATTTATTTTCATCACAAGGAGACACCCATATCAAAACTAGAAAAGGGGGAGGACAAAGAAAAAAAGGAATAGAAGGTTCCTCCTCTAAAAGTAGGCGTGTCTCATGACTTAGAAGAGTTGGGAAAGAAGAAACATCAAGTGGTTTGAATTCACTATGTAAAGATATATGAACCAAACACTCAAAATTTTGTTTAAAGAAATCCCAATCCATGTCTTCTTTAGGAAATTCATAACAGAGGTGAAGGAATCAATTAGATAAATCCTTAATTGATTCATTAGGCTTCATTCTTAGTTGATTAATCCTTTTATAAACATCTTGGTAATCATACATATGAAATTCTAAATGAAGCCCCTTGATGAGGTGTTCAAGAAAATGAATGGAAGCAGTAGGTAGAGCGTGACACCATCGGCTAACTCAACCTTCAATGGTGAGGTAGAAGAGAGTATAAGCCACATCTTCACAATCAATTTCATAGTATTCAACGAACTTAAGGAAAAGAGATGCATGCTCAACAATGAATGTATTACCCTCACCATCAAACTTAAATTGAGACAAGTGATGGAGAAAGTCATCAGGGATTGAAAGTTCACCATGGGATAAGTTAGAAAAACACCCCGGGAGTATGTTTTGAGGATGATCCATTTCAGATAAGAGGTTCAAAATAGACTCAACGGGCACAGATTGTCATATGGACCTCCTTCTAGCACCATTTATTGACAGTGTTAGAAATCCATCAACCAAGGGGGTCTCCTCGATGTGAAGTCCCAATTAGACCTCATCCCATTTGGATTAGGAGCCCCATCTAGAGTATCAGCCCGATTTCCATTTATCCTTGTATATTTTCCTTGGCTACAAAGTTCATAACAACAGAGTAATACACAGGTATTTTTGGATCAAAAAGTGAGTATGCCTTGTGAAATGTTCAGTTGTGGAAAGTATCAAGGTCCTTCTACCGAAATGGAAGAGAAAAGTGGACCCTTTAAATACAAGTAATAATACTAATCTAGAAAAGGCACATGAGTGTATACATATAAATGGATTGTTGATCAACAAATGAAATAGTTCACAAGGAAGAAATAATTGTTAAAGAAAATGCAACACGCCTTCAACAATATAAGTACCAAAGTCACCAAAATAGTTCAATTTACTTAGTGAACATGAAAAAAACATACTCACAAACATTCAAATAATAGTCTTACAATATTCACAACATATGCATGAAAGCATGTTATCTCAACGAGCTTCTGAATTAAGTAAAATTTCCAAGATACATCAAGACAATGAACACCACTAGCCCAATAGTGGAGCATTAGAGCAATCACTTGCTCCAAAACAACTATCTTCCTCTCCGATGTATAGTAGGAGGAGCCAAGGCATAAAGGTCCCTGAAATGAGCAATGAGGGTGTATATATAACAAAAGGGGTGACCATTCACCACCCTTGTGACTATTGGACTGCCCTCATGATTATTTGACTTGTCAGTGACATTTCAACTTCCCACATACCTTTTTGTATTACATGGATGACCCTTGGACTTCCACTTTACATTACATTTTTCCAATATTGAATTTACATAATCCAAAAATGATGTGGAAAATAACAACTCGTGACAAAACATGACATGAGACCTATGACAGACTCGATGATGATGTGGCATTGCCAAGTTGTCCTTCTTGTTGCTTTCTCTTCAATAAAAGATGTATCAAATACTTTATCTTCCTAAGAGATATTATTTGTTCTTCATATCTTCCATCCAAAGGATTGTGAATCAGATGGAGTCTTCATGTGGTCATGATCTTTGGTCTTCTGTTTCAATCCAATGTTCCTTTGTCTTCTTGCATCATGACCGTATCATCCCCTAAGCTCCTTAGGTGTCTTATATCATGTTCTCCTTCTCTGTCTCCTTCATCATCATCCCATTATGACATAATAGAATACCTATGACTACAATCTACTCATGAGAAGATGACATCAGTCTGATAAAACCCTACTCTAAGATGTTTCATGCAATCACTTGTTAGGGATGGAACTAGTGACTGGTTGAGTGTCTTACTATGGGATTGTGCAGTTCCATATGCCAAGGTCTAAGACTAAGGCTTGAGACTTCACAATATGCAGTTTAGGATGGACAAGGTCAAAGGATTGTGTAGTTGAGGGACTCAAGAGCTTAGGATGGAGGCTTGAGCTTTGAGACTATGTCGTGTGCAGTTTGGAGGCCTTGGTAGAGGGACTATGTAGTTAAGGGAATCGAGGGCTCAAGCTCGAGGCTTGAGGCTTGAGACTACACAATGCGCAGTTCTGAAAGCCTGGCTAAGTGACGATGTAGTTGAGTAACTTAAGAGGTCAAGCTTGAGGATTGAAGCTTCCCAATGTGCAGTTCATACATGAGAACAGGTTGGGAGACTATGCAGTTGAGGGGTTTAAGGTCTCAAGCTCAAGGCTTGATGCTTGAAGTTTCCCAATCCATAGGTTTGGAGGCAAAGAGGCCAAATGATTGTACAGTTGTGCAGTTCAAGAGCTCAAGGTTGAGGCTTGAAGCTTAAGACTGCACAATGTGCACAAAAGGCTAGATGGAGGCAATGATTACACAATTTTGGAGCTCAAGGACTAGGACTGAGCAATAAGACTACGCAATGCATAGTTCCAAGAGGAAATTTCAGGGCTTGAGGGTTGATACTATGCAATGTGCAGCTCAGGAAGGCCGAGTGAAGTCAAGTTTCCCTTAAATGAAATTTTTTGAATAAGGCTAAGTGTGGGATCAGTGAGGCTCAAGTGAGTAGAGACAAAAATAGATCATGATCACACACTCAAAATAGTCAATGAAAAAACATTGATCACTCAAAAAACAATAAAAACATGATTCCATCAATGTGACAACAATGCAACATACCTCTCCAAGTGTGACACAAAAGATACACTTTGCGACAAAAGTGACGAAACTTATGCAAAATGCATGAAACTTTGGGAATGAGTGTAAAACATGTCTACATGACTAGTAGGACTCATCAAAACCAAAGTTACCCCTTGAAACAAGCCAAAACTCCACTTTACATGATAAGAAACACTTCCCATGCCAAAGACAACATTTTCTATATAAAGAGAAAAGTGTGAATGACACTTGTGATATGTGAACGACAGTGAAAACAACACATGCCAGAGCCAAGATAACATGAAAATGAAACTAATTAAGATGAAAGAAAGCGAAGGCAACAATAAAAAACATGAAAGCAACACTCGTGAAAGTGAAGGTGTGCAAAAGAGACAATTTGGAAAACTCACTGAAACAAAAGTACAATCACAACCAAAAGTGAGAGATTGTCAATGAAAGTGCGCACTGACTATTGACATGGGTTGAGAATTGCATAGGCACAGTCTTGATAAACTGTGTTATTCTTATACAAGCTTGTGTAAAATAATGCACTCATGAACTTGTTGCAGACTGAGCATGTGCAAATAGGTGACTTGACATTTATAATCCAAGAGGGAGCTCAAAGACTTAAGAAGGCATCAACCGACCAAGAAGTGACTACGAAACAACTGAATTTAAGATCCTTAGTAGTCTCCAAACTTCAAATGTAAGAAAAATTTTGAAGGGTGTTTGGCGTAGCAACAAAACATATTCTTGCCTTCAACTTCCCTTATACATGCACCATGCTTCATACGGGTCTTACATTACCTATTGAGCTTCATCCAACTCTCCCTGAGCTCCATCAACTTTCTTCTTTCCCCAACCAATTCCCAAGACCTTCAAAATAGAAGAGGAAATAAAAATAAACAAACAAGAAGAAACCATGAAAACCAATACCAATACGATACCACAAACAAAGTGGCATGACCATGCATAGGATGTAATCAAACCCGCAAATCAAGCACATAAAATAACAAAACACCAAAGGCACAAAACTCTCAACAAACACCATGACTCAATCCCCATGGGTTCCCAATGCCTCCAAGGAAAATATCAACCTGAGCCTTTCAAGATTTCATGGTGGTCTCTTTCTCCATGCAAACCCTGCATCATGCTACCATAAACACACAACTGTTAGTGTATAAATAAATGTAACAATATAACATTTACCTTACCCTGTTGTACCCAACAGGCTAACATATAACTAAACACATACATGTATCATCTCTCAAGGGACTTTGATTCCTTGATGAATCCTTCCATAACCAGAACTAGTTGTTACACTTGTCAAATACATGTTCATGAATCTAGCACATATCCACATAATGTAAGACAAATCAAGGTTAAGAAGATTTCTTGTATTCATGAAAATAACTCATTCGCTTGGCATTGTGGTTTCCAAACATATCCAAAGGAATTCTTACCCAATTCCTTTATTTTATCTCTTACCTTGCTGCAATTGAGTCTTATTAGGTGCTATCACATCACTCAATTATTATTTATATAAACATATCAACTGTTACCTTTTCATGCTAATGTCAAGAATGTTTTCCTATAACTTCTCACACATGTGAGAAACATATTCAAAAGGTCAATACATCATGTCTATTAATTGAAATCAACCTTTACCAAGACTAACAACCATGTCATAATCAAATCTCTATCATTAATCATAATACTACAACTATCACTCAGTTGCACTCAAGTACATATCTGTTGTCTCAACACATATTGTGTTAGTACAACCATCTTAAAACATGATCATTCCTTCATGCAATATTCTGGACACATACTCATATCATGCCACTAATCAAAAATTCAAACAACCTATAAACATGACATGTTAGGTGAACCCAATAGACAACATAAATCATACCTTAATGTATCTCAACGGAGGCTATCACATCTGTACAAGTTAGTCCAGGTTAGAACGACAAAATATCACAAATATATCAACTCATACCTAAATATAATAACCATAATCATTTACACAGGTCAATCCAAATTAGCACGATGCATATAACATCAAAATTTTAAATGAAATGATGATAATCATGACATGTATGACCGTAATGCAAATAACAACAAGTTAACTACCATGCATGACTATCTGATGCATTTGCATATGGCCATGCTAATTAACTAACATCTATCATGCATGCAACCATAATTACAATAGAATGATAGGAATGTATATATCCACAATGCATATATAACCATTAACCAACATACTTGCATGCCTGACATACAAACTTGTATGATGATCTTCTTTTACCTCAAGGTCTAGTGTTGCAACCTCGCTCTGATGATCTACAACTCCTACTCCATCTCGGCCAACATATCGGCATCATAACATCCTGATAACACAAACTGCAATAATGATTATCACAATGCATGCATCACAATCACATAGACAACTAACATGCATGCATGACAAACACATTCTACCCATCGATTCCAAGTATTGTATCATGCTATGATGCCACTCTATGACGCCACCTCCCACATTTACCCACTTTCACTAGCCTTCCAGACTGAACATGAGTAAAGGGCTACGATGACATGACTCAACCTCGTAAGTATAGTTAAGGAAGTAAAATTGTCTAACCAAAACTTTACTAACCACCCTCAGGAACTACAATACCCCCAAGAGCTAACGAACCACTCTAGGTGCCAAACCCCTGAGTTAACTTGACTTTTAAATTATATGGATTCCCATTTGCTCCTATGACAAGGCAAGCCAACAATTGTAACCCTCCAGTTGCTCCCATAAGTGTGCTTCCCAAACACTGTAGACTAATTTACTTAATTCTATGCATGTGACCTCGAGATCTAAGCCACTTCTCCAGGGCTAGGATCCAAAGCTCTGCCCAAAACTTACTGAAACATTCTAGAAAAAAATGACACAAGTACAAAGTATTTAACACAAAACTTATACAACGACTTGACCTAACCAAGTCTAACCATTACAGTCATCCCATCAAACACATAGTGAACATGCAATCTACAGGCCATGAATGCATATCTGAGCATAGGGATCTAATACTTATCTAAGAATCATCAAGAAGGTTTAAGCCCTCTTATAACAGCTGCAATAACATCTATTAGGTCATGCATTCAATAACCATTCATTTACCAACCAAAACATGATAAGATCCATAATTTGAATATGTCATAAAACCATACTTATAACCAACATATAACCAGAATAATAACAATGATGGAAAAACCATTAAAGACACATATTAGCAAGTACATTTACTGATAAAATACAAGAGGAACTTAACTCTTATTAACATATGCAAAATCCAACCAAGTTAGGGACTTCCATGTACCACCTGACCATAGATTGGGCTGAACCAAAATTTTCTTTCAGCCAATCACCCTTGTGCCATATTTGAATCATGAATGTGGAATCTCATGGGATAAACCAATCCATAAACAACCAAGGGAATCCAAAAGTTAAACCACCTACTCCATCACCCTACCATGATCCCAGCCAAACTAGTCCCGAGATCACAGAACCAAACCAAGCTTGGATGCCTCAATATTATTTCACCATCCCAAAAGTAATTTTTCTATCTCCACCCACATGTCAAGGGCTTCCCAAAGAAAACCATCTCCACCCCCAACCCTTTGTATTTTCCTAAGACCACCTCACCTATATCCAAAACCTTATGGCAATCCAAAGCTCAACCATGAATGAATTCCATCACACCGTGGCTATCCAGAAATGGCAAGGCAAGGCTAGAATGACTATCAAACTAGGAAAAACCTATGTCAATGACAACAAATGAACCAAATACACACATGAATGTACCATGCATGCCAAAACTAGCTAGGAAATCATACATGCAACCTATTACCTGCAAGTATTATTGTTGAAGCCACTTGATCCAACTCTTCCTTGCTTGATATTTTATTTCCTTTTCTTTCCATTGCTTCCATTTTCTCTCATTGTCCTTCCTTTGCTTTCCTTGTCCTTCCTTTTATTGCTTCCTTGCCTTCTCCTCTTGGTGTTCTTCTCCTCTCTGAAACCAATTCCAAAACTGAATTGACCAAAGGCTAATCAACAAAAGGTAAACATATAAAAGTTGTGTATTGATCCTCTTATGCTTTTTTATTATTGATGTCTCTAATTTCTTCATTTTCCCACTGTTTTCCTACAATTTCCTCCTCATGCAAACGTGTGACCTTTCATCTCCCTTTTCTTCTATTTTCCTTCCTTTTCATACCTAAATGTCAATAGTTGTCACTTCGCCTTTCCAAAGCATTTTCCAATACCTTTGCCAATGCCTTTGCCAATTTCCCTTATCCATAATAAACAACAAGTGATGCCCACTAAGATGCTTTTCCAAAAATTCATCTTGGAATACATGTCCCATGACCTAGGTCTTATTTTTCCTTTATTATCCATTATCACATCAATGTTTAACCCAAGGTTGTTAACAGTATGTTTTAAACTATTTCAATTTATGTACTAGACTATTTCTATTTATTAAGACTTTGATATTCTTCCTTTTTATGGAAGAAGGATGTTAACAAAATTTTTAAAAATGGAAAAATAAATATAAATGATCAAAAGGAATACCATCTGAAAAGGTTTGATCATGCTTTCATCTATTCTAGATCCCTCTCAAAGATAATTCTTTATACATTTTTTTGTTTATGTAGTTTTGGTGGTAGGGTTTGTTTATCTAGAAAACTAAGTATAAGGTTTTTTTATATAGAAATAAAAATTATCATTCACTATTCCAATTAGATCAAGCCACAATCATTACTATGTTTTGGTTTACAATGAACAAATTTTAATACAAATTTTAATTGAAGAGTGGTCAATTCTCTGGCGAGGATATATATTTTTTGGTGGCTTAAAGATTGAATAAAACTTTTCATTGAAGAGTGGTCAATTTTCGGTGAGGATATATAATTTTTGGTGGCTTAAATAAAAAATTTATTTGAAGAGTGCTCAAGTTTTGGGCGAGGATGTATATTTTTGGTGGTTTGAATTAAATTTTTAATTGAAGAGTGGTCAATTTTATGGTGATTTGAAATAGATATTTTTTAAGAGGCCATTGGTAAAAGAAAATTTATTTTTGGAGGCTAATACAATTTGAACCTAGCTCTTTGTTAGGCTGTTTTTGAAACTTACCACTAAACCACAAAGCCAACTTTGTTAAAACAAGAGGAGAAACGAATTTATATCTTTTCAGAAGTATTGCATATATTTTGAATTTGAAAGGATTTGAAGAATATTTAGCTACATAACAATTATGAATTAAATAGTTTCCATAGTTGGAGTTATTCTTAATGGAAAGGAAAATTATCAAGAGTGGTTTAGAAAGCTTAAAAGTGCCCTTGTTTTTAACGATTTGTGGGAAGTTTGTCAAGGCAAGAAGGATAGTGATGGAAAATAAATTGCACCAGAGCTGCCTGATAATGAGAAGAAACATGCAATTTGGGAGACAAAAGACAACAAGACATATGCATTAATAACTGCATTGGTGATAGAAGAGGTAAGCAGATATATCGCCTCTTGTGGTACTGCATTCGAAGAACTAAAGAAGTTGAAAGAATTGTATGATTCACACTGAGAACTTGAAATTATTCACTTATTGTTAAAGTTGTTTAATTTGGAGATGAAGAATAATGATCCTTTGAAGAGTTCCTCTGAAATAAAATCCATACACCAGCTATCAAATGTTTTAGATGTGGTAAAATTGGTCATATTTCTACCAACTCTAAAATCCCTTGGGAAAAAGTGAGTGAAAGTTGAGAACAATTAAATGAAAAGAAATATCAGCCACCACTAGATAAGGGAAAATCATCAGAGTCTACACATTACATTGTTGCTCAATGTAATTTTAAAATGAATGATGTTTTCAACACTGCATTTTCTTCATGGCAAGATAGTTGGATTTTGGATTCAAGAGCCACTTGTCATATGACATTTAGGCAAGATTTTTTTGAAACATTTAGTGATGATATTGATGGTGTTATTTGTTTTGCTGACAAGTCTCAAATTAAACCATATGGTATTGGGTCAATTCGTTTGAAGATACTAAATTTTGCAGATTATGTTCTACAAGATGTACTTTATATTCCATAGTTTCAGCAAAATTTGATGTCTCTTATCCATATTTGGTAGCAGGGGAATTCTATTCATATATTTGATGGCATCATCAAGATAAGAAGAGAATATGATCATGCAATTTTTATGACCAGTGTGGAATAAGGTACGCTTTTAAAATTAAATGGTACTTCATCTACTAATTCTCGTGAAAATTCTGTTCTTTTGGCGTAGCAAAGTGATATCCTATCTCCCATATTGTTGTGGCATGCTCGATTTGGTCACATCAATTATGGAAACATCAAAAATATGAAAAAGCAAGGTATTAAAGGTCTTTTTACAATTCCAAGAAATATTATACCTTGTGATGTTTGTATTATAGGAAAGCATTGTAAACGGCATTTTCATAGTTCTTCTTTTAGATATTCATGAGAATTAGGTCACATACATTCAAATTTATGTGGACATATGCCTATTGCAACTGCAAATGGAAATAAATATATGTTGACATTTATTGATGATTACTCGAGAATTTGTTGGGTGTATTTGTTGAAGAATAAGTCACAAGGGTTTGATGTTTTTAAAAAATTTCATTTGATGATTAAAAATTAAACTCAACAGAATATAGGCATTCTCAGAACTGATAATGGTGGCAAGTGTAATTCTCATGTTTTTGAACAATATTTGAAGGACAATGGAATCAAACATCAGACTACCATACCTTATAATCCACAATAGAATGGTGTCGTAGAATGTATGAATATAACTTTGCTTAATACGGTTGGATCTATGATGTACTTTAAGAATGTTAAGTTGATGTTTTGGGGAGAAGCAGTGCTTTGTGAATCTTATATTCGCAATCGTTGTCCTTCTTATGTCATCAATAATAAATCTCCTTATGAAATGTGGTATAATCATCTTCCTTATGTTCAACATTTTAGAGTCTTTGGCTCTCTATGCTATGCATTAATTCCTAAACATCAGCGCAACAAGTTGGGTGCTAGGAGTCGCAAATGTATTTTCTTGAGATATTCTGCTACTTCCAAAGCTTATAGATTGTATGATGAGGAGAACAAGAAGTTCATTATTTCCAGAGATGTTATTTTCCTTGAACTAGATAAAATTAATTCCACTGTTGATAAGAAACTAGCTCATTTGGAGAAATTTGCATCTAAGAAGTTCTATTTTGAATCTAATAATGTTGTTCCACACAATGAAGGGGGGGTTCCCATTCTGGATCAGTCTGTGGTTCTTCCATATTTGACTCATGAGAATGTTATTGCTGAAGAAAATTTGGATGATAGTAATGTTTATGCAAGACTAGAAATTTCTCTTGAAGAGCCTATTTTTCAAGATGAGCAACCATCACAACCACTTTAGCAACCTTTAAAAAGATCTATAAGTGCTTGAAAATTTCCAAGAAAGTATGATGATTTCGAAATAGGAATGTCTTCTAAAGGTGATTTAGATAATGTTTCTCACAATTGTGAACAATCATTGTACAATTAGCGAACCTAATTGTTTTGAAGAAGCTCCTAATTGTGATGAATGGAAGGATGCAATGCAAAAGGAATATGATGCACATATTAAGAATGGAACTTGATGGTTAGTGGATCCTCATTCAGGTTTCAAACCCATTGGTTGCAAATGGGTGTATAAGATCAAATACAAAGCATATGGTTCTCTTGATAAATACAAGGCAATACTTGTAGCAAAAGGCTACGCTTAGAAGGAAGGCATTGACTACACAGAGACATTTTCTCCTACAACAAAATGGGGCACAATTAGAACCCTATTTTCTATTGCAGCTCAAAATAGCTGGAAGATACACCATATGGATATTAAAACAACTTTTTCGAATGGCGATTTGAAGGAGGAAGTTTATATGTTTCTGCCTGAAGGTTTTTCTGTTAAATGGAAA
Organism: Pinus tabuliformis; assembly: GCA_031772625.1. NCBI lineage: Eukaryota > Viridiplantae > Streptophyta > Pinopsida > Pinales > Pinaceae > Pinus > Pinus tabuliformis. The sequence goes on from CM062815.1 coordinate 231,464,636, forward strand.
GAGCAAAAGATATGAAAATTTGTTGAGGCTTTGTATGGACTGAAACAAGCATCTTGTGCATGGTATGAAAAGTTAACTTAACACCTTCTCAAATTGAATTATAAGTTATTTGATTTGGATGATGAAACTCTTTTTGTTAAGAAAATTGGAAAGTCAGTTCTATATTTGGTTGTGTATGTAGATGACTTGATGATCACAGGAAACAATGATCACTATATAGTGTCCATTAAAAGAGAATTATTGAAATTTTTTGACATGACAAATTTGGGTTTATTACATTATTATTTAGGGATTGAAGTTGATCAAAAACCCAAATATATTTTCATTTCTTAGAAAAAGTATATTGGACAGCTATTGGATAGATTTTGGATGCAGGACTATAATCCTATCGCTACTCCTATGGAGCAGAATTTGAAGCTTACTTCCACTGAGGAAACTATGTTTGAAGATCCAAAAAATTACATGCAACTTGTTGGAAGTTTGAATTTTCTAACTACTACTCGACCTGACATAGCGTTTGTTGTAGGGATACTTTCGAAGTTCGTGCATAAGCCATGTGAAGGTCATTGCAATGCAATAAAGTGAGTGCTCAAGTATTTGAAAGGCACTCGAACTTATGGCATCAAATATTCCAAAGTTGTAGATTTCCATATCACTGGTTATTCAGATTCTGATTTTGATGGAGATAACGAGAATGGAGTCTCTACTTCTCATTACTTGATAGCCTTGGATCAACAGCCATCAGTTGGAGATCATGCAAGAAATCTATTCCTGCTGATTCTACCACTGAAGATGAATATTTTGCAACCACTCAAACTACGAAAGAAATCATTTGGCTTCGAAAAATAATTGGAGACTTGCAGGAGAAACAAAAGGCTTCAACTCCACTACTCATCGACAACTCTTCTGCATTTTAGTTGGCCAAGAATCCCAAGTTTCATGATTGAAGCAAGCATATTAACACCAAGTATCACTTGATTCGACATTATGTAGAGGCCAAAGTTATTCATCTGACACATTGTCCTACTTCAGAGTTGATCACAAACATATTTACAAAGCCACTAGGATGTGAAAAGTTTGAAAAGTTCAGAATGTTACTCGGCATGTTAGATGTTCCTATAGATTAATGGGGAATGTTAACTAATCCTTTCAGATTGTTATTGTATATTGTATAATATGTAATTAGTTTTACATTCTGTTTTTTTGATTAATAAGTTACCGAGACATAAATGTCTCATTCATAGATTTCACATGTATAAATAAGTAATTTTATCATTAGTATGAAGCTCTTTCATTGTGGAGTTTATTTGGGCTTGTACACTTAATTTTGTACATAATAAATGTGCATTTCTCTAATGCGTTGTATATTTACCCGATCTAACATGGTAATGCCTTTGTTTCTAGTTTTTTTATAGTGATCATGGACACAAGCTTGACATTGTCTAAACACATAATTTTCAATCCAATGTTACCTCACACAATAATGGAAATGAAGGGAAATGATAGCAGGCCCCTTCGTTGGTCTGCTTTCTTTCCCAGGAGTCTCCCTTCTTTGGGGTGGAACACCTTTTCCTATTCATTAAATCGAACCCTTCTTTCCATTGGCACGAGGAATTATCTTTTCTTCGAGATGAAACCCTCTTGCCTCATTTATATTAACAGAATTCCATACCCATATCTATGCATATATATTTCTTGGGTCTTACATGAAACCTGGCCGGCGGATAGTTGATTAGGAGTAGGCCTTTTTCTCTTGTGCTGATAGCTTCACTCTATGCCCAAAGGCCGATGGGTATAATTTAAAATAAAAAGAGAGCTAGTTCTCGATACCCCATGAATCAATCAAACTACATATCGCTCTACTACCCTTGCCCAAAATTTAAGAATTCAAGGAAATAAAACATATGGTGACTCTTTGAGAACTAATCGCTGCTTGTTATACTAGAGTATATGTGATCCTTTTGCACTTACCAAGAATGATTTGTGTCTCCATAAGGCTATTACAACACAATTTTTTGCGGTACAATAAAATTCACTACGGTTGAACCCAACACCATCCTCTCAATCGACTCACCAACGATAAATTAAGATTATTGATCCTCCAGTGATAAATGATCTCCAACTATGCAAAAATTCCAACCTCGGGATGCAAATATGTTTGTCCACTAACAACATTGTTCCAAACTCTCTCATTCCAACACAAACTAACTTGCCCTATCTCCATTACGCTAGTTGGGAACCAACACTTGAACAACAAGATACATCCCTGGGAGGAGATTTACTAGCTTAAACACAAAACAATTATGACAACTCTATTAAATTCAAAAGGAATATTTACCAGCATAGATCTAACACCAGATTTATCTTGCCTGGAGAAGGATCAAATCCCTTGAGGTGCAAACCTTATTTTTGGAGTGTAGAACTTGAGGAATGGTTTGCACCTCTAGGGATATCCCTCCCGACACATGATAGATTCAATGTTAGATGGATCTAAGTTGGTTCCAGATGAGGGAAACAATGTAACATCTTTAGATTACATTTTTTTGCTAATGCAAGAGTTGGTCCTTCTATTCAATAATTAAAAATAAAGTACAGTGAATAGTACAACATTCTCAGACTCTGAGAAACAAGGAAAACTGCAAACCACTTTACATCATCCCTATCTAAAACAAAAAACGAACCTCCAAAGAAGGGAGGAAGAAGAAGGAGAGGGACCGAGAATAATCCCTAAAAGAGCATCAGAAACTACCAGAAGCCCACCTGACAACGAAGAAGTGGGTTCTGAAGCCCGAGAGGAGAACCTCGAAACTCCCAAAGAACACCATCACCGGAAGAAAGGCACGAACATAAAAAAAAATCAACTGTGGGACATAACCCAACCATCAGGCGGTAAAAGGCCCAAGCCGCAGGAGGAAACAGCCCACCGACAGCCGGTCAATCCGCACCGTTGAAACACCTTAAAAAGATCTGACGGTGGAGCAGGATATCGCACAGCCAACTTACGCAGAAGATAGCGTGTGATCATAGTGGTAATCCTCCCGACCCCAACGCCACGTGGCATCACCTGAGTGGGATCGCTCCCAAAAATCAAAAACCATTTACCATTGGAGCGAGCCGCGATCAACGTAATACCACATAGGTTGCGGAAAGAAAGATCGGAAAAAGGAAACACTGGTTTCATGGTTAACATGAATCCTCTGCTCCCTGACTTATACCGCGAAAGCCCTTCCAGATCTGAAGTGCTTCCCTTGAAGGGAAAACCGCGAATTCCTGTCGGCTTCCCTCGAAGCACATTTATCCTTGTGAAAACAACTATGAATCTCCGGGAAACCCCGAAAATCTTAACCAATCCAGAATAAAAGAAACTCATTGAGGGCATGCCTTTAATCTGACCCCCACTGGTTGATTATACCCTTCTCCATTGCTCTCTTAAGGAACGTCGTATTGTCCTCAATAGTTTGATTTTGTCAATCCATATTTATCCCGTTGTTAGGGAAATCATACCAATTCATCACTGCCCTGTTATCTGTGCAGACTACTCCTTGGTTGAGTTTGAGTAACCAGACAAGGATCACTTTTTGCCACAAACAGTACCCAAACGAAAGGCTCAACCAGGGGAAAATCCATTCAATCTATTTCCCAAGGTGTTGAGTCTAAACACCTCCGTGTCATCTTCCGCCTGCTCGTCGCATTGAACTCTTAGTCTACTAGGCCTCACCTCCTGCCACTTTGTGAACCCATTTTTCCTTGTGCAGCTGACCCCCTCGTTAGCTAGAAGATCCGCCAGCTTGTTTGTCTTTCTGTGAACGTGGTGGAAACTGATAGTGCACAGGCCCTGAAGATGGCTTTGAATCCTTTGGAAAACTTGAATTAGTTTCCAATGTTTAGATACTTTATCCAGTGTGTTTCCATTGTGAATTTTTTGCACTGAGTTGATACTTAACTCTAAAACTGCCTCTATCATGATATTTTGACAATTGTCCTACTTCAGCAAATCCAGGCATTGCTCCATCGCCATAAGCTCGGCCATGTTGTTGGTGGCTGTAACAAGGTGGTAATGAAAGATGCTAAGTATGTTTCCCTTTGAGTTTCTGAGAACACCTCCATACCCTGTTGTTCCCGGGTTCCCCTTAGAAGCCCCATCAATGTTGTATTTTAAATAGCCTGCTGGAGGGGGATGCCAAAATTCCTTTTCTGAATCCGACAAAAGGATCCTCTTGTCAATGCCTAGGAGGGAGAGCCTCTGCAACCCCAGCTGCCTGAGAATATTTGAATCTGAGTCTGAGGGGGGTTTTTTGGGGGTGTTATGAACAGTGGTTCCCACAATCTCCTTGAGCTGTTTCAAGATTAACTCCAGCACGTGTTGAGGGGGATTTTTTTCTCCCTTAAAAATTCTTTTATTCCTCTCCTTCCACACATTCCATTTGATGAAGCTTGGTACAAGAGCCCACGCTGAGTTAAGAATTTCATTATCCGAAAAAAAATTCCTCCATTTGATGAGGGTATTGATGATGCTCCCTCTGTCCCTATCAGATTGTTGGAAGATTGCAACAAATAAATCCCATAGCCACGATGTAAAAATGCAATTGTTGAGTAAATGTTCCAATGTTTCTTCTTGTTCTTCACATAGCAGGCATCTTGAAGGTCCATGTACACCCCTTTTCCTTATATTGTCCCACGTCAAAATTTCCTGTGATAAACAACCCACATGAAGATTTTGATTTTCATCCACCCTGGATGTTTCCAAAGGTTTTACCAGATTTTGTCTGGAACTAGGGGATCCAGCCCAAGGAGAATTTTTTTAGCTTCCTTAAGATTAAAGGTGCCCTCTTTGTTCTCTCCGCATCTCAGTTGGTCTTGTCCCTCAACCACTAAGATTTTCCTTTGTTCTATAATTTCCTTGAGTTCTTCTGCTTTAGTTTTCAGGAGATTGTTATTACTGCAATCTATATTTCTCCAGACTCTCCACTTTTCCATGAGATGAGAATGTGTCCAGAAATCCTTAACCTTTATTAAACCTTGGGACTCCAACTCTTGTTTAAGATCTAGAAACTCTTCTTTTACCAGAATTGACTCCTGCTGCCATTTATCTTCCCAGAAAAGAGCAAGATTTCCATCTCTGATTTCCCATAAGCTATTCTCTTGTAGTAGTCTTCTTATATATGTTTTTGAGATAAAATTCAAAATTCACATTATTTTTTCTTTGTCTGGCATGACCATATCATTCTTCTCTAATTTAGTGTGTGTGTTTGGATGCTTTGAGTGGTTTGTGCATTTATGTGTTTGGATTTGATTGTAATGTTTGTGAATGTTACAATTGTTGTGTTATATTTTTATATGTGTATGTAATTAGTTGGTGATGGAAGGGAGAATCTATTTCATTTCATTTTAGGTATTACTAAATATATCTTGAAGAGTAGTTTTAACAATTTATTGTGTCAAGATTACTCTTGAAATAATTTGTTTCTTTGCTAATGTTTGAAATAATTTATTTCCTTCAAGAATATTTTGATGATTTTTTTAATCTAGAGTCTATTTTGCAAAGTCAAGAAATAATGTGTTTTTGATTTTTTTTTAATGAGTGGCCATATTTATAAAATCTTTACATTATTTGTTCCTCCAAATAATTATCACATCCCCTTTCAAGAAAATTTTTATTTGTTTTGAATATTTATAAATATATATTTTCCTCTTATAAATATTTTGAATACATTGTTGTATGTAATTATCTATTAGTAATTTTGAATATATTTTGAATATATGTAAGTGTCTATTAGGAATTAATTGGCGATGAAGGGAGATGACCTTTTTGAGGATTAATTTATACTTTGCAGGATGATTGATTATGCACATCTATTTAATTTTAATTCTAGGTATCACAACTTTTGATAACTAATTAATTCTTAATAGTGTCCCTCTAAGTATTACTAAATATATGTCCCTCTAGGTATTACTAAATATATATTGAAAATATTTTTTTTAATAATCTACAACCTCAATATTAACAACATCTAATGCACACAATCAAATAAGAATAGAAAACAACATCTGATGTAAAATCAATGCATCTAACGCAAGAAATCACATGAGATTACAAATCAACATCTATATTGAAATCAATGCATCTAGTGCAAAAAATCAAATAGGATTAGAAGTCCACATCTACACTAAAATCAATGTGCAAGCAATTAGATAGGATTATAAATCGACATCTACATTGAAATCAATGCATCTAGTGCAAACAATCAAATATAATTAGAAATCAACATCTACATTGAAATCAATGCACATAGTGCAAGCAATAACATAGGATTAGAAATCATCATCTACACTAAAATCAATGCCTATGGTGCAAGAAATATTCTTCCCTCTCTCCCCCTCCATCTAATCTTGAAAAATAATTTTAATAACATACAACCTCAAGATTAAAAACATATAATCCATGTAATGCAAGCAATCAAATAGGATTAGAAAACAACATCTACACTGAAATCAATGCATCTAATGCAAGTAATCAAATAATATTAAAAATCAACATCTACATTGGAATCAATGGATCTATTGAAAGCAATCAAATATAATTAGAAATAATCATCTATTAAAAAAAATTATTAAATGTTTTTTTTAATAATATACAGCCTCAAGATTAAAAACATATAACACAAGCAATCAAATAAAATTAGAAAAAAACATCTACACTAAAACAAGGCATCTAATGCAAGAAATAAAATGGTATTAGAAATAAACATCTACACTAAAATCAATGCATCTAATACAAGAAATCAAATATGATTAGAAATCCACATCTACACTAAAATCAATGCATCTAGTGCAAACAATCAAATGTGATTAGAAATCAACATCTACACTGAAATCAATGCATCTAGTGAAAGAAATCAAATTTAATAAGAAATAAACATCTACATTTAAATCAATGCATTTAATGGAAGCAATCACATAGGATTATAAATCATGATCTACACTGAAATCAATGAATCTAGTGTAATAAATATTCTCTCCTCTCTCCCCCATCCATCTAATCTTGAAAATAATTTACAACCTCAAGATTAACAACAACTAACCCATGTAATGCAAGAAATCAAATAGGATTAGAAAACAACATCTACATTTAAATTAATGCATCTAATACAAGTAATCAAATAAGATTAGAAATGAACAACTACACTGAAATAAATGTATTTCATGAAAGCAATCAAATATAATTAGAAAATAACATCTAGACAAAAATCAATGAATCTAGTGCAAACAATCAAATATAATTAGAAATCAATATCTACAGTTAAATCAATGCATCTAGTGCAAGCAATCACATATGATTAGAAATCATCATCTACACTGAAATAAATGCATATAGTGCAAGAAATATTCTTCCCTCTCTCCCCCATCCATCTATATATATCTCTCCCTCCATCTCTCCTTCTTTGTATTTCTATATAACTCCCCAGTAAAAAAACACACGCTCTCTCTCTCCATATTTATATATCACTCCCTCCCTCCTCGCCTATGTCTATCTCTCTCTTCACCTCCCATTTATATATCTATCTCCCTCTATCTCTCCTTTAACTCTCTATATCGGCCCCAAATCATACACACTCTTTCTCCATATTTATTTATCTCTCTCTCCCTCTTCCTCTCCCTCTCCCTCTCTCTTCCCCTTCTCTCCCTCTCTCCCAATTCTATCTCTCTTCCCTCCTACTCTCCTCTCACTCTATACCTCCCTTATCACTCCATCTCTCTCTCCACCTCTATCTCTCTCTATGTCTTTCTTATTACCTCCCTCTCTTTGTCGCTCCAACTCCATCTCTCTCCCTCCCTCTCTCCTTCTCTCTCTCATGTACTCTCTCTCTTACTTCCTCTCTCTCCATTTCTCTCTCACCTCCCTCTATACCCCCCCTCCTTCTCTTACTCTTTTCCCTCCAACTTTGTCACTATCTCCCTCCCTCTATCCTTCTATCTCCTTCTCTCCCCCCTTCCTTCCATCTCTCCTTCTTTGTCTCTCTATCTCACTCCAAAACATACACACTCTCTCTCCATCTCTCCCTTGTCACTCCCTCTCTCTCTCCACTTTTCTCTCTCTATGTCTTTCTTCTTCACTCCCTCTCTCCCCCTCCAACTCCATCTCTATGTCCCTCCCTCTCTCCTCCTCTCTCTCATGTCCTTTCTTTGGTCCTTCCCCTCTCTCCCTTTCTCTCCCACCTCCCTCTCTCCCCCCCATCTCTCTCTCCCTCCCTCTCTCCTCCTCTCTCTAAAGTCCTCCCTTTGGTCCTTCCCCTTTCTCCCTTTCTCTCCTACGTACCCCATCTCTCTATCTCTCTCTCCACCCTCCAACCTTGTCACTATATCTTTCCCTCTCTCTCCTCCTCTCTCTTCCCCCTCCATCTTTGTGTCTTCCTCCCTATCTCTCTTCCCCTTCTCTCCCTCTCTCACTCCTCTCTTTCTCTCTCTCTTCATTCCTCCTCTCCCCTCTCCTTCATTTTATCTCTATCTCTCCCTTATCACTCCCTCTATCTCTCCACCTTTATCACTCTATGTCATTGTTCTTCGCTCCATATATAGAGAGAGTTAAATTATATCATGATATATTAATATATATTATAATATAACAAATTGACCATTATATTAAATATAATATTGCATTAATCCAAAGTTATTAAATTTAATGATATTAATATTATATTTAATAATAATATTAATATTAGATTTAATGATGTTTTTTAAATGGCATGAGAACAAACATTATAATAAAAATGCATGAAATTAATACTTTCAAATCCCTCCTCCACTCTGCCTCTCCCCTCTCTGCTTTCATCACTGATTTTTTCTGCTTCACTATGTTCGATGTGACTGTCGAGCTCAGCATACCCACATACGTATTCTTCACTTCCGATGCATCTATGCTTTCAGTCCTCTTATCTCTTCCCAAGCTCGTCTCGGAGATTCCAATTTCGTTTAAAGACGTGGATTTTCCAATAGAGGTACCAGGCACTCTGCCGATCCTACCATTCCTCGTGTCTGTGAGAATCGACCGGCATTTTGATCAACACCTTTGAGGAACTGGAGCCTAAAGCTATCAAAGCTCTGGTGGAAGGAAAGATATGTAATCCGATGGATATTGATCGAATGCCTTGCTTTTATAGAGTTAGGCCTCTCATATCATCGTCACCACTTGAAAACAATGACAAACCTGTCGAAAATGCAGGGGCTGATTACCTCGAGTGGTTAGATAATCAGCTGCCTTCGTCGGTTGTCTTAGTTTCCTTTGGCAGCAGAACTGGTCTCCCAAGGGCTCAGGTGATCGAACTCGCCTTGGGATTGAAAGCAAGTCAACATCACTTCCTATGGGTGCTACACAGTTCGTCAAGCAACTTTTTGTCGATCGAGGAAACACAGATTTGTCAGCTCTTACTCGAGGGATTCGAGAGTTGAACCCACGACTAAGGACTTGTTGTTGACTCATGGGTGCCTCAGATTCCTGTTCTCTCTCACCCATCCACCGTCGGTTTCCTTTCTCACTGCAGCTGGAATTCCACACTAGAAAGCATCTCACATGGAGTGTCGATGATCCACTGGCCACTTTTTGCAGAACAAAGGATGAATAGGCTTTTACTGGTTGATGAGTTTAAAGTGGGAATCCCATCAAAGATGGAAAGTGATGGTTTTGTAAGGAGAGGAGAAGTGGAGAGAGCAGTTAGGGAGTTTATCGAAGGAGAAAGTGGGATGAGGGTAAGGGCGAGAGTCAGAGAATTGAAGGAGGCGGTTGTGAGTGTGTTGGAAGAAAGGGGCAATTCCTACAAAGCCATGGCTGTTGCAGTGTCTGAGTGGACAACGATCGAAGCAAAATAGGGAGCCTTAGTGCTCAAAACATAATTTCCATTTGGGAAAAACAAATTCCAGACTGGAATTTTGTATGTTGATTGTTATCATCAGGTCAAATGCAACACCTTGCCTTACATATTACGATAGTTTTATTTTTATTTCAATTAAATTTTATTTGTAAAAGAAAGGGAAACGAAGTGAGGGAATACATGCTTCACCCCCACATATAGGCCACCAACAGAGCGAGCTGTGAACCCATGGCAAATCAGCCATGCTGTGCTTTTTTTTCCTATTTCGTATTATTATTAGTTTTCCATTTTCATATGATAGATTCAAGTTTGGTTTCACGTATATAGATTTTGGGATAGTACTCATCATTCAAACTTTTCAATTTGGCTAATTATTTGAGATTCCCTGGATGCTCAGTTAGTCTTAGAACAAGTTTGCGTTGCACACGGCACACCTGCTGAATAAAAGTTTCTATGTTAACATGGATTGAATCGATAACAAGTATCTTCCGCCCTCCGTCTTCTCATTTTTTCGATGCCCAATAATACGCTTTGAAACAAGGCATGGCAAGTGCATAAGCATCTATCAACAGCATTAAAGGGAGCATCAGTAGCGAGGACAGGTTTTCAGTAGCTTACCCAATGGACTCAGAAGTAGACTCAACAGTACAGCCGGTAGCCAGCCAAAGAAATCCTATGATTAGTGTCCCTGGCCTATGATTCATTAGTTAAGCTCATCTTGGAACAAAACACCTAGATTAGTGTTCTTTTAGTGGGACATGCGTCATTCCCACTGGCATGATAATAATAAATCCAACTCTTGTGTCACTATTTTTAGAGCTAAACTTCTTCAGCGCTGTGCCTTGGATTATAACTTGGATTATAGTTGCCCTGCTTAATCATGGCTGGGTTCGGTATAATATTGATTTTTTATTAATTAGTATGCTTTAATTTACTTTGCTGGTGACTAGCTTGGAGCATAACTTGTAAGCAAGCAGCTTAATATGTACTTAAAAGCATGGTTTACGAGCATACTGGACTGAAATTAGTAAATGTAAAACCCTTATTGAGAAACATTGGCTGGGAGTGATAAATACAATTACAATATCATGGCCTATTTATGTGAATTAGTCCATATGACTAACCAACTGCTTAGAAAGCCCCAATGTGCCTAAAAGCATGGTTTACAAGCATACTAGACTGAAATTAGTAAATGTAAAACCCTTATTGAGAAACATTGGCTGGCAGTGATAAATACAATTATAATATCATGGCCTATTTATGTGAATTAGTCCATATGACTAACCAACTGCTTAGAAATCTTGCTACTACTACAAGGCATAGGATCTACATAATTAAGTCTGGTTTACGGTTTCATAGGATCTACGTAATTAAGTATGGTTTACGGTTTCATTAGCACATGTAATTAGTTTCTATTTTATTGCTATTAGTGGCAAGAGGCAAATGCGTCAATTAGTAATTAATGTACTTTATAACCTATAACACCTTAAACTCATTTAGTAATTAATGTACTTTATAACCAGATAACACCTTAAACCGGTGTTATCCATGAAAAATTGGAACAAAAGAGTACTTTATACATCATTTCTTCTATCTAACACTTCAACTACTAATCAACCAAGTTTTTTATATTTCGAATGCCAACGAATATTTCTTCGTGATTTGCCACAGCATATGAACACCCCTCAAAATATTCAAGTTATTTAACACTTCAACTACTAATCAACCAAGTTTTTTATATTTTGAATGCCAACGAATATTTCTTCATGAATTTGCCACAACATATGAACACCCCTCAAAATATTCAAGTTATTTAAATAACACATGGGTGGCATTTATAGGTTGAAATCGGAGGCAACCAAGGTTTTGATATCGAGCGAATATTTTCTGGTGTGTTTGCTTTGCTCTAACGAGAAATTATATAGAGAACAGTGGATGCAACCTACGCCTAATGCCCATCCAGGTCTTGCCATATGAGCGTAGACTAAAAAGACGAAACCCATTACCATATTGAGATTATGAATCTCAATAATCTCAAGCCAGAGCAAGGCAATCAAACTAGTTCCTTTAAACATAGATTCAATGAGACTATCTGAGGCAGGCTAGGGGCTGGGTGAGAGAATCAATTAGCTTCTACCGAGAGAGGGGGAAAACCGGCAACAATCCAACGCTTTCTGATTCAGTTTTGCAAACCAAAAACACATTGTGGAAGCAATACCCTTTTGCAAACCAAAAACACATTGTGGAAGTGATACCCTAGCATCTAGACTGGAAAAAACATAGGAATTGTAGGCAGCCACACCGAAATGAAGCGGTTTCTGGGTTTCGCATTCCAATTCCTTCATGCCGGGCTTCTAGCTTTTAGTGTCTCAATGGCGGTCGCTATCGCTTCAATGTGAAATTTTGAAATTGCATAGGGATAAATATAGGTAAGGTCTTTACCTATATCCATGATCTAGTTAATATCTCTGGTAAACTCATGACCAGAAAGCCAAAAGTCCAACTTATTTTTGCATTTAGCATTCATAACTTGAGGGCTTTTTTATTTTTTTTAATGAAAATATTTCTGGTAAAATCATGAGTAGAAAGCCAAAAGTCCAACTTATTTTTGCATTTAGCATTCATAACTTAAGGTTTTTTTATTTTTTAATGAAAAACATATGTATATTTAATATTTCAAACAGAAATGAAAAGTATACAAAATATGTATATGTGGTAGAGCATTCGAAATTTCTCTAGCATAATAGTGACTAAATAGTTTTCCTCATATCAGTCATATTACATTTATCCATATAGCGAAAATGTCATTAATGTCCTATATAAAGCAAAAACAGGTTGTACTTGAACAAAACCCTGTAATATTCTCTTTGTTCTCATAAATATTCTTGTTTTGATGAGATTGCTTTTGTCAAAATAAAGATGTGGCTTTTCTATCAAATTTGATTGTTTTCTCAATTGTATATTCTGCCCACACTGCGCACAGGACCAAACTTGATTGTTGAAGAAAAACATTGTTAGAAAAATATTATATATGACAGAGAAATGCAAGAGATATAAAATGCGGAAAAACACAAACACATAAAACCAGAGAGGCACTGATATATGTGGTTCACCCAGTTTGGGCTACATCCACCTCTAACAGCCAATCCTTCCTTTCTATTATCTAGCAAAAATGAAGAGACACAACCTACAATAGATCCGTTGTAATATCCTCTGTTTTCTCTCACAGTCTCACCTCTCTGTTTCTCACTCTGAGAATACACATATATATTCGACAACCTTAATAAAATAACCTCATACAAAGAGAGGGGTTTACTTCTAGGAAAAAATAGCCCTAAACTAAACATAAATTCTACCGTCAGATCATGTGCCTAATGAACGACCCAGATTAACAAGTCCCTCCCGCACCCCCTGCATGGAAGGGTGTACAATCTTCCTAGGGTATACATCCGGCTGAAACAAAGACCTATAAATTAGGATGATAATCATGCTCCACACCTAACAAACATAAGGTAATGCTAAATGGAAACCAACAAAGTTCTGCATAAAATGCTCAAAAAGTTTATGGTGAGAGAAAGTAAAATTACTGCAAAAAAATTTGCAATATTAAAATTGTTACATGTAGAAAATAAAAATTATAATTTTTAGGCTTTAAAAGTGTTACCTTTCTACTCCATGTAGGGGAAGCTGAAGTAGAAGAATAATTTATGATGGGCCTCTATTCTTAGCATCAATTTGCAACAACATGACTGGGCTTTGGAGTTTACCTGAGTAGCTGAAGTTGAACAGTGAAGACCGACCGAAGTTGAACAATGAAGCCTTTTTCTATTTTGCTTCCTTGCTTTGATGTGGCCTCTTTCGTGTGCCCTGCTATCCCTTTCCTAGTTTGCTTCCTTGCTTTCATGTGCCTTACTTGCTTTCCTTTGCCTTGTGCCTTACTTGCTTGCCTTTCATTGTTTGTCAATTTAATCCCCACGGAGATCCCCATGCCAGGCTTGCAACACTTCCAAATTCAAAGTTAAGTTTTTCTGCCTCAAACGATAGTGTTGCTATTTCCACCTTCTCTCAAACCTCCGTCGCATTAACCTTGGCTATTTGATTAAGCAGAATAACATAGAAAATTGTTGGAATAACATAGAAAATGGTTTGCATGAAGAGTTTATGTTTTGTGACAAGTGGCCAAACTCTCAGAGGTGGTGGCAGCAGTAGTTGAGAGGTGGCAAAAAGAGGTTGACACAATTGCATGACAAAGAGATGAGTGAAACTTTGGCTAAATTGTGTTTCCATGCAAATTAATTTTACATAAAATGTTATGAACTAATCGTAGTCAAATCTAGCATTAATCAACGTCATCTTTGGTTCATGTTTTAACTTTATCCTAATTTTATCTGAAAAAGTGAATTTTTCCCTGCAATAAGACTCCAAAGACTTCAGTGCTAATGATTGGCTAGTTAAGAAACTTCTCAATATTTAATAGCTTGGAAAAAACATTTATAAAATATGAATGGAAAACCTTAGGTTAAAATTATTTTTTTAATGGAAATTAATGCTAGGAGAGCGACATCGATTGCTATATACCTGCTACTTTCGGCAGGTATAATAAGGATTATCAGTGGATCTACTTGATCTTGCAACTTTGCTCTGCCTCTATGTTTTCAACAACCTTCCTCTTGCATTCGTTGCATTCACTTCATTTGTTGCATTCGCTGAATTCAGTATGCTACCTTTAGCTGTTGCTCATGATGTTGCTTGTTGTGATGTTGTTGCTTGATGTCCTTGTCCACAAACAACTTGATGTCTTCGTGAGTAGGTAAGCCCAAGGACACTTGATTGACTGCATCCCCAAACGCGCTCTGAATAGTGTCTTCATCTCTGCTCTCTTGGAAACCATTGTACGTGTACTTCTCAGAGGGAGATGAACACGTGTGATACCTAGAGACATAGAAACACTCATAGCAAGAAATCTATTAGGCGAAAACCAAAATGAACATGAGAAATGACTTGCAACATACTTGGGTGAATAATCATGAAGGTTGCGCAATTTCGGTCGGGAGGTTGGGAGACCGACTCCCAAGACTGCACAAGGCACAATCCAGGCTACTGGGAGACTGACTGACTGCTGGAACTGCAATATGCGCAATCCATTTAGGCAGTTGGCTACTGGGATTGCGCAATGCGCGATTCTAGCTGGGAAAAACTGCTGGCCCTGGGACATATTTGTGCAAATTTTTGGGCCAAGCAGCCACTAACCTATAGAAATTCGCAATTCAGTCTAGGAGGCCAGTGCTGAGATAGAATGTGAAAATCTAGAGAGGAAGGTGAGCCTTCCTTCTCCAGATTGCACAATGTAGCCTTCGTGAAGGCAGAGACCGGGTCAAGGTTGGCCCAACTCGCCGATGGGCAACTGAAAGCAGGTAAGTTGATGAAATGCATGGCGACACTAAGTGATAGCAGAAGTGATAAACAATGCATGCAAAACATGAATGGAGGATTGAGAAAACATATCAACATGCATGTGGGTGAGGTCGTTCGCCGATTGGGTGAACGTCCATGCAAAACAGTTTCATGCATGTGACAACAGTGAGATAGCAACGAAAATTGAAATAGAGCTAGGACAAGCTAGAATATATGTAAATGATAGCAGACGTTCAAAGAAATCAAACGAACAACTCTCACACAAGCGAATACACAAAAAGTGACAGAAATGCTGAAAAAGACAAGTTAAGGCCACTTACTCATGAATAGCTGAGCTGGATGTGTCAAAGAGTCTTAGATGTGTTGTGAGATGTCAGAGTTCCAAGATCGATGTGAATGAATGAGCTCTGATGCGCCGAATGAAAAAGTTTGGCCTTATGACGCGCATGCCACAAATCTAGGAAAAAGCGACACTTGGAGGGAAACTTATAAAACAACTTTGCATGTAACTCCTGACTACTAAAAATAGGTCCCTGAATCGTGGGATTCCTTTTCCATGATGTCTCTTTCTATTCTAGGAAGATCAAGTCATGCATGCATGTGAGTCAAGTTTTCTCAATCGCGGTGGAACTAGTCAACCAGACTATCCATGCATGCTAGTGCTTAACTGCTTGGGAAAAATGCGCATTCCTGATTGTAAGCTCGGCTGACTGCCCAAGGGGATTGCACAATTTCTGGGCCCAACATCTAACTGTTGCCTAGGTTTGCGCAAATCCAGGGCTGAACAACTTGTTGATGGCAAAAATTATGCAAATCCTGCTAGGAGAGTTGGTTGGAAGAATTGCGCAATCCTGGAGCACATTGGGCTATCAGAGAGAATTGTGCAATTCCTGGATGGAATGCTGGTTGCCCTCCAGAAATGAGCAAATTTCACTGGGAAGTTGCTCATCCTGCAGCTGGACCAAGTCTGGATGAGCAGCCTCTGAAGAGAAAAGATCAAACTATGATCGGTAGGCTGCCTTTGAGCAAGAAAGACAGTGAAGCTTGAGGAATTGACGAAGCAAGGAAAGCTGCTGTGAAGGTTGGTAGGGAGGCTTCAAAACAGGCCAACGCAATATTTTGGAGGGTGGTTGTAGCCGCTATAACAAGACGTTAGTGAAAATTATTTTTATTATTTTTTAGGACTTGACAGACTTGTACATCCCCTCATACCAATTGTGTAATGCACCTCTCAACACAAAGAATATGCCTCCAGAGATACTAATCTAACACATTACAAATTATTATAAGAAAACAGAAATAAATGAAAAGAAAAATATATTGTTTGAAGTTTAGAAATTGTTATAATTTCAAAAAAAAATTAGTTTGTTTTAGAAGTTTTTATGGTTTAACTCAATATTATATAAATAAATTTAATATTTTGAAATATATTAGGTAAATTTCCTATTTCAAATTTATAATTTTAATAAATATTATTAACCTTTTAATAAAATTAACTTAAAGATACATTTAGAAAAATAAAATTTTAAAATATAAAATAATCGTTAAGAAAATATTAATCATTGTTCTTTAACGTAAGAAAAAGATAATATATTTATAAAGAGTGAGACGCCAATCCTGACAAGATTTGACAACGTCACACTTCCATCGACTTTCTCATACAAGTATAAAGGGTGTTACTGGTAATACAACACAATTGAAGTGAACGTCCCCTATAATAAATAAATAAATGTGTCTCAGAGATTTCAAAAGAATGAAGAAACAAATGTATACGTTTACATGATACCATACCAAGAGATATATGTTAGTCAAATGTCGTATATTATTATTGCTTCCCTATTCCCTACAGCAGCACGGTAATAATCTATTAAAATGCATTGATTGTGACACACTAAAAATTAAAATGGGTTTTTCAATGTAAATATTAAAATTGTTTTTATTTATTTTTTAATTTGTAAATTTATTTTTCTCAATTTTGATGGGGTAATTTGTTGGGCTCTTATTTTGTCATCATTATATTTATGTACTTTGCAACACAGTGAATAGTACTTGCAAATGTGATAAAGTAGTGAATCTTACGGAAAATCATAGGTCTAAGTTTTTTTAATTGATAATCGCAATAAAAAAACATATTACAAGCATGTCAAGTTGGGCAAGAGCTAATGAACCTGCCATACGGAATTAAATGCCGGCTTAGCTGCATGCTCTATAACCGGATAACACACCGGCGCCGCGGTGAGTAGATAAATAAAAAATAATGACAGTGTGTTATCGCGTTATAGAGCATGAAACTAAACAGACATTTAATGCCTTATAACAATCTCGTTAACTCTTGCCTATCACGTTATACTCTGCCGCATTCTGCAATGCCCTGTCTTATCCTTTTTCAATCAATTCCATTGCCATTTCCCTCACAAACTCAAAGCATAGGGTTTTCTATATCTCGTCGGATCTTGAGTTCAATCCCTTCTGCCCATGAATTTTTGCCTTTTAAGATCCCATAGTTGAAGCTCGATGCAGGACGAACGGATCGGGGAAATTAATAGACTTGTTCATTCAGTCTTCCATTCCCTTCCAACATCGGTGGTTTGAACGTCGGGGCGTCTTGATATAGAAATAAAAATATTACGCAAAGGCAGCGGCTCGCAGGGCGATACTGTATTCCCTGGTAGCTCATGGTTCCACAGTTTTAGCGGAATTTGACGCGGCTCACGGCAATGCGAAAACCATCGCGCGTCAAATACTGGAGAAAATTCCAGATACCGGGGACAACCACGTCTCTTATTCGTAGGATCGCTATATTTTTCATGTCAAGAAGATTGATGGATTGACAGTTCTATGTATGGCTGACGATACCGTCGGAAGTGAGTCCTCTACTTTATCCGGATTCGTTAATTTTAAGACAATTTACGGTAGATTTCCATATTATGTTAAATTTTATTTGTTATGTTAGGTGTAGTCCCTCTGTGGCAATGTTTGTTTATGACTATCGTTATTTTATGTAATTTTAAGGTACACTGCTATCGTATGTCAAATTTCGTTTATATTTCTTATATTTTGCTTTATTATTCCCTGCCGGAACAGGGTAGTAACTCATTCAGAATCCATTGGTTGTGACATTAAAAAAGGTTTTCCTATCTAAACATAGAAAAAAATTAATTTATTTTTTTAAAATTTAAACTTTTTTTTCTCAATTTTCATTGGATAATTTTAGTGGGTTTTTATTTTGTCATCATTATGTTTATGTACTTTGTAGCAGAGTGAATCGTACTTGCAGATTTCATATTCAAGCAATGAATCGTGAGTATCCTGCTTGTCAATCACTTTGTTGTGGAGGTAAAAGGCTTGTAGGTGGAAGGCCATTGGGTTGAACACTGACAAATGTATTTGCTTGATGTCATACATACTTGCCATTAGAGAGACATTGTGTGGCTAGACAATCAAGAGGAACATGAATTGTCTATATTTTTTTTTGTAATTAGCAATAAATTAGGTTTGGCGGACCATAGATAAATTTAAATAACAATTACTATTTAATAAAATATTTATAAATATTATTAAAAAAATAAAATAATTTTATGAAAATATCGAGACTTGACTCTTAAAGATAATTTTTTGAAAATATCTAGAAAGTAATTTTTAACCATTAAATTTTAGATTAATACTTTCAAACTATATCTGTGTGATATTATTTTGGAAGCTTTATGTATATGGAACCAAAGGCAACCATGTGCGAAATAATTTTAGTATTTTACTGCATTTTGGATGAATACGTGGAATACGTCTAATCTCTATATGACATTTTCAAATTTCAATAATATTTAAGTATATTTACTTTTTTATAATTTTGTCTATTATTTCAATGTAGTTCGATTGTTGTTTTATGTTTGTATTTTTGTTTTAATAAAAATATATTTTTTACTTATTAAATTATATTTTTAATATATAAACAAATTTAATATAGTTAATAATAATTAAATTATATTTTTAAATTCTAAGATAATAATACATACCAATTAATTATATTTTAATATAATAATAGGTACAAAATCAATTAATTTAATTAGAAGATTAATAATAATCTAATTTCAATGACATAGTGAAGTTTTAGAGAGTAAACTATTAGAAAATTATGAAGTTTTAGAGAGTAAACTATTAGAAAATTATAATTTTTTTTTTAATAAAAAAAATAATTGTTTTTGTTAACTACAATATTTTTATAATCATTTCATTTTGCAAAACAATTTAATAAGGTATATAAAGTAATATATTTAAAAAAAAAAGCTATAGCTATTGAAAATTCCCATGGAAATAAATTTTTATATTATGTGAGGGACAATAAGGGTATTGTTGTCATTGAGTGGGATTAGATTCCCGAGTGTCACAATGAAGCATTACAATTAAAAAAGTATCTCAATTTACCAATTAGTAAAGGCGTGGTCTAACTTATAAATGAAATGACTTTTTTTCACCATGGTTAATCTAACTTATAGATGAAATGACTTTTTTTCAACATGGTTAATTTTAACCAAAACTGGACAATTTTTTTTATAAACTTGAGTTTAAATTGTTTAATCTGCATAATTGGAGTGCCCCACGGTTTTCAGAGTGCTAAATCTATTTATGCCTTCAAAAATGTATTTTAAAAAACAACAAATCTTGAGATTGTATCGGTGAATTCAAAAAAGCTTTTTCATCTATAAGTGAGACTAAGCCATTAGTAAAACTAAATTCTAAATTTTAACACTAACATGAATTCAATGTTTTTACTTTAATTTAGCTAGGCCATTAGTAAAACCTAAATGGACGAAATTCTAAATTCTAACACTAACATGAAATCAATGTTTTTACTATAATTTGGTTACTATATAACATTTGTTTTATTTAAATTTCAAGTAAATTTTAGCTTGTAACTTTTCAATAATCATCAATTCATAAAACAATTATGAGTATAGTATTAAAAAATACATTGATGTGCTTCTTTTTAGCAAAAAATCATCAAATACAAATTTCCAATTGTATTTGCAAACAAATAATAAAGTTGCACATGGGAGAACATGTTAAGCATATATAAATTTACATTAATGATGAAGAACATGAAATAATATGTTGGAAGTTACATTAGTGACGAAGAACATGAAATAATATGCAGGCTCCAATGATTTCAGTGAGTATTAAATAATATGAATAAAAAAACAAAAGAAAAGAAAAAAATCTTCATTATTTTTACACACAATCAACAAAGAAAAAATACATTTTAAATTGGAGCTCAATCACCCAAATATATGTGATAAATACTTGGTTCATATCTTTCAAAATTTAATAATTAAACTAATAGTAAGAAATTTATTTTCAAATTAAAAAAAATGAATAAGTTTAAATAACATATTATATAATTTTAAAAATTAAATTTATTCATATATTAAAAATTTAAATAATAAAAATGTATATTCTAAAATTCTAATTCTAATCCAATACTCAAAACATAAAATAATTAAATAATATCAAAATTCAAGTTATACCAAAAATTTACATGAAATTTTTAGTTTATAAAGAACATATGATATAAAATACTGACCCTTTGGATCTTGGTGTATTTATTAAGGTTTCGGAGCGTGCGTGTAGAGCGTGATGTGGAGAACCGTTGACCTAATAAAATGTGCTTCCCTGTGGCCCCTTCACCGAAGCGGACATACTTTTAATAATAAAAAATTATTAAGAGAAGTGATTCCAATTTCCAACTGCCACCTACACAGTTTTGTTTTGATTTGCAATGAGCTTATGCAAGCTATGACCTTGCACTCCACAATACGGTGCTGTGATCTCTACAGCCGTTGACATATTAGGGCCGAGGGGCACAATAAAATGATATGCCTGGAGTAGGATACGTACCACAAACATATCATTTTCCTCCCTATTGTTTGAGGCTGCACTGGTTTACACTCAACACCCATGGGAACCCCAAAGCCTCACGTAGCTATTTTTCCTGGCGCAGGAATGGGCCATCTCATCCCTGTCGCAGAGCTCACCAGGCACCTCTCCGCCACCCATGGACTCTCCATCACCCTTATCACCTGCAAATGGATGTTCTCCCCTAGCCTCATGGATGCTTATTCCAAGTCCATGGCGTCCTCCGGTCTCGACATCAATTTCATCGAGCTGCAGGAGGAGGAGGAGATCGAAGGCGCAGTGGCGCACAACAAACGAAAATCGAAACTTACTTATCTAAGCTTTTTGAAAAATCCAAAGGATCGGTGGAAAATGCTCTCACATCCCTCCATTCTGCCTCTCCCCTCTCTGCTTTCATCACTGATTTCTTCTGCTCCACTATGTTCGATGTGACCGCCGAGCTCAGTATACCCACATACGTATTCTTCACTTGCGGTGCGTCTGCGCTTTCAGTCACCTTATCTCTTCCCAAGCTCGTCTCGGAAATTCCAATTTCGTTTAAGGACGTGATTTATCCAATAGAGGTACCAGGCACTCTGCCGATCCCTGGCAGAGATATGCCGGCTGCCCTTCTCGACAGGTCTGACGAAGTCTTTGACTGGGCTTACCGCCATTCCTCGCGTCTATGGGAAGCGACGGCCATTTTGATCAACACCTTCGAAGAACTGGAGCCTGAAGCTATCAAAGCTCTTGTGAAAGGAAAGATATGTAATCCGATGGATATCGATCGAATGCCCCGCTTTTATCCAGTTGGGCCGCTCATATCCTCGTCGCCTCTTCAACACAATGACGAACCTGTCCAAAATGGAGGGGCGGATTGCCTCGAGTGGTTAGATAAGCAGCCGCCTTCGTCGGTTCTCTTCGTTTCCTTCGGCAGCGGAACCGGTCTCCCAAGGGCTCAGGTGATCGAACTCGCCTTGGGATTGGAAGCAAGTCAACATCGCTTCCTGTGGGTGCTGCGCAGTTCGTCAAGCAGCTTTTTGTCTATCGAGGAAACACAGATTTCTCAGCTCTTACCCGAGGGATTCGAGAGTCGAACCCACGACCGAGGACTTGTTGTTGCCTCATGGGCGCCTCAGATTCCTGTTCTCTCTCACCCATCCACCGCCGGTTTCCTTTCTCACTGCGGCTGGAATTCCACACTGGAAAGCATCTCACATGGAGTGCCGATGATCTGCTGGCCACTTTTTGCAGAACAGAGGATGAACAGGCTTTTACTGGTTGATGAGTTTAAAGTGGGAATCCCAGCAAAGATGGAAAGCGATGGTTTCGTAATGAGAGGAGAAGTGGAGAGAGTTGTTAGGGAGTTGATGGAAGGAGAAAGCGGGATGAGGGTAAGGGCGAGAGTGAAAGAATTGAAGGAGGCGGCTGTGAGTGCGTTGGAAGAAAGGGGCAATTCCTACAAAGCCATGGCTGCTGCAGTATCTGAGTTGACAACGATCGGAGCAAACTCGGGAGCCTTAGCGCCCGAAACATAATTTCCATTTGGGCCGAACAAATTCCAAACCGGAATTTTGTATGTCGATGGTTATCCTCAGGTCAAATGTAACACCTTGCCCGGCAGATTACGATAGTTTTATTTTTATTTCAATTAGATTTTATTTGCAAAAGAAAGGGAAATAAAGTGAGGGAATACATGCTTCACCCCCACATACAGGCCACCAACTGAGCGAGCTGTGAACCCAGGGCAAATCAGCGGTGCTGTGCTGTTTTTTCCTATTTCATATTATTATTAGTTTTCCATTTTCATATGATAGTTTCAAGTTCCCTGGTCTGGTTAGTGAAAAACATGCTTAGAATTAAATTTTGTAGTTTTTCTTTCCTGGTATGGCATATCCTTTGACATCATTGCTTTTAAAGTATGATTGTTTCATTTTGAAATAATGTCCGGATGACAGCTTTGTCTACTATAATCCATATTCGTATATGTATTTAGGAGTTTGATGAGTCTTACGTAGAATTTTTCGCTGGGACAATGTGGCTTTTAACATGTTAATCCCCGATACAATAATCTCACAATATATGTTTTAAGATAATTGCTTCTAGCATTTTAATTTATTTTTAATTTTGGCATTTTAATTAATGATCAATTTTGGATCAATTTTGGAAATTATCGGAAATAATTAAATATAAGATATATATGGTTATTTGATTTATTTTTGTTTATTGATTTTTTATTTTGTGTTCAAATTAATTATTATGTATTTTTTTTGAAAATTATTTTTTTATAAAGCAAATCACTGTGATTGATAAGAATCATCTTTAAATTTATTCATTTGTATTAAAACTTCTTCAATAGCATATTTTTACTAAAATTTGATTTAAAATTAGATTTTTAATTATGATTTGAGTATTTTTTCTACTTAATGGATTATTTATTTCTATCTTTTACAAAATGACATAAATCAAATTATTGTTATAATATGTTTATTTGCTTTCCAAGTAGTGCAATTCTCATCCCTGACTATTGTAAGTCATTATGTGATTTTAAGCCACAAGGTGATCAAGAAAGGATGATCACCCTTCCTCCAAATATGTTGGCTCTTAGAAATTTCTAGTCACAACATTCTAATTTCCCACAACTATGGTCTTAATTTCAAATGCACTCACTTAAACTTCATATTTATAAGATGATTTAAAGTGAATACATTGAAAAATGTCCAAATTATTGTTATCTTTAGCCATACCTTCTCATAAATAGGCCTATAGAGATATGTCATTAACCATATATACTAACAGATAGGTATTTCAAATATTTAATAGTGTTAGATAGCTTGTAATCTAATTCAATTTCAAGCTTGTCCAAATTTTAATTAAGGTAACTAAACTTCTATTTCATTTACCATTACTTTCAACTAACTATAATAACTCTTAAATATATATTTTTTCTTTTATTAAAAATCATTTCTCACAGATTTTTTTTAATTTCTAAATAATTTTAAAAATCCTTTCAACTAATCTTACATTTATTCCAAATTTCTTTAAACCTTGACATCAAAATACTACAACATCAACTTAGACCTTAACATCAAAATACTACAATATCAACTTTTACAAAATTCTCATAATACATAAAATCATTTTTCCTTTTATCACATATAATAACTTTAACTATATCTACAAACATGTTTCCTTTATCATATATATAATAACTTTATCTATTTCTTCTTAAAATTATATATAAAACCCTCCATACCTTTAATATTTTTAATCACATTAAAATTATGGCCGGCCATATCCAAAACCCCTAACTCAAAATTTGTCATTTAAAGAATTTATACCCAGCCTTAAAGTCAAGCCTTAATTGCATTTTTGATTTTGCATTAAAATTCTTATAAAGTCACATGGCAAAATTTTTTTAAACCATGATTTACTCTGAATGTCACTGAAAATCCCATAAGGAGTCAGCCATAAGATTGGAGGATGCGTGAATGGCAGCATCAACTACCTCGATGGTTGGATAGACTGCTTGAAGGGATGGAGCTTCGATGAAACTAGAAAACATTTGGATATCACGCAGATTGGTAATCTTTATAGGTTTAGACACTTCTTTGACCGCTTTGACCTTTTCCAAACGCTGCTAGTTCACTAATGGTGGGTTTCATTTTAGTTATATGGTGACTATGCAATGTTTTTTTAATGATTGATTACATTTGGTTTGAGTAGATTTGAAAAAGGAAAATCACATGAAGATGCCAACCTCACCAAACAACAATTGGCAAACATGCAATCGGTGCCTCGAAAATGAAACATGTGTTTATTCTAGATCAATATGAGACTATTGACCGGGAAAAATATTCTTTGGAGTTGGGATTGATTCGAACAATTAGGTTGAGCGGTCGAGATAAGGCTCGCTAGATTGGGGGTCGGCAATCAAAATCGGGTCACATTTCGAAGGCCGGTGATTGAGTTTATTGGGGTCAATCAGCAAGGTCGAGTAAATTGGGGTTAGCCATGTTGGGGTTGGGCCCGGTGTATGTTGTTGGTTTTTTGTAATTGCTCTTCCGCATGGATTCATCCATAGTGGTAGAGAAGTCATGCAGGCACTGCACGTCGACATTGATGATGTAGCAAAGAGTTTTGGCAAAAAACTTTAAATGATCATAATTTTTTATATGCACTGGAGAGTAAGGTAAAAAAGGCTTTAATTAGATGAACGCAATATTCTGAGTTTTGAGAAACTGAAAAAATCGAAATTTATTGACTCTATTTATATAGCTAAATTTTGGAGGTTAGGCCATCAGAGTAAATATCTCTTTTTACCTTCAATATAAGTTAGGGATAGCAGGGGTGTCTTATAGAGTGGTATAAGAGCTTCCATATTTAATACTTGGACTAGATGGGCTCTATTGCAGAAGAAATGAAAACAAGGATGCAACCATAGACCTTTGGGGATAATTATTGCGATGTTATAGAACTAACGAAGAAGAAGGTTCAACGTTGGACCCATGGAGATGAGTGGAGCTCTAGCTCTTGGCATAATAACTAAATGTAAAGATGATTGTGTGCTACCCATAGCACGGAATAATGGAATTGCATGTTGACTATAAGGATGCTTCTGGCATGCAATGGGGTTACATGTGTTTACTACTAGGCATCTTGAAGGTCCAGAAAACCTATTGCTATGACCATGGATGCTTGTTGATTCTTTGGTATTGGAAAAATTGTCTATATGTTTGGTACATGATTATTGGTAGTGTACTAGCACTACTAGACAAGTGGTGTATTTTTACACACTTGGAATAGGTGTGCATGCGAATGTTTGAATAATATGAGGGATTTGAGGAAATCCATGTGTTTCTTGAATTATCGAGACCTGTCACTCTTGAATACAACCACAAAATATGACACCTCCAATCCACTAAAGGCTCTTTGCCTCATACCATGTAGACCATGAGATCCTTATATATATATATAGATATAGATATATAAAGTTGATTGGGATATAAGGATCTCATGGTCTACATGGTATGAGGCAAACAACCTTTAGTGGATTGGAGGTGTCATATTTTGTGGTTGTATTCAAGAGTGACAGGTCTCGATGTTTACTTATTCATCACTTGTCTCTCAACCTAGAAAGGGCCAAATGGATAATCAATTATCTTGAGAAGAGGAAAAAATAGTTAGAGGATCAGAAAACCATTATGGAGCTCTAAAACGTAAAGGAAAACCAGCAAGCTGCCAAGAGGAAGAAAACTAAGTTGGCACAACTTGAAAAAGAAATTGAAGCTAATCGTGAATCTTGGATTGAGAGGACAAACATGCACTTGGAAGGGATGCTGGAGAAGGCCAACAGAGAGAAAAATATGTTGAGGCACATGGCCTACCATTACTTGGCAAGAAACAAGGTGTGCAAAGTGAGAATTAGGATTTTGAAGGGCAAGTTGAGGAAAGCTTTGAGGAAGAGAAAAGAGCAAGACAAGCTCCAGATCTTGGCTGAGGCTTCCTTAGCCAAACACAGCACATGATGTGGGACACTCAGCCCAAATTTCAAGAAATTTGGGAAACTTTTTGCAAATTTTTAATTTTTGGAGTAAAAAACAGGTTTCTGTACCTGGTGCACTGTGCCACCTAGCGCGCGCTTTTGCTAGGGACCTCCTTTGGAGGAAAACTTAGCATTTTGGATTCCGCAAGAAAAAATATGAATGCTCACACATGGCCAAGAAATTTTGTCAAGTTTTGAGCTTTCAAAAAGGTCAAAAACACCTCAAAAATGCACTTTCTGCCCCTTTTTGACCACACAGGAAGTAGTGTTGGGAGAACTCATTTTTGGAGGGACCAATGGACACCAAATTCAGAAATTCCACTTGTTATGGAAAGCAGACAGGAAAACCTTTCCAACAAGTCCACTTGGAGAAACTTTGGTGCAAGGAAAGTCCTCCAAAGTCAGCTAGAAAGTAGTGTGGCGCACAGGGATAGGAGTGCGACGCACAGGATGAAAGTTTGCCATTTTGGCAAAAAAACTCTTTTTTTCGCCTAGCTTTCTCCCAGTTTGACCTTTCTCTATCTAATAGTCAAACTCATGGTGTAATATGATGAAACTTGATGGATTTTGATGTAAATATGCTAAGTTTTCACTCATGGAGGTAGATTCATCATGAAAAGGTAGTTTACAATTGAATGAATTAGTTTCCTGGGTTTTAGAGGCAAGCTGTTCCACTGCCTAATTTTTAGTTCTTAGTTTAGATCTTATTGAAATAGGTCATAAACACATGATTCAACCGTAAAGCCTAGAATGAGTTGTTTGTTGCCTATATCAAGTATTTTTCAGTCATTGGTAAAGGTTGGACTCTTGTGAATGGTTTGAGAGTTATTGTACATTCATCTCTGCAGTTTGGCAAAGGAATAGACCAGGGTTCACAGCACTTTACGAGATTCTTGTGGCAATTTGATTTGGTATTATTTTTCCTTCTATAATTTAAAGTTTACATGTGTTTATGTATGCCATCATCTCTTTATGTTCGACTTAACTAAATGAATCAATGATAAAGGTATATTTCATTGAGTTGCAGTGCTCTACCTGGGGTGAGTTTAGTTATTTATGTTTTCAGCTATTTGAAGAGGATCCCTGAGACTTTCATGCCCTCTCCAACTCCTCACCATTCTAAAAGCTCTCCATATCAATTATTTCAAAGTACTAAACCATTTGCCTACCTTGCCCCATAGAGATCACTGCAAGATTGTGTCCATTCCCCGGACCCAAATCTGCATTTCACATTTGATCCAACAAATCAACATTAAATCCAATCAAACTCCTCTGAGCACATACCTAGCCTAAAATTAGTCTTTACATCAGTCATCTCAAGCCTTATTGATCTTATTCTTCTGGTATTGACAAGGAGAGAGCCCTCTCCCGACCTGGTAGGGCTAGCTACCAGGTTAAGCGTGGTTTGATGTTAGCCTAGATCCTACCTTTCTCAACTTGAGGTAGATTTAGGCCCTAACACACTCAAATGCACAATTTTTTGTGTTTTCTAAACATGTTATTGGCCCAAGATTTAATGTTGTCCTAATGACTCTAGGGGTAAATTATTCATGCACCTCATAAATATTTTGTTAATTTCATGAAAGCGTCGAGACATGGATTTGATTATTATGGAGTTTGAGGAAGATTTATCAAGCTATAAGTTTCATATCTTGCCACGCAATCAAATCATGAGTGGTTTGATTCACATAAAATTGGAAAGGAACACCAAAAATTTTATAAGTATAAACAATTGTGAAACAAGTAGAGACTCACTATGAAGGCCCATGAGTTGGGGATTGCTATTTGACTGAAAGGTCAAGAACAAGATTGGTATGCATCTTGAAGGGTTGAGTGCCAAAGCACCTGACTAGGGGTCAAAGCCCAGGTTAGGTTTGAGAAGCGAAGTTGGGAGAAATTCAAATAATTCGGAAGAGTAATTGGGACCTGACTCACAGATCGAGGATCAGTAGTCAGAGTAAATCCATAGATAAGAGTTTAGTGGTTTATTTCAGTGGGGTAGTCAATGGGGCTGACCAGTTCGAGGTCATCTAGGTTGTGGTCAAGCCACAGTGCATGTTTTTGTTTTTTATAATATGTGGTTAAGACCAATTACCCACTCATGTGACTATTCACAAGCACATTCTTCCATGTGGACTCATCCACGATGGTAGAGAAGTCACATAGGTGTCACGCAGAAGAACATGTGGCTACCACATGGAGAACATTGATGACGTAGCAGATCATTTTGGCCAAAACTTCAAATGATCATAACTTTTGATCCATATAGCATATTAAGATAAATCTTATATCGTTGGAAATGTCTCAATGATACAAACACAATTGCGTTGTTTATTATGGGTTTTGAGAAGATGAAATGTATCAAAAATTTATGACTCCATTTCCATAATTAAATTTGGAGGTTGGGTCATCATAGTAACTCGCTCCTTCTACCTTTCGTATGGGCTAGGGATAACATGGGGTATGTTACATGGGGCCCCAAAAGGCATATTTTTTAGGAAACATACCTACACTTATTGTAGTCATAGGAAAGAAAGATATTCTTGCTCACTTTGAAGGAATTCCTATTTAAAAAACTTCTTCTAGTAAATCTAATGCTCAAAATTTGGATTGAAGAGTGTTGTTTGCTAGATGGATAAATATTCTACTAAAGAAGTTATGCTTGACCATCTTGAAGAAAATAATGTTCAAGATCTAGGAGAAAGCTATCACAGTCATCTTGTCAATAAATATGAAGATAATAAAGAATTTGTTTGTGAAAAGTCAAACTCTGAATCTATTGAAATGTTTTTTATTGATGTCAAAGGATGTACAAATGAAATAGAAAATTGCATAGACAAATAACATATTATGAGACCTTTCCAACAATATACGTAACTCCCTCGAATTCTATAGGGATGAGGAGATATGAAATATTTTGTCAAGATGACCCAACTAAACTACAGGTAGGCTCAATTTGGATGCCATGTCCTTGAAGGAATTTTTAGTCTAATTACCTAGATAAAATGGGAGCATAGGATATATGGTTGGGAAGTTTATTTCAAGATATTTCCAATGATATATGGCAGACCTTCTAAATCCTCATGTTTTTGGGGAGAAAATATTTTTTGAATATTCACTATACGTTTTTCTAATTGCACCAGTTGACCGAGAAAGTGGACAAGTCGTCCCTAACCCAATAATCAAATGCACAATAAATAAATGTGAGAAGGAGAATTTTTGACCACTTGACTAAAGAATGAAATTTTGTTTTAAGGAGAGTGAAGGATCATATTTGAAGTTCATACTTCATGAACTAAGAAGAAGTGAAGTGAAGCTGAGTTGAGTTAGCTTTTCGTGGAAGAGTTTTCGCACATATTTTTAAGGGTTTTTGGAATTTTTCTTGGAAAGGTTTCTTGTTGTGTTTGACACATTTCTTTTTGGGCTGAGTACTATTGTTTGAAGGTTGAGTTTCGGGGGACAAGTTTTGGTGTTTGAAGGTCAAGTTTCATGGGGCGATTTCTATTATTTGAAGGGTGAGTTTCATGGTAGATTTGTGATATTTTAATATCTAGTTTAGGACTTGTCATAAGGAAAAATATTGGTGTCTTGAAGGCCAAGCTCATGCCTGAATTGAAGTTCATGTTGTGTATTGAAGGTTGAGTTCAGATTCGAGTTTGTAATTATTGTAATTTGGTGCTTAATGAAGATTAGTGTCCTCATTTTCTTGAGAGGTTGGAGCCTAGAATTTTAGTTGTTGGAAAAACAACTATATATTTGACTTACAATTGTAAATTGAGTTGTAGTTATAAAGCTCCAAAAAAACTTGCTTGGTTTAAATCATGTTTTATTATTTGTTCAATCATAGAACATCGAGTATGATGTTTCTCTGGGGGGCAGGGGGGGAGGGGGGGATTGTGACATCCTCTATGAGTCAATACCTCTTGTAAACATTATAAATAATTCCTTATAATTATTTAACTAAAATAAATCAAAAGGGTGATAGAAATGGGCATGTATTCAAGAGCTTGAGGAGGGAGATTTCTTGAGGATTTGGTTGTCTTAAATATCAGTCATGGGCCAAATGAGTTGTTCTAATGGGGTGTATTATGCCACCAATAGGGAGCTAGACAAGAGCACAACGAAAATGATTCCTTCGAGGAAAATTCAAGCCAAAAAAGGACATTTTTTAATGAGAAATGATAGCTCTGGGAAGAGGACAAATATGGCCAAAGAACACAAGTGGTTGGTTGATTGCAAGTAATAGACAAGAAAAAAGGATACTATGAGGGAGACATGGCACCACCCCATAGGCTATGAAGGCTCTGTAGAAGAGTTTGGCATTGTTTTGTTGTTGACATTATGTGTGATTTGTATTAAGCATGGATAGAGAAGGAAGGACAAAAGAATTAATGGAAAGAATGGTTGGTTATCCATGGATTGGTTTGTGTTGACCATGAGGGGAAGAAAATGGTTGGTTGGTTGGAATATAAAATAAGTGGGAGGATAAGAGGCTTCGGGGTGACATTCATTCATTCATGAAGGGAAAGAGTCAACAAAGGGGAAGAGGAAAAAATTTCCTCACAAAGAGAAAGGGATCGCGAAAAGGAAATTTCACAAACAGGGAGAACTCAAACTAAAAACAAACTAACTGATGAATCCAAGAGGTTCTTCTAGTGGAGGATAGAGATTAGTGGTTTACCAAGGATTATTGAAGCAACCAAGGGTGGTTTGCCTTAGACTGAAGAACCCACTAGGAAGTTTGTGTATTGACGAAACTACTCACTAGGAGACAAAGATACTCAAGTACTTAGGGTGGCTAAGGAAACACCAAATGTGGCCTTAGCGAAAGTGCATTGGTACTTGCGCTCTCTCAATAAATATATAAAAAGGGTAATCTTTGTACTTCCATGGTAGTCTATCAAGTTGAGGAACCTTCCCATGTTAAACTCTCGTCCTCCTGTGGTTGCCTGAGGACTGAAGAAACAACCAATTTTGGCTTGCCTTAGGAAATCACTGGAAATTTTGTGATCTAAAGAACCGATTAATTTATCTGTAGCTTGTAAGCTGAAGAACCTTTTGATATTTTCATATTTATCTCTCCTCCTCTAGCATTTGAGGAATGGATTTTGTAAGCACTGATGAAATCACAAAGAGTAGCTTGCCTTAGGACTGAAGAAAGCAATGGGGAGTTTATGGATTGAAGAACCTATTGACTCGTTAGTAATTTATCCAACTAAAGAACTTTCCAATACTTACATACAAACTCTCCTCCTGTGACTAAGAGTGAGTTGCCTTATGGATTAAAGAAACCACTGGGAAGCTTGTGGACTAAAGATCCCATTGAATTAACAATAGTTTGTCTACCCCATGTTATGATGAAAATTTCCTCCTAAACTAGAGATGTTATTTCTCTATGCTTACAAAATATCCATGCATTGACTTTGGCTGAGTAAAAGGCCCAGTGATACGACAGTGGGGAAACAATGTTCAAAACAATTGAGGGAAGTGTGCCCCTATGCATCTAATTAGCTGATTAGTTTGGGGGCAAGGTGGGTTACTTAGGCGGGCCATGTTTGAGTTAGAAGAATCATTTTTACCCCATTGAGCACTCCTCCTCAAGCCTTAAAATTTTGCCCAGGGGTGAAAGTTGCAAGAAAGGCCTCGTTGTAGCTTGTCTATAATTGGATGGAGATTTAGAGTCTCAATTTGAGATACCATACTTATTTCATAAGATAAGTGTTTATTGAAACCCTTGTACTTTTTAAAGTCTTACATATGTTAAATTTTTTGGTTTATTGCCCATGTTGTTGATGAGGAATGTTGATTCTTATATGATGAATAATGCTAAATGTTCTGTAATTGTTAGGGAATGGTTATTCCTAGAAGGGTCAATATATTCATGTTTGCATATACATCCTTGAATTAAATAATGTATGCTAGTTATTGTATTGCTAGATTTCCAATAATACCAGAATGGATATGATTTCTTTGTATAAATATGGGTTGATGGTGCCCTAAATTCTTCATAAGGGGTGGCCTGAATTGTGCATGTAAATGATCTTAAGATTGAATAATGGTTGAAATGACATATTTATGGATAGATAGACCTTCGTTTTTTATTTAATCAACTATCTATATTAACATGAATTAGTTAAGAATCATTAGTTAGTTGAGTAAGTCAACTAGGTCGATTTGCTTCGATTGATCTTATCTAGTCGAGGTAAGTTGACTGGTTTGAGTCATTTCGAGGAATTGTATTTAGTTGAGGTAATTCGAATGCGTCATGCCATTTCAATATATCCTACCCAGTCAAGGTAAGTTGATTGGCTTGATTTTTTTTTCAGTTGGTATTATCTAGTCAAGGCAAGTTAATCGGGCTGAGTCATTTTGATTGTTCTTATCTAGTTGAGGTAAGTTTACTAGCTTGATTCAATTTTCTACTGGTCTTGACATAAGTCAAATAGTGGGATCATCATCGACTGAGCCTCCCTAGTTGTGCTATGTCAAGAGATAAGTATATGGCTTGAGTATAAGAGAGAGGTTAATCTTTGTGCTTATTTCATTAAGTTGATGCATATAATTTCATGGTAGGAATTGTTGTTAATATCATCATATTCTTTGTGTATGTTAATTGTGGTGATTTGAAAGGAATGGTTATTTATGTCATGGTTGGGAGCTGGTTAATTTCCTTATGAATGTGAATTGCACTCAAATGCACAATTTTGTGTGTTTTCTAACCATGTTCTTGGCCCAATATTTAATGTTGTCCTAACGACTCTAAGGGTAAATTATTCATGCACCTCATAAATATTTTGTTGATGTCATGAAAGCATCAAGATATGGATTTCACGACCATGGAGTTTGAGGAAGATTTATGAAGCTATAAGTTTCAGATCTTGCCACACAGTGAAATCATGAGTGTTTTGATTCACATAAAATTGGAAAGAAACACATAAAAAGTTTTTAAGTATAAAAGATTGCAAAACAAGTCGAGACTCACTATGAAGGCCCACATGATGGGAGTTGTTGAGTTGAGCGAAAGGTCAAGAAAAATATTGGTATGCATCTTGAAGGGTTGAGTACCGAAGGACCTGACTAGGGGCCAGAGCCTAGGTTAGGCTTGAGAAGTGAAGTTGGGAGATTCAAATAATTAGGAAGAGCAGTCGAGACCTGGCTCACAGATCGAGGATTAGTAGTTAGAGTCAAGCCATAGATAAGAGTTCAATGGTTTATTTTAGTGCGGGAGTCGGTGGGGCTGATTAGATTAGGGTCATCCAACTTGCAGTCAAGCCACGTGCATGTTTTTGTTTTTTACAATATGTGCCTAAGACCAATTACCCACTCATGTGACTATGCACAAGAACATTATTCCACTTGGGCTCATCCACGATGGTAGAGAAGTCACATAGGTGTCCCGCAGAAGAACATGTGGCTGCCACATGGAGGACATTGATGATGTGGCAGATCATTTTGGCCAAAACTTCAAATGATCATAACTTTTGATCCATTTAGTAAATTAAGATAAATATTATATCGTTGGAAAGGTCTAAATGAGAAAAACACAATTGTGTTTTTTATTATGGTTTTTGAGAGGATCAAATATATCAAAATTTTATGGCCCCATTTCCATAATTAAATTTAGACGTTGGGTCATCATATTAACTTCCTCCTTCTACCTTTAATATGGGCTAGGGATAGCATGGGGCATGTTACATGGGGACCAAAAATTCATATTTTTAAAGAAACCTACCTAAACTTATTGAAGTCATAGGAAAGAAATATATTCTTGCTCACTTTGAAGGAATTCCTATTGAAAAGAATTCTTCTGATGAATCTACTACTCTAATGGAAATCTTAGGCTCAAAATTTAGACTGAAGAATGTTGCTTTCTAGATGGATAAATATTCTACTAAAGAAGTTATCCTTGACCATCTTGAAGAAAATAATGTTCAAGATCTAGGAGAAAGCTATAAGGGTCATCTTATCAATAAATGTGAAGATAATAAAGAATCTATTTGTGAAAAGTCAGACTCTAAATCTGTTAAAATGGTTCTTATTAATGTCAAAGGATGTACAAATGAAATAGAAAATTACATAGTCAAATAGCATATTATGAGACCTTTCCAACAGTATATGGAACTCCCTCTAATTCTATAAGGATGAGGAGATATGAAATATTTTTTCAAGATGACCCAACTAAAGTACAAGTAGGCCCAATTTGGATGCCATGTTCTTGAAGGAGTTTTTACTATAATTACCTAGATAAAATGGGAGCATAGGATATATGGTTGGAAAGTTTATTTTGAGACCTTTCCAATGATATATGGTAGAATTTCTAAATCCTCACATTTGGGGAGAAAATATTTTTTGAATATTCACTATACATTTTTCTAGTTGCACCAGTCGACTGAGCAAGTGGACAAGTCGTACCCAACCCAATAATCAAATGCACAATAAATAAATGTGAGAAGGAGAATTTCTAACCACTCGACTAAAGAATCAATTTTTTTTTTAAGGAGAGTGAAGGAGCATATTTGAAGTTCATACTTCATGAACTAAGAAGAAGTGAAGTGAGGCTAAGTTAAACTAGCTTTTTGTGGAAGGGTTTTCACACATCTTTTTAAGGGTTTTTGGAAATTTTCTTGGGATTCGAGTTTTCTTGTTGTTTTTGACGTATTTCTTTTTGGGATGAGTACTATTGTTTGAAGGTTGAGTTTCGGGGGACAATTTTTGTTGTTTGAAGGTCAAGTTTCACGGGATGACTTCTATTATTTGAAGGGTGAGTTTCATGGTAGTTTTTTGATATTTGAGTATCTAGTTTAGGAATTTTTTGAAGAAAAAATATTGGTGTCTTGAAGGCCAAGTTCATGCCTGAATTGAAGTGCATGTTGTGTAATGAAGGTTGAGTTCGGATTGGAGATTGTAATTATTGTAATTTGGTGCTTAATGAAGATTAGTGTCCTCATCTTATTGAGAGGTTGGAGCTTAGAATTTTATTAGGTTGATGCTTACAGAGAACGGGTGTCCTCACAAGAGATTTTAATAAATTAAAGATTGTTTTCAAGTATTTATTTTTCAAATTTTTATTTGCACTTTAGACATTATGTTTATACATTATAGATAATCGATTATACAATATGAAATAGGTTTCAAGGTTAACTAAGTGAGAAATTGTCAAAAGTAATGAAATATTGATTTACCCATTCCTGAGTATTTCTAACAATTTTTTGCTAGTCCTAAAAAAAATTTAAAATATTAATGCTATGAAAAAATTGCTTCAATATTGTAAATAATTTTTTTGTATTTAAAAATTGTATCAATTTTTTTTCAATATTATGAAAAGTATTTTTATATTAAAAATTTATATTAATATTTTTTTATTAAACAATTTACATCAAATTAATAAAAATATTTAATTAAATTTTATAAATTTTCATGACTCCTCACTACATGCATTCATGGTCTAATGCTAAAGGTCTAGTTCGTGCAGGTAAATATAACAAAGGGGTTAATAGCATGTTTCATACCTGCTACTTTCGTCTTCCTTGTTGGCTTCATCCAATGAACAAGATAGTTGTTTGAAATGCATCCAACCAATTCCCTCCAAACAATAAAGCAACTCTAATAACTAGCAATTGCACTAGATGTTGCAAAGGAAACATCTTAAGGATAAAATAAATGGAGAAATAGCATAGATGAACACATATGTGATATGTATAATTTGAATGAGAGAAATAACATGGTGTTAAAATTAAAGTGAACTCCTCCTTCGTTGTCCTATTGATTTGAGTTTCAATATGTCAATTGAGGGAATGCTCAACCTTTTAAACATTGTACTTGCAGTTCATCAATGTATGTTTGCTTCACATGATACCGTATCTTTTTATACCCTGTACATCCTCTCCCATGAATACTCCTACTAAATATTATTACTTTCTCTTTGCTGAATTTTCATACAAATGTACCAATTCAAATAACCAAGATGTCAGAGTGATATCATGGACTACCACTTCTTTTGTTACTGCAAATTCTTCTTGTGTGAGGTGCATTATTAAAATTCCTAACTTTTTTTTAGGAGAAAGGAGAGTATGAATGTAGAATGAAATCCTTCACATAAGGATATTCCACTATAGTACTAAGACTTGCAAATATTATGAACATCACATAAATTACAACCATGACAACAATCCACGAGGCATGACATCGAAACTACATGCAATGTTAGTAACAGAGGGAGAAACCACATGAGCTTTGGACCCCATAGACTCTGATGGGATCAATCATAGAAACATTAATGATGATCCTCTATGTTTTCTTTCCACTATAGACCATTAAACATGGAATTCATTATAACTATGGACATTTATAAATTAGTTCGGTTATGGTTTATCAGTAAAAAAAATGTGATATTTTACCTTAATAGGCCCAGGTTCAATTCTTGGTGTTTCATTGCATGCAACTCTCTCCTCTTCTTGGGGATTCCTAGAGTGGCATTTCCCAGGAGTTTCATTCCTACTCTGGCCAGATATTAGGTGGTTCTTGGTGAAGCAATAAATTTAACGAAATTTATCCATCTATGCTCATGAGACTTCATCTCCAAAGATATGAAATTTTTTTGTGTGAAAGCTTCCTTCACTTGTCAAGTTACAAACTATAAATTGGTATATGTCTATTATGAAACCAACACAAAAAAAGATAGAAAAGATAGATGAACGCCTTAGAAATAAGCCTCTTCAAGGGGGAAACCTCATTTACATTACAAAAATGAACAATTCTTGGATGATACAAATGACAAGGCCTCCTTTCTATATATAGGAGTCTAAGGGGGTCATAATATAATCGGAGTCGACATAACAATAATAATGCAAGGGCACAATAATAATAATAGTGGGCTTCTATGGGGCACAATGATAACAATATGGGGACTACATGGGCAAAACAATATAATAAGGGGGTTGTACTAATAACAATAAGTGGTTACACTAGTAGTATAGGGACCTAACATGTCCCTCTCCTTCAAAAAGTGTTGTCCTCAACTCTTGAGTAGTTATGGATGCTTCTATATAAAATTCTTGTCCTCCCATGTGGAATCTTCAACGGGTAAGTTCTTCCACTTGATGGGATACTTTGAAATTGATCAATTCCATAGTTGTTGGGTTCTCGTTTCTGTGACTGCTGTAGGTTCCAATATGATTTTCCCTTCCTCGTCAAGTTCTGGAAATATTGTTTAAACTGGGATCTTCTCATTATGTAAGGTCACCATTTCTTAAGTGCATGTAATCTTGCCAACATTTCCTTCTCATAAATAACTTCGCGTAAATACTTTCCTTTGATTGGACGACTTTCGAAAGTAATGGGTCTTTCTTCTTGTGTTAAAACATCACCAATTCCATTTCCTGATGCATCATATTCCACAATAAAGGTTTTTGTGAAGTATGGCGTAGCTAAGACTGGTGCTTGGCACATTACCTATTTGAGATGTTCACAGGTCTTCGTTGCTTCTAGAGTCCATGAAAATGCATCTTTCCTCAATAATGTTGTTTTCGAAATGTCTTCAGTCTTCATTCTTAATTGATGATATCCCGAAAAAAATCCAACTTGGTGAAGTAAATTAATCCATGCAATTCATCCAATACTTCATTAATGAAAGGAATGGGAAATTTATCTTTAATAGTGGGTTTGTTGAGCTCTCTATAATCTGGACACATGTGCCATGAGCCATCCTTCTTGTGCATCAATACTACCGAAGCATAGAAAGAACTTTCACTAGGTTGAATTATACCAGCCTCTAGAATTTCTGCAACCATACGTTCAATTTCACTCTTTTGGGCATAGGGATATCTATAAGGCCTGATTTTTGGAGGGACACTTCTTGGAATCAAATGAGTAGAATGATCATGATCACAAATATGTGGGAGGCCTTTGGAAGTCTCCAATACCTTGGAATGATTATTCAAGACTTTTTGGAGATCTGGAGAAATAGATGATTGCAATGTGGGAACCTTTAGCGAACATAATTGTGTAATTACGCCTCTTTAGAAGCTTTGCCAGTCGGTTAGAGATGATTATCTTTCCCAGTTTCCCTGTGATACCACTTATTTCAACTTCCTTTCCTTCCAAAGAAAATTTCATGAGAAGTTCTTGAAAATTAAAATCTATTGTACCCAAGGACTGTAGCCATTCGACACCTAGTACAACATCAAGACCATGCATTGGAATGGAAAGCAATGGGCTATACAATACATATTCTCCCATGGATAGCTTGATATTATGTCACTTTCCAGAGCAATTTATGGTTCCTCCACTTGCAACCATCACTTGACACTCTGGTGCTGGATATAAGAAGCAATTCAATTCCTTGGCTATCTTACAATGAATAAAATTATGGGTACTACCCGAATCAATAAACATTATTACCTTTTTTTTCTTGATATGTCCTTCTATCTTGATAGTTTTAGGAGTGGTAATTCTAGCCAATGCATTACAAGATATGGTCAGATTCATTTCTTCTTTATCGATGTGATCTTTCACTTCTTGAACCTTTTTCTTCTTGATATGTCCTTCTATCTTGAGAGTTTGAGGAGTGGTAATTCCTTCCAATGCTTTACAAGATATGGTCAGATTCATTTCTTCTTTCTCTGGCGTTGGTTCCTGGTGTATATCCTCTTCTTTTGATGTTTCTTGATCCTTTTCTTCCTCTTCACAATCTATGTAAAATAATTTCTTCGTAGCACACTTATGACCTTTAATTTATTTGTTATCACAATTGTAACAAAAGCCCTTTTGCTCTTTTTTCTTCCAATTGTTGTGGTTTCAACCTTGTAGGTTGTGGAAGGCTAGGAGAAACAACACTTCCATATTTATAGTTGTGAGGGGTAGACTTCCTTGTTGCCATAATTTGTCTTTCAATTTTTCTTTCCAACCTAAATGCCTTCTCCAATGAATCAAGTTCCCAAAGATGAACCTCATGTTGAATGTTATCATTTAAATTCCCTATGAAGACATAAATCCTCTGCTTCACTGGAATATCATTTACCCTTATATTCAATTTTTCAAAGTCCTCAATGTGCTCTGCCATTGAACCCTTTTGTTTGAGATTTATCAATTAGTTAAAGAAAGTGTTTCTCTTTGTATCCCCATAATGTGCTATCATTTCCTCCATGAAAATTGACCATGTGATAAGTGATTTACGAGAACAAAGTCCTTCATACCATAAAAATTGATTCAGTTCTAAATATAAAGATGCAATATGTACCTTTTGCAATAGTTTCACCTCATGTAGATAAAAATATTGCTCCATCTGTAGTAGCCAATTTAACAGATTCTTGCCATCAAACTTCCTCATATTGCCTTTTCTTGATTTTAGGAGCTCGATCTTGAAATGACTGTAACTCTATAATTTCAGATCTCCAAGTTCTGAGATTGCATCCTATAGTAGCCCTTTGAGTGCTCTTTCTAACCCCACAAGTTTAATCAATATTGGATTATGTAAGGAAGAGTTATTTCAAATCTCCCACGGTGACCTAATTATAGAATGGTTCAATAGAGTGCACTTGTATGAAGTTCCACGTGTCACTGTTTCAACCTTAGGA
This sequence comes from Pinus tabuliformis, assembly GCA_031772625.1. Taxonomy (NCBI): domain Eukaryota; kingdom Viridiplantae; phylum Streptophyta; class Pinopsida; order Pinales; family Pinaceae; genus Pinus; species Pinus tabuliformis. The sequence goes on from CM062815.1 coordinate 231,504,925, forward strand.
CCCAAAACCAACACAAATAAGACTATAGTTCGTCCTCTTTCTTCCACTTCTTACGAAATTTCAATCTGATGCTTAAGGAGAAAGTTAAGATGATTTTCCCAAGGTCACCTATTTAGGATGTAATTCTAGAGTCCATAAAAACCCTGACTTCCTTAGATCATATATCCGAAAATATAGTGAGCGAAGATCTACAATTTAGACGCGAGGTTTAGACCGATTTCTTCCCAAGTGGGTTTGTTTTTAGCTTCTAAAACTCTGTAGCGAAAATTCCATGATGACCTGTTTTAGATGAAATTTGTGAGCTTGCCAAAACCCTAACTTCCTTAGATCATATCTCCGAAAATATAGCGAGAAAAGATATGAAATTCGGAGCCGAGGCTCAACAAGTTGTCGTATCAAATGGGGCTTTTTTTTGGCTTTTGAAACGTAATAGAAGAAAAGTTATAGCAAAAATTCCACGATGACCAGTTTGGAGCAGCGAAAACCATAGAATCCAAAGCTCTGATACCAAATGTTATGAAACCGGCTCACAAAAAGATAGAAAAGATAGATGAACGCATTATAAATAAGCCTCTTGGAGGGGGAAACCTCCTTTACATTACACAAATGAAACATTATTGGATGGTACAAATGACAAGACCTCCTTTCTATATATAGAAGTCTAAGGGGTCATAATATAATCATAGCCGACAAAAAATAATAATGTAAGGGCACAATAATAACAATAGTGGGCTTCTATGGGGCACAATAATAATAATATGGGGATTACATGGGCACAACAATATAATAAGGGGGTTGTACTAATAACAATAAGGGGTTACAGTAGTAGTATAAGGACCTAACAATGTCAGTGGCATAATAAAATGATATATTAAATTAAAAAATACTATAAAGAAGGATGGGATTTATATCATATTTCTAAACAAAATTGGTTGATTTATTCCAAGAGACTTCAGCCCGAGGATTAAGTGAATTTTTTTTCTTAAAGAAGAATATTTTGTATGGAATATTCAATGTTCATCATGTATTTGATTAAACAATGTAGTGCACCCATAATTATACATCTTTTTCATATTTCAAAAAACTCAATGCATTTCGTTAGCTACTGAGATCATCATCCTCTTGACTACATATATAAAATGATTTGATTATATAATGGGAGAAGCCGTCATGGAAAATATTATGCACACCTTGGATTTTTGGTTCGACGACCATTGAAGCCAACATAGATGAATGCATTGAAAGAGCGTGAACATTCCAATATCTTCAGACATCAAAGGGTGGTGAAGCTTTGTGATAAATTGGAAAAGGAGACTTCAAAACTAGTAAAGGAAAGAGTGACACTTTCAACAAAGACAACAAATGAGATGAAAACCTTGACTGATCTCATCAAATTTAATTTTTCCACAATAGTTATGGTTATAACATTTTTTTATCAACAATGCCAACTTGAAATGCATTCTCGAATAAAGGAAAATAATTTGACAAGATCCCTTGCCACCAGTAAAATAAATAGAGACTCGATTGAATGGCTAAAATTGATTAAGATACATTAAGTTAAAACTACAATCTAACCATTCTTTTGGACCATAATAACAATACCTTCAAATTCTCACATCTTCCCTCATTGAACAAACTTAACATGTTTTAAATTACAAAATTATTTAGTGGCAGCCACATCAATGTACTCGTACCCGAGCCCAATAAATCTCTTAGAAATAGGTACTCTCATCTCCTGGTTGTGATTGTTGTTGTAGAAAGGAAACAAAAGGCCAAAGAGGTCTCAACAAACATACTCACGATTATATTGCCAAAATTTTTGAAATGAAACAAACTATTTCAACAATATCCATCCCATTCATTCAGAATAAATGCCTATCATTCACCACTGAAGAAGATTTTACCTCATTTCTCGAGTAATTAGGAATGGATAAGAGCTAGCTTACATAACTGATGCAAGCCCCATGAGGAGCCCGCCAATATTCAACAGAAGCTCTAAAACCCTGATAGTTGATGTTACAAGGGCAAAAGTAAACTACAAATAAACCCTTTTGAGATGACTTTTCATGGCAAGGCTAATCTTCTTCATGTTCTTCAAAGCATTGTAACCCCACAAAGAATGGTCGAAACCTTGGTTAGGAAATCCTTCTCCATTTAAATGCTTGGAATACAATAGAAACAAATCAAATACATAGAACTTAGAAAACTAAAAAAAGAGCAAGCGAAATGATTACAAGAATTATGAATTGGAGATGATTCTTGTCATTATGAGCTAATACAGCCTTTCAATAGATCCGCCCAATCAAATACCGTGAAACAAGAACAACAATTAACAGTTATTTTTCTTAATGTTTTCATGTTTATGTTTACTAATAATTAATTGTTTTATTAACGATTTAATCTTAGGGCAAACCATCGTTCAATCGTCTAACAATGAATATGACGGTGAACAATGGTGTAGAGTGGAATCTAAGGGAGTTCTTCTTTTCCCTGTGTTAAGGTGACAACAATGTGCAATAAATGCTCCTAATTATTCTGTCTGTGGTGAAATTCTATGGTATTGTTAGCTGTAAAATATTGTCATCGAGACAGACTTCAAGGTATTCATCTGTAACTTTTTGTATTTGTACACACATGTTTTTATCTCTTCCTCCATTGTTTGCCAACCAATCTTTTGATGAAGTCGTAAGTATTGAAACAATCCATTATCTCAGGCCAATCAGCTAGTTCAACTGGATTTCATTGCCATGGTTCTCAGTCACCTCCTTGAGTCCTGAGAACATATGCATTTTAAGATTACACAAAAAAAAAAAATTGAAGGTGATTATTTTCAAACCCCAATCACCTATTACTAAATCTTAACTCTTAAGCGCATAATTTTTTTTTATAGAATTATTACAGTTAAATGGGCTAGTTTGAGTGAGTTACTTGGGTTGATTAAGGGCTCTAATTGCAAGAAGTATGAATTGGAGCTGATTCTTGTTGTTATGAGCTGATAAAACCTTTCTATAGATCCACCCAATCAATTATGGTGAAATATGAATAATAATTAACAATTATCCTTAATGTTTTCATATTCATGTTTAATAATAATTAACTATTTTATTAATGATTTAATCTAAGGGTAGACCATTGTTCAATCATCTAAGAATGAATCTGATAGTGAAAAATGGTGCATAGTTGAATCTAGGGGATTTCTTTCGAGAGGGGAACACGGTGTAATAAATATATTAATTTGTATAAATAGTCAATGTGGAATAGTAAGATTGTTGAAGAGGAAACAATATTTTAAGGGATTAATCCTCATTTTAAGTTGTCTAAAGTTCGTAGATATGTCATCACACCCTCACAAATGGATAAAGAAATTTTATTAGATATATTAATTTGTATAAATATTCAATGTGGAGTTGTAAGATTGTTGAGGTGGAAGCCATATTTTAAGGGATTAAGCCTCATTTTAAGTTGTGTAAAGTTATGTTGTTTTTAAGGGATTAAATTATACTAATTCTTAGTGAACATATGCAAACATAAGATGAATATGAAAAATTGTTTCTTGGAAAATATAATTAGGAGACTTTTAAATAAACAAATAGTAACCATCATATAATAAATCAATGATTTGCATGTTGTAATTTTATTTTTATATTTTTAAAATAAAAATAAAAATAATATGATACTGATGGCACAAGACAAGATGAAAACACAAAATGAAAAGAGAGAAGCCAATTATTGCTTCACTACATGATGTATGGTATTTACCTTTTCAAGCCCATTATTGCTTCACTCCGTGATGCATGGTACTTAAATAGTTGGCCTAGGGGATGGAATTCGTCGGGCAAATTGCCTGTACTGTGCTGATTTTTCCGTTAAATATAGGTAAAAATTATCTCAAACCGTTAAGAGTTTTTGCTAAAATGATAAAATTGCATATTTGCATGGAAAAAATCATTCAATTTCATGGTTGTTTCATGGGAGTTTAAGATTGGAAATTCCTATCCTTAACAATCCCCATCTTACAAGTTTTTTTTCATTACATAAACCCATCTCCATCTTACATTTTTTTTTATTACATAAACCCTCAACTTCATGTGTTATAGAGGGTTAATCATGGAGATTCATTGTGTACCAATGATCTTCCCATGTGATATCATACCCTTTTTATAATAGAAAATACAAGGAGTGAATCAAAGTTGTGCCAATTCATGCTTCTTCTCTTCATTTGCATATCCAATGACATAATAAATGACAAGCACCTAGTGTCACCGCACGATATTCCTGCACTCAGAGCTTAGGAATGCTTTATTTTCGGTTTTGTCAGAGATTTTCCAACCTACTATTACTTTAAGCACTTTATTAAGACATCGTCCAAGAAGGGAGAGTGTGCACATTGTACTATGCTCAGTTCCATCTACTATTAACTATGGCTCCCCATGTTTTGGTTATACCATACCCACTTTAGGGCCACATAACTCCGCTGATATGACTCTCTCATATGATTTCTTCCAAATAAATTCTTGTCACCTTCATTAGCACGGAATCCAATCATTCCAAAATGATGAAAGCCCATAGTTATCACGACTCGAAGTCAACTGGTCATAATTTAAACATTCATTTTGCATAGGTTTTTGATGGGTCTACCGCTGGATTTTTACCGAAAGGCCAACTTTATGGAATTTCACTGATGTGTAAGGGACAAAATGAGAGACTCTGAGGAAGATCTTAGAAAAAGTGAACACGATGTAGAAACGGGTAAGCCCCTGCTATCATGCATTATCGAGAACTCCTTTTTTACTCATGTGTTTCATGTGGCCGAGAAATTTGAGGTTCCTTTCATTGCATTCTGGTCACAGTCTGTGAGTGTATAGACCATCTGTACACATCTCTCCATGATTAAATCCAATGGTCACTTTCCACATAAAATAGAAGGTGCTCTCTTTCTCCTCTCTTCTGAATTGAAAGATAAATTTAGGTATTTTGAAATATTTAATGAGTAACATCTTTCTTTTTACATATCCCAAGGACATAATTGACTACATCCTGAGTCTTCCTCCACTACAGCCAGGAGATATCTAGAGGGGAGATGTGTCTCATGGATTGCATAGAATTCTTGTGGAACAAATCCCTTTACTAGAGGATACCGAATGGGTTATCGAAAATACAGTCTACGAAATAGAAAGAGAAGCAAGTGATGCAATTCAAGAAACAACAACTCCCATTTACTCACTCAGTCTGTTTATTGCATCGATTTATCTTGAAGTCGAGAGAAAGTATAAGGATATTTCAATGAATTCCACGTCATTAAGTGTGTGGGAGGAAATTGATTGTTTGATTTCACTGGATTTAAAAGTATGATCATATGTTCTCTATGTTTCCTTTGGAAGCAAAGCTCACATGTCCAAAACTCAAGTGGAAGAGCTAACGATGGGTTTATTGGAAAGTGGGTATAATTTCCTTTGGGTAGTTCGTCCACGTATGTTACATTCTGATGATGATAGCGACCTTCTACCAGAGGGTTTTGGAGAAAATGAAAAATCAAGGCTTGATGGTTCCTTGGTATACTCAATTATGAATTTGATCTCACGCTTATGTTGGGAGATTCTTCACCCATGAGGGTTGGAATTGGAATTCAACAATAGAGAGCCTGAGTTTGGGGGTCCCCATGTTCGTTTTTCCATAGGGGATTGATCAGTACTGTTATAGACATTTTTGGGCACTGCAACCCCAAGCATAAAATGTCCATAAACCAAGGGCTCCTAAGTCCCTAAAAGTGTTGTTCCAACCCCTAAAGGAACAAGGTCAACTGATTACAGCTTCTCCCAGAAGTTCTCCATGAAAAACCACTCAAAACTGGTCAAAACTGGATTATTTCACCTGCTCCATAGGCAAAGTGCATTGCATCTCACCTAAGTACACTCTGCGGGTACGTTTCATTTCAAAAATCCCTTCTATGGGGTGCGATGGGTGAGAAGAGACAAATGGCAGTGTCAATCCGCGAGGTGGAAAAGCATGGAATCTTCCAGAAACTTCTCCTGTGACACTTGCCATTTTGAATTTGACCAAGGATGAGTAAGAGATCATCAATCTCCAAGTGGAAGCAAGAACTATCAGAGGGAAGACACTAACCAAATCACAAGCTGACTCATCTCCCTTACAGATATCTATATATGGATCCCTCATCCCAGAGATCCAGAGGCTGGAATTTTGCATCTTGTAAGGAATTGTTGTTTGTTTCTTGAGGCAACATCATAGTGTTGGGTGATCTAAGCTTTGCATGAGGTGAAGAAGGGCTTACTTGCTGAGAGGATTATGCTAGGTCGGAACAACTGGTTGTAACTCTCTTGGTTTTTTTTTTATTATCAATAAAGCTATTCAAGTTTTCCTCCATACTCTTGTGTCATTTATTTTTCATGCATTTGTATGGTCAATTTACATCTGATCCTAGATTGTTTATGATAATAGATCCATGTTCCTGTATAGTTTTATGCTACTTTGATTCTACAGGTACTCTGTGGAGCTGGGTGTACAAGGAAGCAAGTAGCAAAGGGCTATCAGAAGAGAGAGGGATCGAACTAGGAACCAAGCGCAAGACAGAGGTTGGTCACCTTCATTCTTCTCCCATCTATATTTCATAAAGGAAAAACGAAAGTAGCTTTACTTTGTTTTCTTCTAAGGTAGCTACCACACCTTAGTGTGATTAGCAGTTCTACATAGACACTTTTCCTTGTAACAAAATGGCGACTCTGCTGGGGAACGACTAGGTTGTTTGTTAATCTACATTTTGTTTATTTTATAAACTTATAGACGGAGCCTGAAGTTGAGCCAGGTAGCTTTCGAACTGCATTTGCTATGGAAATGCAAAGTAGATAAATGCCGCTTCAGTCAATCTCCGGGTTTTGTTGATGAATTAAACAACTGATTTACAAACTCTCTAATTGCCCTTGTGGTGGCTCTAGTAACCTCCTTAGATCTGGCCCTGTTGTTGATTTACTCATTACCACTTGCTCGGCCAAAATCCCTAAACAGAACCGCAAACTGTGACCCGGAACCCAAACAATGTCTTGTCCCTGGCCCAGTGCAGTCTCTGTTCTATGAATCTGAAATTCAGCGCACTTCCCAAGTGTAGTAGGTGCGCTGCATTTCAAATTCACTGTGTTACAGGTGCACTGATCAGACTAGGCATTGTTCCTGAATGTTGGTTTCTGTGTTCATTCTTTTCAGTTCTATTCATGAATTTTGCTACCTGTAGTCAGTACACCTCTGTTTGAAACCCCTTTCCTTGCTGATATTCTGCCTCCATTGTGCAAAGAACTGTAAATGTTTTTGTGTTTTTGTTGAGTCATTTTCAGTTCTCCTTTGCGAAAAAGTAACGTAATTGTACTGTCGTTTCTTGATTTGAAAGTGTCGCAAGTGTCGTTTTCAATCATAGAAGAGAGTATGATTGCTCTTGATAGTCGATTACCCTGTTACTATTGTATTTGATCTGAACTTGTAGTTTTTCTAGTGTCGAAAGCAAGTATTCATTTCCAAATCGCAAAGTGTTTTCATTATCTTCATTTTGAATTTGAAAAGAAACTTGTTAGTAATTGTTGCTTGAAAGTAATTCAGATTTTCACATTAGCTTTCCTTTTATCATTCACATGTTAAGAAGGCTGAAAAAAAATACATGCATGTGCATTTGCATTTAGACTGTTTGATTGGTTTGATTTAGGACAATGCATATAGTGTGTGCTCTTTGCTATTTGTGAAAGAATTCTATCTTTCTTTCCTTAGTAACTAGGATTTTCATTGCACAAAGAAGATAAAAGACTGTTTATCATCTTAGATTGAATTTTAGGAATTGTACATCTACATCACGCGGTGAACCTGAAAGGAAAATTTCTTAAGCAAGATCAACTATAAAATAAATTTAATGAATCTAACAATGCTTTGGAACCTAACGCACAACATCTAGAAGTCTAGGCTAGATACGTATTCTGGCATCGTAAAGCCTAGTAACTGTTGTTCTCACTGTTGGTTGGGTGATTCCTTCACTTTGAGACGATAAGTGCCAGTACGGACTTGTGCTCCCACGTACCGTCGAGTATATTTTGGGAGACCACAATAGGCTTAATCCTTTATCCATAGGAAGCCATGTCTACCGCCCTATCGATCGCAATGCACTGAACACAGCATTCAGGAAGATTGACTGCCGTACTGTAAAAAGTATTCTGCAGTTTTGTGATTGGTTTGGTAATCCCTCTGCCTAGATTTCCAGAGGAGTCCCTTTCGTTCCTTTTCAGACTCCTTAACGGAAAAGGTCCATCTGAGCACTTGTCACTTCAGGCTCATTAAAAATCGAAGGCGACTAGACTCATCTTTTGTTTTTTCTCGACTCTTTAAAATTGAAAAAACAAGTTGTGTCAAAGCATCTAAAATTTATTTTAAACGGAATAATCATCACCTTTCCTACGTTGATCTTAGGTTGAGAAAATGGAATCCACCAACCAAGGAATTCCCCTTGGAGGAAATCCTAGTCCCTTCTCCTCTTGGGGAGATGTTGGTGCACCCCATATGGCCACATTGTCGCTTCCAGGATTGACAATCACCTTGCTCATATGGCTCTTCTCAACCCCTGTCATTCAGAACACCGCAATTCCTGAATAATTGAGTCAGCAACTAGACGAATCCAGAGTTACCCCCCAATCCTCTACTTCCTCCAATTCTTCCTCTCCTCATTCCTCTTCGCTTGATGGGGTTGGTAAAGCCAAAAGTCAAGTATCTGAGAAGAAGAAGGAAAAGAAGAAGAAGAGAAGAAGAAGAAGAAGGAGCCAAAAGCGAAAGGGGGCAACCAAGCGTCGTCTAGCGAAAATCCACACACTGCACCGACCAAGCCTAAATCGCCATGTGTCATTTGCAAAGGAGACCACTATCATAGAGATTGTCCCTGCATCCCTCGGATCTTAAGGGACTGGTCTCCTCGTTTGCACAACCCGGTGTCGTCAGCCTCTGATGGTCATGTTGAAAACAAACCGTCGACTAGTGAAAGTGAAGCCCCAGGACAAAAACGAAAATATAGATTTCCTTGTAAACTGTGTGAAGGTGATCATGTCGTCCACCATTGTCCCTTCTTAGACAAGGCTAAAAGAGTTTTGGACGATCGTCCGGTTTCACTGTTACGACTTCCTCCTGGATATAAAAAACTCTTGCCAAGTCCGTCACTAGTTGAAAATCCGGCTGACCCGCCCAGGTGGTCGGCCGAAGCATCTATCATTGAAAACAAACCATCTGAACCCATACCAGATGAAATTCAAAAGGTCAAGGCGGCAGTTGACCTAGTCTTGCCTTCAGAGGTTCCATCTTCAGATGATACAGTCACCGAAGAGAACAAGGATGACACCGTCCAAATTCTTTTCATAAGCACAGACTCCGATGAACAAGGGAGCAATTTACCCATTCCTTTACCGCAAGAAGGAAGTTCTTCAGAGTCGTACCCAGCCGTCTATTTGGTCCCACCTCCAAGCAACCTAGTTGTTTCCTTTGACTGGAATCAACTAGGCAGACCCCGTTTACCGGCTAGTATACCATTCTGAATCATTGCTCAAATATATAGAATGGTTATGGCCGGTACCATCATAGATGAAGGGGTTTTTTTGAGTATCTTTTCCTCAACTACTTGGAAAGCGCTTGGTTCACCATCGCTTTTGCCTGAGATGAGAAATCTAACAGGCTTTGACAAAGGAACCAGTCGACCGTTAGGGATCCTTCCCAATGTGCCCATAACATTGAGAGGGAAAACCGTTCATATGAACGTAATGGTAGTCCAAGGACCCCTGGATTATAATCTACTCCTTGGACGAGAATATATTTATTGCATGGGAACCATTGTCTCATCACTCTTTAGAGTAATGTGTTTTCCGCACGAAGGAAGAGTGGTCAAGCTCGTAGACCAGCTTTCATTTCTCGGATCACACATAGAAAATAGTCATATACCATCCCTGAATGGTCTTTTTACACAAGGAATGTCTCATCAATCCCCAGTCCGCCCACCTGATGAGCGCGAGTGATTCGGGGGACATGACTGAAACCCATGGGGCATGCACCCTGGTCTGCTTCAACAGGAAAACTTTGGGTATAGGGTAGGTTTCCGCGAGAGATATATGACTAGTCTGTATTCCCATCCGTGATTGGAAAAGGGGGTTAGACTGGAATAAGATTCCCTCGTCAAAGTTATGTGAGTGGAGGCGTCTGCACTGCTCACCTTTGTCTATTTCGGTAGACATCGTCGAAGAAGTGTTTTGTTTGCGGTGTGAAGAGAACAATCTTTGGTAACCTGAAAGAGGTAGACCTTTCCTGATAAAACAAATGTTTTGTCGGTAGAATAAAAGGTGACCTTGAAGCTTTATTTTATACATGGGGGCATGCAAGCGAAGAGCGACCATTTATTTTTTAAATTTGTAGGTCCTATAACCCTTTAAAATCGTAGGATTGGTCGTTTCCTAACTTGCATAAAGAAAGGATCTGGGGCAAAACTCTAAAAAATTCTGTTTTCATATATGAGACATTCTGATTATACGACTGGATTAATCGAGCAGTTTTAACGTGACCTTCATGCTCGTTAAAAAATAAACATAAGCAATGAGCAAATGTTTTCCCCAGCGTTTAAGCTCAATAAAAAATGAACCAATTCCCGGTAAATAATCGTCGTGAATGTAGTACTTCAGCCTTTAAAGCCTTGGTCGTGTTCCCATCATCACCTCCACTCTGTATTGGCCGATCATTCACCTCCATTTGATTGTTTACCCCTTTTGAGGAATAGCTACGAAGAGTGATCCCGCTAGCCATCCTTGTAAGAATGCCGTGATTGGAAAATTCCAAACCTTACCTGGAATCAACTGCTACCCAATTTTATCACTCGTTCCTCAAAGACGAGTCTCCTTTAAGCTCTTTTCCACTGACTCGTAAAATATGAGAAGATTGCTGAGCCATTGGCCTCTCCAGCTCGTTAAAGGGACCAGAAGTGCTATCCCTGCTTTAGATTTTAATCTTTTTAGACTTGAGGGATTATTACACAAAAATATCGAGCACTTGTTTTGTTTGGCTCATTAAAAGTATCGAAAATTCATCCCTTCTGTATTGTTTTATACTTTTTTCAGACTTAAGGGATTAGATGAAAAAAAACGAATTTTGGAGTTTCCTTTACGTCCCTTTTCAGACTCTCTAAAAATGAAAAGGACCGAGTTATATTTGTCGTTAAACTCGTTAAAACCTAATAGCGACAAACTTGTCCATAGTAGACAAGAGCGAGTTTCACTATCGCTAGGCTTGTTAAAACATAGTGATGGGTTTGCCCGAAGGGAAAATTATAGAACAAGCATATGTTATCCTCCTCAAGCTTGACAAAAATAAAGAGGTACTAGTCAGCAATGACTAGGGAAAAATTGGGAATAAAACTTGAAGAAACTTTGTTGGTAGCAAGTCGCTCTTGAACATGACACTTTCACTCCGCATCCAAGTTGGGTTGGGTTGTTTCATTCACCGGTCACATCACCATGTTCACATCACACCATCCACATTTGGGGTTATTGCTACCAATCCATCATGTCAGTGTCGTCGATATGTTCAAGAGAAGTCACTTAGAGAATTCACCTGTGTCTCACCCGCTGCAATACATTTACGCTCCATTCTTTCATGACCGCCACCCTGAACCTTATATCACCAGATCGTTTTCACCTCCATTAAAATCATTTGCTCTGTTTCGTGTCATTGATGTGGGATTCATTAAGGCCCTCCTATGACAGATCGCTTCTTGTCGACATCAGCTCATTATCCAAGAAGTCGATCGAGGGACACCCCGTTCAGTACTTTGAAGCTTTCATGTCTCAATGGCAAGTTTCTCACTTCCAGTGACAGGTTTACATCAATGACCTTCGACCGAAAGATTTTGTGTGGTGTTCAAGGCCAAGTCCTTTATTCACACCACGTGAATTGTTCTGCAGTACCTTGAGGATCATCATCATTATTGGTGATTCCTCTCGCGCCTGTTAACAGCTTACATCATTGGCTGGTAATCAGGCGATGTCTTTCCATCTTTGACTCCAGAACATCTCTCAGATGGATTGACTTGTACTTCGAGTGAAGATCGAACGAGATTGAAGACCCCAGATCTAGTTTCATCCATCCAGGTTGCGATATATATTTAGGGAAATAAAGACATCAAATGTACATCATTGCTGCACAGATAATCATCCAATCAAAGGGATGATGGCTCTACCAGAATCATCAGTCTACACTCAGATGATTGTCTGTCATATGTACATGAAAATGAATTTATAAAGCTGAGCATGGGAATTCCCGCCTCAGCTAGATCATGAAAATGTTATGAAGATAATGTATTGTATTGTATCTTATTACAGGTCTCCTCCCAGTTTGAAAGAACTTCAGATCCTCATGATAAAGCATTTCACTCGACATCAAAAAGATTAACGACCTCATGCTTTAGGGGGCAACAGTTATAGATATTTTTGGGCACTGCAACCCCAAGCATAAAATGTCCATAAACCAAGGCCTCCTAAGTCCCTAAAAGTGTTGTTCCAACCCCTAAAGGAACAAGGTCAACTGATTACAGCTTCTCCCAGAAGTTCTCCATGAAAAACCACTCAGAACTGGTCAAAACAGGATCATTTCACCTGCTCCATAGGCAAAGTGTGTTGCATATCACCTAATTACACTTTGTGGGTGCGTTGCATTTCAAAAAGCCCTTCTATGAGGTGCGATGGGTGAGAAGAGACAGATGGCAGTGTCAATCCGCGAGGTGGAAGAGCATGGAATCTTCCAGAAACTTCTCCTGTGACACTTGCCATTCTGAATTCGACCAAGGATGAGTAAGAGATCATCAATCTCCAAGTGGAAACAAGAACTATCAGAGGGAAGACACTAATCAAATCACAAGCTGACTCATCTCCCTTACAGATATCTATATATGGATCCCTCATCCCAGAGATCCAGAGGCTGGAATTTTGCATCTTGTAAGGAATTGTTGTTGGTTTCTTGAGGCAACATCATAGTGTTGGGTGATCTAAGCTTTGCATGAGGTGAAGAAGGGCTTACTTGCTGAGAGGATGATGTTGGGTCAGAACAACTGGTTGTAACTCTCTTGGCTCTTTCTTGATTATCAATAAAGCTATTCAAGTTTTCCTCCATACTCTTGTGTCATTTATGTTTCATGCATTTGTATGGTCAATTTACATCTGATCCTAGATTGTTTATGATAATAGATACATGTTCTTGTATAGTGTTATGCTACTTTGATTCTACAGGTACTCTGTGGAGTTGGGTGTACAAGGAAGCAAGTAGCAAAGGACTATCAGAAGAGAGAGGGATCGAACTAGGAACCAAGCGCAAGACAGAGGTTGGTCTCCTTTATTCTTCTCCCATCTATATTTCATAAAGGAAAAACGAAAGTAGCTTTACTTTGTTTGTTTCTAAGGTAGCTACCACACATTAGTGGGATTAGCAGTTCTGCATAGACATTTTTCCCTGTAACAAGTACACCAATAGAATGTATGTGGTTAATCTTACCTTACCTTACCTTGTTGTACCCAACATGCTAACCTATAACTAGACACGTACATGTATCATCTCTCAAGGGACTATGATTCCTTGACGAATCCTTCCATAACTGGAACTAGTTATTACACTTGTCAAATACATGTTCACGAATCTAGCACATATCCACATAATTTCAAACAAATCAAGGTTAAGAAGACTTCTTGTATTCATGTAAAGAACTCATTCACTTGGAATTGTGGTTTCCAAACATAGCCAAAGGAATTCTCACCCAATTCCTTCATTTTATCTCTACCTTACTGCAATTGAGTCTTATTAGGTGCTATCACATCACTCAATTATTATTTATATAAACAAATCCATTGTTACCTTGTCATGCTAATGTCAAGCATGTTTTTCTATAACTTCTCACACATGTGAGAAACATATTCAAAAGGTAAATACATCATGTCTATTAATTGAAATCAACCTTTAGCAAGACTAACAACCATGTCATAATCGACTGTTCGTCATTAATCATAATACCACAACTATCACTCACTTGCACTCAAGTACATATCTGTTGTCTCAACACATATTGTGTTAGTGCAACCATCTTAAAACAAGATCATTCCTTCATGCAATCTTCTGGACACATACTCATATCATGCCACTAATAGAAAAATCAAACAACCTATAAACATGACATGCTAGGTAAACCCAATAGAAAACACAATCAAAATCATACCTTAATGTATCTCAAGGGAGGCTATCACATCTGTACAAGTTAGTCCAGGTTAGAACAACAAAATATCACAAATATGTCAACTCATACCTAAATATAATAACCATAACCATCTGCACAAGACAATCCAAATTAGCACGATGCACATAACATCAAAATTTTAAATGAAATGACGATAATCATCACTTGTATGACTGTAATGCAAATAAAAACAAGTTAACTACCATGCATGAATATCCTATGCATGTGCATATGACCACGCTAATTAACTAACATATATCATGAATGCAACCATAACTACAATAGAATGATAGGAATGTATATATCCACAATTCATATATAACCATTAACCAACATACTTACATGCCTGACATACAAACTTGTATGATGATCTTCTTTTACCTTGAGGTCTAGTGTTGCAACCTCACTCTGATGATCTGCAACTCCTGATCCATCTCAGCCAACATATCGGCATCATAACATCCTGATAACACAAATTACAATAATGACTATCCCAATGCATGCATCATAATTGCATAGACAACTAACATGCATGCACGACAAACACATTCTACCAATTGATTCCAAGTATTGAATCATGCTTTGATACCACTCTATGATGCCACCTCCCACATTTACCTACTTTCACTAGCCTGCCACACTAAACATGAGTAGAGGGTTATGATGACATGAATCAGCCTCCTATGTATAGTTAAGGAAGTAAAATTGTCTAACCAAAACTTTACTAACCACCCTTAGGAACTACAATACCCCCAAGAGCTAACGATCCACTCTAGGTGCCGAATCGCTGAGTTAATTTGACTTTTAAATTATATGGATTCCCATTTACTCCTATGACAAGGCAAGCCAACGATTGTAACCCTATGGTTGCTCCCATAAGCGTGCTTCACAACGACTATAGACTAATTTACTTAATTCTATGCATGTGACCTTGAGATCTAAGCCACTTCCCCAAGGCTAGGATCCAAACCTCTGCCCAAAACTTAATGAAACTTTCTAGAAAAAAATGACACAAGTACAAAGTATTTAACACAAAACTTAGACAACGACTTGACCTAACCAAGTCTAACCATTATAGTCATCCTGTCAAACCCATAATGAACATGCAATCTACAGGTCATGAATGCATATCTGAACATAGGGATGTAATACTTATCTAAGAATCATCAGGAAGGTTTAAGGCCCTCTTATAATAGCTTCGATAACATCTATTAGGTCATGCATTCAATAACCATTCATTTACCAACCAAAACATGATAAGGGACATAACTTAAATATGTCATAAAACCATACTTATAACCAACATATAACCAGAATAATAAAAATGATGGAAAAACCGTTAAAGCCACATATTAAAAAGTACATTTACTTATAAAATACAAGAGGAACTTAACTCTTATTAACATCTAAAAAATTCAACCAAGTTAGGGACTTCCATGTACCACCTGACCATAGATTAGCCTGAACCAAAATTTTCTTTCAGTGAATGACCCCTGTGCCATATTCGAATCATGAATGTAGAATCTCATGGGATAAAACAATCCATAAACAACCAAGGGAATCTAGAATTTAAACCACCTACACCATCACCATACCGTGATCCCAACCAAACTGGTCCCGAGAACACAAAATCAAACGAAGTTTGGATGCCTCAGTATTATTTCACCATCCCTTGAGTAATTTTTTTGTCTCCACCCACCTGTCAAGGGCTTCCCAGAGCTTCCCAAAGAAAA
This sequence comes from Pinus tabuliformis, assembly GCA_031772625.1. NCBI lineage: Eukaryota > Viridiplantae > Streptophyta > Pinopsida > Pinales > Pinaceae > Pinus > Pinus tabuliformis. The sequence goes on from CM062815.1 coordinate 231,520,948, forward strand.
CCATCTCCACCCCCAACCCTTGGGATTTTCCTAAGACCACCTCACCTATATCCAAAACCTTTTGGTAATCCAAAGCTCAACCATGAATGAATTCCATCACACCATGGCTATCTAGAAATGGCAAGGCAAGGCTAAAACCACTATCAAACCAGGAAAAACTCATGTCAATGACAAAAAATGAACCAAATACACACATGCATATACAATGCATGCCAAAACTAGCTAGGAAATCATACATGGAACCTATTACCTGCAAGTATTCTTGTTGAAGCCACTTGATCCAACTCTTCCTTGCTTGATATTTTCTTTCCTTTTATTTCCATTGCTTCCTTTGTATCTACTTGTCCTTCCTTTGCTTTCCTTGTCCTTCCTTTTCTTGCTTCCTTGCCTTCTCCTCTTGGTTCTCTTCTACTCTTTGAAACCAATTCCAAAACTGAATTGATAGAATGCTAACCAAAAAAAGGTAAACTAATAAAAGTTGTGTATTGGTCCTCTTATGCTTTTTTATTATTGATGTCTCTAATTTCTTCATTTTCCCACTATTTTCCTACAATTTCCTCCTCATGCAAACTTGTGACCTTTCATCTCCTTTTTCTCCTATTTTCATTTTTTTCATAGCTAAATGTCAATAGTTGTCACTTCGCCTTTCCAAAGCATTTTCCAATACCTTTGCCAATGCCTTTGCCAATTTCCCTTATCCATAATGAACAACAAGTGATGCCCACTAAGATGCTTTTCCCAAAATTCATCTTGGAATATGTGTCCCATGACCTAGGTCTTATTTTTGTTTTATTATCCTTTATTACATGAACTTTTAACCAAAGGTTGTTAGAAAATATGTTTTAAACTATTTCAATTTATGTACTAAACTATTTCTATTTATTAAGACTTTGATATTCTTCCTTTTTATTGAAGAAGGATGTGAACAAAACTTTTAAAAATATATAAATAAATGTAAATGATCAAAAGGAATACCATCTGAAAAGGTTTCATCATGCTTTCATCTGTTGTAGATCCCTCTCAAAGATAATTCTTTATACATTTTTTTGTTTATGTATTTTGGGTGGTAGAGTTTGTTTATCTAGAAAACTAAGTATAAGGTTTGTTTATATAGAAATAAAAATTATCATTCACTATTCCAATTAGATCAAGCCACAATCATTACTATGTTTTGGTTTACAATCAACATATGTTAATACAAAATAGAGTTGTTTACTATTACCCTGGCTACAATCACCAGAGTCTATTGTGTATGAAAAATGGAAGAACTCGATAGGGTTGGAAATTTAGAACAATTGATTTAATTTTTTTTTTTGCAATCAATTCACCAATTAATCCGCTTTCCTTTTGTTGTGTGTTCTAGAAATGAAATGGTTTACACAATTTTTTGCAATAACTTATTGTAAGATCCATCTCTCAAATTAAAAAATTTGCATTTGAAAATTTTCAGTTTACTTTCATTGATCCATCTCACTTATTAATAAATTCCTTAGCTATTGATAAAATTGTATTTCAAAAGTTTAGATATATATATATATATATATATGTGTGTGTGTGTGTGTGTGTGTGTGTGTGTGTGTGTGTAAATTTGTTTATACATTTGTAAAATTTATAGATAAAAAAAATTAATTAGTTTCAATTATTGATCAATACATATTTCAAATAAATTTAAAATAAGTATTAAATTAAATTTCAAGATTTATATAATTTATATATTAAATAATTTAATCAATTTCAAGTTGTTGTATTAGAACCCTATGATGGTAATTATTATGTAGATTAATATAATTGTTTAGAAATAATTCTACTTATTAGAAGGAATCAATAATCCCATTGTTTTAATTGGCTATTAAGTGTTAAACCTTGTTGAGTACGAATAAGTGACTCTACCTGTAACCCTTCAAATTCCTTCTTTTCATCTCTCTAAATATCCCTCATACATCATTCTTCCAAGAACTGGTATGGGAAAATTGTCTAAAATTATAAAAAAAATCCTCTTCTAATAAAACATTCTAGATATTTCTTTCATTTCTATCTTTTTTTCTTTTTTCTTCCAATATTAGTGGTTCACTATATACAATTAGTACTTCCTTTTTTCTTAACCCTATTTCAATTCTAGGAAAGATGTGAATAATGTAAAAATGACATTGAAATTAATTATGATGTTGCTCTTGATGGAATAAAGTTGTTGAAATAATATATGTTGAATAAAACATATGGAGTAGGCATTATAGGATAAGTTTGCCAAAAATTAATAACCCGACATACCTTATGGATATGTAATATTCCTTCTGACATTTTAGCAAAATTGAATACAAATATTTTTGATAGAAACAACTAAGATATTAGTAAAATAAAAAATAAGAATTATCTATCATTTTTTTTTACTCAATTTTTTTTATTTCTTTTCTCCATTTGTAAGTTATCACCTTCTTTTACTGAATTATTTTGCATTTCCTTTTTCCATTCCTGAGTTATCACCTAACTAGAGAGCACATGGTTCCTTCTTCCCCATTAATGTATATCCCTAATGAACGAGACGCTCCAATGCTAGAAAGTGACTCATTCTCTTTGCACAATTACAATATTGCACTCTAATTAATCAATCTAATAACATTATCCAGAATGAATTGGATACATGGATATCACATCATTTAAAGAGAACTTAGACCTTTTCCTAAATTGATCCATTGATCCGATTGCACAGAACTATATTTGAGGCACTTTCAATTTGGATAAATCTGATAGATATGATAAAGAAAAAGAAAGCTTTAAACCTAAATCTAAAATCCATTATAAAATGCTAAATTGCATTGTAATGTATGAACACTCTCTTTCACAATAGCATTGTCCCTATCTGTAGGCTTCCATCCGATGGAAAACTAGACTCTTCCTCCATTGCAATACACACTGCAGAAGTCTAAGTGAGTGAACCCTGTCAAATCCAAAGGCATCAATAGAGTCTAAATACCTAAACTAGAACTACAAACTGAATGTTAACTAATTCTTCGGCATTGTTATTGCATATTGTATAATATGTAATTAGTTTTGCATTCTATTTTTATAGTTAATAAGTTACCGAGACATAATTGTCTCGTACATAGATTGCACTTGTATATATAAGTAATTTTATCATTAATATGATGTTATTTCATTGTGGTCTTTCATTGTAGAGTTTATTTGGGCTTGCATAGTGGTCTCAAAGCCCTGGTTGAGTTGTTCCTAAACTCCATGTATTTGAATTCTATGGCATAAAGGAGATGCAGAGCGTGAAGACTGCAAAGACAGAGTGCAATAGAAGGTTAATACAATGGAGAAATGCAGTGGGATGCCCAAACTATTGACTCTCTGTAAGTTTCATATCTTTCAATCATAATGAAAGACGATTGGATAAATTTAGTGGTATAATTTGTTTTTAACATATCCTTGGAAGTTAGAATACAAATTTCCAATACTGAGTCCAGTACCAATAATTGCTAGATTGTTTGCTAAAATTATAAGTTCCATGCATCTAAGGGACGCTTGTTATTTTAATTTTGGGAGGCTTTATTTGCATTTACTACATCAAATGAGAGTTTACTTACAATGAAATTTTTGAAAGATAGTATTTGCATTTATGGTAGTAAACAAGAGTTTAATCATAGTAAAATTTCTAAAGGATAGTATTTGCATTTACCGCAGTAAACAAGAGTTTAATGACAGTAAAATTTCTAAAGGATAGTATTTATATTTATTGCAGCAAATAAATTTTTGAAGGATACTTAAAATGAAGTGTATATACATTTTGGTGTCTTGAGTAAAAATTTTAATTGAAGAGTGGTCAATTTTCTGGCGAGGATATATATTTTAAAAAATTAATTGAAGAGTGGTCAATTTTCTGGCGAGGATGTATATTTTTGGTGGTTTGAATTAAATTTTTAATTGAAGAGTGGTCAATTTTCTCGTGATTTGAAATACATATTTTTTTATGAGGCCATTGGTATAATAAAATTTATTTATGGAGGCTAATATGATTTGAACCTAGCTCTTTGCTAGGCTATTTTTGAAACTTACCACTAAACCACAAAGCCAACTTTGTTAAAAGAAGAGGAGAAATGAATTTATATCTTTTCATAAGTATTGCATATATTTTGAATTTGAAAGGATTTGAAGAATATTTGGCTACATAACAGTTATGACATCAATGGTTTCCACAATTGGAGTTGTTCTTAATGGAAAGGAAAATTATCAAGAGTGGTTTGGAAAGCTTAAAAGTGCCCTTGTTTTTAACGATTTGTGGGAAGTTTTTCAAGGCAAGTATAGTGATGGAAAATAAATTGCACCAGAGCTGCCTAATAATGAGAAGCAGCATGCAATTTGGGAGACAAAATACAAGAAGGCATATGCATTAATCACTGCATTGGTGACATAAGAGGTAAGTAGATATATCGTTTCTTGTGGTACTGCATTCGAAGCACTAAAGAAGTTGAAAGAATTGTATGATTCACACTAAGAACTTGACATTATTCACTTATTGTTAAAGTTGTTTAATTTGGAGATTAAGGATAATGATCCTTTGAAGAGTGCCTCTAAAATAAAAGCCATAGACTAGCTATCAAATGTTTTAGATGTGGTAAAATTGTTCATACTTCTACTAACTGTAAAATCCCTTGGGAGAAAGTTAGTGAAAGGAGAGAACAATTAAATGAAAAGAAAGATCAACCACCACTAGACAAGGTAAAATCATCAAAGTCTACACATTACATTGTTGTTCAATGTAATTTTAATATGAATGATGTTTTCAACACTGCATTTTCTTCATGGCGAGATAGTTGGATTTTGGATTCAGGAGCCACTTGTCATATGAAATTTAGGAAAGATTTTTTTGAAACATTTAGTGATGATATTGATGGTGTTATTTACTTTGTTGACAAGCCTCAAATTAAACCATCTGTCATTGGGTCTATTCGTTTGAAGATACTGAATTTTGTAGATTATGTTCTACAGGATGTACTTTATATTCCATAGTTTTTGTGAAATTTGATGTCTCTTATCGATGTTCGGTAGCAAGGGCATTATTTTCATATATTTGATGACATCATTGAGATAAGAAGAGCATTTAATCATGCAATTTTGATGACCAATTTGGAAGAAGGTATGCTTTTAAAATTAAATGGTACTTCATCTACTAATTCTCAAGAAAATTTTGTTCTTTTGGCGTAGTAAAGTGATATCCTGCCTCCCATATTGTTGTGGCATGCTCAATTTGGTCACATCAATTTTGGCAAGATGAAAACTATGAAAAAAGCATGCTATTAAAGGTCTTCCGACAATTCCAAGAAATATTATACCTCGTGATGCTTGTATTATAGGAAAGAGTTGTAAAGGAGATTTGTATAGTTCTTCTATCAGATTTTCATGAAAATTAGGTCTCATACATTCAAAATTATGTGGACCTATGCCTGTTGCAACTGCAAATGGAAATAAATATATGCTGACATTTATTGATGATTACTCAAGAATGTGTTACGCGTATTTTTTGAAGAATAAGTCACAAGTGTTTGATGTTTTTAAAAAATTTCATTTGATGATTAAAAATGAAACTTAATAGAATATAGGCATTCTCAGAACTTATAATGGTGGCGAGTTCACTTCTCATGTTTTTGAACAATATTTGAAGGACAATGGAATCAAACATCAGACTACCATACCCTATAATCCACAACAGAATGGCATCGTAGAACGTATGAATAGAACTTTTCTTAATATGGTTAGATCTATGATGTACTTTAAGAAAGTTAAGTTGATGTTTTGGGGAGAAGAAGTGCTTTGTACAGCTTATATTCGCAATTTTTGTTCTTCTTCTATCATCAATAATAAATCTCCTTATGAAATGTGGTATAATCGTCTTCCTTTTGTTCAACATTTTAGACTCTTTGGTTCTCTATGCTATGCATATTCCTAAACATCAGCGTAACTAATGGGTGCTAGGAGTCGCAAATGTATTTTATTGAGATATTCTGCTACTTCCAAAGCTTATATATTGTATGATGAGGAGAACAAGAAGTTCATTCTTTCCAGAGATGTTATTTTCCTTGAATTAGATAAAACTAATTCCACTGTTGATAAGAAACTGGCTCATTTGGAGAAATTTACATCTAAGAAGTTTTATTTTGAATCTAATAATGTTGTTCCACACACTGAAGGGGGGTTCCCATTCTGGTTCAGTCTATGGTTCTTCCATATTTGACTCATGAGAATGTTATTGCTGAAGAAAATTTGGATGATAGTAATGTTTATGCATGACCAGAAATTGCTCTCAAAGAGCCTGTTCTTGAGCCTGTTTTTCAAGATGAGAAACCATCACAACCACTTCAGCAACCTTTATGAAGATCTACACGTGCTCTAAAATTTCCAAGCAAGTATGATGATTTCGAAATAGGAATTTCTTCTAAAGGTGATTTAGGTAATGTTTCTCATGATTATGAATTCAATCATTGTACAATTAGTGAACCTAATTGTTTTGAAGAAGCTGCTAATTGTGATGAATGGAAGGATGAAATGCAAAAGGAATATGATGCACTTATTAAGAATGGAAATTGGAGGTTAGTGGATCCTCATGCAGGTGTCAAACCCATTAGTTGCAAATGGGTGTATAATATCAAATAAAAATCATATGGTTCACCTGGTAAATACACGACAATACTTGTAGAAAAAGGCTACGCTCATAAGGAAGGAATTGACTACAAAGAGACATTTGCTCCTACAACAAAATGGGGCACAACTAGAACTATGTTTTCTATTGTAGCTCAGAATAGCTGGAAGATAAACGATATGGATGTTAAAACAAGTTTTTTGAATGACGATTTGAAGGAGGATGTTTATATGTTTTAGCCTAAAGGTTTTTTTGTTAAACACAAAGAGCAAAAGATACGAAAACTGGTGAAGGCTTTGTATGGAGTGAAACAAGCATATCGTGCATGGTATGAAAAGTTAACTAAACACCTTATCAAGTTGAATGATAAGTTATTTGATTTGGATGATGAAACTCTTTTTGTTAAGAAAATTGGAAATTCATTTGTATATTTCGTTGTGTATGTAGATGACTTGATGATCACAGGAAACAATGATGACTATATAGTGTCCGTTAAAAGAGAATTATTGAAATTTTTTGACATGAAAAATTTGGGTTTATTACATTATAATTTAGGGATTGAAGTTGATCAGGAACCCAAATGTATTTTTGTTTCTCAGAAAAAGTATATTGGACAACTATTGGACAGATTTTGGATGCAGGACTGTAATCCTGTCACTACTCCTATGGAGCAGAATTTGAAGCTTACTTCCACTAAAGAAAGTATGTTTGAAGATTCGACAAAGTACACACAACTTGTTGGAAGTTTGAATTTTCTAACTACTACTCAACCTGACATAGCTTTTATTGTAGAGATACATTCCAAGTTCATGCATAAGCCATGTGAAGGTCATTGCAATGCAATAAAGCGAGTGCTCAAGTATTTGAAAGTCACTCGAACATATGACATCAAATATTCCAAAGTTGCATATTTCCATCTCACTGGTTATTCGGATTCTAATTTTGATGGAGATAATGAGAATGGAGCCTCTACTTCGGCTTATTTGATAGTCTTGGATCAGCAACCATCAGTCGGAGATCATGCAAGAAATCTCTTCCTATTGATTCTACCATTGAAGATGAATATGTTGCAGCAACTCAAGCTACAAAAGAAATCATTTGGCTTCACAAAATACTTGAAGACTTGTAGGAGAAACAAAAGGCTTCAACTCCACTACTCGTCGATGACTCTTCTGCATTTCAATTGGCAAAGAATCCCAAGTTTCATGATCGAAGCAAGCATATTAACACCAAATATCACTTGATTTGACATTGTGTAGAGGCCAAACTTATTCATCTGACACATTGTCCTACTTAAGAGTAGATCACAGACATATTTACAAAGCCATTGGGACATGAAAAGTTTGAAAAGTTTAGAATGTTACTCGGTATGTCATATGTCCCTTCGAATTAAGGGGGAATGTTAACTAATCCTTTGGGATTTGTATTGTATATTGTATAATATTTAATTAGTTTTACATTTTATTTTTACGATTAATAAGTTACCGAGACATAAATGTCTTGTACATAGATTGTACATGTATAATAAGTAATTTTATCATTAATATGTTTTTCTTTCATTGTGCTCTTTCATTGTGTTCTTTCATTGTGGAGTTTATTTCGGCTTGTACACTGAATTTAGTACATAATAAATGTGAATTGCTCTAATGTGTTGTATATTTACCTGTTGTAACAATGTAATGCCTTTATTTCTGGTTTTCTCGTAGTGATCACGGACACAGTCTTGACACTGTCTAAACACATAATTTTCAATCCAATGTCACCTCACACAACAATGGAAAAGAAGGGAAATGACAAAAAGCCCCTTGGTTGGTCTGCTTTCTTTCCCAGGAGTCTCCCTTCTTTGGGGTGGAACACCTTTTCCTATTCATTAAATCGAAGCCTTCTTTCCATTGGCATGAGGAAGTCTCTTTTCTTCCAGATGAAATCCTCTTGCCTCATTTATATTAATAGAATTCCAGACCCATATCTATGCATATATATTTCTTGGGTCTTACATTAAACCTGGCCCGCAAACAGTTGATTGGGTGTAGGCCTTTTCCTCTTGTGCTACCATCTTCACTCTATGCCCAAAGGTTGATGGATATAATTTAAAATAAAAAGAGAGCTAGTTCTCGATACACCATGAATCTATCAAACTATATATCTCTCTACTACCCTTGCCCAAAATTTAAGAATTCAAGGAAATAAAACATATGGTGACACTTCGATAACTAATCAATGCTTGTTATAATAGAGTATATGTGATCCTTTTCCACTTACCAAGAATGATTTGTGTCTCCATAAGGCTATTGCAAAAAAAAAATTTGTGGTACAGTAAAATTCACTACGGGTGAACCCAACACCATCCTCTCAGTCCACTCACCAACGATAAATTAAGATTATTGATCCTGCAGTGATCAACGATCTCCAACTATGCAAAAATTCCAACCTCGGGATGCAAATATGTTTGTCCACTAACAACACTGTTCCAAACTCTCTCATTCCAGCACAAACTAATTTGCCCTATCTCCATTACGCTAGCTAGGAACCAACACTTGAACAACAAGATACATTCCGGGGAGGAGATTTACCAGCTTAAACACAAAACAATTATTCGAACTTTATTAAATTCAAAGGGAATATTTACCAGCTTAGATCCATCTAACACCAGATTTATCTTGCCCAGAGAGGGATCAAATCCCTTGAGGTGCAAACCTTATTTTTGGAGTGTAGAACTTGAGGAATGGTTTGCACCTCTAGGGATATCCCTCTCAGCACATGATAGATTCAATGTTAGATGGATCTAAGCTGGTTCTAGTTAAGGGAAATAATGTAACATTTTTAGATTATCATTATTATATATGTGTTTGAGATAAAATTAAAAATTCACATTATTTTTTCTTTGTCTCGCATGACCATATCATTCCTCTTTAATTTAGTGTATGTGTTGGATGCTTTGAGTGGTTTGCGCGTTTATGTGTTTGGATTTGATGGTAATGTTTGTGAATGTTACAATTGTTGTGTTATATTTTTATATGTGTATGTAATTAGTTGGTGATGGAAGGAAGAATCTATTTCATTTCATTTTAGTTGTTACTAAATATATCTTAGTAGTTTTAACAATTTACTGCATCAAGATTACTCTTGAAATAATTTGTTTCTTTGCTAATGTTTGAAATAATTTATTTCCTTCAAGAATATTTTGTTGATTTTTTTTATCTAGAGTCTATTTTGCAAAGTCAAGAAATAATGTGTTTTTTATTTTTTTAATGAGTGGCCATATTTATAAAATCTTTCCATTATTTGTTTCTCCAAACAATTATCACATCTCCTTCCAAGAATATTTTTACTTGTTTTGAATATTTATAAATATATAGTTTCCTCTTATAAATATTTTGAATAAATTGTTGTATGTAATTATCTATTAGTGATTTTGAATATATTTTGAATATATGTAAGTGTCTATTAGTAATTAATTGGTGATTGAGGGAGATGATCTTTTTGAGGATTAATTTACACTTTGCAGGAGGATTGATTATGCACATCTATTTAATTTTAATTATAGGTATCACAACTTTTGATAACTAATTAATTCTTAATAGTGTCCCTCTAAGTATTATTAAATATATGTCCCTCTAGGTATTCCTAAATATATCTTGAAAATATTTTTTTTAATAATCTACAACCTCAATATTAATAACATCTAATGTAAGCAATCAAATGAGATAAGAAAACAACATCTAATGTAAAATCAATGCATCTAGTGCAAAAAAGAAAATAGGATTAGAAGTCCACATCTACACTAAAATCAATGCGCAAGCAATTAAATAGGATTAGAAATCGACCTCTATATTGAAATCAATGTGTCTAGTGCAAGCAATCAAATCTAACTAGAAATCAACATCGAGATTGAAATCAATGCACCTAGTGAAAGCAATAACATAGGATTAGAAATCAACATCTACACTAAAATCAATGTATATGGTGCAAGAAATATTCTTCCCTCTATCCCCCCTCCATCTAATCTTAAAAAATAATTTTAATAATATACCATCTCAAGATTAACAACATATAATCCATGTAATGCAAGCAATCAAATAGGATTAGAAAACAACATCTACACTGAAATCAATGCATCTAATGCAAGTAATCAAATAAGATTAAAAATCAACATCTACATTGAAATCAATGGATCTATTGAAAGCAATCAAATATCATTAGAAATAATTATCTATTAAAAAAAATTATTACATGTTTTTTTAATAATATACAACCTCAAGATTAAAAACATATAATGCAAGCAATCAAATAAAATTAGAAAAAAAAAATCTATACTAAAATCAGTGCATCTAATGCAAGAAATCAAATGATATTAAAATAAACATCTACATTAAAATCAATGCATCTAGTACAAGCAATGAAATAGGATTATAAATCCACATCTACACTAAAATCAATGCATCTAGTGCAAACAATCAAATGTGATCATAAATCAACATCTGCATTGAAATCATGCATCTAGTGAAAGAAATCAAATTTAATTAGAAATCAACATCTACTTTTAAATCAATGCATTTAATGGAAGCAATCACATAGGATTATAAATCATGATTTACGCTAAAATCAATGCATCTAGTCTAATAAATATTCTCCCCTCTCTCCCCCATCCATCTAATCTTGAAAACAATTTACAACCTCAAGATTACCAACATCTAGTCCATGTAATGCAAGAAATCAAATTGGATTAGAAAACAACATCTACAGTGAAATCAATGCATCTAATACAAGCAATCAAATAAGATTAGAAATGAACATCTACACTGAATTAAATGCATTTAATGAAAGCAATCAAATATATTTAGAAAATAACATCTACACAAAATTCAATGCATCTAGTGCAAACAATCAAATATAACTAGAAATCAACATCTACAGTTAAATCAATGCATTTAGTTCAAGCAATCACATACGATTAGAAATCATCATCTACATTGAAATAAATTCATCTAGTGCAAGAAATCTTCTTCCCTCTCTCCCCCTCCATCTATATCTATATCTCCCTCCATCTCTCCTTCTTGGTATTTCTATATAAACCCCCATTAAAAAAACACGCGCTCTCTCTCTCTCCATATTTACATATCGCTCCCTCCCTCCTTGCCTATGTCTATCTCTCTCTTCACCTCCCATTTATATATCTATCTCCCTCTATCTCTCCTTTAACTCTCTATATTAGCCCAAATCATACACACTCTTTCTCCATATTTATTTATCTCTCCCTCCCTCTTCCTCTCCCTCTCCCTCTCTCTTCCGCTTCTCTCCCTCTCTCCCCATTCTATCTCTCTTCCTTCCTACTCTCCTCTCACTCTCTATCTCCCTTATTACTCCGTCTCTCTCTCCACCTCTCTCTCTCTATGTCTTTCTTCTTACTTCCCTCTCTACTGCTCCAACTCCATCTCTCTCCCTCCCTCTCCTTCTCTCTCTCATGTACTCTTTCTCTTACTTCCTCTCTCCCTTTCTCTCCCACCTCCCTCTATACCCCCCCTTCTCTTACTCTTTTCCCTCCAACTTTGTCACTATCTCCCTCCCTCTATCTTCTATCTCCTTCTCTCCTCCCTTCCTTCCATCTTTCCTTGTTTGTCTCTCTATCTCACTCCAAAACATACACACTCTCTCTCCCTCTCTCCCTTGTCACTCCCTCTCTCTCTCCACTTTTCTCTCTAAGTGTCTTTCTTCTTCACTCCCTCTCTCCCCCTCCAACTCGATCTCTATGTCTCTCCCTCTCTCCTCCTCTCTCCCAAGTCCTTTCTTTGGTCCTTCCCCTCTATCCCATTCTCTCCCACCTCCCTCTCTCTCCCCCTCCCTCTCTCCTCCTCTCTCTAAAGTCCTCTCTTTGGTCCTTCCCCTTTCTCCCTTTCTCTCCTACGTACCCCCATCTCTCTATCTCTCTCTCCACCCTCCAACCTTGTCACTATATCTCTCCCTCTCTCTCCTCCTCTCTCTTCCCCCTCCATCTTTGTGTCTTCCTCCCTCTCTCTCTTCCCCTTCTCTCCCTCTCTCACTCCTCTCTTTCTCTCCCTCTTCGTTCCTCCTCTCCCCTCTCCTTCATTTTATCTCCACCTCTCCCTTGTCACTCCCTTTATCTCTCCACCTTTATCACTCTACGTCATTGTTCTTCGCTCCATATAAAGAGAGAGTTAAAATATATCATGATATATTAATATATACTATAATATAACAAATTGACTATTATATTAAATATAATATTTCATTAATCCGAATTTATTAAATTTAATATTTTAATATCAATATTAGATTTAATGATGTTTTTCACATGGCATGAGAACAAACATCATAATAAAAATGCATGAAATTAATACTTTCAAATATTACAACTTTTATGTGGAAATATTTATGCCTCTAAAGATTTTAATATATCCATAGGATATGGCTTTTCCTTTTAAAGATTCATTTTAAAAATATTTGATTAAAAAAATATTAAAAGATTTTGGAGCAATATTTTCAATTCTGTGTGTTTCCTTTGATTTAAGAAATGATAAGAGTAAAGATGTTTAAAATTTTACCTAATTTGGAATTTTAATGCGGTGATTTTTTTTTGTTAAAGGTAAATTTATGATCCATTCACATATATGATAAAAGTACTATTAAATGCATGAGATAATTTATTATCCATTCAAATTATATATAATAATACATAGTTATATTTTAATAATTAATCCTAGTTCATTAATGAGATTAAAAAGTTATATTTAATCTAAAGATTCAAGTTATATATAGTCTAAGATTCAAGCTAATATTTTGGCGGACATTAGAGAAAATTATTTTTATTATTTACACATGAGCATAATCATACTAGGTTGTAAAATGTGTCTCGCATAATAAATAATAGTACATGGATTGCTACTCAAGCTCCTCTGTCCTTGCCTTACTCAGGTACATCTACACATATGCAGTTCTTATTTGTGGAAAAATATTTTGCTAGGGCAGAGAAACTCTATATCTATTTAAAACTACCCAACAACTAAGTTAACACTTAGTCAATATTTACAATATTTACAAAAGCATACCTGGCCAACTACTCAAAATATCCTTAAAAATATGATAGTCTAGATTCCTCCCTAATAAAGACACTTGGCCCTATTACAAATTCATCTACATAAAACGAGAAAATAAAACTCTCTAAAATTTATAGAACCCCATTTGGACCTTTAAAAAAATGATACCATGTGGATGTTCCTTCATCAGGAAAACAAGGGAGGAGAAATGAAACAGTGAATTGAGCAATGGAAGAGATAGATAGAGTAATGAAACAAACGAATGGGAAGAATAAAATATTTTGTGAAAATTTTAATCATATTTTGGAATTCTGACACTTGTATTATTAGATAATTGGATACTAATATGCATAATAGATCTTGAAATTGAAAAGTTATTGGAAATATTTTGATTTCATCCATTGAATTGTGTATAAGAAGAAGAATATTCTCATGCCACCAAATTTACACTCTCCATAATTATTATTTAAAAAAATTGATCCATAATTATTATTTAAAAAAAAATGAAAATTTATGAATCTCCATTCCAATATAGACGACACCTACTGGTGTAATTAATATAAAATTATGTTAGACTTGATTGTCCCTCCACACAAATTTTCTTGCAATTCTTTACATAGAGACTCAGAAAATACCAAATCACCACTTATATAGTAGAGTTTTTCATAAAACTCCAGAATGGCTTTTTCCCTCGACCATAGATATTCCTCCTACTCCCACCTCTCCTTCTTGTTCAATAAAAATAAAAGTCTTTCGAGATAGCGAGTATTGTCCAGAATCTCTTCGAGATTTAAACCCATAGCTGATAATAGAACTGGAATAGATATTTTTTGTTTTCTTCTTACACGAGCCCATATCCTTTCTCCCACATCGATCCCTAATTTCGATCTTCTTCCCCAATCTGAAATCAGAGTGCCAGTATATATATAATTAATTCTATTATGGTCTAATTCCGAACGGTAATAAATACCAGGACTTATTAATGTTTCATTAACCACGACTCTGTAAATCCCATTTACTACAAATGTTCCATGGGAATTCATTAAAGGAATATTTCCAAGAAATACAGTTTGTTTCAGTATCTTCCTACTATTCCTCTGAATCGATCTTGTTGGTACATATAATTCAGAGTAATATGTAAGGGACTGATATACAACATCTCTCTCTTTGATGAAAGGTTCTGCTAATTCATATTCATTACCAAAAAGCCTGAATTCAATTTCTTTATCCATATCCTCAATTTTTGGAAAATTATGAAGTTCTTCGATCAAGCCCTGATCGATAAAACGAAAAAATCCTTCAAATTGTATCTTACCAAATTCAGGGACTGTAAACTCTCCCTCATTTTCATCTAATCGCATTGGAAGTTTCCCATCTGTAGAAAAGTCTATTCAATTATTCTCGATTGATATATATGGATCAATCCGACAAAAAAGATTCGGATGTATATTCAGCCTTCACTATATCCCATGAAATTCTACCCGTATCCAGATATACTTCCAATTTAAAACCCTAAATACAATCAATATTCCAAAAATCCTTATACAGATCCTTCAATTTACTAACTCGACTGAATCCATTCGTTCGTGACAAGAGATATCTTTCTTCGATCAAAGAGATTTCTACAAAATCTTTAACTAAAGAACAAATAGTAAATTTTGGAAAAAAAAATTAGCCAACCTTTTTTTAAAAGATCTGATTCAGAAGAAAACAACTTTGATCAGTGCTTTAAAAGGGGTTTTAGTTCAAACGTGGGTCTTATTCAAACTCGATCTTATCAAGATGATTTAGTATCCGAAATGTTTACCAATAAGAACAAGGAAATTTTTCCTCGTATTCAAGATTGGCTTGTAACCGAATGTTTAAAAAACAAAATAGTAAACAAAGACATAGATGGAAGGAGTACCCTCTCTAATTCATCTAAAGAGGAACATAATATTTATAGGATCTCTCAAATAGATAGTATTTTTTCAATGGAATGAACGACCATAACGAATGTCAGCTCAATCGGAAGGGGAATATGCGGAAGCTTTACAAAATTATTATGAAGCTATGCTACTGGAAACTGATCCTTATGATCGAAGTTATATACTATATAATATAGGTCTTGTGCATACAAGTAATGGGGAACATATGAAGGCTTTGGAATATTATTTCCAAGCATTAGAACGGAACCCATCCTTACCACAAGCTCTTAATAATACGGCCTTGATCTTTCATTACGTGCAACTATCTGTACCATAGAATAACTTAGTTAATAACTACTATGAGTAAGGACAAAAGAAAAGGCTTTCTACATATGCACCGTCCCAAGTAACGGTTTTTATCAGCTGTAGCGAAAAAAAGAATCTCTCATAGGAGCCCGAAAATGGATAGATAGAGCCTAAATATTCCATGGATAATAAATTCAATTGATGATGGAAGCACCATAAAGATCAATTACTGAAAGAAGGTTCGGGCTTATACGATCAAATCTGCTCATTGACAAGAATCAGGAATCAACTTATGTAATAGAGTTGATCTACTAAGCTATTGAGCAACGGTGTAGCATCAGATCCTAAAGATGTGAAGTACTCCAGCCAGAGAGAACTCTCCAAAAATTCTATACAGAACTGAGATAGTTACCTTGCAAAAAGACTTTGATTTGGACAATCAATCTGAAGTATAGAAAGAGATATAATTCATCTTTTTGAGGGTAGGAGAAAAGATAGAACCTAATCATTGAATTGATTGGAAGTTAAATCAGAAACTCATGTCATTGACTTTTTTTGGTCCTTTGGTTAATATGAACTCCCAATGAATCATCTCCAATTCTTTGGAAATTTTGGTAGAGGACTAAAGAACAGTGGATTGAGCCATATGAGGTAGGAAACTCTCAAGTACGGTTTTGAGGGAAGAAATTTTTTCCAAGTTTACCTATCTTGGCCGAGGAGAATAGGCCATTCAATAGGGAGATCCTGAAACTGTGGAGGCTTGGTTCGATCAAGCTGCTGAGTATTGGAACAAGCTATAGCACTTGCTCTGGGAAATTACATCGAAGCACAAAATTGGTTAAAGATTATAGGATGCTTTGGAGAATGAGAGATTCTATTATTGGGAAATCATTTTCATTATTGAATATCTGACTCGAAATCAATGGGATTTCAAGTCAAATAGCAATGATTTGAAACACTTTTTTATACACTATTTTGTAAACCTAAGGACTTGCTCATATAGATATGTAAAATACAGGATTTCCAATCACAGCAAAAGAAAGAAAGGGAACGGATACTCAATTTAGAGTGAGAAAATAGAATTATATGCATAAAGAATATATCTCATCTATGCAGATATAATAATGTGGAAATTCGTATTTGATGAAAGTCGTATGTACAGTTTGGAGGGAGATCTTTCATACCTTTAGAGATCCACTCTACAATATGGAGTAAAAAAGCAAAAATGAATGATTTTCAGCCTTTATGAAATAGATTCTTGAACCTTTTTCACACTCATGTCACGGCAATGTACTGCAAAAAAAAAAAAAAAAAAACAGCAAAATCTGATCATATTTATCATAATCGATTAGTTAACATGGTGGTTAACCGTATTCTTAAAAACGGAAAAAAAATCATTAGCTTATCGAATTCTTTATCAAGCCATCAAAAAGATTCAACAAAAGACGGATAAAAATCCACTATCTGTTCTATGCCAAGCAATACGTAGAGTAACTCCCAATGTAACAGTAAAAGCAAGACGTGTGGGTCGATCGACTTATCAAGTTCCCACTCAGATAAGATCAAACCAAGGAAAATTACTTGTCATTCGTTGGTTATTAGGGGCATCTCGAAAACGTCCGGATCAAAATATGAATTTCAAATTGAGTCACGAATTAATGGATGCTGCTAGAGGGAATGGCAATGTTATACGCAAAAAGGAAGAGACTCATAGAATGGCAGAAGCCAATAGAGCTTTTGCACATTTTCGTTAACTCATAAATAGGATCTAGATCTACCTATCTATATAGTGGATTTATATATTCTGATAAATTAGAAATTGATTCCCGTTCAGATTGGACAATATGTTTATCAAAACAAAAGAGAAAAAATAAAAATAAAAAAGCATATATCATAGATAGATCTAAGTCCTCTTGGGAAGGCTTCCTTGAGGAAAAAGGAGATAGATTATGGAGGAATATTCGATCCTATTCATGAGATTATGTAAATCTCCTAAACATGGAAGTTAGAAACTTTTTTTACTCTTTCAGAGATTGAAATAAATTACTAATTCATGATTTGACATGTACAAAGTGAAATCTTCATTTTCAATTATACCTTGAGATCGTTTGAAAGAGTTTCATTTGCTTTTCTTCCATTCTGGTTTATGGTCTTTCTGGCTATATGGTCTATCCAGGGGAAAGATTTAGCTTCAATAAATAGTAAATGATCTCATAGATACACAAATGTATAACCCTCCAAGAATTTGGATTGTGCTTATATCCGTAACTGTAGGAATTGGGTCCGAACTTTACTTTTTCCTGCCTCTTTTCATCAATGAACCCCTTATGAAGGGAAGAAGTGCGATTAATTTTACAAATTATTACCTCTCTAATAAAATAGATTAAATAGATATCTATCTTTCTTTTTTATAAATGTTTCTATGGACATGTGGAAAAGAGAAAGAAAAGGACTGTTACCCCTACCTCCACTCGGACCAAGACATCACTTTTACTGATCTGCTATTCAATTTCTATATTAGATGCATGAATACCCTATTCTATTCATCTAGAAATTTTGGTTCGAACCTTTTGTTGCTGGATCCGAGATGCTCCCTCCTTGCACCCATTACGATCTGTTCTCTATGACTATAGAAATAGTCCAGAGAATTTACAATGATCAATTATTGTCGTCCCAAGAGTAAATATGAGATTCTTCCTATTCCTGTTGAATTATTATGTCTGTGAATGTGAATCCATTTTATTTTCCCGTCTTAAATGATCCTCTGATTCATGATCGTTGTCGCATGGATCTTTCCCTTAGCGAATTCATTTTCATCGAAAGTTAAAACATATTATCATTTTTTCTTGTCGAAATTCACTGAAAAGTATCTGGTCATTGAAGGATCCTAAAATTCACTATGTTAGATATGGCAAGAGACCTATTATAGCTATAAAGGGTGCTCATCTCCTAGTTAAAAAATGTAGATATTATCTTCTAATTTTTCAACAATTTTATTTTCATTTTTGGTCCGAACCATATAGGTTCTGTTCTCATCAATTATCCAAGAATTGTTCTTCTTCTCCAGGTTATTTTTTGAGGGTTCAGATGAACCCTATTTTGGTCAGAACCAAAATGCTAGATGAGTTATTCATCGCCGATCTTATTACTAATGAAATGGATCCAATAGTTCCGATTATACCAATAATTGGATTATTGGCTACAGAAAAATTCTGTGACATATCAGGGCGGCCAATTAGTAAATTGTCATGGACCAGTCTAACAGATGATGATATCCTCGATCAATTCGATCAAATTTGGAGAAATCTTTTTCATTACTACAGTGGATCCTTTGATTGAGATGGTTTATATCGTATAAAGTACATACTTTCATTATCATGTGCTAAAACTTTAGCCTGTAAACATAAAAGTTCGATACATGTAGTTCGGAAGGAATTAGGTCTAAAACTCTTTAAAAGATCGTTTTCAAAAGAACAAGAATTTGATTCTCTGCCTTTTTCATCAAAAGCAGCGACCCGTTCGCAGAGAGAACGAATTTGGCATTCAGATATTCCGCAGATAAATCCCCTAGCTAATTCTTGGCAAAAGATACAGGATCTGAAAATAGAAAACTTATTTGACTAATGAAATGCTCTTTGAGTAATTGCCTCGATTCAGAATCATTTTTATTTTTCTATCTGAGAACTAAAATGATTAGGAAATAGATACATTACATGGGGAAAACCGTGTGCAAACAAAATAATGTAAATTTAAAAATAAAATTATTAATTGATAAAATGAAATTATTAATATTTTAATTAAACTTATTGATTGGTTCAATAAAATTATTATGGATTGTTATGGAATGATATCAATGATTAATGTACACTATTTCACTAAAATTTAATAAAACTAATAAAGTTATTAATAATTGTTATTGCAAAATTGATATACATTCTTTTATAAAAAATGATAAAATTAACAAAATATTAATAAGGGTTGTTATATAATATTAATGATTGATGTATATTGTTACATTGAAAATTGATAATGTTCTTTTATAAAAAAAAAATAAAAATTGTAAACCATTTATAATATATACATAAATTTAAGTTTATTATAAAAAAAATTACTAAATTAAAATGAACAATATTTTTTCAATAAAATTGTTATCTAAAATGCATTTATGAATGTGTACATAAATTTGATGTGAAAGAAATTATCAAAATTTAATATTTCAAAAAAAAACTTCAAACATATATTTTAAAAAATACCATCTCATCCCTGTCGCACAGCTCACCCGGCACCTCTCCGCCACCCATGGACTCTCCGTTACCCTCATCACCTGCAAATGGATGTTGTCCCCTCGCCTAATGGATGCTTATTCCAAGAACATGGCGTCCTCGGGTATCCACATCAATTTCATCCGGCTGCAGGAGGACGAGGAGATCGAAGGCGCACAACATATGAAAATCGAAACTTACTTATCTAAGCTTTTTGAAAAATCGAAAGGATCAGTGGAAAATACTCTTAGATCCCTCCTCCACTCTGCCTCTCCCCTCTCTGCTTTCATCACTGATCTTTTCTGCTCCACTATGTTCGAGCTCAGTATACCCATACCTATTCTTCACTTCCTGTGCGTCTGTGCTTTCAGTGCTCTTATCCCTTCCCAAGCTCGTCTCGGAGATTCCAATTTCGTTTAAGGACATGGATTTTCCAATAGAGGTACCGGGCACTCTGCCGATCCCTGGCAGACATATGCCGGCTTCCCTTCAGGACAGGTCTGACGAAGTCTTTGACTGGGTTTACCGCCATTCCTTGCCTCTGTGGAAATCGAGGGGCATTTTGATCAGCACCTTCGAGGAACTGGAGCCTGAAGCTATCAGAGCTCTGGTGGCAGGAAAGACATGTAATCTGAGGGATATTGATCGAATGCCCCACTTTTATACAGTTGGGCCGCTCATATCATCGTCGCCACTTGAACACAATGACAAACCTGTCGAAAATGTAGGGGCCGAGTGCCTCGAGTGGTTAGATAATCAACCGCCTTCGTCGGTTCTCTTCGTTTCCTTCGGCAGCGGAACGGGTCTCCCAAGGGCTCAGGTGATCGAACTCGCCTTGGGATTGGAAGCAAGTCAACGTCGCTTCCTCTGGGTGCTGCGTAGTTCGTCGAGCAGCTTTTTGTCTATCGAGGAAACACAGATTTCTCAGGTCTTACCCGAGGGATTAGAGAGTCGAACCCACGACCGAGGACTTGTTGTTGGCTCATGGGCGCCTCAGATTCCTGTTCTCTCTCACCCATCCACCGCCTGTTTCCTTTCTCACTGCGGCTGGAATTCCACACTGGAAAGCATCTCACATGTAGTGCCGATGATCTGCTCGCCACTTTTTGCAGAACAGAGGATGAACAGGCTTCGTAAGGACAGGAGAATCGGAGCAAAATGGAATCCCAGCAAAGATGGAAAGCAATGGTTTCGTAAGGAGAGGAGAAGTAGAGAGAACAGTTATGGAGTTGAAGGAGAAAGCGGGATGAGGGTGATGGCGAGAGTGAAAGAATTGAAGAAGGGGGCTGTGAGTGCTTTGGAAGAAAGGGGCAATTCCTAAAAAGCCATGGCTGCTGCAGTGTCTGAGTGGACAACGATCGGAGCAAACTCGGGAGCCTTAGCGCCCGAAACATAATTTCCATTTGGGACGAACAAAGTCCGGAACATAATTTCCATTTGGGACGAACAAATTCCAGACCGGAATTTTGTATGTCGATGGTTATCATGAGGTCAAATGTAACACCTTGCCTTGCAGATTACGATAGTTTTATTTTTATTTGAATTAGATTTTATTGGCAAAAGAAAGGGAAATAAAGTGAGGGAATACAGCTTTAGCCCAAATACAGGGCACCAACGGAGCGAGCTGTGAACCCATGGCAAATCAGCGGTGATGTGCTGTTTTTTCCTATTTCATATTATTATTAGTTTTCCATTTTCATATGATAGTTTCAAGTTTGGTTTCACGTATATAGATTTTGGGATAGTACTCATCATTCAGACTTTCCAAGTCCCTCACATGATCAATTTGTCTTAGAATAGAAATTTTCTATTCCCTCGTCTGGTTAGTGAAAAACATGCTTATAATTAAATTTTGTAGTTTTTCTCCCCGGGATGGCATATACTTTAACATCATTGCTTTTAAAGTCTAGAAAACCTATTGCTATGACCTGGTTAGTGAAAAACATGCTTATAATTAAATTTTGTAGTTTTTCTTCCCTGGGATGGCATATACTTTAACATCATTGCTTTTAAAGTCTAGAAAACCTATTGCTATGACCATGGATGCTTGTTGATTCTTTGCTATGGGCAAAATTGTTTACATGTTTTGTACATGATTGGTAGTGTACTAGCACTACTAGACAAGTGGTGTATTTTTACACACTTGGAATAGATGTGCATGTGAATGTTTGAATAATATGAGGGATTTGAGGAAATCCATGTGTTACTTGAATTATATCTTTATATATATATATATATATATATATATATATATATATATATATAAAGTTGGTTGGGATATAAATATCCCATTGTCTACATGATATGAGGCAAAGAGCCTTCAGTGGATTAGAGGTATCAGACAAGAGTGACGGGTCTCTATGTTTACTTACTCGGTGCTAGTGGCATCACTATGATTGTTGATTATGTGTCGATTACATGCGTGTGCAAGTGAGTGTTGGGTGAAACACTATGAATGGATTGTTATGTACTGATTGCAAATTGCATGCATATATGTGATGTACTTATGAATGTGATAATCATAAATTATAAGGATCACACACACACATATACCACTTTTAATTGATCTTCTTAGATTGCAGATACCATAATAAAATGCCTTGGTAAAGAGGTTGAACTTAATGACTATCGTTAGTCTTAGCAAGAAAGCTAGTATTTATAACTGATAACAATGACAGACTATAATTACTATTGATGGTATTGATTAAGGAATTATTTCTAAAATCTCTGAGAGCAGGATGACGAACCTATTGATATGAATGTGTATGCAATTTTAAATTTTGAAGTCAAGATAATGCATACGTTAATTATGTCATGGCTTGAGACATGTGACTGTTGAGAATTTTGGGGATGTGTCAACAGTTGTAGGGATTGTGCTTGGCCTAACATGGTGAAATGGTAGCTAGTATATTTATTTATGTCATTTCCCTAATACACTAACAAATGAGTCTATGTGGCAGCAATCGAAAGAATGGACAATGGAATTTCCCGCAAGCTCCTTAATGTATGCTCATATATCCATGTATACTGGAAGTCATTCCCTTCCATAATTATGTTGAGAAAAGTAGGACTTTAAAGTTGTTACAAGCCCTTAAAAGATGTCTTGGATTGACTATGGTGTACGAATACACACACACATTTGTACGATGATCGAGAACATCATGATCACTCAACTCAAGGGGATTGAACCGATTTTTGGATTGAGCTGATTTTTTGGGGACCGTTTTATTTTAATGCTTATGGATTGTAGCATCTATGAAAATGACACAAAGGAAGTTCCCTTGACTTTGACCTTATTTGCATATGCGATATGTTCATGATAATGCTAATTTTTATATACATATATGAATTCTTTTGTGCCTGACAAGTTTTTTCAGGAGTCATACTTGTGGAAGAATAACAACATGTATTTATTTAATGCGAGTAAGGATGACATGACAAGTTTTCTAGTGTGATTCTTGGTTGTGTGAGGAATCAATTGGGCAAGAAGTAGACTTGGTTAATTTATGATGTAATATCATGTGATTATAACTCTTATATTGTGCTTATGTGTATATCATGGATGGGAAATTCCAAAGGTTATGTCAACAGGATTATTAGCCATAAACTATATCCTTGGTTAAAGGATGTGGCACATATGTTATCATTTTCAATACATAAAGGTAGACCACACAAAATGGGGGTTACATAAGCCTAAAAATTTTAAGTGAGGTATGATTCAAATGTATTGCAATTCCTTTATAATAAGTCCCATGGAGATTATATGTCTTGTTATAGGAAATCATAGGAATTGCCTAATCCAGGTGAATGGAGTTGGCTACAAGACAATCAAAACATCAACATGAAGATATCATAGTGTGTAGCAAGTTGGATTGAGTGTAGCAAAAGCTCGAGAAAAAATTGAAAAAGAGCCACAAAAAATGGATGTTTTAATATTATGTTGTGCTTATTTAGTTGTTGGACAAGCAACTATATATTTGACTTGAAATTGTAAGTTAAGCTATAATATAAAGCTCAAAAAATCTTGCTTGGTTTAAATCATGTTTTATTTTTTGTTCAGTCATAGAATGCTGATGATGGTGTTTCTCTAGGGGGGGGCAGGGGGGGATTGTAACATCCTCTATGGGTTAATTCCTCTTGTAAACATTATAAATAATTCCTTCTAATTATTTAACTAAAAAAAATCAAAAGGCTCACGAGAGAAATGGACATGGATTCCAAAGCTTGAGGAGGGAGATTTCTTAAGGATTTGGTTGTATTAAATATCAGTCATGGGCTAAATGAGTTATTCTAATGGGGTGTATTATGCCACCAATAGGGTGTTGGACAAGAGGACAAGGAAAATTCTTCCTTTGAGAAAAATTCAAGCCAGGAAAGGACATCTTTTTAATGAGAAATGATAGCTCGGAAGAGGATAAATATGGCCAAAGAACACAAGTGGAGTGGTTGGTTGATTTCAAGTAATAGAAGATAAAAGAGGAGACTATGAGGGGGAATTGGAGAATGGAAAGATGCTTAATTGTGATTTGTCGCAATCTCTTCTCTCCTCTTAGCTTGTCATCTCTAACCGTAACTCTGATCGTTATAATCAGAACTTGCACAAACAAAAAAACACAAGCCAAATATCTACAACATTTATGAAGCATTATACAATCATTATATTCAATGGATCAACACTGTAATGAAAGACATGCATATAAACATAGCATAACACATGTAGGAAAACTATATGCTCTTTATATTAATATGAAAGGGCGAGAGTTTACAAACAAAAGCGCAAGTTGATATTGTAGAAATCTTCCCATGTTGACTTATCCTTCCTTGCCACAATGTAAACCTCAAAGACACCCTAATGCATGAGAATATAACTCCCTTATGATCAAAGAAACAACATAAGGGTATGATTAGTCTCAAAAATCCAACTCCTAGCTTGTGGATGGAAGTAAATATATAGGAGAGGAAGGTAGTTTTAGAATTCTTATCCATTTAAAAATCTAGGCTTGAGATCCACTCTTGATGGGAGGATGAGATCAAGGGATAAGGGGTGAAAACTGCAAGGTAGGGGAGATAGGATTTAAAGTTTGAAGAAAAATGGTTGTAATAACTCCTAGAATCTTATGGAAGATGAAGCTTCATGATTCTTTCTATTTTTCTTGAATTTCTAGAATCATCGGCTCCCCCAACAAGGGTAAACCTACTCTAATAAGAGCAGGTGCATAACTGAGCAACCTGTCACTCAAAGCAGGTCCCTAAAGGTCCATCATGTGTTGTGGTTTAAAAACACTATAATGAATTAGTCAAGGTCAGAAACACAGGGATTTGAGAGATTCATGCTTAGGGATTTGTGTAGGGATGATGATAAGGTGTTCATGGATGTTGATTGACATAGTTAGTAGGCCTATTGACTAAATGTCACAAAATGGCCTATAACACCATGTATAATGCATGAAAAAGAGGAAAGAGGGAAAACCAGTCAAAAGAAAAATACCCCTCAAAATATAATGCAAAAGGTAGATAAAAGACAACTACTAGGCAGTCGTGTCCTTCACCCCGAGACGATCTTGCAAAAATTGAAACTTATTCTCAGTGAATGCCTTAGTGAAGATGTCAACAATCTGGTTAGAATTGGGATGGTAATGCATATTGATGAACCCGTCATGAATCAATTCTCTAATGAAGTGCATGTGAATCTAGATATGTTTGGTGTATTGTCACTACATTGGATCTCTACAAAAATTTAGCATACTTTGATTATCACACCATATGATAGTCAGATGATGGACACTAATACCAAGCTAAAAAGGAAAATGGTGTAGCCAAATGGCTTGAATAATGGCATTAACTTCTCCTTTGTACTCGTCCTCTACTGATGATAAAGGAATGGTAGCTTGCTTCTTAATTAACCAACAAATTGGGCTAGATCCCAAACTAAGTACATAACCAAAGGTGTACTTTCGATCAAGGTTGTCACCAACCCAGTCTAAATTTGTGAACCCAATGAGATCCAAAGATTTTTTTTTCATAATGAATCCCATAAGTGATTGTCCCAGGGACATATCGATGGATGCACTTTGCATATTTCTAGGGTAACTAATGTGGCTTCTGTATGTATCTGGAAATTTCTCCTAAGACATATGAGATATCAGGATAAGAGTGAGTGAGATAAATAAGACTTCCAACAAGTTGATGGTACAATGTGTAATCAACCAATGGTTTGTCTTTTCCATTCTCAACCTTTATCCCTAATAACAAAGGTGTGGATGTTGGCTTGAAGTCACTCATGTGAAATCGTGCCAAAAGAACTCTAGCATACTTTGGTTCAGAAATGGTATTCCTAGAACCACTCTGATTGATCTCTACTCAAAGGAAGAAATTAATCAAGCCCATATATATCATAGTAAATCGATTATGCAATGAAGTTTTAATCTCAACAATGGATGAAGTTGAACTACCTATTATCAAAAGATCATCTATGTAGAGTACTATGATAAACAATAGCCAATTTTCTTCAACAATTAACCATTGGAATCATATTTGCAACATACAAAATTTTGAGATAACAAATAGCAATCCATATTTTCATACCACGACCGAGTTGCCTACTTGAGGCCATGGAGAGACTTTTCTATCTTACAAACCAAAGATGAATTTGAATATATCCATGTGGTTGCTCCATGTAGATTGCCTCCTCAAGATCACCATCAACAAAAGGCATTCTTCACATCCATATGATGCACCTCCCATCTTGTTGTTACTGCAATTGAGAGAGCTAGATGAATGGAATCCATTTTTTCCACTTGAGAAAAAATATCACCATAGTCAAAGCCATGTACCTATTGAAAACGTTTTTCCAGCAACCATGCCTTGTATTGACTAACTTGGCCATCTGCTACTTTCTTGGTTCAGTAAACCCTCTTGCGCCTGACAAGTTCACAATTGAAAGGTAGCAGAACAAGATCCCAAGTTTGGTTCTGAATGAGAGAGTTGTATTTGTATTCTTGATCCATAGTTGTTTCCCATTCAGGATTCCTTGATGCTTCCACATAAGTCTTTGGATCATATGCATGCATCATATAAGCATTCATTAAGAGTGCTTGTGGATCTTCCTTAAACTAAGGTATAGTGGTAGGATAATATAGGATATCACTCATGTTGGGCCATTTTTGTGTTGAAGGTGGCCATGAATCTTTCGAACTACATGAGGAAGTATTATCTCAATGTTCAATAACTAGTGGTCCACCAGGTGTCATAGGAAAAGGCTCATCTAGATCATAATTCTGATCTGAAGTATCATTTGTATACTCATCAATTAATGGTGAGGGAAACTTTGTAATAGGTTCATCTAGTGGTGCATGCAAAACATCTACTTCAAACTTTATGCTCCTTTCGATAAAGAGATATTCAGTGTTGATATTAAGCAATTTTGACCCTTTGAATTCAGCAAAATATCCAACAAACATGCATTCCTTTCTCTATGCTTGCAAAGCCTTTCTCTTCTCTATAGGAATGCAGACCCATGCTCAAGATCAAAAAATGTGGAAATGAATGACTTCAGGTTGCATGCCATTCTAAGCCTCAAAAGTTGCTTTTATAGTAACATATTTATGAGGAGATCTATTTTGGATGTATGAGGCACAACTGATAGCTTTAGCCTACAATTTTGATGGAAGAGATGTTGTATGCAACACACAATTGGCAATTTCTTTCAAATATCTATTCTTCCTTTTGGCCACCACATTTTACTAAGGAGTGTAAGGAACTGTATGCTGCAACTGTATGTTAGCTTCATTACAAATATTTTGGATATCTTTGTTGACATATTCCCTCCCATTATCTGTGTGGAGGATCTTGATGTGTTTTCTAGACTAATTTTCCACATGCATTTTGAAAATATTTAGATGTTGAAAGACTTCAGACTTGAGTTTCAGGAAATAAACCTAAGTAAATCTCGTGTAATCATCAATAAATGAAAATGCATATCTTTCCTTTCTCATGGAAGGTACTAGAAATGGACCCATGAGATCAGTGTGTACAAGATCCAAAGGTTAAGAGGCTATCTATGCATGCCTATTCTCGAACTTCTCTTGTGGATGCTTTGCAAGAGAACATCCATTACAAACACCATTTGAAACTTCAATAGTCATATTTCCTTTAACCATCCATTGCTTTCTAAGTTGTTGTATATATATGAAATTCAAGTGCCCAAATCTCTCATGGCAAATCCTACTTTCTTCATTTTCATGCGTAAGTAAAAAAATAGAATCTAACTGAAGAACACAACAAAAAAATGGATACAGATGAGATTGATTATTTACCTTGTCATATGCAATCTTCAATTTGGTTTTCATATGATAAATGCTCATGGAATTTGGGGAAATTCCACTTTCCTTCTGGTGCTAGTGTGTGTCATCTAATACACTGAAAGAAGATTCACAAAAATCCTTAGAATATATAATACATTCTCAAAACATCCATATTCAAATTGCACTCTTCCTTGTCCAGTTATTTCAACTACAGAATTGTCCCCCATGAGAATAGGAGGTCTCGAGTATGCATGTAGAGAAGAAAAGGATTCCTTTGAAGAAGCCATATGATGCGAAGCTCTTGAATCGATGATCCATTGTTGTGGTGCAGAATGAAGGGCAATCAAATCACGAACATTACCCCTTGTTTCTGATGGTTTTTCCTCCGTATTCTTCTTGGCACTTTCTGGAATGTGATGACCAAGATTATTTTGCTGAAGAGTCTTTGCCATCAGATATATAGTCTTTGGCATGCAAGAGAATTCAAGATGGTAGTGTCTATTAGAATAAGGACACTTGGAGTTTCCTTTCTTTCCTTTCTTACGCTTGGAGTTGAAAGATTCATCGGGAGGTTTTGGATTTCCTCCCTTTATTGGATCCGGATCTCTTGCCTTTCCTTTGCCTTTAGATTGTTTATTTGGTTTCAAGCTGGACTTTCATTTTTTATGCATGAAAATCGCATGTGCAGTTCAAGACTTTAATTAACCCATCTTGATGAACTTATGCTTCTCATGAAGGAGAGACTCAATAAATACATCAATTTTAGGAAATTTTCATTTATATCTAGTTGCAAGTCTAACTGTATGAAATGAAGAAGCAAAAATAGCATATTCAAGACCTAATTTAGATAAAATATAAAGGATAAATTAATTTTCCTGTTTGAATTTATCGATCCCACAATCTCGTAATTATAGAAGCAACGACTTGAATTTAATAAAGAAATATTGAATGTCCTCAAAGTGCTTTGGATATAAGGAATTTAGCTCATTTTCGAGAATATGAGCCCAGATCTCATTCTCCTTTCCAAACAAGTTCTCCAAGGTTCTTCAAACTTCATTTAGAGTGGTGAATGTGTCCACATGGGAACGTAATGTTGGAGATATGGTCAAGAGTAGAACACCAAAAACCTTATCCATCCTGTTGAACTATTTAGATTTTTCAATATTGAAATTAGGTTCAACTTCCATATTCACAACTATCTGATACAAGACTTTGCCTCTAAATTAAATCAAAATATTTGGCTTCTATTGGAAGTAGTTATATGGAGTAAGAATATCTGAAGATGGGAACTCCATTCTTTCACCTTGTAGTTGTAGTAACAACTATAATAGTTCTCCCAAACCAAATCTCCAAACAATTTCCAATTCTTCGTCTTCAAACCTACAAAATGTTGTTCATGCACCTTCTCAAAATACTTGTATCTCTGATACCTTGTATAACTATTAGAGCACATATGCGAATGTAGCTGAAGAATAATGACACAAACATGTAATAATTGAAAAGATAATTAGAATTGAGAATGAATTCGATTACTCAATATTGGTTTGAGAATCAGTACATAAAGAAACTAAGTCAAGATTAGTTGCACATGCAATAACTAAGGATGATTAAAGCTAACTAAAGCTAAGTCTTCTTTAAGTTGTTAATGTTCACATGCACCACATGCAAGCACTATAGTTAACTAACTAAGGCCAAGTTCACTCCACATGTAAGCACTCGAGTTAAGTAACTAAAGCTAAGTGCACATCAAATGTAAGCACTCGAGTTAACTCACTAAAGGAAAGTGCACATCACATGCAAGAACTAGAGTTGAACTGAAGTTAATTAAGGCTAAGTAGGTTCATGTACACCAATAGAATCCATGAATTGTTGTGTGTTGTGAAGTATTAGGAAAATAGTTGAGAGGGACAGGCGAGAGATCTTATCGAATTCGACACTAATGGATTTGTGTGAGGATAAATTAATGGCAACCAATTTTGTTTCAATGAAGTCTAAGCCTTCCCCAATATAAGATACTTGCCTTCATCTTATGCTCTCGCATAGATTCTTAGCCATGTTTCACTTAGGTGGATGTGGCCCTTCTGCAAAAGACATATACTTATGTAAATGTAAGGTTTAGTTGCTTCATGAACTGATACTAAGCACTAAAACAAATCCAATTAGTGAAAACTCACACAAATCCAACCACTGAGAAAGAACATGCATCCACGAGTGTGAAGAAGATTGAATGAATTGAGTTGATTATTGTGTTAATATATTTTTAAGATCAAACGAATTCAAATTATTGTTGTGTTAATCTCTTTTTAAATAGCAATTGCCTCTAAAGGTGCAAAGGTACACAAAAGGAATAAAATATTTGGGAAAATCAAAGAAGTTGTGAAGACAAAATGGATCTGTTTTGACAAGGTCACTTTTATCAGTAGGGTAAATACAACTCAGAGATGACTTCAAAGAGCTAGACAAAAAATTGAATCTACAACATGTTGCAGCATTCTTGCCCAACACCAAGATCATGCCCACAGTGACTATGCCATATACAACTCAGAGACAACTTCAAAAAGCTAGACAAAAAATTGAATCTACAACATGTTGCCGCATTCTTGCCCAACACCAAGATCATGCCCAGGGTGACTATGCCATATTAGTAGGCTTCCAAATTTGCACCCAATTTTTTGGGGTGAAATTCAGATTTTTTATTGTTTAAAATGAGTTTTTAAACTTTTAGAACACCTAAATTCTTCCAATTTTATAACAATTTTAATTTTAACACATATCTACTAATTTCAATATAAAATTTTGAAAATTATGTTTGTAAACTCCAAAACTTAGAATAATAAAACTAAAATTTTCTTCCAATGTTTATCTACACAACAATTCTTCTTTAAATGACAACACATGTCCAATGCTACTGAGGTATGACCCATGCTTCTCATTAGGTGAGGTATGACCCTTTTACGGAGTAATAAAACAAAAATTCATAAGAATTAATTATAATAGTTATTCATAAAAATTAGTTATAATAGTTGTTGTTGGGCATGAACATGATCTAATAAGATGCCAAAATAATTTACGCTAAAAGAAGTGAATAATTTTTTACTATGAAAAGAAAAATCCATACTTGAGTGAGAAAATACATTTATTTATTATAAAAAAAAAATTCCAACTAATTAATAAGTATTAAAAAGAACTCCATGTTTTTTCTTAAATTAATAAGATGTCATTGGTTTTTTCAATCGAAAAAGAAAGAGAAAAGTGTAGAGTTTGATGGGTGATTTTTTTTCGTTCAATCTAAAAAGTAAGAGAAAAGTGTAGAGTTTGATCGGTGATTTTTTTTTTCCTTTTAATCTTATCCCATTGTTATATTATTTTTAATCTCATTATTATATTATTTTTAATTTTTAAACAAACGGAAAATTATAAATCTAATTATTTTTGAATTATTTTATATATTTATTATTATTTATATATAATTAATACAAAAAATTTATTTAATTATTGTTAATATAATAGTATCATTATATATTATTAATGTGAATAATACTATTATTAATATTAAGAATATTATTATTAATATATATTTTTATTATTAATAATATTATAAATAATAATTATTTTTTATATAATTATTTCAATTATTATTATTCTTAAATAATTTTTATTTAATAATATTAATTATTAAATAAATATTATTATTTAATAAAAATAAATTTAATAATATAAATGAGTATTATTAAATAATATAAATTATTGTTAATAAATAAATATTATTATTATTAAAAATAATTTATTATTATTTAAATATTATTATTATTTATTAATATAATTTTTTGTAATATACATCTATCGCTTATATCAACCACATTTATATTAATGTGGTTGTGCTAGTTATACTAGTTGTTGTTGGGCATGAACATGATTTAATAAGAAGCTAATAGGCTTTTTTACCTAAAAAAGAAAGTGAATAGCTTTTTATTATGAAAAGAAAAGTCCATAGTCCACTAAGAAGATACATTTATTTATAAATTAAACAAAAAAGAAGAAAAAGATATCAACTAATTATAATATACAAGCTTCCCAAGAATTAATAACAAGTCAATGTTTTTTCTTGAATTAATAAGATGTTAATGGTTTTTAATCTAAAAAGAAAGATAAAAGTTTATAGTTTGATGGGTGAAGTTTTTTCCCCTTTTACTTTTTGTCCTATTATTATATTATTTTTAGTTTTTAAATAAATTTATTTTTTTAGAAAATTATAAATATTTAAATTATGTAAATTCACTAACTTAAAATTACGAATTTTCTAGTATTTTATAAATTTTTTTATAAAATTGAAAAAACAGTACTCAAATATTTGGATAGATTGATTTTTTCACCTTTGTCAACCACATTAGATGGTTTGAAAATTCGACCAAATCTTAATAATATGATTAATTCGTATGACAATATCATTATCATTATTGATCACAAAATCTAAGATCTAGTAAAAATTATTTTATTAGACTATATATATAATTTTAAAAAGGGAAATAAATTTTATACTTTGGAAGGTATTAATAGATATGACCAATAAATGTTTATTTAGAAAGTATTAAATGTTTTATATATTAATTTTTTCATTTTCAAATTTAAAGTTATTTATATTTTAGAATATAAAATTTAGAGAGAAATCTTAAATTTTTTTCCTTTTCTACTAAAATTTGATAATATAATTTTTAATGATATTGTTGTTTTTAATTATTTGAAATGTAATTTAAATACGTAAATGAATTTAAATTTTTGAAAAACCTTTAAACAATTAATAAATATTATTTTAACAAATTTCAAACTCACCAAAATAACATAAAACTTAAAACATTTCAAATACACACTTATCAAAAAAATATTTAGAAAATTTAAATCTAATAAACTTTCAATAAACTATAAATTTCATCATAAACCACGTCAATAAAATAAAAATTATCTCTAAACTCTTTTACTTCAACTCCAACTTATTTCATTTCACTTATTAAATAAAGTTATTTATACAAGTCGCCATTTCACTCATCAAACGGAGGTATTTATACACATCCTTCCAACATAAATAAAATTAAGAAGGATCTAGCAGTAATCATGATATGCCTAGATTGAGTGAATATCAATTCTTTGTTTTATAGATACACAAAATATTGCTAAACATTAATGGTTTTAAGGAATGTGTACATTATGTATACAAAACAATAAAGCTTAAAAAAATGTATTAATTATGGGGAAATGCAATTGTAAATAAAAATATGGGAAAATCTTCCCAATTGATATCAAAATTCCTTGGTCAAACCAAAATAAGAAATTCAATCCCAAGGCCCTGGTCCCTAGTGTTCAAGTTTTCTTCAACTCATTTAGACTTCGTAGATCTTATTAGTGCCATGCATACTCAGTATAATAGAGAATTTGAAAAGTCAAATGAACTGTTGAAAGGAAGCTTAATGTTTCACTCGTTAATTAGGCGCTTGCTACATATGAAAGTTGATGGAGAGAAGCATTGAAAGAGAACATACCTATGTATTGGAAGGCTTGGATCTCATGGTACAATTCACTCTACACAAGTATATGTAGAAATTGATGAACCCCACCTGCTAATATTAAGATAAAATCTGCTCCTTCTTACATGAAAGTCTTGTATAATCATGAACATATTTGGATGAATATGGATGTTTCTAGTTCCATTACCATGAGTTAATTCCTCAAAAATATCACTATTACTAATTGTTTGTGAATTTGCTCTTGAATGGCAAGAAAATAGTGTTAAATGTTTCACAAAAATACTTGAAATGGAAAATTTTGAGGGCATTGAAAAATCCAATATCCTCAATGTTTGATGGGCTCCCATCATCTTTAATTTTCTCAATCAATATTTTATGCACTCTCTAATCATAGGTTTTCTTACTGCCTTGCATCCTTAAGCCTAATTCTTGGCATTAATTGTTAGGCTTTGACGCTGCAAAATTACCTACAAATCTCTTTACCCATGTGAAAGATTCTTTCTTACATTTGTTTTAACCAACATGTGCCACATGACTACTTGATCTAGAATAATTGATCAAAAATATTATTTACCTATTGACTATTATAAAACCAAATTTCAAGAACATAACCGTATAAACAATTTAAAATAAGAAACAATGAATCACAACTTTCCAATGACATCATGACTAAATTAGTGTTTGTAGGAAACCACTGAGTGCAAGGCTAGGAAAAAACTCAAGCTTTTCACTCAGCCTAAACTTTCCATTCATCCCCTAACCTCCTAAAAGAGAAGCAGAAAACAATCTACACTCCCAACCCCAAAAATAAGAATACAACATACATCATTATCCCTTCTACGCACCACTAAAATTTATGACATGGACAAGTATCATTAATATTACACTAAGCAATTAGCTACCAGGCTTTCCCCATATTTCCAATCACATGAAATTTTCTAGCTTGAGAATGTTGGTTTTTATTTCTTTATAAGGACCACACTTCCATTGTTTTATACCTCATCAGAAGTATGAACATCCTCCACCAATATGGTCATGTTTTCAGTGTGAGCCCATTGACCAACAATAAAGTGCCAACCGTTGATATTTCTAGACATATAAGATGTTTCTTAATGCATGCTCCACACATAATGGTCCACAGTGATAGCCTCACTCCTTCCTCAATCACACAAACGGGGCCAATGGCCACATCTAGCGTAATCAAGCAACCCTCACAAATCCATCCATTGTTGTCAACAATCACATTTCCAACATTGTTAACCCCAATTACTAATTTATCCGAGTTGTTTATTCTAAGAGGATATAAGTAGATCCTTATGCCCAAAGTATAATCTCTGGGTTGCCCAATATCCATCCAGAAACTAGGTAAAACCATAGCATAGATTTATTTCTTCTATACAATTTTTGGGAACACTTATTTTCAATGGACGTGGGTCTCAGCTCAATTCATCCCAAAAAACTAGGGTTCAGAAGGTAGATTCACACACTAATCTTGTTACCAATGATCCGTACTTAAACAGAAATTCTACAAATTACAGATATAACCATAAAAACCAAGATGCAGTAGAAATAACATTTTATTTTATTAATATCAAATACTGAAATATGATTACAAACATAATGGAAATAAACTAGCTCATGCGATGGTAGTTTATCTCTAAGAAGAGATGTGGCGGCTACATGCCTTTGAACCATGTTACAATGAGGATGAAGGGAATATTTATTATTGAGCATGAAGGGAAAACCATAAATAACCAAAACCCTAACCCTAGGATATGGAACACAAAGAGTTTCTAGTCCACATTGGGGTTAGTTGGGTAGCCAACTTCTTGGGGTCATAACTTGGTCATATTATCTTTGTTTGGTGCGTATGATACCCTGTTGGAAAGATATCTCCTATTACTACATGATTTGTAATAGACCGTAGCCTTTGGCTATGGTCCTACTACGGACCTCAAAAAAATGTTGTTTATGGGGTCAAAACTGCTCCAGAAGTTCATGACCCAAAATACTGCTAAAAATAGTAAATGCTGTAATAAATAAGGAAAGAAATGAATTCAACTTGAGGTCTAGATGGAATAGGGGTGTGGCCACCAATATCCACGTGGATCACTCCTTCCTCCTTATGAAGCAATCATCCCCATTACGTGTAGAGTGTCCATGGGGTGAGGAATTTTCTCTTAACCCTAGTCCCTAGTGAACCACTTATCATGGTGAAGGAGTTGGATTTCTTTGACAACTTGATATAGCTATATTCTCTGTTTATGAGTGTTCTTGATTTACATGTCCATGATATTATCAGTTGTGGCCTATTCCATGTAGTTTGGGTTTAGCTCTATTGGTGTGAGTTGTTCCCCAATGTTGGATGTGTCCAGCAATGGTGGAAAGCATGGTCGAAGGTGGTCTACATAAAAAATTGGATGCAAACCAATGAATAGTGGAATGTTGAGTTTGAAGGAATTTCCCCTAAAATCTTGGTGATGGTGTATGACCCATATTGGAGTGAGCGAAGCTTGCAGTGGGTTTCAGCGAAGCACTCCTTCTATAAGTGTAGCCAATCTTTTTTGCCCACCTGGAACATGTGCGGAACCTGATGCTAATCATGGCACTACTTATACTTAGCATTGGCTCTGTCCAATATATCTTGGACCTGTTGTTGGATGTGTTTAATGCAGTCAAAGAAGTTGTTAGCCCTGTCGGCTTCAGACTGGACTTGAGTCGATTCTACCTGAGTAGTTGTAAATGGTATGACGACATCAATGGAACATAATGGTTGAAATCTCAGCCCTACCTGAAAGGGGTTGTGGTCCATTGAGCTATGGAGAGCTCTGTTGTATATGTGCTAGACATAGGGGAGGATTTCATCCCATGCGTGTAGATTCTTCAAGTTGTCCATGCGTAGAATATGGACGATTATCCTATTGACGAGCTCTATTTGGCCATCAATTTAGGGGTGGAAAGTTGTGGACTTAATAAGTTTGGTATCCAGCATTGACCAGAGACTTGACCAATATGCACTCAAGAATTTGTTGTCCCGATCTAAGAAAATGGACTATGGCTTCCGAAAGTGTACCCACACTCACCCAAAGAAGAGCTTAATAGTGGCCTATGCTTTGATACTCTACTTCTAGGTATCCATAATGGCCATTTTAGAGAATGTATTAATGACCATGAAAGCAAAGTCATTATCATCCTTAGTAGAAGGAAGGCCCGAAATGTAATCCATGGAGATGGATTCCCAAGGTTGAGGAGGAGTAGGTAGACGATTATATAGACCTTACTTCTTGATGGTTGGTTTGGAAATGATGTAGGTAGTGCATGATCTAATGTACTTCCTAACATCCTAACGAAGGTTCAACCAATAGAAATATTTTTATTATACTGCTACTATTTTCTCTACTACAAAATGTCCAGCAAGTCGACTGAAATGTGCCTTCGAAATAATATTGGTACCCTCACTTGAACGAACATAGATGTGTCCTAGGTGGCATAACAGGGTATCCGAAAGGTGAAAATTTGGAACTATCTTACCTTCTAGGAGTGTGTGGTATGTGTTATCGAATTCTAGATTGCTCTTGTAAAGATGTCGCCATCGTAATGTCTTGTACCCATGAGAGTCGAGCATAGTGATCAATGCCATGGCTGGTGGTTGGTTGATGCAGTCTCCAACATTATTGGTGTTTCCCTTCTTGTACTTAATGTCCAAAAGGAAATGTTGTAAGTATGTGGACCATTTCTGATGGCGATCCTTTTAAAACTTCCTTTGTGTTTGTATGAACTACAGGGGTCAGTGGTCTACGTGGATGAATATTTCCTTCCTTAAAATGTAATGCTTCCATTGGAGGTAGGCCTGCACAATGGAATACATTTCTTTTTCATAGGTGGGATACTTTCAGACTGTGCCTGAATGTGTCTCTCCGTGGTAAGCCACCGAATGCCCCTGCTCAGTAAGAAATGCACCAATGGCATAGTGAGAGGCATCTATCTCAATCTCAAATGGTTGTTTTAGGTCTAACACTGTGAGAATTGGTGTCAAGAAGAGGGATGCTTCAACTTGAAAAACAACATATGTTGGGTTTCAGACCAAAAGAACTTTTCTTTCACTTTGACCTTGGTGACTTGATTTAAAGGCCAAGTGATATGAGACAACCCCAACATGAACCTTTGGTAA
Organism: Pinus tabuliformis; assembly: GCA_031772625.1. NCBI lineage: Eukaryota > Viridiplantae > Streptophyta > Pinopsida > Pinales > Pinaceae > Pinus > Pinus tabuliformis. Next base: position 231,559,105 of record CM062815.1, read on the forward strand.
AAATTGGAAAGACCAAGAAAGTTGTGAATCTTTGTTAGAGTGGTTGGGGTTTGTCAATCGTGAATGGCTTGTATCTTGGTTGGGTCCACATGCACACCCTACTCATCAATGATGTACCTTAGATATTTAACCTAGGTCATGCAAAAAGTGCATTTCTCCAAATTCAAACACAACTTGTGTTGTCGTAGGGTTTGGAGGACCTGCCGAATATGGTGGAGGCGCTCTTCCCAACTCTGACTAAATATTACAATTTCATCTAAATACACCACCACAAATGCATTGGTGAAGGGTTGCAATATTCCTTCCATCAATATCATGAATGTTGTGAGGGAATGACCAAACATTTGAAAAGGGCATCTTCGATTTGAAAGCAGTCTTCCACACATCAAAGGGTTCGATAGGCACCTAGTGATAACTAGACTTCAAGTCAATCTTTCTGAAATATTTGACCCCCTTGAGCTGGTCTATAGGGCCATCAATCCATGGGATTAGGTACCTATTTTGGACAATGATCTTGTTCAACACCCGATAGTCAATACAAAGTCTCCATGTCCTTTCCTTCTTTTGTACCAATACATCGGGCTCCCACAGGGTGATGATCTTGGTCAGATGTGCCCAATCTGTATCAAATCCTCAATCTTCCTCTTGATCTCATTGTTCTCCAAAACAGAGTGTCGATAAATTGGTCCATTTCGTAGCAACGCACTCGAGGTCTGATTGATGGAGTTCTTGACTTGATAGTGAAGAGGTACCCCTATAGGTGAGGCGAAAATGTTTGTATATTCTTTCATGACCTTGTCCATTTGTTGCTGCTATGCAAAGGAGCCCGGTCTGGAAGTCGTGGATACAATCTTCTTCTTTCCCTAAGGGAAAATCATAAGGAAACCAAATTTCTTGGTCAGTGAAGTGATCTTAATGTATTGCTTTGTAGAGATCGAAGTGATGGCGATAAGCGAGGCTACCTATGGTATCCTGTACAACTTATTCCCCAAAGTAATAATCATAGACCGGGGTCTAGACTCATAGACAACATTTTGCGTCCACAAGTATGGTTGTCCTAACAATAAATCACAAACTTGAAGGGGAGAAACATCACACAATACCTCATCCATATAGGGCTTGATGTTGTATAGAAGGTGACACTATTGGATGATGTGGAGATCTCGTCCTTGGTGGAGCCACCCAATGGTGTATGGCTGCGGATGTGTTCTAGTCAGTAGGCCCAACCATTTCGCAACCTCTACTAAAATGAGTTTATTTTGGCTCCCGCTGTCGTCAATGAACTATAGGGGAGAACCCTTCACCAACATCTATGAGTGGAAGAGGCATTCCCCCTCCTTTGGATATTCAAGCTCACTTTTATGGATCTTGGTGGTGGCCATGGTGGCATTGGGCTCCGTTTTAATGATTTTCTTCCGTTTGTCATTCCCTTTGTTGGTTTCTGACTTAGAGTCAGAACATGCATCTAATTCGGAAGCCTTCAGCTTGGCCACCAATGACTTCTTATCTTGACATTCACTTGTGTTATAAGTGGAGCCCTTATGGAACTCACACCACTTTCCTGTGTCTTTCTTTATCTTTGTGGTGTTTTTCTTTGCTTGCAGCTTTGGTGGGTTGTCTTGGGTCGCTCCACCTTGTTTTTTCCCTTTGGTTTATTGTTTGGGGGTGCATTTCCCTCGCTTCAGTTTCACAAATCCAAAGTATCACTTCTTTTGTTTAAAATTCTTCTCAATCTTGATAGTGTATTGTTACGTCGTGCTAAGCGAGGAGATGTCTAGGAACTCCATCTCGTCCTAGATGTACCTGTGTAGACAACCATGGTACTTGAGTACCAAATGTCGCTCAAAATCCTTCATACCCAACTTCGTGTGAAGGATATGAAAAACATTGGTAAACTCTTGTATGTCTTCATCCCTTACCCACCATAGTGTGGTCCACTTTATGTATTTATCCTCATAGCTCCCATCAGGGTAGTACTTATCCTTGATGGCATCCCTGAACAAATTCCAAGTAGGTAAAGCTGAAAATAGTGAGGGAGAAATTTTGTTCTTCTTCTCATAGTAGGCTTCCAACCAGTCCTTGACATAGGGGGTGGCTTCGAGAAGTGCAAAAGTAATCTTTTCCTGGCTGGAAAGATCATGAACAAAAAAATATCATTCTAGAAAATTTAACCATTTATCTACGACATCTGCATCTATCTAGCCTTCAAATATGGGGATGTCAAAGTTAACTTGTACCTTAAACAGTGTGGTGCTTCCAGAGTGGCTGCTGGAAGAGGATGCATCGCCTTTGTGTAGCTGTTGAAGGATCTGGGCAAAGTTTTCCACAATCGCGTTCCTCTGTCACTCGAGGTCTTCTTCGAGCAAGATTTTGAAAGAATATATTTCGCTTCTTCTCTTCCGCCATGGGAGGCCATTGGGATTTGTGAGGCTAGTCTTTCGAAGGTTTGACTAGTTCGAGCCCTAACTCCTTATATTCCGACCTCATTAGGGACATGTAAAGAAAAACAGAGAAAAAGTAGATCGTTGTGATACCATTAATCCATACTTAAAAAGAACGTAATTTTTTTTAGATATAACCATAAATACAAAAATGCAACAGATATAACACCTCATTTAATAAATATCAAATATTGAAATATGCTTACAAAAAAATGGAAATAACCTAGATAAGGCGATGGTAGCTTATCTCTGAGAAGAGATGTGGCAGCTACATGCCTCTTAACTGTGTTACAATGAGGCCTAAGGGACTATTTATTATCTCACATCAGGGGAAAACCCTAAAGAACCAAAAACCTAACCCCGGGAGATGGAATGCCAAGAGTTTGTGGGCCTCATAGGGGTTAGATGTGCAACCAACTTTCTAGGGTTGTAACTTGGTCATATTATCTTTGTTTGGCAAGTACAATACCTTGTTCGAAATATCTCTCTTGGTACTATAGAATTTGCAACAAGATTGTAGCCTTAGGCATGTCTACAGGCCTACTCCGGACCTCAAAAAACCACCATTTAGGGGGTAAAAACTTCTATGAAATTTTAGGACACAAAAACTGCTAAAAATAGTAAATGCCGCAATAAATAAGGAAATGGATGAAAGTGACTGGAGTTCTAGGTGGAATAGGTGGGTGGCCACCAATATCTACCTAGATCAACCAACAAATATGTTGTGCTTCTCAACGAAATTCTCTACCTTCCCAATATCCTCGTCAAGAATAACAACATCATACTTTGAGGGTTCGTCAACCTCGCTCAAGATATTAATTATTTACTATTTACCTTACCAACTATAAAAAAAATTGAAGAGAAAATTTACATAATGAAATTATGAAGAATAACAACATCATACTTTGAGGGTTCATCAACCTAGCTCAAGATATTAATTATTTACTATTTACCTTACCAACTATAAAAAAAATTGAAGAGAAAATTTACATAATGAAATTATGAAAAGAAACTCCCTTGCAATTTGGATTTTGCAAAGACATTCCTTTGAAAAAACAAACCAAGGAAAATGGTTCCAAATGAGAAGGGGTTTTATGTGGGACAACAAGTCGTAGCTTGGTCATTGTGATGTATGCTTCTCCTCCATGTTTTGTATGGAAATCGACCATGGCTCCCTATATTCATTTATCAATTTGTCGCTTGCAAAAGGTAAAGGCCAAATAGTGCCCATGGGCTCTGTGTCCCGAGAACATGTAATCTTAATCCCAAGTTTCATTTCAAACACCTTCAAGAATCTCAACATAACTTCAACAACAATGATAGCTTTGAGTGCTTCAATTTGCTCAAAAATTGAAATCCAATAAATTGTTTAATTTTCCATACAAGAAACAGACAACCTCCTTCATCATTGCTACTTTTACAATTTTCTTAGCTTTACCTGATGCAAAATCATTGGCTTATTCGTAAAGTGAACTAGAGGTTTAGGGACACCCAATGTCAAAGGGTGTAGCATAGTTCCAAAACCATCGACCAATATGAGGGCCTTCATGGTATTTTGTTACTTCTCATAGCTTTTCTGACCATTTTCCTCTGCTAATCAACAAGAGGCGAAGATGCCTAAAACGAGTCCTAGAACTCCAATGTTGAAGCCTCATCAAGTGGTGGCGGTGGGTTTGAATGTGCTCGAGTGCTATCCACGTGCCAGATTTTAATAGGAATGACAGAAATGAAAATACGCTTATGTCATTGCCTAAATCTCCTTAGCCAAACCAAGCAGAGGAACACCTTCATTGTAATTATTTATTTATATGGTTATTTGATTTTTGTTTTTTTTTGTTTTTGTTTTTATGAACATTAGTGAAAATTATTTTTATTATTTTTTGAAGACATGACACACTTATACATCACCCTCATACTAATTGTGTAATGCACCTCAACACAAAAAAATAATATTTGATTGGTTTTAGAAGTTTTTGTTATTTAATTAAATTTTTTTAAATTTAAAATATTCTTTTAATTAATCATATAAATAAATTTAATATTAAAAAAATAATAATTATATAAATTTCCTTATTCAAAATTATAATTTTAATAAATATTTATTAAAATTTTAATAAAATTAACCTAAAAATACACTTTCTTCGGTGATTCATTACTTAAGCCAAAATCTTCAGCAAATATCACATAAAAACATTAAAATCTGTGTGTTTTTTTTAAAATACATTAAAAAAACTTCAAAATATAAAATAGTCCTAACATAATTGCGTTAAGAAAATAGTAAAGAATCATTTTCTTTAATGTAAAAAAAAGATAGACTAATATATTTATAAAGAGTGAGCCGCCATTGATGACGAGATTTGAATACCGACACAATTCCATCGACCTTCTCATACAGGTATACGGGCGTTACAGCGAATACAACACTGCGTGCAGTGACAGTCCCCTATAATAAATAAATTGATGTGTCTGCAAGAGATTTAAAAATAACGAAGAAACCAATGTATACGTTTACAAAAAATAACGAAGAAACCAATGTATACGTTTACATGATACTATATCAAGAGATATATGTTAGTTAAACATCATATTTTTTAAAGTTTGGTAGGATTCTCTTATTTTCATGTACATTACATATTTTGTTAGAGGGGAATGATAGCTCAAGATTTAAACCCAAAACTTCCGGTTCGTGATTTATTTCGACGGCCACTACCACTTGAGCTAACCCATACAACAATCAAACATCATACATCATATATTATTGCATGAATGTTTTTTAAAATTTAAGAGGATAGGTTAGAATTATAAATTTGAATAATATATTATATAATTTTAAGAATTAAGTTTATTTATATAATAAAAATTTAGAAAATAAAAATGTATAATATAACGAAACGTTAAAATTCTAATTCTAATTAAACACTCAAAACATAAAATAATTAAATAATATCAAATTTCAAATTCTACTGAAAACTCAAAATATAAAATAATTAAACAACAACCACATTGATTAACAATTTTAAATCTAACGTTTTTTTACGATTTTAAGAATTAAATTTATTTATATATTAAAAATTTAAATAATAAAAATGTATAATCTAATTAAAAATGTAAAATTCAAATTTTAACCAAATACTCAAAACATAAAATAATTAATGCTATGCATTATGTTGACAAATTATGTATATTTTAAAAATGATTTTTGATTAATAAAATTTCTTCTTATTTATCAATCTCAAGGAGTGTCTTAATAGTGCACCCATTCACTATCAATCCAAAACCCTGTAGGGAATCATAATATAATTGCATTAACAAAATAATAATCATTTTTCGAAAAAAATAAACTAATATATTTATAGTGCGAGACACCATTGATGAGGAGATTTGACTACAACACGTTAACAATTCCATCGGCCTTCTCATAAAGGTATATGGTTTACACCTAATACAACACTATGTGCAGTGAACGTCCTCTATAATAAATAAATAAATGTGTCGGCATAAGAGATTTAAAAGGAAAAACAAAGAAAAAGTGACATGTAATTTCAGGGCATTATATATATATATATATATATATATATATATATTGATATTGTTAGATCTAAGATTTTTGTGATCAATAATGTAGAGATAAGTCTTTCAAATTAATAATATTGATATGATGTGGTCGATCTTAGAACCAACTAATATAGTTCATCTTCAGAGAGATCATGTAAACGTTCATATACATTAGGCAAATGTAGTATATTATTATATATTATTTCTTGGAATTTATTTTAAAATTAAGAGGATACCTTACAATTATAAATTTAAATGCTACATAATTTCATTTCTTTTAACTAAATTTATTTATATATTAAAAAAGTTAAATAATAAAAATGTATAATTTAGTGAAAAGCTAAAATTCAAATTTTAACCAAATATTCAAAACACAAAATAATTAACACAATTATATTAATAAATATAATTAATAAATAGAAATAAACATATATCAACCACATACATTTATTAACAATAATATTAAGAATTAAAATTATTAATAATATTATCATTTATTATTAATTAAATTATTTATATTATAAATATTAAGAGAAATATTAATTTTATTAATAATTATTATTATATTATTAATATTATATTAATCATAATAATATATTTATTCATATAATTAAAAATAATAATAATAACTACTATAATAATAAATAAATATAATAACAATAAATATATTAATATTCATTTAATACATAATAATTAATTCAAAACAAAAATTAACTAATTATAATAAAAAAATTAATAAATTATGAAATAAACTTTTATAAAAATAAAATAACAATTTATTAATACATTTATTTAAAATCATAGATACGTTTATTTCATAATTTTGTATTAATTATTGTCAATGAATTAAACATAAGGGAATAATATTATAAACTTTATGAATAATATTATACTCTACAATTATGATCATTTACATTAATAAATACAAGTGATTGATATTTTCCACTAAATGGAATAATAAACTCAAGATATTAATATAAAAAATCCAATGAAACATTTTGATTAAGAGATATATTGGTTCTCTTTATATCAATAAATTCAACTTTAAACACTCCACTAGAACACATTAAACGCTAGCCTCTTCTAAAACACACCCAAAGCAATGACAAATGTAGCATCAATTCAAATCAATAACATAATGATCACAACACTTCACGCTTTCTAACCAGTCCCTTCTTGTTTTCCTTCCAGATTCTCTCTGGTGCAAATGATACAAGTATTCCACATCTGATTTCATTTCATGAAGGACATGAATATGTTCATCAACAAAAACAAGATGGAAGTCATGTTTTCTATCAATCCTATTCCAAATATATGCAATAAAATTTATTGTTTCTACAATAGCTTTTATCACTGAGATGTAATAGATGTCATCATTGTTCTCCATATCTGCATTTCAATGACAAAAATATACAATGAAAGTAAGTATATATATATGACAAAAATCCATAAGAAAAGTTAATTAGACATAAATCTAATAGGATTGAAAACAAGGACAAAAGAAAGTGGAAATAGCTAGAATGTAACCGATCAATCATCAACATCACCACAAAAAAATTATTGACCCGTGAAATTTCTTCCAATGATTTAATTTTTCAATTTTCCAATCAACAAATCCATTCAAATGATCAACAAGCAAAAAAAACAACTTATCAATGTGCATACAAATAATTGCAAGCAACAACAACAATTACATAAAAGTATTCATCAACACTAAATTGTATTCCTCCTCTTTCTTTCTAAGTGTAACATATGCATTGTCTTGCATTTTATAATAATGTTGAAAATAAAAAAACGGTTAAATCTGCAAACCACCTATCGATTTCACCCTTGATATAGTTGTAAATGTTAGACCCTGCTTTTTCTATCTCTAATATCTACATTGGCTTGTTGAAAATCCATCCCATATGATTTTTGTATTGTGAACGCCTATGACATTTTCAAAGGAATCAGTCTAAGATTCCCCCTAATGAAAATCATAATGTGCACAATGTTTGCAACAACCCCTATCAAATGAAATACCATAATACTTTTCAAAAATAATTATGGAAGTTGTGGAAGCTGTGAAAGAGGCAAAAAGAAGATATCTTCAATATATCCAAGTGCACCATTAACAAAGCCAGCCTCTGCCCATAAATTACATGTTAACATTATGTGCTCTCCAGGACATAACAACACTTCATAATCCAATGCATCATCATCATTGTCACCTATTTACATTCTTCTATTGCATTCTGCAACAGATATTGCAATAGGAAAATTTAATGATTTAAGCATTTTTTGATTGTGCAAATTGACGAGATTATTTGCCGTAAACAAGTGAACATAAGAATCAAACAAACTCTTTTCTTGTTAATCCAAGCAACTATCAATATGTGTCATAAGAAAATCCCAATCAACAAGAAAAGGATTTGCATTTCTAATATTGGTTAAAATATTGTGAAAACATGCTTGTCTCGAATCATCTCCTTGCTGCTTATAATTTTTTTTTCTGAAGTCACAACAATGTTGAAGATTTCCCACAAAACTTTCCTAGTTGTTTTACATACATACAAGGGTTTATCCCTAACAGGAGGCAGTTAGCTAAGGTCGCCCACAAGAATGATGGACCTACCACCATAAGGAGAATCCGTGTTTTCATGAAAGGCTTGTTGCAAATGAGAATCCATCTCTATGAATAGCCTTGGACCTATAAATCTCATATCATCAATAAATACATATCAAATGTCCCTTACTTCTTCCTGAAATACTACAAGAGCCTGTCTGGAAAGTGGTTTCATATCTTTTATATGAATTTTTAAAGAAAAATCTATTTTTTTCAACGTGTGTTAAAAGAAACAATAGGAGTGAGCGATAATAAAGGAATTTTGTCATCCATTGTTGAAGCAAAAAAAGAATGATAAATACAGTGAATGAACGAATAGTTACCAGTTGTAGCGGTACCTTGAATAGTCATTTTCAAAGCACCGTCATTTCCACCATAATAAATTGTCAAAACATAATTTAGAAAGTAGCTAGTTGTTTTTCTAATAGAGACAAAGGTGACAAATATGTGTCCCCAACTAAGCCACCATTGACAACACTTGTAGACTGCACACATTTTACAAAATGGATCCCATGTTCTAAAAAATAGTTTGAGACCATTTTTTTCCTTCTAGTTATAATGATTATGAGAGTCCCTTCTACCAAAATTATCAAGGTCTAAAATTTTTACATAGCTTGGAGGAACTAACCGTGAAAAAACCTTCCACTCTTCTAAATCTCAGTCAACATTTTCTTCATGTATTAGGGGCTCAACATCCTCTTCATTTCCTTCATTTGGAAACAGGGCTTGATCAGCATGCCACGTGTGATATCTCAAAGTCCTCCAATTCTTAATGATACCTTGAGTTGAAAACCCAATATCTAAAGAAATGTCATGAAACTGCTTGTATAAAAGAAAATCACTCCAAAAAATGGTTTCAAACTCTTCTGACTCTTCATTAGGAATAACAATAACACAAAACCATGGAAAGAGACGAATAACAACAAGGATATCTCATGGCCTCCATGGCTCCTCCCTACACTTGGCATCAAAACTCCATGATCTTCTTGTTTCTATCAAGCTTAAATGTTCCAAAAATATGGGTCAAGTTTGATAAATCTGAAAGAAATTGTTTCTACACAAAACTTCATGAGAATACAACAAAAGCCTTTGGTACACTTTCTTCCCAACATTCAACAGGGAAAAATTGTGACTACAGACAAAAAGAGGGAACTTCAGCAATACATGGCAGGTTTCTTGATCTCCAATGTCATGCTCAACAAAAGTTTCAGCAAGAAACCTTCCATTCATAGATAATAGAGAAACCTCACACTCACTCACACCAACAACTCTGGTCAACATTTTGTAATAGCTTTATGATCTTCGCTTTACCTTTGAATCATATTTGCAATATGCTTCAAAACTACATGTCAAGAGGCAACTGACTGGCAATGAACATTTGATTGCCACATCGTTAAAAGATCGACATTTTGAACATTTAAACAGTCGTTGTTTCATGTCAATTGATACTTTTTTCCCCTTTTCCATCTATGTAAAATTTTGACTCAACATGAACCTACCATGGAGAATCATAGCAAGATGAAAGAACAAACCCTTTTTTACATAAATAGGAATCAACGTTGCATTTTAGATGCCTTTGGACGTATTTCACTAAATGCTCATAATATTTTTCAAGATTGCAAGAAAAAAATTGTTCAGTATTTAAAAGACATGGATCGTCATTTAGAATTCGAAGGATCATGACATTTTGACAATCTATGTCACGCGGATTCCAGACTATAACATACTTTTTGAAGTATCACTCTGTTGCACCAAGAATAGAGATGTTGAACCAATCTAGTGTTTCTATATCCGATGATTCAGGCAACCAAAATAATCCATGGATGTGAGTCGAACCTCTATGTTTCCACTCGTACCTGACAAAATTTGAAACATGTAGTTAACATATATGAACCAACCATAAGAACATACATTTTTCTTCAAAACATTAAAATATCAGTTAAAAAGGAGCGACAACAAACCTACACTAAAATTATTTAGCACCAAGTTATCTCTACAAAAATAACTCATAGAAGATATTGAATCTTTGGCATATGTACATAGAGACTATATGTAGGTACTGAATAACATTTTCAATTCTTTTGGCATGCTCACTTTGTTGATGACAATGAATGTTTGAAGGCATTCGGCTATGCAAGTTAGGCCACTTTGTGTTAGTTGCACTCAATGTAAGAAACAAAATAGGGCAACCCACTAGGTGATCATGTTAGTGAATTTAGAATGACACTTTGTCCAATAAGCCCTTGCACCCCTAAGACAAGATCCAAAAAGCATTAATTTCTTAGCCAATTTATTGTTTGGCAGATCATAAAGTTGTTGATGCAACTCTCGAACAATTACAGGTGCATATTCATGGATATTGTTCTTCAAAAAGAAATAAGTTGTTCCCTAACTATGATGGTGCATAATCATATTCAAGAATAAATATAAAAACTGAGGATGGCTTCCAAATATTTGATCATAATATCTCAATAGATGCAAACCATATTCAAACACCTCAATAGTGAAAATACGTGGATGCAGCAATCAACATCACCTATAGGGAATAAAGTGGGAAATGCGAAGTCTAGTAATCCTTTAGTGTTATATTCTTTAGTGGGAGATGTACCAATATATGATCAATCTATTGGTTCAAAGGATATGCTATCTACATTCTCAATAAATCTTCTTAGATCAACTTCCCTAAATTCATTAGGAAGGTGAGCAATAAAGGATGACGGGTGACAGTGCAAAGAATTAGAACCATCTGTTTCAATCTCTTCATCTATCCTAGCTATTTAATTAACATCACCATCAACATATTGTAACCTGTCAGAGACATTGGTAGGTCTTTCTAGGAGAAAAACAAGTGAATCCATTTCAATTTCAACATCCCTATACTACTTTTCCATTTAAATTTTTTAAAGAAATGCATCCATCACAGGTTGTCTCTTTACATAACATTCATAGCATTTGGATTGAACACCTCATCTTCTCACAATAAAAAAATGTAGCTACGCAACACGTCATGGAAGCTTATTCACAATCAAAGATATGTCTTATGGAAAAATTATTGTGTGGCTTCTATATTTATATTGACCACCACAAGAACGAATAAATTTCAATATTGGGTTTACCCACGCTATTAGCATCTCTTCAACTTGTGTCAAAACTCTTAGAACCTCAAGCTTTTCACCTGGATCCATGTTGTTAAAGCAGGAAAAGCGATGAGCACCTTTCTCGTTCCGACATCTTTTCAAATGGGACATTCATGCCATCTCACAAATTGTATACCAAAATAAAATTCATTGCACACTTGGAACATGTGCACAATAGATAAACTATCAATCCTGGACTAAAAGTTTTTATGGACCCCAAGCATGTCTATTGTAAAATGATAGGGAGCACTTTCATTTTCTCTACCATGCACTGGCCTAGGCTTGTGATGATGTGAAAAAAATCATTGAATTGGAGCATTGGTTACATCATTTCTTTCCATAAAAGAATGGGAATGCATTCTTCTACATTGGTGAGAGCTTAGCATTCTTCTTCCCAGAAAAAAAATAACCTTTATGAGAATGAAATGTCTACAAAACAAGTTAAATTTTTTAATTGAACAACAAAATGAAGAAAAATATAATGTACATTTGATTGATTGTTGCATCGTTCAAGTGAAACTCAAGGAACTGATATTGGTTGCGTTGGTTGCAAACATGTTTCTTGGCCACTATTCACTTGAGCAGTGTTTACCAAAAAGTATCAAATAAAAGATGTGCAAAACAACATAAATTTAACATTCACAAGGAAAAAACCTTTCTAAAATAAATTTGCATTAACCACCTGTACTGTGCCAACAGGAAAAGTGTCCTCACATTATTTGGCATGAACAATATTCTCTCCATAGCCATGTTGGCAAATGTTGGTTCCAACATTTCCAGCAGACTGCCCCAAATTATCAACCATCCTTGCAATCATATTACTATCAACAAAAAAAAATTAGACATATCAAGTTGTTCAATCGAATCATATTTCCTATCTTCCATCATAGCATGTCTTCCTCCATTTCCACAACACCCACGGTTCTCACTTCTATCAAGGCTTCCTATGTAAATGCAATGTTCCAAAACATATAAAATGTAAGAAAATGTATGGAATAGCAGGGAAATTTAGAGACACCCAACAACAAAGCAAATAAGCATCACAATGAAATGTTCTTCCAGCAAAAGATAGAAGGTTCCGGAATTACGGTTAGCGAGGCCATAGGTTTCATCATTTCCAAAAGTTTGGAAAGCTGGTGTTCAAGCCTAGCCTTCAGGAATGAATAAAGGTTGCATTGGTTCTGAATCTGTTTGTCAATCATTTCCACATTATTCAAAAAAATAATATGAAAAAAAAACAAAACAGTAAAAACTTCACATCAACAAGAAAAATAACAATGGAAAAGAAAAAATCTTGAACTTCCTACGTTGTTGTAACAAAAATATTACGCACAAATTTCAAAGGGCTAACTATATCAACTATATAGTTGCTACAAGGAAAGCCACGACCCTCTTCGCCAACAAAATATCCAAAATTTTCAACCATCTTAGGAACCATGTCAGCATCAACAAACAAACCAGATTTTGAAAATTGTCCATTCACATCATTCTGGTCATCTCCCAGAATTTCATTTCTTTCATTGTTTTCAAACAAAAGACCATTGTCATTCATATGAACACTCTCTTTCCAAACAAAAGACCATTGTCATTCATATGAACACTCTTTCCAAACAAAATGTTCCCTTAGTAAATCTTGCAAAAATAGAAATTCTTTGACATTGTAAACATGCAGGAAAACGACCATCCAAGCAAACTCTTCCTCGCACTAAAGAAATCTTATTTTCATACTTATGATTTACATCACCTCTTTCTTGTCGATTTGTGAAGCTCAATTTTTTCGTTGGTATGCAGCTGCTCTCCGCGCTCTAATGACATCCTTATTATGCTGATACAACTGAAATTGGTATTCGTTTGTTCGCTGACACGTATCAGGGGAGCGAGGTCTTTTCGCACCAGTCCTGCTTCTTCGTTCGCTCAAGATTTCTACGATGAAGTTAAATTTAGTTCAAATTTCGTTTTCCAATTTCCTAGTTGGCTAATACCTACTCTTAAATCTTAAAAAAAAATGTAACTCCCGAGGTTCCAAAATTATAAACACGAACTAAACTTTGATAATAATTAAATTTAAATACTGACAAATAGGCCTTTTAATTTTGAGAATAGACACACACAGCGAATGTTTCAAGAATTATGTTTCTAAACCAAACAAACAACAACAACATTGTTTCATACAACATATAGTTGTATAGCTGGATAGTACAACTAGGCCATAGAAACATTGAAAAACATTGACAAACCCTGCTTTCCGAGCATAGACCTCGAACGCATGGAACAATGAACCCCTTGTAGATAATCGAAGAGCTCACACAAAAAGATTGTATATCGAGATGTATAAAACCAAAAAATTCCAAGCCTTTCATCAGAGACAATAAGAAGTTCTTCCAATTATGGATTTCTGGCAACAAAACCTTCCTTCCGAGTAAGTGGAAAACACTTTCCATTTCTACATATTGAAAAAGACAAAGAAATACGAACCGCATTGTAAATTTTCCAAAATATCAAGAAAGAAAACTAATCTCCAACAAACATATCCAAATTTAGCACAGCTATGTCCTTAATATAACTTCAAAATCTGGATTACAATTTTTTAAATGGTTTAAAAACATTAAAAAGGTATAAGGGCTTTAGTAATATCGAAAAACAAACATGTTGATGCCTCAAAGGCTAATTCAATATATCCATGGGTAGTGGAGGTATGTCAACAATAGAATCTACATTTGGAATAAGTAAAAACACATTTCTATTTTTTTTCAAATCATTAAAATCTTCAATCGTTTGTAGATTCAGCGTTGAGGCTTCAACCACAGACACTACATTAACCATTTTTGTTTTGCACAATCCAATCACCAAATTATATACTTTTAACTACACTTCCGACTTTTTTTTCAGTTGTGCAAAAAAAAAGGTAACCTGGACATTTACTATTTATATCCATGGAGGTAGATTCGAGCAACGACCATTTGTTCCCCAACCATCTTCAAAACATTCCAAACTTGGCTTTTTTGAGACTCAACCAAATTCAAAGGTATTTGTCTCTTCAAGTGACCCAACATATGTTGAACCATTACTAACAATATAAACAAGTCGATTCATCTATAACCCTAATTACATACATTATATGTCAACAATAGGAACAAATAAATAACCTCAATTGTTTGTTTTCAGATCCAAATAGTGGATAGTGGAACCATATGTAGGGTAATCTTCATAATTTTTGTCTAGATATAGCTAAAAAAGATTTAAAGAATATAGCCTCCTTTGGTGGGGATACACTGCCATATGGAAGCTTCATCCTGTTCCAAACCTTGTCAACACTACTGCAAATGACAAAATTTGAATCCATTCATATTTTTTTGGATTACATTTTTCCAAAAAAGATAAGAACCATCCCTTTCCGCTCCAAGATTTATAAAGGTCTTTGTAAAAGGGTTGACAATGAATTTTTTTTGTATGCAAATAAATTCTAGGTGTGTTGCACAAAATCATCTATCCCACTATACATTGAATTATTCATTGAAAATGAAGAAAATGAGAAACCATGGTACAAAAGCGACACCATTTTCTGCAAGCTAACTTAAATTTCATCAAGGCATATAAAGCAAGCCCACGAAACACGTGATAATATCAAACTGGAGAAATTTCCAAATAGCCAGATCCATATTAAAAGCAACAACTTTATTTGAGAATAAAAAAAAAATTACCTTCTATACTACAAAGAAAAACAAAAAAATTATAAATTACAATGGCCACAATCTTGACTCATTAAATTTGACAACAAACAATATCAAATTTATCCCAAACTAAACTTTTTCTTCTTGATTGAAAATATCGATAAAACAAAACATTGCGCAGCAAACAAACATTTCCAGAAAATAAAATAATTCTAAACCAATAAAAAAAAATGAAAATAGAACAATGATACAATTGACTAATTACAACAAAACCAACATCAGCCTCATAAACATTTCAAAAGGCAATCTCAATTGCTAAATATTAACAAAAAAGCAAACATTTTAACAAACATGTTCTATAGCGAGGCAACCAGACAGATGAAGTTCAACGCATATATAATCACTACAACAATATTCGCTAAAAATAAACATAAAAAAAATTACTACATCATATACAATGCA
Organism: Pinus tabuliformis; assembly: GCA_031772625.1. NCBI lineage: Eukaryota > Viridiplantae > Streptophyta > Pinopsida > Pinales > Pinaceae > Pinus > Pinus tabuliformis. The sequence goes on from CM062815.1 coordinate 231,574,976, forward strand.
ACGCTTTCAAAGGTGTTCACTATTTTTTATTTCATACGACTATAATGACGAATAATTAAATTTCTTAACATTTTAATACAAAAAATAGCAACGGATTTAATGTTAGTTCAATTACAAGTCCTTGAATACTAGTTCTATTATTCCCAGAGCAGGATAGTTTCTATTGCATTAATAAAAAAACAATGTTTTTGTGGCCTTCCACAAAAATTCAAATGTTAACCAAACAAAATGTTTTAGAATACAATTGGCACTATAATAACTTTAATTGCCACTGCAATTGAAGCACCTGAATGAGATAAATATTTTTTATCTGAAGCACTTGAATGAGATAAATATTTTTGGTTTTTTTTTTTAAATAACTATTTTAAAAAATTATTGAAATAATCATATTTATAGTAATAACAAATATTCACACAGATGAATGAATATCAAATTACAATGTATAAATTGAATGTTTAAAATATATATATATATATATATATATATAATTAATATAATATTTAATTGATTCAAAAATTATATATTATTGATTTTATTGAAACCTAAAAATAAGATATATATTTTTTTAAATTTTTTTTATTGATATTTTTCGAAATTTATTTTGACATTAAATATTGGTCATTAGTTGGTTGCTATAGATATCAATATTATAGTAAATAAATAAAACAGAGTAACTTAAAATTTGATAATTTGAATCAAAGTATATTCTAGTAGAAATTTGAAATTTGTCTAATAACCATTAAAATTTAAGATTTAAAATTTTATCACAATTAACCACTTAAATTTAAAATTGATAAAATTTAAAATTAAGAATTAATAAAATTTTATATTCTTATCACAATTAACTATTAAACTACTGATATATTCTATAATCGCCAAACAATATGAAAAAGTTATATTAAAAAAACTATAAAAAATAAATAAAAACACTAGCAAAACATCCCTGGTAAAATTTCAAATTTATATAATAACATAAATAAATAAATAAAAAAGACAAATAAATAAAATTTACAATATTGGACATCAGTATTTTCCCCAATGACGTATCAACACCTTAATTTTGCAACTCTTCTTTTTTTCAAACATATTTTGATTTTGAAGGTAAAATTTCTAAAAGTTTCCAAAAACAATATGGAAAAACCAAAGTAAACAACAAAGGAAAAAGTATTTTCACGGTCATTTTAACTACTTGTCTTTCCGCAACTCCGAATAAATTTCATAAATTGTTTAAACTTGATAATTGCTATATACACGTTCTATCACAATAAACCATTAAACTAATAATATATTTAATAAATAACTTACGAGGTAAAAAAAAAATACATTTAAATAATATTTATATAATAAAAAATTATGATGAAACATTAATTATTAAATTTATATTATACGCAATAAAATAACAAAGCGGAAAATAAAGAAATTTTTTAAATATTCAACATATTATATATAATTTTTTCCTATTATGATTTTTTTGCACGTCTTTGATGTTCACAAAATTCTTAAAAATTTATGTTTATTAAAAAAAACAAAAAGAAAAGTCTTTTTTCTCTATATTTCAATTTTCTTTATTTCCATATTTTAATTGGGGAAGTTGGTGTTTTGATATGATGAATTCCTTGTCAAGTAAAAAAACAAAAACAAAAAACTATTTTCTCTATACTTCAAGTTTCTTTCTTACCATATTTTCATTTGGGAAGTTGGTGTTATGATATGAGAAATTCCTTGTCAAGAATATTAAAAAAGTTTGCCTTTTTGCAAGGGTTTCTTATTTTTTTGTTTTTTTGGATTTAGAAGTTAAGATGATCATTTGGTGATAAGCTGGTATTGGGATGTTATGTTCAACCTTGTAATGCTATATTTATATTATCTAATATATGAAATTTTTGTTTGAAAAACGTTTCTTTCCTTCTAGAAATTCGAAAAAGGTCAATTAAAATAGCAGTTTAAACAATGATCAATGTAACACCCTCAGATTTTGAAGTAATTTTTGTTATTTACTTTTAGTGTTAACGTGAGGAAAATAGTCTGCAAGCTAAACTTGATAACAAAGTCTTGTTATTTGTTTAATAAATAAAATAAATAAATAAAAACTTGTTGAGAAGATGGCCTATGCATGAGGGCTCAATAACTAAATTTGATAACTTCCATACATTTGGGCAGTTATCTCCTTTCATTCTTGACCCTAGAGATAAAATATCTCAAGAGGGAAAAGAAGGGGTTAGCCACCAGGAGGAGGAAGAATCGCCTTATGAAAGAGAGATTGAAAGTAAATACTGTCAGGAGTGTTGTCTTAGAGTTGGCTAGAAGACAGTGAAAATCAGATCGGGAATCGAATACTCCATACTCCATACTGGGCTGAGAGGGCCTTGAGGTCTGCGAATAATCTGTAAAGGTACATGAGACTAGTTATGTGGAAGTGGCAACTAGGGGGGAATGCGGACGTGATTTCCAGTTCCATTGGAAGGGATGAATAGTCCCATTTTGAGTTTGTCTTCTTGACTAGTTGTGAACAACACAGATAAGTAACCAAAACTTACTGGTAGAACTTGTTAATAACGTATTATGTTGTCGGATTTGATTAAACAAGGTCATTAGAATCACAAGTAAGTTCTTTTATGACAGAAAATGTAAAGGGTTTGTTGGTTGAAGTACATAACTTGTAAGAGACATACTATAAGAGTAAGAGTATTCTATATTCAGGTATGCCAATATTAATGTTATGTTACTATAGGAAAATTTTAAAGAAAAATATATATTACTTTAATATTTTGGAGCGGTTGATACCCTCAAGGAAATTGCATAAAATATATCTCAAAATTCAGATATGCAGAAGAGTAGTGATGCAGAAGCATCCAATTAGGGAGGTCACAACTAGACAAGTGGTTAAAATTAAATTCACTCTTAGTTTAATTTTATTTTATGTTTAAAATAAGGCTATCACAACCAATGATTTCCTTTTATTTGAACAGTAGTTAGATTAGAAATTGGTTTTAAATAAGTTAGGAAACAAACTACTAGAAATTGGAATGTAACTACATTGTAACTATAGGTAGTTCCTCAACAGAATGAAGCTCCTAGCAACTTAAATAGGCAACCCAAAGACAAAGGTGGGGTTGATTGTTGCCATCCAGAGGAAAAGAGACCAGAGAGCGTAGCTTTGAAACATATTTGTAAAAAGTAAATTGAAGCTTACCCATCCAGGTATTTCACAAAAAAATGCTATTGATTTAAAAGTGAAAATTTACAATATATATGTGTGTGTGTGTGTGTGTGTAAACATTTGTCAAAGTCCACGGTAGCACAAAAAGATAAAATTCTGTAACCACACGTAGGTTCGAGGCACAGAGCCTTCAAAAACCATCCATAACAGTCCTCATACAATCGACACAGGCCAAGGAGGGTTCCACACAACCCAGAAATAACCAAACTTAGCAGAGACTGAAGCATTACCAACAGCCAGAGACATAATACATAAAAATTTTCCCAAGTTCATAAACAAAAGTTATAGCAGAGGACACGATGCACAGGAGACCACCTATCAACAGACCAACTAAGACCGAGAACAGACAGAAGCATAGCCTAACTGCTACCAACAAAATATATATGACAGCATAGTGTAAACAGGAAGGACCCTACCCGGTTTGCGTAAAGCTGGACCAGAAGGACGAAGACCTTAGCATTTTCCCCAAACACCAAACCCTTGAAATCACCGCGATGAGGGTTGAGTACCTGCATAGACAAACATAGAATTAGTGAGGTAGCATAACAGTAAATCTATCATAAAGAATAGAGAGAGGGTAGGATGAATACCCACAACGAATACCTGAGGAGGAGGCCGGGCTCCATAGCCGAGCCACAAAACTGAGACCAACAGAGCATAGCCAATGACACCAGATCTAAGGAAAGCTGAGACACAACAGAGCACAACCAATAGACAGAGGGCCAGCAAATACCGAGACCCAACAGAGCATAACCATGGCCACAGAGCCACAAGACCACTGTCTGCTCACCAGGAGCAAAGCTGTCAGCAAAAGTAAAAGGAGATAGAGAATTGAAACTGGAGCAGAGGAATTACGTTGACAGAAGCCATCAAGCCATCACCGGGAGAGTCGAACAGAGGGCGTGGTAAAACAATGCAACCACTAAAATAGTTAAAAACAGTGCAGTCAACCTGGTAAAATCAAATATCCGTGAACAAATATAGAGAAGCCAAGGCATACCCAGGGTGACCACAGAGCCCAAAACCTCCTCGAAAAACCATGCAAGAAGCAACCACCAGGTCCAACGAAACACCATCACACAGTTAACAAAACAACAGAGGACTAGAGCTGAATAAGGACCCAGAAGACAACGGGAGGCAGGGCACCATCCTTTCCTTGCAGAACAAACTAGGTAAGAATGCAGGGAAGCAGAACCAAAACCAGTGGAAATGTAACCAACCCAACCACAACAGACCACACCATAGAGCCGTGTCACACAGATCGAGACCACCTCGGAATGGAGGAGAATTAATTGCCCATTAAAACCTTACCTAAAACCCCAAGCAAATATGAGCGTGGGAAAAGTTGAATGCAATCCAACTTCCATGTTGGCTTGCCACCTCGGCGTCTCGGGGATTGTCACCAAATTTTGGTATCAGAGCCAAGCTCTTTCCTTAAGGCAGAAAAAATATGGAAGTAGAAAGAAGAGGTCAAGGTAGAGCTATTTGGAGAGTAGCCGATGAAGGATTGCACGAAGAAATCAAGATCTTAAGTGCCAGATTGGCAGCAGTAGAAGCAGGGAGGCGTAGGGATCTAGAAGGTGGTGATGACAGTGAAGAGGAAGTTACAGCTATGATGGATGGATCCGATGAGGAAGGGCCAGAGATAAAATTATTGAGGTCTATTTTGTTAGCAAGTACCAAACTGAAGCCAAAGCTTTCAAATTATGATGGCAGTTTATCTATAGAGGTATTGTTGGACTGGATTAGTGAGTTGGATGAATACTTCGAATGTGAAGGAATCAGTGAGGATAAGAAGGTCAGGTTTGCAGCCACCAAACTGAAGGGACATGCAGCATTGTTATGGGACAGTTTGCAAGCAGAAAGGAGAAGGTGAATTAAGCCACCCATTAAAAAATGGAACAGGATGATTGCCAAGATGAAAAGTAAGTTTTTACCAAAAGACTATCAAATTGATCTATATAGATAAGTATAGAACCTGAAACAAATGGCAATGAATGTGAAGGAATATATAGAAGAATTCTACAAAGTGAATTTGCGAGTGGGTTATGTCGAAGATACCCCAAAAAAGACAGTGAGGTTTGTGAATGGATTACGAATGGAGATATTGGATGAGATTATTATTCTCTCCCCCAAGTCCATAGAGGAAGCCTATCAAAGTGCTTTAAAAGCAGAAGAGAAGATCACCAGGAAGCAGAATGTTAGAAGAGGATGTAGATCTGGCTAAGGAAGAGGACAATCTTTTAGTAGAGGCAAAACTGCCAACAACAATGAAGAAGGTAGCAGTTCAAAAAATACAGGACCAACTTATAAGGAAGGTAACACTAGAGGAGGAAGGCCTTACCAACGAGGAAGAGGTAATGGCAGAGGTAGAGGAAATTCCTATCAGTGTTACAAGTGTCACAAGTGGGGACACCAGTCTTTTGAATGTCATGAAAGTGATCAAGAAGGACAAAGAGGAGAACATGTTGCTCAATCGGAGGAAGCTGAGGCACCACCTCAAGAAGTGGAGAACATGCCTGAGATGGGAGAGGCCTTGGTGTTGAACAAGGTATTGTTGAAACCAACTAAAGAATTAGTTGACCAGACACAGCGGAAAGCACTGTTCCGAACTTTGTGTAAATCACATGGGAAATGATGTAAATTGATTATTTATAGTGGAAGCATTGACAACCTGGTAGCGACTGAAATGGTAGAGAAACTGTGTTTAAAAAGATTGAAGCACCCAACCCCATGCTGGGTGTCTTGGTTACAAAAAGGACATCAACTGTTGGTTGATGAGCAGTGCGAAGTGGAGTTTCATATTGTTAGGTATAAGGATAAGGTAACTTGTGATATTGTGCCGATGGATGTGTGCCATATACTGCTGGGTAGACCATGGCAGTATGATAGGAAAGTAGTCCACGATGGGAAGACAAATTGTTATAAGTTTGCGAAAGAGAGGATCAGGCATATGCTGGTACCCATGAAAGAGGAGGATAAAACAAAAAAGAGTGGACCAAAAGAGTTATTGTTAGGAGGAAAATAGTTCCTACAGCAGATTGGAGATGATGAAATAAAGTTTGCAATTGTGCGAAGGCCAAGAGCAGTGTTAATCCACACAGAGATTATTGATTTGCCTGAGGAGATACAGGATATGCTACAGGAGTTTAGCGACATTGTAGTGGATGATTTACAGGATAAATTACCACCAAGAAGGAGTATCATTCACCATATTGATTTCATTCCAGGAGCTAGTTTACCAAACAAAGTTTCTTACCAAATGAGTCCAAAGGACAATGAGGAGATCAGGAAGCAAGTACAAGAGTTGTTGGACAAAGGATTGATTTGAGAGAGTTTAAGTCCTTGTGTAGTTCCAATTGTATTAGCTCCCAAGAAAGGAGGAGAGTGGTGGATGTGTATTGATTCTCGAGCAATAAATAAGATTACCATCAGGTACTGGTTTCCCTTACCACGGATGGATGATACGATGAATTGTTTGAGTGAAGCAATGTATTTTTCTAAGATTGATTTAAAAAGCAGATATCATCAGATTCGGATTCGAGAAGGAGATGAGTGGAAGACTACTTTCAAGACCAATGAAGGCCTGCATGAATGGCTACTCATGCCATTTGGATTGAGCAACGCACCCAGCACATTCATGCACTTGATGAACGAGATGATGAAGGAATATATTGGAAAGTTCTTGATTGTGTATTTAGATGATATCCTTATTTTCAGTAAGACAAGGGAAGAACATTTCTGACACATCAGGTGTGTCTTGGAAAAATTGCAGCAAAATAAGTTACTGTTAAATTTGAAAAAGTGTACATTTTTTAAGAAGGAGTTAATTTATTTGGGATTCGTGATTTCAGAAAACGAATTAAAGATGGATTTGGAAAAGGTTGCAGCCATAGTTAGCTGGCCATCCCCCAAGAGTTTGTTTGAAGTACGAAGTTTTCATGGGTTGGCGAGTTTTTATTGGAAATTTATAAAATATTTTAGTGGGATTTGTGCACCCATGGTGGATACCATTAAAAAAGAAAATCAACCTTTTCATTGGATGGAGTCGACTGAAAAGAGTTTTCAACTACTAAAAAACAAGATCACCGAAAGACCTATTTTGGGGTTACCAGATTTCAACAAACTTTTTCAAGTTCATTGCGATGCCAATGTGACAGCAATTTGAGAAGTACTCGGCCAAGAGGACAAACCAATGGCCTATTTTAGCGAGAATTTGAATGATAGTAGACAAAAATATACGTCCAACGACAAGGAGTTTTATGGAGTGGTACAAGCACTGAAACATTAGAGACATTACTTAATGGGAAATGAATTTGTTCTATTTTTAGACAATTCCTCTTTGCAATATGTCATGCAACAACATAAGCTGAACCATAAACATGTGAAGTGGGTGGAATACCTCCATAGTTTTACGTTTGTGTTGAAACACATCAGTGGACAAGCCAACAAAGTGGCAGATGTGTTAAGCAAGAGGAGTTTGATTTTACAGGAAAGCAGAGTGTAGGTGTTAGGCTTTGAGCATCTCAAGGATCTATATGAAACAGATGCAGACTTTAAGGAAGCATACGAAGCTTTCCAGAATCCACTGTTGAGGGAAAACAGTTCATGGCTAGACTATAATATACAGGAAGGATTGTTGTTCATGGGAGGACATTTGTGTATCCCAGAATGTTCAATGAGGGAAAACTTAATTCAGGAGAAACATAGTGGGGGTCTAGCTAGACATTTTAGCATAGACAAGACTTTGGACCAAGTAAGTCACTTCTATTATTGTTTGAAGATGTAGAGAGACGCACAAAGATATGTGGCTAGATGTAAGAAGTGTCAACTGGCAAAGGGAAACAATCAAAATATGGGATTGTATATGCCTACCTATTCTGGACAGACCATGGGACTTAGTTAGTTTGGACTTTGTCTTAGGCTTGCCAAGGACACAGAAGGGGTAGGATTCAATCATGGTAGTAGTGGATCGCTTTACTAAGATGGCACATTTTATTCCCTATAAAAGGACCAGTGATGCCACGCATGTAGCCCACTTGTTCTTCATAGAAATTTTCAGACTACATGGCTTGCCAAAGTCTATTATTTCAGATAGCGATGTGAAGTTCATGGGTCATTTTTGGTGGACTTCGTTGAAGAAGTTAGATATTAAATTAAATTTCAGCTCAACTTATCATCCACGGACTGATGGGCAGACTGAGGTAGTGAACCGAACTCTGGGGAATTTGTTACATAGTCTGGTTGGTGAAAATTCATCACAGTGGGATTGCATACTCGCAGAAGCAGAGTTCACTTATAACGATTCACCCAACAAGAGTACGGGCATAAGTCCTTTCCAGATCCTATACGGAATGCACACTTATGGTGTGCATGAGTTGAGGGATTTGGGTCGGTTAGAACAAAGGAGTGTTGATGGTGAAAATTTCGCAAAGGTGATCAACGAACTTCATGAACAGGTGAAAACCAAATTGCAAGACAACAACCAAAGATATAAACAGAAGGTAGACTTAAAATGACGGGAAGTGCAATTCAATGTAGGAGACTTGGTATTGGCACATCTATGGAAAGAGAGGTTTCCTAAAGGGGAATATAACAAGCTCAAACTGAAAAAATAGGGCCTTGTCAGATACTGCGAAAGTTCTTTGCCAATGCATATGAACTACAACTGCCCCTAGGTATCGGGATCTCGCCCATTTTCAATGTGGCAGACCTATACCCTTACATTATTGCTAATGTGGAGGAAAGTTCAACAGAATACACACGGGACACCCAGGGAGAAGGAGAGATAGAGACATGGGTCAGACAGATGCCCCCAGCCAAGCCTCTAGAGATCGAACAAATATTGGATACTCAAGTAGCTAGGTGGACACGAAGGAAGGAGTACTTATAGTACTTGGTTAAATGGAAGAATAGTCCAATTGAGGACAGTTCTTGGTTGGATGTTGGATAGATTCAAAGCATCGGGTATTCGATTGAATAGCTCATGGATAGGAGCCATGAGATTCATTCACCCTGAAAGCCTGATGCAAGACCATCCAATTAGGGAGGCGACAGCTGGAGAAGCTGTTAAAATTAAATTGAATTTTAGTTTAATTTTAATTTATGTTTAAAAGAAGTCTGTCACAACCAATGTTTTCCTTTAATTTGAACAGTAGTTGGATTAGAAATTAGTTTTAAATAAGTTAGGAAACAAACTGCCAGAAATTAGAATGTAACTATAGGTAGTTCCTCAACAGAATGAGGCTATAACAACTTAAATAGGCAATCCAAAGATAAATGTGGGGTTGGTTGCTACCATCCAGAAGAAAAGAGACTAGAGAGCGTAGCTCTGAAATGTATTTTTAAAAATTAAATTGAAGCTTACAGGTATCCATTATTGTTTTCCATAAATGACAAGAATTATGTATTGTGCATAGAAATTAATGACATAATTGAATGATTGTTAATCAAATTGCACATCAAAATTAAGGAGCCAAACACAAAAGAAGGAACCATCTAGGTATTTCACAAAAGCATGTTATTGACTTAACAGTGAAAATTTACAATATATATATATATATATATATATATATATATATATATATATATATATATATATATATATATATTTGTGTGTGAGTGTATAAACATTTGTCAAAGTCCACGGTAGCACAAAAAGATAGCATTCTGTAACCCCACAGAGGTCCGAGGCACAGAGCCTTCAAAAACCATCCAGAATAGTCCTCATACAATCGACACAAGCCAAGGAGGGTTCCACACAACCTAGAACAAACCAAACTGAGCAGATACCGAAGCATTACTAACCACCAGAGACGAGATACATAAACATTTTCCCAAATTCATAAACAAAAGTTACAGCAGAGGACACGGTGCACAGGAGGCCACCTATCGACAGACCAACTAAGACTGAGAAAGGACAGAGGAATAGCCTAACTGCTACCAACAAAATATATGACCGCATAGCGTAAATAGGAAGGCCCCTACCCGGTTTGCATAAAGCTGAACCAGAAGGATGAAGACCCTAGAATTTTCCCCACAGACCAAACCCTTGCAACCACCGTGATGAGGGCCAAGTACCTGCACAGAAAAACAGAGAATTAGTGAGGCAGCATAACCATAAACCCATGATGAAGAACAGAGCCAGGGTAGGATGAATACCCACAGTGGATACTTGAAGAGGAGGCCAGGCTCCATAACGGAGCCACAAAACTAAGACCAATAGAGCATAGCCAATGGCACCAGAGCCAAGGAAAGTCGAGACCCAACAAAGAATAAACCAAGGCCACAGAGCCACAAAACCATTGTCTGCTCACCAGGAGCAAAGTTGTCAGCGAAAGTAAAAGGAAACAGAGAATTGAAACTGAAGTAGAGATATTACCTTGAGTAGAAGCCGTCAAGCCATCGCCGAGAGAGTCGGGCAGAGGGCCTGGTAAAACAATGCGACAATTGAAACAATTAAAAACAATGCAGTCAACCTGGTAAAATCAAATATCCGTGAACAAATACAGAGAAGCCAAGGCGTACCTAGGGTGACCACAGAGCCCAAAACCTCCTCGAAAAACCATGCAAGAAGAAACCACTAGGTCCAATGAAACACCATCACACAATTAACAAAACGGCAGAGGACCAGAGCCGAAGAAGGACCCAAAAGACAGTGGGTGGCAGAGCACCATCCTTTCCTTGCAGAACTAACCAGGTAAGAACACAGGAGAGTAGAACCAAAACCGGTGGAAGCATAACCAACTCAACCACAATAGACTGTGCCATAGAGTCGTGTCACACAGACCGAGACCACCTCGGCACAGAGGAGAATTAATTTCCCATTAAAACCTTACCAAAAACCCCAGGAAAATACGAGTGCAGGAAAAATTGAACGCAGGCCAACCACGACATAGATTTGCCGCCTTGGTGTTTCGGGGATTGTCACCAAGTAGAGTACATAATCCTGGAGCCTGTAGAAAAGCATTGAAGTTGACAGCCCGACCTATTAACAAAAGAATATCTTGAATACAACTAGCATAAATATTGAGAGCAGAAGCTATTGTTTACATTCCACACACTAGAAAAGTTAATGAATCAAACATGGATTTTAGGAAAAGCCTTAATTGTATACACAAAAAATGGTTAAGAACAATATTTCCAATACACAGCCAAAGCACAAATAGAGAAAAACTCTAAATACGATACAAATTTCAAATGAAGGTAATTAATTCATATCCATAGACAAACCACCAAAGGTCGGTATACTGTGCTCATAGTAAGTAAAGAATGAGAAAATTTTGTGGACCTCTCAAGCTTAAAAATAAGTCAACGTAACTCAATATTTAACTAAAATAAAACCTTTCTTTATACAGTCTAGAATCGGAAAGAAGTGTCAACCAAGGTAGGAGAACTTATCATTCAGTCACAACTTTCGAAACTTCTGCCTCTATGTCGAGGGTAAAACCCAATTTTTTACTCAAACTAACAACAAGCACGCGATACAAAGATGTAATGGCATTAAGTCGAGAAGGGTCAACCAAGCATAAGGAATGCAAACCTTTTATACAAAACTTAACAAAACAAATAATAACCACTACAGTCCAATGTAGGCCATGGAATGATCCAGGTGGATCTTGGTGGCCACCTGCCAAGTCCACCTAGACCCCCACCATTGTTTCTCTCAGCATTTTCAGTTTCCTTAATTGTAGCTCAACTTACTATTTTTATCAGTTTTTCGGGTCCTGAACTTCCGGAGCCATTTTGAGGCCCTAAACGACAATTTTTGGGAAATCTTGGGCAACATGGGCCCATGGATTGATGTTGCCTCCCAAAGTGGTAGTGCTTGGATAGATCTTTCTAATGAGCTATTGTATGCATCAAACAGAGATCGTATGCCAAAGTTACGACCCCGGGAAGTTGATGTACCAATTTACCCAAATGGGGCCCACAGTTTGGCGTTTCATCTTCTAGGGTTAGGTTTTGGAATGTTAAGGGTTTTCCATTGTTACTCAACAATAAATAGGCCTTCGAGCCTCATTGTAAGACAGTTCAGAGGCATGTAGCCACCACATCTCTTCTCAGAGATAAGCTACCATCGCCTAGCTGGTTTATTTCCATTACTATTTGTAGGCATATTTCAGTATTTTCCATTAATGAAGTGAAGTACTATTTATGCTGCATATCTGTGTTTATGGTTATCTCTGTAATTTGTTGCATTCCTATTTAAGTTTGGATTAGTGGTATCAGAGCGGTCTGCTTTTTCTCTATTTTTCTTTGCATGTCCCCAATGAGGTCGGGATATAAGGAGTTAGGGCTTGAACTGGTCGAACCTTTGCGAGACTGGCCTCACAAATCTCGACGGCCTCCTATGGCGGATGAGAAGAAAGACAAGGGGCATGAGATCCTATCAAAATCTTCCTCGAAGAAGCCCTCGAGCGACAACGGAACGCGATGATGGACAACTTTGCCCAAATCCTTTAGCGGCTACCCAGAAGTGACGCATCGGCTTCCAGCAGCTACTCTGGAAATGCCATGCCCTTTAAGGTACAAGTTAATTTTGAAATCCCCATATTTGAGGGTTAGATAGATGCAGATGCCATAGATAAATGGTTAAGTCTGCTGGAGGGTTATTTTTCTGTTCATGAATTTTCGAGTCGGGAAAAGATTGTTTTCACTCTTCCCAAAGTAGCCCCCCACGTCAAGGACTGGTGAGAAACCTACTACGAGCAGAAGGATGAAAATACCGGCTCACTATTTTCAGTTGCACCCACCTGGAATTCATTCCGGGATGCCATCAAGGAGCAGTACTACCCTGTCAGAAGCTATGAGGATGAATACATAAAATGGACCACGCTGCGGCAGGGAAGGGACTAAGGCGTGCCAGAGTTCACCAATATTTTCCATACCCTTTGCACAAAGTTGGGTATCAAGGATACGGAGCAGCATTTGATACTCAAATACCACGGCTGCATGCACAAGTACATCCAGGAAGAAATACAATTCTTGAACATCTCCTCGCTCGGTGTAGCATACCGATATGCTGTCAAGGTCGAGTAGAAGTTTAAACAAAAGAAGTGAGACGTTGGATTTGCGAATCTGAAGCAAGGGAAACGTGCCCCTAAAACACAGAACAAAGGACAAAGTCAAGGCAGGGCAGCCCAAGACAACCCGCCAAAGCTGCAGGCAAAGAACAGCGCCACGAAGATGAAAAAGGACACGGGAAAATGGTGTGAGTTCCATAAGAGCTCCACTCACAACACCAGTGAGTGTTGGGCCAAGCAGTCACTGGTGGTTGAGCTAAAGGTTCCAGAATCAGATGCATGTTCCGACTCTGAGTCAGAACTCGACCAGGGGAATGACAAAGGGAAGCAGATCATTGACGGGGATCCCAATGCCACTGTTGCTACCGCCAAGATCCAGAAAAATGAACCCGGAGATCCGGAGGAGGAGGAGTGTCTCTTCCACTCCCAGATGTGAGTAAAGGGCTCCCCGCTACAGTTCATTGTCGATATCGGGAGCCAAAAGAACCTCATTTCGACATAGGTCATGAAGCGGTTGGGCTTACCGACCACAACACATCCACAACCATACACCATCGGGTGGCTTCACCAAGGACAGGATCTTCCCGTGAGCCAGCAGTGTCGCCTTCCGTACAACATCAAGCCCTTCACGGATGAGGTATTGTGTGACATTGCTCCCCTTGAAGTTTGTAATGTATTATTAGGAAAACCATACTTGTGGAAGCGACATGCTGTGTATGAATGAAGGCCCCATGCTGTTATTATTACATTGGGGAACAAGTTGTACAGGATACGAGAGGTAGCACCGCCTACCGCCATCTCTTTGATTACTGCAAAAAAATGCAGTAAGCGCATTTCCAAGACTGGGAAATTTGTTTTCCTAATGATATGCCCTCAAGGAAAGAAGAAGATGGTGGCCATGGCCTCCAGATAGGACCCCTCCGCACGACAACTACAGATGGATAAGGTCGTGAGGGAGTACGAGGACATCTTCACCTCCCCCGTAGGGGTTCCTCTGCACTGTTAGGTCAAGCACTCCATCGATCTGACCCCAGGTGTGACGCTACCAAATGGACCAATTTATCGGTGCTCTGTTCTAGATAATGATGAAATCAAGAGGAAGATTTAGAAGCTGCTGCAGAAAGGTCACATCCGTCCGAGTTCATCACATTGTGCGAGCCCGATCGTGTTGGTACAGAAGAAGGATGGGACTTGGAGACTCTGTATTGACTATCGGGCGATGAACAAGATCACTGTCTGTAATAGGTACCTGATCGCACAGATTGATGACCTCTTGGACCAACTAAATGGGGCAAAATATTTCAGCAAGATCGATCTGAAGTCAGGATATCACCAGGTACCAATCAAACCCTCTGATGTGTGGAAGATTGCCTTCAAAGCCAAGGAGGGCCTCTTCGAATGGTTGGTTATGCCTTTCGGATTGACGAATGCTCCTGCAACCTTCATGAGGCTAATGGATGACATCTTGCAGCCATTCACCAACTCATTTGTAGTGGTATACTTGGATGACATTCTGATCTTCAGCCAGAGTTGGGAAGAGCACCTCCACCACATCCAACAGGTTCTTCAAACACTGTGGCAACACAAGCTATGTGCCAATTTGGAGAAATGCACTTTTGGCATGACCCAGGTTCAGTATCTGGGATACATTATTGATGAATAGGGGGTGCATGTGGATCTGGCCAAGATCCAAGTCATTCGGGATTGGCCATCTCCAACCACTCTGACAGAGCTCCGCAGCTTTCTAGGTCTTGCCAACTTCTACCGCAGGTTCGTGTTGGGGTTTTCTCATATCAATTGGCCCTTGAGTCAAGTGACCAAGGGAGGAGAGAAAGCGAAATTATTTTGGTCTGAATCTCAACAGAAGTCATTCATAGAGTTGAAAGATCGCCTTTGCATGGCACCAGTGCTCGCGTTACCAGATTTACAACAACCATTTGAGGTTGACACAGATGCCACTGACTATGCTATTGGGGTTGTCCTTACTCAACATGGGCATCCAGTGGCATATCATAGTGAAACACTTTTAGACATAGTCCGGAAGTACCCCACTTATGATAAAGAGATGTATTCCATTATGCAAGCCTGCCGACAATGGAAGCATTACATTTTGGGGAAGGAAACGATCATCCACACAGACAACCGACCCCTACAGTTCATACAGACCCAAGTGAAATTGCAGAATGATCGCCATCAGAAGTGGTCTACATATCTACAACAGTTCCATTTGAATATCAAGTATAAGAAGGGTAGCACCAATAACATTGCAGATTGCCTCAGTCGACCACCGATCATGGCGTTAACCACCGTGCTCAACTCTTGTGGGCACGAGACTTCGGATGGGCCACTTCTCTACAAAAGCGATCCAGAATTTGGCCACACATACCAGACACTCTTCGGGGGTCGGCATGTTCCAGATTTTCACCTCCAGGATGCCTTGTTATGCCACCTGGGTCACCTTTGTGTTCCTTCAAGCGAGCGTGCCAAGATAATTTGGGAAGCACACTACAGTCGGGCTGCTAGGCATTTCGGGGTCGAGAAAATAGTGGTAGTACTGCAAAAGTATTTCTATTGGCCAAATCTTCGACAGGATGTCGGGAAATACATCAGATCATGTACTGCCTGTGCCATTGCCAAACCAACCATCAAGAATCAAGGCCTCTATACCCCGCTACTTACCCGTCGTCGACCTTGGGAATCCTTCTCCATGCATTAAATGTCAGGCGTTCCTTCCACTAAGCATGGAAATGATTGTGTTTTTGTGGTCATCGAAAGGTTCTTGAAGATGGCCATTATGGTGGCTTGCAAGAAGAATATCACAGCAGAAGCCACTGCTAAACTCTTATTTGAATGAGTGTGGGTGCACTTTGGGATCCCACAGTCTATCATCTCAGACCGGGACAGTCGGTTCCTCAGTACAATTTGGGCCAGTCTCTGGTCAATGCTGGACACCAAACTCACTAAGTCCACAGCCTTCCATCCTCAAACTGATGGCCAGGCAAAGGTTGTCAATCGGATGATTGTACACATTCTGCGCATGTACAACTCAAAGCATCCACGCACATGGGACGAGAGCCTCCCCTATGTTCATCACAGCTACAACCGATCTCTTCATAGCTCGACTGGCCACAGCCCTTTTCAAGTGGGCTTGGGATTCTAGCCACTATGGCCCATTGATGTGGCCATGCCACTTGCAACTACTCACACAGATTCGGTGCATGTCTAGTCTGAAATAGATAAGGCAACTAGCTTCATTGAGCACATCCAAAATATTCACCAGCAGGTCCATGACATTTTGGAGAAATCAAATGCCAAGTACAAGTAGCGACATGATCAACATCGGGTGCCACACAAGTTTCAGGTGGGCGACAAAGTCTGGTTGCATTTGCAAAAAGGAACGCCTTACTAGAGCCTATCGGAAACTGAGACAACACGGATATGTTCATTACACCATTACTAAGGCTATGGGAGACAATGCATTTGAGATCAACATTCCCCCATTCCTTGGCCTACACCCAGTGTTCAATGTGGACCGCCTTCGGCCATACTTTCCACCATTGCTAGACACATTCGACATTGCAAAACAGCTCACACCCACAGAATTAAATCCAAATTGCATGCAATAAGCTGCAACTGATTGGATCATGGACACACAGGTTAAGCACACTCTCCAACAGAATGTCCAACTGTATCGAGTTGTCAAAGCAGGCCAACTCCTTCACCTGGGCAAGTGGCTCACCAGGGACCAAGTTCAGCAAAAGTTTCCTCATCTCATGGAGGAACTCAGCGTAATGGGGACCATTGCCTCCTAAGGGGCGAGGAATGATCCAGGTGGATCTTGGTGGCCACCTGCCAAGTCCACCTGTACCCCACCATTATTTCTCTCAACATTTTCAGTTTCCTTAATTGTAGCACAACTTACTATTTTTAGCAGTTTTTCGGGTCTTGAACTTCCGGAGCCGTTTTGAGGCCCTAAACGACGTTTTTTGGGAAATATGGGGCAACATGGGTCCATGGATGGATGGTTCCTCCCAAAGTGGTAGTGCTCGGATATATCTTTCTAACGAGCTATTGTATGCATCAAACGGAGATCGTATGCCAAAGTTACGACCCCGAGAAGTTGATGTACCAATTTACCCAAACGGGGCCCACAGTTTGGCGTTTCATCTTCTAGGGTTAGGTTTTGGAATGTTAAGGGTTTTCCATTGTTTCTCAACAATAAATAGGCCTTCTAGCCTCATTGTAAGACAATTTAGAGGCATGTAGCCACCACATCTCTTCTCAGAGATAAGCTACCATCGCCCTAGCTGGTTTATTTCCATTACTAATTGTAAGCATATTTAAGTATTTTACATTAATGAAGTGAAGTATTATTTCTGCTGCATATCTGTGTTTATGGTTATCTCTGTAATTTTTTGCGTTCCTGTTTAAGTTTGGATCATGGAATTAACATGTAAAACTCACTATTTCGTTGAGTGATACAAAGAAAATAAATATGGCAACATTCGGTGAAAACTGCCCATACCCAAATGTAATGGAGGAAAACCTGTTAAGGGTTTCTCAGATAAAACTCATCAAAGAGCAAAAAAAAATTCTCAATATTTAGAGGATCTTATGGAATCTTATGGACAACCTATATTTGAAGGTTATGAATGCTAGATGATAACCTTAGAACTGAACTCCCTGGAAGCTGCACTAAAACCCTGCTCCTTTTCCATCATGAGAAACAATACACCCAATTAGGGTTATTAACAAATGAAAAACAAAATTAAATCGAAATGTTGAAATAGACGAAGGAAGGTTCTAGGACCTGAGTCTTCCAAAGAGGGAAAGGTTCTAGTTGTTGGGCCTGGATGCTCCATAAGATGACCATGAACTAGGCAGTTGTGATGAAGAAACCTTGTAAATACCAAACTTGTGAAGGAAGGGACATGAAATCTACGTGAGCTATCCCTAGAGAGGAGAAGTGAAGAGGCATTGGCCACATAAAGTCATGTAGCATTGAAATTAGTAAAACCATGGACTGGTGCTACATGACACAAGAAACCACAATAAAACACTGCAAATTCCCAAGATCTGAGACAATGAGAAGAGTCAAATATTACTAGACAAGCATATTGCAACAACCCAGTGCTTTTTATTCCATAGGGAACAGAAACTAGTGCGAACACGAAGCTATTCTTCTAGTTGAAGGATTGAGCCATATGACCGCTAACTATGGCTACCCGGTGGGTAGTTACCTTAAATCCATTCAAAACCATCTAGGTCATAGGATGACCTCTCTTCAGATCAATGACAACAATTATAATATGTGGATAGAGGTTATTGTGTACACCTGGAGGATGGTGTCTCAGGTTTGAGAACCATCCGAAGCCAGTGATTAAAGTTAGATTCCAATATATTAACATGTATATGAAATGTATTTATTTTACCATAACATAAGATGCGTTGGACCTCTCAATTTAAAAAAACATTACCATATGAGATTAAGATTTAACCTATTTAATTCAATTAATCAAATGCAATTATGCCTAAGATGATGTGCAGTACATGTTTAATTCATGTAAAGGTGGAAGGAAATAACTTCTTAAGGTAATGCACTTATGTGTTACAAATGGTATCAGAGCATTAGGTTGCAATACAATGGCCTGATTTGGCCATCTGTGATTAAGAAATTGTAAATTTTCCACAGAGATACAGGTAGCTAGGGAACCATGAGGAGAGGAGCTGGAATTTCTCCACTTGGAAGACCCTTGGTGGGTTCAGGGGCGGTACCCTCTTCAGAGGCTAACCCAGAGATGTGGGTTCAGCTGGGAGGGGATACTAGCAATTCCAAAGTCGTGTTGTTGGAGACAGTACAACAATTGTGGATAGAAATGGAAAATTTGCGCGCTAATAATGAACGAATGAGGATGGAATTTGAAAGAGTATTGAAAATCCTTTCTGATAGGAAAAGCCAAAGAAACCCCATAGCTAGCTTTGAGGGTGGGAATAGAACTAAAATGCATGCAGAGGAAGAAAATCGTCGAGAGATCGAGGGAGACTGAATTGAGCATGAAGAGGGGTTTAAAAATGCTTCTAGTATAAAGGAAGCTAAGAGGAAAAAAGTTGAATTATAGGGAGAATTTAAAAAAATTAAACCACCTCTGTTTTATGGGGAAATGGAAGAAGTTGTAGAGGATGGGTGAATTAATATGAATAAGTACTTCCAAATTTATGAGTATGATGATAATTTAAAATCTAGGCTGGACATTTATCAATTGGAAGGTAAATCCACCTTATGGTGGGAAGTGGTGAAAACTGTGAGGAATATTGATGAGAAAGAACTAACATGGGACCATTTTTAGAAAAAATTCAAATACAAGTACCTGATAGTGAGGATTATGACGAAAAATCCAAATAATTTCATGATTTCAAACTTGGGAAGAAATCTATAGATGAATACATAACCAAATTTACGTCTCTGCCAACGTACGTCCCATACATTCATGAAGAGAAGGCCAAGGTGCAAAGATTTTTTAGCAGCCTGCCAGCATTCATGAAAGAGAGGTTACAATTTGACAACCCAAAAATGATGGATGGAGCTATTTGCAAAGCTTGAATTTCCTATCAACAAATGAAGTCGAAAGGGGAAAGTGACAAGAATTAGATGAATAAGAAAGAATAGAAAGGTTTCCTAAAGAGGAACCTGAAGGTAGCTAGATGGAGAAGTACCTTTCAGAAGCATCAACATGGGTGCCCAGGGAAAAATCAGTATAATTCCAAAGTACTCGATGAAAGAAGGAATTGTGAAGCATCGAGCAAGCCAGAATCTACTCAAATACTGAAGCCACCCTTACAATATTGGGGTTGTGGATATCCCCACTACTATAAAAAATTCCCTTACCATGTTCATGTAGACATGTCATTGGACATTAAAGAAGCTTCTATGGTCGGTGATGTGGCAAGAAGCATACCAAAAATTAATGCATCCTTAGATGATCACAAGGCTGAGTATCAACCCGCGATGCTGGAATCTGAAGGTAAGATTGTTTACCATTATATTTCTATTGTGATAGACCCAGGGGCCATATTGAATTACATGAGTCCTAAAATTGTAGAATTGAGTTTTTTACAAACCACTAAATTTAGTAGCCCGTGGCTGATGTAACTAGCCACAGGAGAAAAAAGAAGAGTCACAACTAAAGTAGAATATTGCTTGGTTTGTTGGAAAAAATAATGAGAGTGGGGGTGGGGGTGGGGGGTGAATCAATATTTACAAATCAATAATTTTTTACATTTCATAATCAGATTTATATACTTGACTTTACTAAATTGAACTTGCATGTGCACGTGGTTGTTCTTAAGACAATTAGTGTATGTCCAATGAACTTACAATTCAGTTAATCCATCTTATGTTTGTCTTCAGCTATTGCATTAGTAGTTTGTTAACCATTAGATAAACATTAACCATGTGTTGTAATAAATAATCCATCACACATAAGCAACACTCATGAACACCAAGATTTAAGGTGGAAACCCAAGGCGAGAGAAAACCACCTATTGTTGTTGTCTTTCTCTTCTTTTTAATATAAAGAATAAGTTGTTTACAATATTGTATTGGTGCAGACTCACACTAGTACGTAGGCACCCACCTAAAAAAGGCTACAACCTTCACTTGTTCTTGAACTTCTACTGGAAGGGAGCTACAACCCCCTGGCTCTTGTACTAGTTGATATGTTTACCAATATGTAGGTGTCGGCCTACAGAAGTCTACCACCTTCCTTCATTCTCCAGCTGCTACTGGAAGGGAGTTCCAACCCCCTACATCTTATACTGGCTGATATGTTTACCAGTACGTAGGCTCTGGCCTATAGGAGGCTACTACCTTCACTCTTCATATAGGGACCATGTTTCACAAATTTTTAGACTCGATACTCCTGGTACACAACAACACAATATGTAGGGCACGTTTCATCAAATTTTCATATTCGACCCATTAGTAACATTGAAGCTCAAAATCAATCACCATTACAATACATCAATCAAATACAACTGCATCAACCAATCACTAAAATCCAATCATAAATCTTTGATATAACTGTAACCCAATCATCACATTCTGAATCAACCAATTATTGAAACTTCTGACACAACTGAATCAAATAATCAGTGAAACTCATCAACTTTGAAACTCAATCATCAACCTCTAAATCAACCATAACTAAATCAATCAATCACTAAATCCTAATCATCAATCTCTGATACAATTGCATCAACCATTCACTTAAAAACCCAATGAACCGACACTCAATAAAAATTCAACCAATCAACTAGAACAGAGAGATCACTGTAACCAGAACATAGATCTGAACTCAGAGCATTGTAACAGCAACCAGAACCAACTGCAACTTCAAAAATCATATGTAGGAATGCATATTCTACTTCAATGAAGCCAATATACATGTATACACTACTTTTTGTAACCCAACATGTGTATACCTCTAAAGATACTAAATCATAAAAACTCTGAACCAAAAATTGTACCAACCAATGGAATTCTAAAGATCTAATGTCATATTACAGAGATCTAAACATATATCAGCAAATATCACCCTTCTTACTCAAACAATCAATCAAATAGACTCAATATCCTTATACAATCAGTTTTACTTTCAAATCTAATGAATACATCATTGATTCGATAGATTAGTCGTCTCTGAACAGCAAGCTTTTCATTTGCATATGCTACTTGGAAGTGCTAATCTAGCATGTATACATGCCTTCACCAAGGTGAACCAGCATATAGATCTGCAAATAATAACTTATAACTTCGCAGCTATTCCAGACTTTAGATATACCTAGATAATAACATATAAAGGATAAAACATGAATTAGCAATCAGATCTAGACTATCC
Organism: Pinus tabuliformis; assembly: GCA_031772625.1. Taxonomy (NCBI): domain Eukaryota; kingdom Viridiplantae; phylum Streptophyta; class Pinopsida; order Pinales; family Pinaceae; genus Pinus; species Pinus tabuliformis. The sequence goes on from CM062815.1 coordinate 231,597,118, forward strand.
ATTATCCGATCATACAATGATAAAACATTTCAGGTCTCATGATCCTGATCCAACATTGTATCCTACGGTGCACAAGATATTTCAGATCTATATCATAACCATAGCCCTTACAACCCAAAATATACTTCAGATGGAAGCATTCATGAAAAACCATTTCACTTGCACACTTAGCTCTTTGATCTTCTCCTCGTTATATAATTAGAGTCGTTTTTAGTACTTGGGATGAAAACAACATTTAGAACCCATGGTGTTCTTTGAAGGGATCAAGTAACCATAATTCCACTCAATATTGTGGGCTAATACCATGGTATGGACCCTTGGTATTCTTTAACCTTAATTTTCCATCCCTTACATTCTAGTGAAAGTGCATGCATACATATACGCTCCTTTTGTTATGTGAACCTGCTTGTATACGCTACTTGGACTAGGTGAACCAGCGTATACAAATTAATACAAATTAAATCATTCTTTTTCTTCAATTGCTTGATTCAGATTTATGGTCCTTTTTTCCATCATCCCGTTCTTCTATTCCATTACATTGTTACCTCTTAATTGACTTGTTACAATGTGAGTTGCCATCATACATCACTCCTTAACTGATTCCTATGAACTACCCTGCAATTTGTCACATCTGTAAACACAACTGCCATGAATTCTATCACATCCTATTTATACCTTTATCAATTAGTCCATTCATTAAATAAGTAATCTATCAAGGACAACACTAACACAATCTTCCTGTATCAAAGCTTTAACCATTATTCTGTTCCATCATTTTGTCACCTCTGATATCTCTGTGTTGTAGATTCATCTAGTTACCATATACAAGTGAGTTGCCATCAAGGACAACACATACATCGTAATGCCAACAATATTCCCCTTTGGACTTGATGGAAACCACTTTGGTGTTTTGTCACCACAACTTGTAAATAACATCAAGACAAGCACCAACATTTTCAGAACATCAAGCTACTCTCTAAACACCAAGTGACTCTCCCCCTTTGACATTAAGGGCAAAGGGCTGACCAATGTTATGTGAAGACTTCCATATTTTAACTATTGAATATAATCATGCTCCCCCTAGGCACATGCTGAATTCTCTAATCAAACTCCCCCTTAATACATGTTGGGATTCACTATAATTTCCATTCTCCCCCTGAGCATATGCAGAGTCTGCAAAAATATTTTTGAAAGGATAGCATGACTCTATAACTCAACTATGTGGGTATGACCTTCTTATCACCAATGACTCATACATACATCAATCACCCAACCAAGTGGGGATACACGAAATTTGACTCATCCACCCAACCAAGTGGGTTTACATATTTGACATGATCTCAAAAGTCAATACATGACTGAATATGACAATTATTACATGATAGGTATTTTCATGAGCTTTTCATCAAATGATATACATGATATTTATAACAAAGACCAAAGACCTAAGCAAGATCATCATATATGATTTGCACCATAACATCTGTCAGCAACATCAAGAACAACAACCTGCATATGTCCATCATTAGTTTGCAAGTTATGTCAATGTAACTTTAATATCATCAACCTCTGACTAAGTATGCTACATATAGATATCAACTCATCCTCTTGATCTTATCAAGATCAACTTGCTCCGTTTCCTTAGTAGAAAATGTCTTAACGTAGCCTTCCATGAATCATTAAGCATATGTTATATCTCCAAGTAGCAATACACAACTATTCACATCATATCATATATATGTGAAACCACCATAGTCATCATCTATGACCATAACATCACCATCATAGCAAGAAATTCATGATCTTTCCACAAGAACCCTCAATATATCAACCATGTGTCATCACTAGGGATTTTTCTAACATCCCACATTTGATAGGAATCAACCATGATAATTAACATATGTGAGTATCAAACCTATCATCACAAAGTAAGAAGTATTCATCATTATGTGACTAAGTAAGCCATGTCTCTGAATATCCATGTCTAAATAGCTATGTCTTCATAAGAGCTGCATAACACCATTTTCTTGGCCAACCAAAAATATTTACCAATATCCAACTTAAGTAATCATCCATGTATCCAGCATAATGTGTATCTAGCTTCTCGTCAATGAGAAAAGAAAATCCTGGCCTCACAGTCAAACTTTCTTGATATCATCAAGATCAATAATCCTAAACCAATATACCATGTGAGATCCATGAACTATAGGAATCCTCATCCATAAATTTGATCTGAATAACAACTAGGTGGCCCAAGCAATATAAGTATCATCCAAGATTTCATGACAGGAAACCCATGACCACAGCATAGCATGACGTATCATTTAAGCACTACACCAACATAATCATCCTCACCATTGATAAGAATCATTATGTACCAAAGACTTCTAAACACAATGCCAACAATGAATTATTGGAAGCATAGCATATTCTCCCCCTGAACCTGTGCCAACTGTTCACTGTTAGATATAATCATTGCATATATCAATCAAAATCATCAAGGCATAATCATCAATCAGTTATACATCAAGTCATGAATAATTTATTAGGGTCAATAGAACTTCAAAATAAAACCCACATACTATAACCATCAACCATCAAAGCAAAAAAGACAATTAATAATTGTCTGAACCATATCAAAACCTTTTTCTGAGCTTGTCCCACTGCTTCTTCATCAAACCAACATACACGTGACTGTGCAGTTTCAGAATCGCGTATATATGCAACTTGTCTTGATAAGCTCTGTGTATGAAAATTGGAACACTGAAACTTCATACTTTCAGTTTCCCCTGATTTTGTTCTGATTATACTTAGTCCTAGAACTTTTGCTGAAGCATCGATTCCAAGAATATCATTACCATGATGGTTCCTCATTAGAGGCTCCATTTTTCTCTTGTCTCTAGTCATATGATGAGCACATCCACTATCATATTTGTCTTTGAATGAGTAGAGAGAAAGATCACTACTTATCTGATCTTCATTTTCTTGATTCTTCATGGATTCATCTTTTTCAGATTTTCTGATATAAATCTGCTTCTTTGATTGTTTACCATATTGTCTATGATGATCAATAGACTTGTCCCTGCATTCTTTTTCTTTACTACCAACATTGTTACAAGCATAACATTTTATATGTTTCATATTCCTTCTATATAAATCATTGGCTTTGTGACAAAAGATATTGCAAGAAAAAAAATATCCCTTAAAGTACCTCAAAGCTGATGATATTTTTATGACATTGTTATTAGCTTGAAACATTCTACTTCTATATCTGGCTGCAACATGTCCAAAATTTGACATATAAAACATTCAACATTATTCATCAGAGGAAAGAAGCGATTAGCACTTCCATAGTTATGAGTAAATTATTTTCTTTGAAGACTTTCTTTCCTTGGTTGTTGATGGGGTTGACCTCTTATCTCCTTGTTCAAAATTTCAGATTTTGCACTAGAGTTCCTTGCCTTAGTTTCTTAGAAAGATTCACCTTTAACAGTTTCATGAAAACCAAGACCAGATTTTATGGTAGGAGACCTTTGATTACTAAAAATATTATCCAAAATCGTAGTACTATCTTGAAATCTCAAAAGTTTATCCTTTTCTTCTAATTTACATTTTAGGATATTTACCTCAACTTGATATCTCTATTCCTTTTCCAGATACTGCTTCTTCATGATTTCTTCATCTTTTCTTCCTTCTTCCACTTGTTTTAATTTGAGAATTTCATTTTCTTTCCATTCATCTGTTTGAGATAGTTCTTCATTCTACTTATTTGAATTTTCAAAATCTTTTAGAGAGACAACCTCAGCTTCAAGAATTTCATGGTAACTAGATCTATCTTTAAGTTTCTTGATTGTTGTATCCTTTTCATTTACTTCACTTTTCAATGATGTCACTTCATCCTGCAGCCTTTGACATTGATATTCCTCTTCCTTGTACTACTTCCTTACTTTGTTTCCATCCTCCAAATGAGCTTTTAACCTGGTAACTTCTTCTTTGAAGGTACACTCCCTTTTGTCAAATAGATCTTGTTGTTATCTAATTTTATCTATGAGCCTTTTAACTTCTGGCTTTATTAGATTTCTTTCACTTTCACCCATAAGAGAAAATTTAGTTGTTTCACTATCACTTTCATTATCTTCAGTATTACATGTATTGATCCGAATTGGATCCATGAAGATTATTACAGAGCCTTGGCTGTATCAAAATAGGATAGACTTCGAATTATGAGCACAGAGCGTTCAGGAAGACCTTTGGACAGAGGTAGTTTGCATCCAATGAGGAACAACGAGGACCTCAATTAAAGCGCACTGACCGAGGCCCATGGAGACCATGTAGGAGGCAAAACTGGCACTTGGGAAGCCCGAATTGGGAAACAGAGGGCATTTCTGATGTGCAATTAGCGCTAATCGTGCATCACTGGGCAAAACCCCTCAAGAAGGAAAAGCCCCGAAGCACTCGGTCGCATGGAAGCCGAGAAAACCGTGGGGAAAGTGCTAAGGTGAAAGGCGGGTCCCACGCTCCAAAACTAGCAGTATATCGAGGCCACCCTGAGGCGATAAGAGGATTTGGAGAAAAGTGAGCGATTCCGTTCAGCGCCTGATGCGTGGAAGGAGGAGGAGAGAGAAAAGTACTACTCATCACACGCTAACGGTTGAGCAAGTCAATCGCGCAAAATGAGGGAATGTCGTCGGATCTGGGGGCTCCAGGTCTGACAGTGGAGATTGCACCCAATGAAGAAAATGGATTTGATAGGGAATTAAGGCACAACATAGAGAAGTTTGATGTCCAATTTGACCGCTGAGTTGGTGGATGACTCGTTCCACAATGTAACTGAAAAACCAAACCGTTGAGGAAGAGTTGGCGTACTTCATGAGAGAACAAGTGGCCACTCCCTGTGAGAGGTTGGCAAAGATGCAAAGGCAGGGAGCTCCAAGCAAGTAGTAGCAGGTGATCTAATGGGGGCAGAAGAGGAGGCAAGCAGTCATGAGATAGATTGGCTTTTAGCCCTAAATAGATAGAAAACAGAACATGGAGAGGAGAACGAAGACAGAGAGAAAGCGAGAGCGAAGAAGAGACAATAAAGAAAGAAGCAGAAATACAGAGAGCCAAGCTGACCCGCAGCATAAGGCATAATCGAGCAGAGAGAGAGCTTGAGAGGTTCAAGTAATCCCTGAGAGGATCTGTCGGGAATCGAGCACCACATTGGGCTCCTTCCATAAAATACTAGAGAGGTCAAGACTTGGATAGGAAAAGAGTCTGTGTACTCTAGTGGCTTGGGGAATCCAAGAACCACCCTGCCAAGCATCATTTTTGTTTCAGGAGACTCAAATTGAGCTCCTCATTGTAAATCTCTGCTTTAAAGACACAATAAAAGAAGGCAACCACTGAAATTTGGATCAGAGATGTAGACTTGGATGATAGGGTGAACTCCCTATTAATTGTTGTGTTCTTGCATTTGCTTACTGTGTTTCTCTTACTGTTTTCCATTTTCCAGTGTCTGTGTATTTTGCAATCTGATCGATCTGGTGCCTAAAATAACATAGACACACACTAGCACATGATTATGTAATACCTTCATTCAATAATTCTTTAACTAAGATCACTCAAGGGTGATTTTCAGATCAAGTGGTATCAGAGCTTTAGGCTATTAAGGTCAGACAAGCTTGTGTTGGTTTAGCTGTTGAATGCTAACTAGATCAAAGCTCAAGTTAGGAGAAGGAGAGTTGGTTGAAACTAATCCTAACATTGGGAGAGTCTATCCTCAGAAGACAATGTCAGAAGAAGGTTCTGTAGGACTAGACCCTCAATTCATAGATAGTTTCCTAGCCATAAATTCCATGGTAGAGGAAATGTATAGGGACTTTAGAAAACATAAGGTGGAAGATTGATCAGGCTTCAAGCAATACAAAGGAGAAGATGAGTCTCACTTCCATGACCACTCAAAAGGAAAAGGGAAAGAGGAAGGCTTTCTCGCACATCCTAACAACCCTAAACACAAAAAGAAAGCATCTTTGATCAAACTAGATGTTAAATTTGATTTACCTATATATGATGGAGAGTTGAATGCAGAAAAGTTGGACAATTGGATTAGACAAATTGTTGTTTATTGCAGAGTGCAGAGTATTGATTAAGACAAGAGAAAGATTCAGCCGGCAAGCCTCTGCCTTGGAGGCACTGCCTTGGTTTGGTGGGAAGGCAGGACCCAAGCTGACATGAAGAGACATGGTAAGACTATCTCCGTCTGGAATGAATTTGTTTCTGCAATCAAAAAGCAGTTCTACCCATTGGCCTACATGTAGCAAGCCATGATGAGCTGGAAAACTCTTCGACAATTGAAAGGCCAAAGTGTGCAAGGGTACACTCAAGAATTTAGAAATAGAGCATTGATTCTAGGAATCTCACTAGAATCACCTAAGACTTTGTTGAAGTACATTGGTGGTCTACACAGCTACATGAGACACACTATCCTCATGTTTAATCCCACTACTATAGATGAGGTATTTGTACAAGCTACTCATCTAGAAGCTAGAGGAAAGAATGGAAGTCCAGATGTTGGGGGACCATCCCAACCCACTGCAAGCAAGAACAAGGAGAAAAGAAAGCAAAAATGGAAAGAAAGGAAGGCTAATACTACACAAAAGAGCAAGGCTTCATGCACTCACTGTAAAAAGGATGGGCATGATGATGAGCACTGTTGGATTCTGCATCCAGAGCTAAGACCTAAGAAGTTCAAGGGCAAGAAGAAGAAGACTGTTGCAGCTATTTAGAAGGATTTGGGGTCAGACTCAGGAGATGAAACAACTATTGCAGCCACAGGTATAAAAGGTAAGAATTCTGAAGCATATACTAGTAATTCTGCATAATCTATTATTGATGAAGAAAATGAGAGAAAAAGACATGAGCCTTTCCATATTCGAGTTACTTCCAAATATCAAAAGATTGATACTTTGTTTGATAGTGGCTCACAAGTAAATTTAATTTCTGAAGCAATTGTAAAGAAGTTGGGATTAGTAACTACACCTCACAAGAAACCATACCCATTAGGATAGTTGAATGACAAAGCACAACTACAAGTGACTACACAGTGCAAACTCAAGTTTTCTTTTGGGTCAGCATTTGTAGATGAGGTTGAGCTAGACATAATTCTTTTGGATATATGTGGAGTTGTTTTAGGAAGTCCTTACATGTATGACAGAAAAGCTATTTTCTATAGAGCTGAGAACAAGTATCTACTTGTTAAATATGGAATTGAATACTTTGTAAGAGCTCATACGCTCAAGAATAATTATACTCTCATAAACTTAGGGTAGATGAAAAGAATGATAAATTCATGTAAACAATTCTTACCGATGGTTGTAAAGGAAAAGAAACCTGATAAACCAATGTATTTGAAGGCTGTAATGCTGAACAACAAGCTGATTTAGAAAAGGTTGTTTCAGAGTATGATATCCCTTTTCAAGAACCTAAAGGTCTACCAACCAAAAAGGAAATAGTACATGATATTATTTTGCAACAAGATGCTCCATTGCCTAACATTGGAATGTATAGGTTGTCTGCTTTAGAGAATGCTGAAATCAAGAAGCAAGTGCAAGAGTTGCTCAGGAAAGGGTTCATTAGACCTAGCAAATCACCATGTGGGTCACCAATGGTTTTGGTGAGAAAGAAAGATGGCTCGTGGAGAATGTGCATTGATTACCGAGCATTGAATAAGATAACAATAAAAAATTGTTATCTCCTTCCTCGCATAGATGATCTTTTAGATCAATTGAAGGAAGCTGTTTATTTTTCCAAGTTAGACTTGCACAGTGGATACCATCAGGTCAGAGTTGCAGAACAAGATGCATGGAAGACTACTTTCAGAACAAAGAAGGTATTGTATGAGTGGCTGGTTATGCCTTTTTGCTTAACTAATGCTCCTGCTACTTTCATGAGATTAATGAATGACGTACTTAGACCTTTTCTTGATGATTTCGTTATTGTGTATCTGGATGATATTCTAATATTTAGAAAAACATGGGAAGAACACTTAAAGCATGTTAAGAAGATACTAGATGTTTTGAAAATAGAAAAACTTTATGTTAAACTCTGAAAATGTGAATTTGGAAAGACATCTCTGAATTATTTGGGTCATATAGTAGGGGGTGGTGAACTGAAGATAGATCCCTCTAAAGCGGCAGTCATTGTAAACTGGCCTAAACCCAAATCTGCTACAGAAGTTAACTATCCAACACATGATAAAGAATTGTATGCATTAGTACAGAGTGTGAAAAAGTGGAAACATTACTTAATGGGAAAAGAGACAGTCATACATACTGATTATCAACCACTTCAATATCTACACTCCCAAACTAAGTTGCAGCAATCAAGACACTATAGATGGATGGGTTTTCTACAACAGTTTCATTTAGTCATCAGATATAAAAAGGGCATACATAATAAAGTTGCAGACATGTTATCTAGACCCATTATAAATGCATCTACTATACTTAAGCATAATTCTGCGCCACATGAGAACTACATTGAACAATATGCTCAAGATATAGACTTTAAAGATGTATATGCAACTTTAAGTCAAGGAAGAAGAGTAGAAGAATTGGACTATCATGTAAAGGACCGACTCTTATACCATTGTGGGGAGTTATGCATTCCAAAAACTGAAAGAGTAAAGATAATTTGAGAAGCACACACTTCTCTAATATCAGGTCACTTTAGGGTAAGTAAAATAGTTGCACAGCTGCAAATATTTTGTTATTGGCAAAAAATGAATGAGATAGTCTCTAGATATGTAAGAGGATGTACTATGTGTGCTAAAAGCAAGCCCAACAATAGAAAACTAGGCTTGTACACTCCATTACCAGTTCCTTCTCACCCTTGGGAAAGTGTTTCCATGGATTTTGTTGGAGGACTGCCTTAATCTAGGAAAGGTCATGATTATCTATATGTTGTTGTGGATAGGTTCAACAAAATGTGTATTTTGATACCTTGTAATAAACAGATTATAGCTGAACAAAATGCAAAACTATTCTTTGAACATGTATGGGTTCATTTTGGATTACCCATTTCCATTGTATCTGATCAAGACACCCGATTTTTGGGGAAGTTTTGGTCAAGTCTATGGGAACTGATGGACACCAAACTAAAGAAAAGCACAGCTTTTTATCCACAAATTGATGGCCAGAAATAAGTAGTTAACGAGACAATGATCCAGTTACTTAGAGGACATTGCAGCAAGCATCCTAAGCTTTGGAATGAACATTTGTGTTATGTGTGGCATGCTTACGACAGAGCAAAACACTCTTGCACATAGAGATCTTCTTTTGAGACCTATTTTGGTTTCACACTAAGGTCTCCTTTAGATTTTGTCTTTGGTAAAGACACCACAGTTGAGGGACACAGTGATGTGGATAGGGAAACTAGGTTCATTGAACAAAACCAATAGATCCACTAGGCAATACAGGAACAACTGGAAAAGAGCCAAGCCAAATACAAGGCAAGGCATGACAAGCATTGGATGGGGCATAGTTTCCAAGTTGGTGACCAAGTCTGGCTGTACATCAGCAAGGACATGATGCAAGGTGAAGGTAAAAAGCTAAATTCCATCAGGTATGGACCTTTCATGATACTTGAGAATATTGGTGAGAATGCTTTTCGCCTTCATCTACCAGCTTACATGCACATCTACTCAATTGTAATTGTAGATTGCTTGAGATTGTTTGAACCCTCACTGATTGAGGATCCTGAAGAGCAGAGTCAACTGCATTCTATTGATTACATGTTACCTGAATATCTTAATGAATTGCAGAAAGACACAGTGCTAGATAGGAAGGTGAGGACGACGTGTAGGGGAGATATTGAGTACCTTAGAATTGGAGTGAAGGGTTCAAATTCGAGCAGTGCAAAGTGGATAGAGATTGGAAAAGTGAGACAGTTGTACCCTCACTTAGTTGATGCTTGAAAACCAACTTTTGGTAGTCCAAAAGCTTCTTCAGTGGGAAGGCCGTGATCCGAATTGGATCCATGAATATTATTACAGAGCCGTGGCTATATCAAATAGGAGAGACTTCGAATTATGAGCACAGAGCGATCAGGAAGACCTCTGGACAATCCCATTTTGCAACCAGAGAGGAATGACGAGGACCTCAATCAAAGCCTGCTCACCGAGGCCCATGGAGACTGCGCAGGAGGCAAAACTGGCACTTGGGAAGCTTGGATTGGGAAACAGAGGGCATTTCTTATGCGTGATTAGCACGCTGGGCAAAACCCCTCGAGAAGGAAAAGCCCCAAAGCAATCGGTTGCATGGAAGCTGGGAAAAAAGTGGGGAAAGCGCTAAGGCAAAAGGCGGGTCCCGTGCTCCAAAACCAGTAGTATATTAGGGGCACCCTGAGGCGTTAAGCGGATTTGGAGAAAAGTGAGTGTCGGGTGGATAAATCATTCTTGCGGACAAGACCGATCTCCCTAGTATCTAATGATATCTAGCGACAACCAAATCAAACAAATTCTATCTTTATCTAAATATGCGATTTATAAATAAAGGTTAATAGGTGTTTTGGGCATACCTCGGGTCCAGTGCTAGTGTATGGAATCCATGCTCTGTTTGTCCAAATGAGCTCCCCTTTAAAGAATCTGCAAACACAAATAGGCACACATATCAAATAACACCTGAAAATCCAATATAATAAACCATACTTATGATGATGATCAAGGAATTCATGAAATAAACCATAGAAGACTATTTATTGAGAAAATGAATCTGATTGTATTAACTTTAATCATAGAAGAACTTTACAACCTTGGTGCCTTGATGTTGTACAAGCTCCTCCCAGGGTCCAGCAAGAATCTCCTCTACTTTGACAAGTTTCACTCTCTTCCCAAAGAAGCCAAAAGGTATGTAATCTCTCCTCTGAAGCTCAAGTAGGAAGTCTCAATTCCAATAGCGTTTACCCTAAAAAATGTTCAGCTTTCAACCTCCCTAGCAATCAGCCCAATGCCTCAATTTATAGAGCAAAGGAGGGAAGTTACCAGGTCCACATTCAAAGGGATAAGTCCTCCTTCAAAGGGATAAGCTCCTCTCATCAAGGGGTTAGCTCCTTTAGTTATGGGATGCATGAACTACCTAGGAGCAAACCAACCACGTCAAGGTTCCTTATAGAAGCGTCCAGAATTAACCCAAAGTGAGTTTTCAAGAATAAAATTGCGCCTTTTTTACTTTCATAGGGGTCCGCACCCAATCCTTTAGAGACAGAGCGGGCAGGTCCGCAGGTAACATGACCAAGGGGTGCGGGACCATAGGTAAAGGTAAGAGAAAGTGCGGAACCAGAGTTTTATAGATTTTCAAGGACTTTCTCTCATTTTTAAAGCTTGACATGAAGAGATGAGGTTTGAGACTTGCAAAGGAGGACAATATGAGTGGTGATAGACTCACACTGACTGCAGAAAGTCATGGTGACAATATTTTGTGTAACAGATTGCCCCCTAAAGTGCGGAGTCTTTAGTAGATGAGGATTTCATTTATCATGTAAGAAGAGTGAAGTACTTTATCATTTTGAGGATCACCTTGTGGAGAGCCTGGTTAGAACGTGTAAAAACATTCAATGCAAAATATATATATGAGATCATATCATCGCTGAGGTAGGCATTCCCATACTGAGATCAAAACTGACTAGAAAACTAACTAAACTGCTTTGATGTAGGAATGATCTTGTAATACATCACAAGTATAGACACATGTAGACATAGTATGGGTGCAGCCATCTGTTTATGAATAGTCCACTGTATAATGAATACAAAATTCCTCTCAGCCTGGATGGTGGAAACTAGATCCAGGGTCTTGATTTCTACTTCCCGAAATAGTACGATTATATCCATGTGAATGAATGTGTCGAAGTAGAACATGGTAGAAACCACTTGATTACCAGTCAATGATGTAAACAGTTAACAAGTGTGAGAGAAACCACCAGTAATGTCAATGGCTCTCAAAGTACTCAGTACAATCCATGAAATGTGAATAGATGTGTTGATGTCGAACATGTCAAGAAATCCTTTGGTCGAAGGTCAATGATGCAACCTATCGTCGAAGGTGAGAAACCTACCATTGAGGCATGCAGATCCCAAGGTACTGATGATTTCTAGATCATCTTTCTAGATAATGAGCTGAAGTCGATAGAAAGCGATCCGTCGTAGGCAAACCCACAACACGAAATCATAGATCAAGTTTGAAGAAATTTAGTTGCAAGGATTGACTCAGGGATGGTCAAGACGGATGACAGATATTTTGCAGATGAATGGTTTATTTGCACTGACCTCTTGAACACATAACGACACTGCAGATGGTTTGGTGACAATTGACGAAAAGCTAATACCCAGAAACTAGCTGAAGACTTTCAATATGGTTTGATTAACTGTTAGGCAAAGGATTTCCCAACCCAGGTGAACAAAAAGTGTCGTGTTCAAGAGTGGTTAAATTTTTTTCTGGGACACAAAGTATGACAAGAAGGTTAATTTTTCTCTCTTTTCCCCCACCATTTCTAGCAAGTACCTCTTTATTTTTGACAAGCTTGAGGAGGATAACATTTGCTTGATCATAAGCTCATCCTTTGAATGAGTCCAACTTAGTTTAAATTCGAACCCTAAGAAGGAGTGGTCCGTTCTTGTTTGTAATTGAACAGGTCCTTTACTGTTAAATTTTACCGAGTCCAATATAGGAGAAACTCAGTGTTTTTCAATTTTAGGGAGTCTGAAAAAACTTAAGGAAAATCCATGGTTGTCCTTTTTCGTAAATTTGTGTTTGCCAAGCCCGAAAAAGTATAAAATAATACTTGAGAGAACCTCTTGACCATTACGATCAAGGAGTACTTTTCATAATTAGTGTCTCTGATCCGAAAAATTAAAAAAGTGATCAATGACACGTCATTTTATAAGCAATATCGAATTTGAAAAGACAAAAATCTGGCAATCTTTTCATGTTTTTACGATCAGAAAAAAGTTTTAAGTGGACCATCTTTTTAATTCCGTTTTAACGAGCTTAAAAAGAAAAAATCGGCAATCTTTTCATATTTTAGGAGTCAGAAAATAGCTTTAAAGGTGACTCTAATGTTTTTGTGTCAAAAATGACCAATTTTGACTGAAAAATCTGTTATCCTGCACAAAAACTCAAACATTACTCATACATGTTTAAAATGAATAAAAATGCTTTAAAAGTTACCTCTTTGAAGTGAAAAATAAACAAATTAAAAATTCATTTATTCAAAAAAGCTTATAAAAAGGGCTTTTTTAAATTCGTTTTTACCGTTTGACTTCAGAGTGAGAAAGAGAGCTTTTGGGTAAGAAACTTCCTGTGAAGATTGCGGAAAATCCGTCCATTGGAATCGAACACCGTCACCTCCAGGTAATCCACATCACCTTACTCTTGCATTTCAACCATTTGAAATTTTGTTTTTAGGTTTATATTTTGATTTTTGGAAAAATTTTGTTTAAAGGTCCGCCCGCGGGGGTCCACAGGTGCAGCATGCGAAACCTGCGGACCCCGACTTTTTCGCATGCAGAAAAAAGTCAGGGGCCCGCACCTGCTGTTTAGGTAGAGTGCGGACCTACGCACTGTCTCTAACTTAGAGGGTGTGGTCCCCGCGGCATATGTTCTAAAATTCCAAATTTTCCAATATTTGCCCAAAAACTTTGATTTAAAAACTCTAATCCGCCTTTTTCTTTCAATGTAGGGTATACATCATGCTTAGCTGGCGGGAAAGGGAGCACAGAGATGCGGATGCTGCCGCACTAAATCATCAACCCTCAATAGATGCATTGAGGGCATGCGGGCTATATAAATTCTGGGCCATACCTGGCATGAGGGCCCAAGTAGACTTTTTGTAGTGGTTGGTGGACAGGTGGAATGTGCAGGACCAGTGTTTCATTATTGGTGGCCACCAGCTCGAAATGGAGCCAAAAGACATTTAATTTTTGACTGGTTTGCTTAAGAGAGGTGAAAAATTGACTCTATTTAGGACTAGGCCAGGTGGCCAGTCTGTCGATAGCCTCCGGATCGAGTTTTGTAACGACCAAACCAAGGACAAAGGGACTGATATCAAAACCATTTCCGGTCCTGAACTCAAAGTGATTGCATTTATTGTCACCAGGCTCTGCGGAAGCGCAGCACTACATATGGCCACTGGATCCCAAATGCAGATGGCAGTAGACTGTTTTCGAGGCACCGTCTTCAACTGGTGCGAAGCTCTGTTGGCTAATGTAAAAGGCCAACTGAATAAAGCCAAGAACGGACAACTGAAAAACTTTGGATATGGTTTCTTAGTTGTGAGTTTTGGTCTAGAGAGGGTCCCAATGTTGGTCCAACAGCATCTTTCCATTCAAGATGGACTTCCCCGAGAGCCCAAGCTGATGTGTTGGGTTGCAGTTATGGCCCGTCATCCTGAGGAAGGTTCAGAGGTTGTTTGATTTCCTCTTGAGTATTTCCATTGGTTGGAGAACCAAGTTTTCGCTATTCATGATTTTCCTTATGCTGGGATGGATTATCGTGGTGACCTAGACATGGCTCTTCCACCAGGAGAGCAATGGGATGACTCAGGTAAAATTATTTTCAACATTTTCTAATTTAATTTTTTTTTTTTTTAAATCGTCCAAAGATTTAGTAAAAAGTTTCGAATGCAAATGTAGCTCCATGATGACCAGCCACTCTCCAGCCCTATGAGAGGAAACAGCTAGTTGAAGCAGCACCAGCCCCAAAGGACAAATCTACAGAGACCCTAGCCAAATTGGAAAACCATCTAGAGCGTTTGACAACAAAAATTCCAGAGACTAGCATAGATGACATTCCTCTTAGGCTACAACGCTATGTGATTGGGGTCCTAGGACCTTTCAGGAGGTTCCTTTGCAGGGTGGCCCGTACAGTGGTTTCTTACCGTGATCATCACCAGTGATAGGATGATCGCCTGTTGTAGATTCATATGACATTTTTGCTTTTTGCACTATCATTTTTGCTGATCATAAGGTGTTTTTCAACCTATGTTCGAAGACGATGTATATATGACACACTTCTATGCTATGCTATATCACTATTACTGGCTATCTTGTAAAACATGTTATGGAATGTTTTTAAATTTACTTGTTTGATTATTGAAAATGTCTACTTAACATTCAAGAAGCAATTGCATCTAATAATGTATTTAAATACCTTGGAATATGCTGATATTCAATATAGTCAAATTCACATTCTAAGAGATGAACTCTCAAAAATAATCTCAATAACACTGGATTTCTAATGGCATAAACTCTATTAATCTGTAACACAATGAGTTCAGAATCTAACCTCACAATCAAACTCCGAATCCCAAATGAGATGGATTCAGATAATAACTCAATCACTACACTATATTTTGCAATGTTGTTCGTTTTTTGACCGAGGCTTACCCCATGCATAGATACCAACTCATCAGAGGGTGAATAGATAACCCAAGCTGTGGAAGAAATGTTCCGTGTATTACAACAAGCACCATCAACAAAACCAATGTATGTTTGGAGAGACCTAGACATCTGCAATATCAAGAGTAAAATCAAGATAAGCAGGATGTAGGTCCACGGTGACTAGCCACTCTCCGGCCCTATGAGAGGAAACAGCCAACTGCAGCAGCACCAGCCCCACGGGATGAATCTACAAAGACCCTGGCCGAATTGGAAAGCCTTCTAGAGCGTTTGACAGCATAAATTCCAGAGACTAGCTTAGATGACACCTCTTAGGCTACAACGCTATGTGATTGGGGTCCCAGGACCTTTCAGGAGGTTGCTTTGTAGGGTGGTCGGTACAGCGATTTCTTATCGTGATCATCACCAGTGATAGGATGATCGCCTGTTGTAGACTCATATGACATTTTTTCTTTTTGCACTATCATTTTTGCTAATCATAAGGTGTTTTTCAACCTCTGATCAAAGACGATGTATATTTGACACACTTCTATGAAATTCTATATCACTATTACTGGCTATCTTGTAAAACATGTTATGGAATGTTTTTAAATTTACTTGTTTGATTATTGCAAATGTCTACTTAACATTCGAGAAGCAATTGCATCTGCTAATTTATTTAAATACCTTGGAATATGCTGATATTCAATATAGTCAAATTCACGTTCCAAGAGACGAACTCTCAAAAATAATCTCAATAACACTGGATTTCTAATGGCATAAACTCTATTAAGCTGTAACACAACGAGTTCAGAATCTAACCTCACAATCAAACTCCGAATCCCAAATGATATGGATTCAGATAATAACTCAATCACTGCACTATATTCTGCAATGTTGTTCGTTGTTTGACTGAGGCTTACCCCATGCATAGATACCAACTCATCAGAGGGTGAATAGGTAACCCAAGTTGCGGAAGAAATGTTCCATGTATTACGACAAGCACCATCAGTAAAACCAATATATGTTTGGAGAGACCTCGACATCTGCAATATCAAGAGTAAGATCAAGATAAGTAGGATGTAGGTCCACGGTGACCAGCCACTCTCTGGCCCTATGAAAGGAAACAGCGAGCTGCAGCAGCACCAGCCCCACGGGACGAATCTACAGAGACCCTAGCCGAATTGGAAAACCATCTAGAGCGTTTGTCAGTAGACATTCCAGAGACTAGCATAGATGACATTCCCCTTAGGCTACAACGCTATGTGATTGGGGTCCCAGGACCTTTCAGGAGGTTCCTTTGTAGGGTGGTCCGTACAGTGGTTTCTTATCGTGATCATCACCAGTGATAGGATGATCACCTGTTGTAGACTCATATGACATTTTTGCTTTTTGCACTATCATTTTTGTCGATCATAAGGTGTTTTTCAAACTATGATCGAAGACGATGTATATTTGACACACTTCTATGCTATGCTATATCACTATTACTAGCTATCTTGTAAAACATGTTATGGAATGTTTTTAAATTTACTTGTTTGATTATTGAAAATGTCTACTTAACATTCGAGAAGCAATTGCATCTAATAATGTATTTAAATACCTTGGAATATGTTGATATTCAATATAGTCAAATTCACGTTCCAAGAGACGAACTCTCCAAAATAATCTCAATAACACTGGATTTCTAATGGCATAAACTCTATTAATCTGTAACACAATGAGTTCAGAATCTAACCTCACAATCAAACTCTGAATCCCAAATGAGATGGATTCAAATAATAACTCAATCACTGCACTATATTTTGCAATGTTGTTCGCTGTTTGACCGAGGCTTACCCCATGCATAGATACCAACTCATCAGAGGGCGAATAGATAACCCAAGCTGCAGAAGAAATGTTCCGTGTATTACAACAAGCACCATCAACAAAACCAATGTATGTTTGGAGAGACCTAGACATCTGCAATATCAAGAGTAAAATCAAGATAAGCAGGATGTAGGTCCATGGTGACTAGCCACTCTCCGGCCCTATGAGAGGAAACAGGCAGCTGCAGCAGCACCAGCCCCACGGGATGAATCTACAAAGACCCTGGCCGAATTGGAAAACCTTCTAGAGCGTTTGACAGCAGACATTCCAGAGACTAGCATAGATGACATTCCTCTTAGGCTACAACGCTATGTGATTGGGGTCCCAGGACCTTTCAGGAGGTTCCTTTGTAGGGTGGCCCATACAGTGGTTTCTTATCGTGATCATCACTAGTGATAGGATGATCGCCTGTTGTAGACTCATATGAAATTTTTTCTTTTTGCACTATCATTTTTGCTAATCATAAGGTGTTTTTCAACCTATGATCAAAGACGATGTATATTTGACACACTTCTATGAAATTCTATATCACTATTACTGGCTATCTTGTAAAACATGTTATGGAATGTTTTTAAATTTACTTGTTTGATTATTGCAAATGTCTACTTAACATTCGAGAAGCAATTGCATCTGCTAATGTATTTAAATATCTTGGAATATGCTGATATTCAATATAGTCAAATTCACGTTCCAAGAGACGAACTCTCAAAAATAATCTCAATAACACTGGATTTCTAATGGCATAAACTCTATTAAGTTGTAACACAACGAGTTCAGAATCTAACCTCACAATCAAACTCCGAATCCCAAATGAGATGGATTCAGATAATAACTCAATAACTGCACTATATTCTGCAATGTTGTTCATTGTTTGACCGAGGCTTACCCCATGCATAGATACCAACTCATCAAAGGGCGAATAGATAACCCAAGCTGCGGAAGAAATGTTCCATGTATTACGACAAGCACCATCAGCAAAACCAATATATGTTTGGAGAGACCTCGACATCTGCAATATCAAGAGTAAGATCAAGATAAGTAGGATGTAGGTTGACGGTGACCAACCACTCTCCGGCCCTATGAAAGGAAATAGCCAGCTGCAGCAGCACCAGCCCCACAGGACGAATCTACAGAGACCCTGACCGAATTGGAAAACCATCTAGAGCGTTTGACAGTAGACATTCCAGAGACTAGCATAGATGACATTCCCCTTAGGCTACAACGCTATGTGATTGGGGTCCCAGGACCTTTCAGGAGGTTCCTTTGTAGGGTGGTCCGTACAGTGGTTTCTTATCGTGATCATCACCAGTGATAGGATGATCACCTGTTGTAGACTCATATGACATTTTTGCTTTTTGCACTATCATTTTTGCCGACCATAAGGTGTTTTTCAAACTATGATCGAAGACGATGTATATTTGACGCACTTCTATGCTATGCTATATCACTATTACTGGCTATCTTGTAAAACATGTTATGGAATGCTTTTAAATTTACTTGTTTGATTATTGCAAATGTCTACTTAACATTCGAGAAGCAATTGCAGCTGCTAATGTATTTAAATATCTTGGAATATGATGATATTCAATATAGTCAAATTCATGTTCCAAGAGACGAACTCTCAAAATAATCTCAATAACACTAGATTTCTAATGGCATAAACTCTATTAAGCTGTAACACAACGAGTTCAGAATCTAACCTCACAATCAAACTCCGAATCCCAAATGAGATGGATTCAGATAATAACTCAATCACTGCACTATGTTCTACAATGTTGTTCATTGTTTGACTGAGGCTTACCCCATGCATAGATACCAACTCATCAGAGGGTGAATATATAACCCAAGCTGTGGAAGAAATGTTCTGTGTATTACGACAAGCACCATCAGCAAAACCAATGTATGTTTGGAGAGATGTCGACATCTGCAATATCAAGAGTAAAATCGAGATAAGCAGGAATAATGACAAAACACTCTCTAAACTAAGCACACTTTTCTAATCTAAAACATACCAGCTAGAAAGAAAACTAACCTAACCAAAATCTCCACACCCAGATTTAATCATAATATCTCTTGACGTAAAGACCATTTCTTGGTTTACCTAAAGAGACACCATCAAAGTCTAACAATTCATAGGCCCCTTTTGCCAGCTTTCACTTAATAACATAAGGACCATGCCGCATGGTTATGAATTTTCCAACACCTAACTTATCATTTGCTTGATCATACAGTAAGACTAGGTCTCCTTCCGAAAAATTATGAGGTGTAACATTTTGATCATACTGAGCTTTAATACGTTTGGCATGAGTTTCGATCGCTAGTGCAGCATCACGTCGATTCTCATCTAATTAAGCCAAGTACAACAAACATTTCTCCTCTTCGGAAGTGGTTGGAAGTAATTCTATGGCCATTTGCAATGACTGGATTTCGTATTCAATGGGTAACACGGCTTCCAAACCATAAACTAGTTGGAAAGGAGTGAAACTGGTTGAATTTTGTACTGAGGTTCGATACGCCCAAAGCGCTGAAAATAACATGTTATGCCAATTCAACCTATGAATCCCAATGATTCATCGTATCATAATGACTAGAACTTTGTTGATGGCTTCAACCAGACCATTAGCCTGTGGGTAATATGGAGTAGAACTATCACGACGAAGGCCAAGTTGATCTGCCAGTTCAGTCATCATAAGTTTCGAAAATGACGCCCATGATCAGTGATAATTTCTTGTGGAACACTGAATCTAGCAGTTTTATGATTGAAAACGAAAATCGCAGCAGTTTTTCCATCTACCGAAAATGTAGGCATCGCCTCGGCCCAGTTGGTAAAATAATCTACCGCAAGGATGATATACGCATGCCCCCCAGCCGAATGAGGGTTACATGTAATAAAATCGATACCCCATTTTGCAAAAGGACTAATGGCAATTATAGGGTGGAGAGGAGCAGGTGGAGCACACATCTTTTGATCAAAAATTTGGTAGTTGTGGCATTTTCGGACCGCGTGAATACAATCTTTAAATAAAGACGACCAGAAATAGCTAGCATGCAATATCTTTTGGGCTGTGGCAAACCCAAACATATGACCGCCACACACTCCAGAGTGACAATCATTTAGAACCCTTTCAACTTCCTCATGAATTAAACAACGTCGGAAAACAGAGCCCCCCCCACGACGATAAAGTGTATCTCCAATGATTTTATATTGTTGTGATTGGAATCATATTTTCCGACACTGAGATCTTGAAATTTCAGGCCGAAAGGATTGGGTTTGGAGATAAACGATGATATATCCATACCATGGATCAAGAGTGCTGATTAGAAACAAGGATTCGTCCGCAATGGGCTCTTCTGCCATAGTTTCAGTATCAGCACGGGGGAAGTCGCACATTAATTCCGCAAAAACTAAAGATTTCTTTGACTTAGAGTTTTTAAACTCCAGGTCAAATTCCTGCAGGATAACAATCCATTTGGAATACTTTCCCCCTAGCAATTGTTTAGTCAAAATATAGATCATAGGGTTGCAGTCAAACATTACATTAGTTTTGCGTAGTAAAATGTAATGACGAAATCGTTGGACAGCTTGAACAACTACCAAGGCCAATTTCTCCACATGTGAATATTTTAGCTCAGTCGGATTTAAGGTTCGACTAAGGTAGTAAATCACATGTTCACTACCGAATTCATCTTCCTGAACTAACACCATTCTGATGGTGGAATGAGAGGTAGCGATATATAAGAAGTAGTCCTCGTTGTAGTTGGGAGGATGCAATAACGGTGCATGGGTCAACGCGTGTTTTAGTGCATCAAAAGATTTGTCAGCTATCTCATCCCAAAAGAATGGAGTATTCTATTTCAACAACCTGGTAAAACCATTTGTTATCTCGGCGTAGTTAGGAATGAATCGACGTAAAAACTTTTCTTTCCCTTGCAAACTTTGGAGTTGGCGAAGAGTCGAAGGAGGAGGCAATTTGACAATAGCTTCAACCTTCGAGGGATCAACACGAATGCCAGCTTTCGAAATAACAAATCCCAGTAACCGACCCGTTTCTATACAGAAAACACACTTGTGTGGATTCAACCTAATTCGATAATTCCTACATCTCATAAATATTGCTCGTAAATGAATGAGATGATTGGCTCTACGTAATGAGTGAGTAGGTAAATCAGCGAGATAGGGTTGCAGAATGTGCTTGATGTCATGAAACGTGTAAGACATGGCTCTTTGAAAAGTTGCAGTGGCATTCTTGAGCCCAAAAGGTTATTTGCAATAAGAAAATGTCCCCCATGGACAAATGAAAGCCATGTTTGGTTGATCAGCGGGTAGAATATTTATTTGATTATAACTGGAAAAACCATCCATGAAGGAGAATATTTCACTGCCAGCACAATCATCAATTATTTGATCGATACAGGGAGTTGGGTAATTGTATTTTGGACATACTCGATTAATACCCCTATAATTGATACATATTCTTATTGTCCCCTGCTTTTTGTTAACAGGAACAATATTTGATACCGAATACGTTAAAGGAATTGGATAAATGAAACCCGCTTTAAGTAATTTTTCAACTTCTGCTTTAATAGTAGTAGCTTTTTGTGGGTGGATCTGACACAAATTTTGCCGGACGGGTTTAGCATCCGAATAAGTTTGATTTCATGAACAAAAATTGCTGGGTCAATTCTTGGCATTTCCTCATATGACAAGGCAAACATGTCGTGGAATTCTTGAAATAGGGCCTTATATGTTTGAATTTCATCTTTCGTACAAGAGGCACCTATATGAATGGTTTCAACAATTCCAGGCTTAATCGAAATGTCAATAGGAATAGTTCGAGAAATATTTCCCAAATTTAACTCAGAATCAGGATTTTTCAATGGATTCTAAGGTTCCTTGACATAATCAGTTGTAAAAATAGATGAAAAATCATTTTCAAAGTGATCAATCTCAGCTAAAAACGAAGATCTATGATGAAGATCTTCCCATGGTAAATGATCAACACACAAGATTTCACCAATTTGCTCATCAGTGTGAACAAGTTCGGAAAACGTTGTTGAATCTGAGTCTAATGTTGAAAGTGATTCTCCATGGACCACATTCATTAAGTCAATTTCGGTTGAAGAAGGGTCAGAAAACGACTGTACGGCCTGATACGCAATTTCATATGGACTCAAAGGCATAGCATCACCAAATGAATCTATCTCAGATTCAGAAGGTACGATCCAAGGATCATCATAAACAATAGTGTTTGATGAAATCATATGAATGGTTGTAGTAGAAGGCGATACATTGGGAGGAGGAAAGGAAAAAGTTCCTGGTAAATCAGAATCTTTAACTAGTCCTACTCAAACATCCTTACAAGGGATAGTTGTTTTACCAACATGCTGGATACTTTCAGAAGAGGCTGGGTCGGATGAAACGTAAGTTAGCTAGTCTATAGGTATGATATTTCCATTATGAGGAAACTTTATAAGCCGAAAGACCGATGAGACAACAGAAGTCATAACGTAATACCAACTACGACCCAAGAGAAGGTTGTAATCCAGACGGGCATCGACCACCTCCACATATAGATTAACAGTTTTGCCTTCAACCCCTATAGGTAAATCCTATAGAATACCAAAAGGATGGAACCCATGGCCATCAAAAAGCCTTTAGAATCATCAGGGATTGATTAAGTGTAGGAGAACCAAGTGATCTCCAACACTGGATCGACATAATACATGTTGAAGCTGCCTCATTAATTACAGTCCTATAACAAGGTTTGTTTTTTACTAACATTGGAATCTGGAAAGCCATTTGATGAGGTAAGCAAGGTGTACTATTTTCTAAATCAAAGATTATAAGGTTCGAGTCCTGAATATCAACAACTCCTATAGCTGACAATAGCAATTTACGTTGTGCTAGACATGATTACAGCACCTCCAAAGTTGACATTAATGAAGGTGAAATAGCTAAATATTCAACAATGTTATAGTTCTGAGCAGCTCTCGCATGTGGATTGAAAGCTGACTTTCGAAGTATACCCTTGGTGGGCGGTTTTATTACTAAGTCTGGGTTAGGTTTCTCGATCTGTAGCAGATCGGAACCGGGAGTTGAAGTTGATGGGTTCGAATTAGAAGATTCTGCTTCCTTACCACCAACAGGACTTTTACTTCCATAATCTTGCGATTGTGTCGCAATCCTAACATGGGACATCATCATTATGGGTTCTTCTGAGGCATTTGAGGAAGAACCTATCATCTTACTATCTTGACTAGGAAAAGGATCCTTCAAAACAACAGGCATTTGAGAACCTTCGACAACTTTCGCAACCTCAGCGCGATGAGGGCAATCTCTTGTAAAATGCTCTTCATCACAAATGAGACAAGGATAACGAGGTTTGCGTTTCTCATCAGTAGATTCCGTTTTTTCTGGTTTCTCTTTCGAATTTTTATCTGATTTATTTTTCTTCTTCCCCTTTTTATTACCGTCGAATTTTGATTTGGCTGTAGATGACTCTACGACATGAATATGGGCAGAAATTTCCGCGGAAGAGTCTCCTGTCGGGGAATCTGGTAAAGTTATGATAGGAGAAGAATTCTTGGAAGATTTCTTCTTACTTTTGGTGTTAACTGTACCAATTATACCGTCAACGACATGAGACCCTGAAGGAGCTACAGTTATTTGATTTTGTTTAGGAAGGTCGGGGATTTTCTCATGTAAGGTATCTGACTGCATATAAACGAGGTCAACGTACTGAGCTTGAGAAATTACTTGCTCTTCAGTAACGACTCCTACCTTAGCTACATCCTCAGTGATTTTCGGTAGTAATGATTTAACAAACCATTCTGCTAAGATCTGATCCAGAATAAAAACTTTCACTAAACGTTGTCGACGTCTCCATTCATGAATGTGATCTGGAATATAAGTGGACATTGAATGTTTTAATGAAGTTAATAATTCCGTGCCATTGTCATATCTGACAGGCAACTAAAAATGAGTTAAAAACGAAGTAGCTAACTGACTAAAGTTATAAAAAGAGGCTCGCGGT
Source organism: Pinus tabuliformis (assembly GCA_031772625.1). Classification (NCBI taxonomy): domain Eukaryota; kingdom Viridiplantae; phylum Streptophyta; class Pinopsida; order Pinales; family Pinaceae; genus Pinus; species Pinus tabuliformis. The sequence goes on from CM062815.1 coordinate 231,621,430, forward strand.
AACTCAATGTACCACTTGGCCGCAAGACCAATTAGAGTGCGTTGAAAAAGACGTAAACGAATCGAATCATCTGAAATGGAGTTAGATGCACACCAGAGGTGATAAGTCATCACATGGTTTGACAGATCCTCTCCTGATTTACCTTCAAACTTAGGAATATCACTCGGCAACTTATTCGGCATTAGCGACCAAAATGGAAGATAATTAATCGGATCGTTCGTAAGGCGCGACAAATCAGGCAAGTCCAAAGTTGCAATGAATGGTAACTGACGATTAGGGTCTCGAAAACCCTGGGTCATGAGACCAGCCCCAGGAGGAGGATATCCAGGATAACTAGGAATTGGAATTTCATTTGGGACATTATATCCTCCCGGAAAACTAGGATTAACCGGACCGTACTGGGGTTGCTAAGGTTGCTGATAAGTATATCCAGGGTATGGTTGATACTGATAGATTGGGTTCTTCACAGCAGGACCGAATTGGTACTGTCCCTGATACGGTTGATAAGTAAAATGAGGTTGACTTGTGACAGTCGTACTTGGACTAGGTTGTCCTACAGGCATTTGAAACGAAGTCTGAATTGTGTGTCCAGACTGAGGTAAAGATGCTTGAGGAATTGATGCAGGAATAGTAGAAACCAGAGTTGTTGATACTCAAGAAGTAGGTGGGGTAGATGGAACAGATGTTGTAGCAGTTACAGCAGTCATTTGAGGCAGAGTTCGAGGTGAACTAGGCCCAGGCTGAGAAACTACAGAAGGCGCAGAAGTTTGAATAGTAGGCTGGAAAGGTTGCTGGGTTGAACCAGAAACCAAGGGTTGTCCAGATTGAGATGACAATTGCACATTCGGTTTCAAGATCTATTGAGATTGAGATGGATCCCACACTATATTCATTCTGGGGTATGGACCCATAGAAGGTTGAGCATATTGAGGACCATAACTGGGTTGAGGGTAGGGTTGATAATTCAAAGGTACATTTCCAGCTCCTTGGACAAATGATTGACCTGAAGGTGGTTGGAAACCTTGGGTTGGGTACTGACCTTGAGGTTGATAACCTTGAGGCACGTACTGATACTGGGGTTGACCTTGAGGCATATATTGATACTGGGGTTGACCTTGAGGTACATACTGAGTCTGGGGTTGACCTTGAGGAATGTACTGTCCCGAAGGTATGTACGGTCCTTGAGGTTGCCCCCAGGCGGTAATTAGGTACCTTGAGGTGCCCCCCAGGTGATAATTGAGGACCTTGAGGCTGCCGCCCAGGCGGTAGCTGGCCACCTTGAGGTTGCGGATTTGGAATGGTACCTGACATCATAAGAATATCTTCTACACTCAACGATTTAGTTCCGTTATTAACAGTTAATAATCCTTGTTCAATAGGTTGAGGAGATGCTCCCAAAAAAGTACTAGTAAGTGACTGATACCCAGAGGGAACATAAGGACCACCATACAAAAATGTTTCTGGAGATTGAGAAAACATGGATGACTGTTTCGACATATTCAAAGGAGGATAACAACCTCTAGGTGTTGGATGATAAGGAATGCAAGGTGGTGAAAAACTTAGTCCCGGGTTTTCCAAAAAATTGCTCAATGAAAGATACCAAGCGTCCCTCCTAGGTGGACTGTAAAAGATCGATTCACGCTCCCTAAGTTCTATAGTTGGTTGATTTTTAGGGATAGATATACCTTCTTCCGGAGTGACAAGTTCTTCAATAGCAATTAGTCTAGAAGGAAGATTTTGGGTAATGACTCTTTCTACCGTGGGTGAACCGGGACCACTGGAAGTTGGAGAGGCAAATCCTGATGATGGAGTAGCAGCAAGTTCAGAAATTTCAGGTTGCTCGGCTAATTCACTGGTAGAAGAAAAATTACCAGTAACTTCGGAAAATGAAACAGGTTCAATAATATACTCTAGTTCTTGAACTTGATAATCAGGCTGCACAACTAAAGAAGATTCTCCTTCTTCGGGTGACCCAACTCTACTATCACTAGGAGTTACAAGGGCTCGTAGCCCTTCAAGATGGCTTGGTGAAAACTCAGGAGGTTGGCTGCGAAGTCTACGGGGCTGCCTCGGTAATTCAACCACAATTAAAAATTTTAATTACTTCACATGAAAACAAAGAAAAATATCAATGAAAACCACCTAAAGTCTCTAAAGAACCAAACAATTTGATGCACACACCTAAAGAATCTAGGAGGTCAAACCACACACAAACAGTAACTTTCCGTACTGAAAACACTAGTTGGTGATGAAATCCAACGTCGCAGAATTCAATACAGAAATGGCGGTTGGAACAATTACCTCGACAACCTGCTTAATGAATAGACTGGCACAAGTTTCTCCACTAAACCATCTCGAGTGAAGAGAACCCCCCAGAAAATCCAAGTGAGTCTAGTCGACGTCTGCTCCAGGTACAGTGGGATCTTCCCTCCACCATCACCTTAGGAAAGAATCCTATAGATTATGGTCACTATGGTTACCAATGGAAACAAATATACCTGGGGGAATAGTCTGTGATCCGATACACACGCAAGGGCAGAGTAGCAAAGCTCAATCCCCTTGAAGGCTCCTTGACATAATCCAAGGTTTACCAACAAGTGACCCCAGGCTCCTCGACAATGGTTAATCCGAGGTTTACCATTTTTAATATGTGTATATCTGCTATTGTTCCTGTTGACACCTAATCCTCAACGGATGGGTGAACTGGAACGTGAACAATCATCAAGAAGATGAACTATTCCATCTCCTTTTTGTATATAAACATTAGTTCTCTAATGAAATAAAATATCAGTTCTTTCTTCCGCTCATTCTGGAGTTACCCTGGCCTGACATGGTATCAGAGTGCAGGTCCCAGATTCCTTGTAACTCCTCTGCTTGAAACGTTTGCCTGGCTATAACGCCTCTACCTGCCTGAACATTAGTCTCTCTGCGCATTGATTGTCTGCCTGAACGTTAGTCTCTCTACGCATATTCCTGAACGTTTGCATTCTCCTGAGCGCTGCCTCTGTCCTGACATATCGCTGCCACTACCTCTGGCAGACACCAACGCATACTATGTCTTGTAACGGGAAAACCACTGCCTATCGACCAGATTGTCGGTACCAACAATTTTAACGTGGTGAGACCACGACATTGTGGCTCCTTTGAAGCATTTGATCGGCGTGTGTTTCCTGGCGGGCACTAAAGCAATGGAAGGGGTAGGCTTTACTTTCTGCTCTGCGCAAAGAACGTTGAAATCAATAGTCCTTGGTCTGGCGTGACTATTAGATTCAATTTCTTCATGGCCGTCTTCACATACCCATTCTTTACCGGTTCAGAGCTGTGATCTTTACCACAATCATGGTTTGTGTTTCCAGTGTTATGATATGAGTGAAGTTCGTTCTTTTTCTCGTGACCCAGGCTTGATACTTGGCCGGACCTTTCTGAGGACGGAAGCTTTGGAGGACAGTGAAGAGACCAATCAATGACCAAATAGTCATGACACTGTAATTTATTTCAAGAAGTTTTGTCATCGCTGATTTGGTATTGTGCGTTTAACTATCCAGTCCAGAGCCTTTCATTTATTTGAAGCAATTTTTTTTTAGAGCACTGTAATTTATTTGAAGCATTTTTGTCATCGCTGATTTGGTATTGTGCATTTAACTATCCAGTCCAGAGCCTTTCATGACAAGTTGTTGATGATCAGATCCGTATTAGTAAATTTTTCAAAGACAAGTTCCATAATAGTAATGTTGTTGTGAAGTAGGGAACGCCATGTATCATGTTTTTGTTTGCAAATAACATCTGGCAGCGGTATTAAGAGAGCACGTTGGAGCAGTTTTTTGAATCATTGTTTGGTATTGTTTTAATGTAACGAATCTATGGCAATTTTTTATAAGCTTCAGTGGTGGTAGTTGCCTGATTTGATGCGATCCCCAGCCAGAGACTCAAGAGACTCAATGTGCTGTAACAGTGAAGACTGTGAAGACTAAAACGTGCAGTATCATATTGCGCTGCTTTCATAATAGTTTTGCATTGATATATATTGAAGTAATATATATTGAAGTAATATATCCTTTATGCGTTTTGCATTGATATATATATTGAAGTGATCCATTGCGCATTTTTCAAAACATAGTAATATTGCAGTGATATAATAAATGTTGATGCTTCTATCAAACATTAGAAGAAAATAAAGTGCATAAGGCTGTGGCATAAGGATTTTTTCAGCAGAAGTTTTTTTATCAACAGAAGTTTTTTTTTTAGCAGAGACATTCTTTTACAGAATGCATTCAATCATCTCTATGGTTAGAATAGTTCTCACTGGCAAGGAGAACTATTCTGAATGGTCTCGGATGGTAAAACACACCCTCATCTACAATGAGTTGTGGAAAGGAGTGTGTGTCGGAGAAGAAGACAAAGACCCTGTGCATCCTACATCAGATAAAGAACTTGTCATTTGGGAAAACAAGAACAACAAAGCCTATGCATTGATCGCAACATCTGTAAATGAAGAAGTAAGTCGTCATATTTCATCCTATTCCACTGCCTTTGAATCTTTACAAAAGCTGAAACAACTCTATGATTCACATTCTGCACTTGAAGTTGTTTAGCTCATGATTAAACTCTTCACTCTTGAACTGAAAAATAATGATCCCCTTGCTCTTGCATCTGAAATAAAGTCTATAATGCATGATATTAAATCCACTAAGGTTGAGCTGGATATCTCTCTTATTGCCTTTCTCAAAGCACTCTATCCTACCTACTCCAATTATCTTGAGTCTTTACAAGCAAATGCAAATCTTAAAGACATAACATTTGAGTCTCTTGTGAAAAAGTTTGCTGAAAGAGAGAAAGCCTTTGGAAAGAAAACAATCCCTGAATCTTCTGAAGAGACTGTTTGCCTTGCTCATAAAGAAAAGCATCCTACTCAAGATTCTACAAGAGGAAGAGGTGGACGAAGAGGAAGAGGAAGATACTTCAGAGGAAGGGGGGCAGACATTCTCAAGCAGAAAAGGCAGATCTGCATTGCATTCGCTGCAAATGAAATGGATCACATGATGCTTCTACATGTAAGCTACCATGGGACAAAATTGAGCAGAGAAGAAATCAGCAGAAAGGTAAAACTGATGACACAGACAAAGGTAAAGCACCTGAATCCACACACTATATTGAGGCACAATGTAACATTGGAGTAAATGAAGATTTGTTTAATGCTTCAATTGCTTCTTCGAAAAATGATTGGTTGCTTGATTCAGGACCAACCTGTCATATGAATCATAGGAAAGATTTTTTTGAAGATTTCACTGACAATGTTGATGGAGCAGTATACTTTGCAGATCAGTCAAAAATCAAGCCATCAGGGCTTGGCACAATCAGGCTTAAACTGCCTGGTCTTCCATACTTTCTTCTGGATCATGTTCTATATCTCCCACAGCTCAAGAGAAACTTGTTGTTCCTGGTCCACATCTGCCAGCAAGGTCACTCCATTCATATGTTTGATGGAAAGCTTGAGGTAAGAAAGGCATCTGACCACTCACTTTTCATGAGGGGTATAGAAGAAGAAAGACTTTTTAAACTACAAGGAACCTCTGCTCATGCACAACATTTCTCATATATTTCTCATCATGAAGAAGGTACACTTCTGCCAAGTTTATTATGGCATGCTAGATTTGGACATTTAAACTATGATAGTCTCCGTTTGTTGAAGAAAAATGGTGTTGCTGGTTTGCCTACAATTCCTAGAAAACATAAGCAATGTGATGCTTGCATTCTAGGAAAGCATAGCAAACAGTCTTTTCATGATTCACATTCAAGAGCACATAGGAAGCTTGAACTCATTCATTCAGATTTATGTGGTCCAATGCCTGTTCCTTCTGCAAATGGAAATAAATATATCATGACATTTATTGATGATTACACCAGAATGTGTTGGGTTTATTTATTGAAGAACAAATCTGATGCTTTTCAAACATTCAAGAATTTTCATAAGTGGATTGAAAATGATGCACAATCTCATATTGGGTCTATTCGCACTGATAATGGAAAAGAATATACATCAAATGAATTTTAAAACTATCTTCGCCAACATGGGATCAAACATCAAACGACTGTGCCTTATAATCCTCAACAGAATGGTGTAGCTGAAAGAATGAACAGAACAATTTTGAATATGGTACGATCCATGCTTTTCTTCAAAAATGTAAAGATAATGTTTTGGACTGATGCTGTTCTATGTGCTGCATATATAAAGAATAGATGTCCATCTAGTGCTATAAGAAACAAAACTCCTTATGAATTGTGGTATGGACATGTTCCTTCGGTAAAACATCTCAGGATCTTTGGTTCCACCTGTTATGCTTTAATACCAAAGGTACATAGAAACAAACTTGGTGCTAGAAGTCGTAAGTGTATCTTCCTGGGGTATTCAAACACATCTAAAGCATACCGTCTCTATGATGAAGTAAATAAAAAGTTTGTTGTATCTAGAGATATCATTTTTCTTGAATCATCCAAATCTGACAGTGTTGTTGAGCGACAACTTGATCGCTTGGATAGATTCACAAAACCGAAATCATTCCAAGAGTTTGATAATCAGATTCCACATCTTGAAGGAGGGATTCCTATACTAGATCAACATGTGGAGTCTTCTTCTGAAGAACAATCTCCCCTGCATGACACTCCAAAAACGGATGATGCTTTAAGTGATGTAATTGATAGAATTGGGAGACTCAATCTTGATTCAGACCCAACTCAATCAACAGAGCAGCCTGGACCATCTCAGAAAGGTCCCCCAAAGTGGCTGACAAAGACACTTGAAAGTGTTCATCCTAATGAAATTGAAAAAACAGGAACCAGAAATACAAACCGACAAGATGGAGGTGATGTAGATAACTCTAATTCACCTGTTGATATGGATGTTACTTATGATTGTGAATTGAACTTGTCTACAGATTTTGAACCAACTTCCTTCAAAGAAGCTGCTTCTCATGATGAATGGAAAGAAGCGATGCAGAAGGAGTATGATGCCCTCATAAAGAATGGCACTTGGAAGCTGGTTGATCCTCCATTTGGAACCAAACCAATTGGCTGCAAGTGGGTCTACAAGAACAAGTACAAAGCTGATGGCTCACTTGACAAGCACAAAGCTAGGCATGTGGCAAAAGGTTTTGCACAGAAGGAAGGGGTTGATTATGAGGAAACTTTTTCCCCCACAGCAAAATGGGCCACCATCCGGACACTCTTTGCACTAGCTGCTCAGAACGGTTGGAAAGTCCATCAAATGGATGTAAAAACTGCATTCTTGAATGGAGATCTAAAAGAGAATGTTTTTATGTCCCAGCCTGAAGGATTTGCTGTGAAAGGACATGAACACAAAGTATGCAAACTTGTGAAGTCCTTGTATGGCCTCAAACAAGCACCACGAGCCTGGTATGAAAAACTAACTGAGAATCTTCTGAAACTCAACTTCAAACATTTTGATCTTGATGATGCAACTTTATTTGTCAAGAAAGTTGGCAAAACAGTTGTATACCTTGTGGTATATGTAGATGATCTTTTAATGACAGGGAACAATGAAAGCTATATTGCATCCATAAAGAAAGAATTAGGAAAAAGTTTTGAAATGACTGATTTGGGCTATGTTCATTACTATCTTGGCATTGAAGTAATCCAACATCCAAAATCCATATTTCTTTCTCAAAAGAAATACATTGGAGATTTGTTAAACAGATTTGGCATGACAGAGTGCAATCCTCTTTCTACTCCAATGGAAAAAAAATTGAAGCTCACATCTATTGAAGGAAAGGAATTTGAGGATGCAACAAAGTATAGACATCTTGTAGGAAGTCTCATCTACCTCACTACTACCAGACAAGACATTTCATTTGCTGTTGGAATCCTCTCCAGGTTTATGCAAAAGCCTTGTGAGGGACATTGGTCTGCTGCAAAAAGAGTTCTAAGGTACTTGAAGGGAACTCAAGACCTTGGAATCAAGTATACACAGGTGGACAACTTCAACTTGATGGGATACTCTGATTCAGATTTCGATGGAGACAAAGAAACTGGGGTATCTACTTCAGGATATGCTATGAGTCTTGGATCAGGAGCTGTCTCCTGGAGATCACGCAAACAATCAGTACCAGCAGATTCCACAACAGAAGCAGAATACGTGGCAGCAGCTGAAGCAACGAAAGAAATTGTGTGGCTCAGGAAAATTCTTGAAGATTTGCAGGTAAAACAAATACAATCAACTCCACTCATGATTGATAACACCTCTGCAATAAAGTTGGCCAAGAACCCAAAGTTCCATGATCGTACTAAGCACATCAATACTAAATATCATCTGATCCGACATCATGTTGAGGCCAAAAAAATCCATCTCCATCATTGTTCCACAAACGAGCAAATTGCAGACATCTTCACCAAAGCGCTTGGAAGAGAAAAGCTTGAAAGATTCAGAACGATGCTTGGACTCACCAACATCCCTTCAGATTAAGGGGGGGAATGTTGACACCTAATCCTCAATGGATGGGTGAGCTGGAATGTGAACAGTCATCAAGAAGATGAACTTTTCTGTCTCCTTTTTGTATATAAACATTAGTTCTCTAATGAAATAAAATATCATTTCTTTCTTCCGCTCATTCTGGAGTTACCCTGGCTTGACAGTTCCCAATGAGGAAGGATTGATTACCCCACTGGTTCGGATATGATCTCTTGCTTGACTCCTTTAAGAGGAGCTTCCCAGAGCATAGATGTAACAATTGGAATTTATCTCCTACCATAAGATACAACTACTTGTTTGTTTTTACTATCTTGGAGAGTTAATTACTCCCTACTCCAAGATACTAGCCTAAGCTATGTTGGTGATAAAGACCCCTAGAAATAAAAAGATTACTAGATAGATTTTACTTTAAGCGTTATTTTTATTGGTTTTTCTTAAGTCAAAAGGTGCAGAGATGAAACTTTATGGTGTAAAGACTTGACTCCAAGACACTAAAAATGCACCTAAGATGACAAACAATCATTTTTCTTCAATGAATTTCTAGCTAAAGAAAGTTTGAGAATGCAATTTCTTGAAAAACAAAACTTTCCTTAACAAACAAATGAAAAGAAGAACTTTTTGCCTTTTCCAATAAACTAAAAAACGAGACTACTAATTATGCTCACGAAAATTTCCCTTTCTTTTCAAACACTCAAATACTACAAAAACAAATCCTTTCCAAAAGAGACTTTTTTTTTTTAAATTTTATAACACACTCAAAACTATTAAAAAATCTAATCTTGAGATCTATAAATTCTAAAAATCTAAATGAAGTAAAAACTTACAAAATTTCTTTTCAAGGTTGTTTTACTTAGTTATGAGCAAACTAAGGACTAATTTGTCTAGAATAACAAATTAATCAAAAAACAATCATATTTTGTTTTCTTTTTTAAAAATGAAATCCAAAACTTTCAAAACAAGTTCTTTTCGAAGTTTTGCAAAGAGAAAAACGAGATTTATTTCTCAACAAAGGAAGATTTTACAAATCGGTCAAACTCATAAGAAGACCAGCAAAAACTAGGGTGATCTGAGGTTTCTAAGGCTTCTAAGCTCTGAGTTACTACAAAGACCAAACGAAAATCAAGCCAGGCACACAAAACTTCTAGAAATTCACCTAAAACCTAAATGCCAATGGAATTAACCTATGAAAAGTTTCTGACAAGACACGTGCAGATCTGGGTAGAGGCTAAAACATATAAACAAATCCTAGGCTTAACTAGATGAAAAGATTTTAGTTTTTCAAAAATTTGACAGGGTCCGCAGTCCCCTGGTATAACCAGGTGCGGTACCGCACTGTGTAGTAAACAAACAGTGTGGGTATGTCCGCACTGTGTTACAAACAACAGGTGCGGTCCACTCTAAAAAACGTGAAAAAAAAAAACAATTCAAAATCTAAAAACCTACCCAATCCCACACAGCAAGCAAAAACCAGAAACAAAGAAACAATTTCTCAAGTCAAAGTAAAAGCAAAGGCAAAAACCAAAAATTCAAGTCCCCAGTGGAGTCGCCATTTTGTCGGGTGGATAAATCGTTCTTGCGGACAAGACCGATCTCCCTAGTATCTAATGATATCTAGCGACAAGCAAACCAAAAATATTCTATCTTTCTCTAAATATGCACTTTATAAATAAAGGTTAATAGGTGTTTTAGGCCTACCTCGGGTCCAGTGCTAGTTTGTGGAAGCCACGCTCCATTTGTCCAAATGAGCTCCCTTTTAAAGAATATGCAAACACAAAGAGGCACACATATCAAATAACACCTGAAAAGCCAATATAATAAAGCATACTTATCATGATGATCAAGGAATTCATGAAATAAACCACAGAAGACAATTTATTGAGAAAAATGAATCTGATTGTATTAAATTTAATCAAAGAAGAACTTTACAACCTTGGTGCCTTGATGCTGTACAAGTTCCTCCCAGGGTCCAGCAAGAATCTCCTCTACTTTGACAAGTTTCACTCTCTTCCCAAAGAAGCCAAAAGGTATGTAATCTCTCCTCTCAAGCTCAAGTAGGAAGTCTCAATTCCAACAACATTTACCCTAAAAAATGTTCAGCTTTCAACCTCCCTAGCAATAAGCCCAATGCCTCAATTTATAGAGCAGAGGAGGGAAGTTACCAAGTCCACCTTCAAAGGGATAAGTCCTCCTTCAAAGGGATAAGCTCCTCTCATCAAGGGGTTAGCTCCTTTAGTTATGGGATGCATGAACTACCTAGGAGCGAACCAACCACGTCAAGATTCTGTTGGGTGTGGAGCCTGATTATCTTCTATATTCAAAGGTATCGCCACATAGGACCCCAGTTCGAAATGGGGGCGGCAACGCCGCCCGTAAAATATTCGCTGCAGGGGGGGTCCAGGGGGGGGCGGCTGCGACCTTTGGGAGCCCCCCCCTGGCGGGGGGTTTCGAGGGCAGCGCCCCCGAAGCTAAAAATAGCTGTAAAATTGCCTTGTAAAAGTATAGTAATTTCTAGTCAATCTGAGCCGTTCATTAGGCGGATGATCTGACGGTAGAACTTATGTTTAGTTTAGCGTTTTTTTGCCCTAGAAGGCAACCCCTCTCTTTGTATGAGGGTATTGTATTTGAGGCTGTGTGGTAGATGTGTATTCTGTGAGTGAGAAACAGAGAGGTGAGACTGTGAGAGAAAACAGAGGATATTACAGCGGATTTGCTGTAGGTTGTGTCTCTTCATTTTGCTGGATAATAAAAAGGAAGGATTGGCTGTTCGGGGTGGACGTAGCCCAAACTGGGTGAACCACGTATATCTGTGTCTCTCTTGTTTTGTGCGTTTTCTGTGTTTATATTTCTGCAATATTTTATGTGTTCCATTGCTCCGTAATATATAATTTTCTAACAACTGGTATCAGAGCCGAAGGTCTATTTGGCTAATAAACTTGCAGGAAAGAAGGATTCCTGGTTCGAGTGGGAGCAATGGCGGAAGATGGTAAGTTTAGGGTCGAGAAATTTAACGGCCAAAACTTCTCGCTGTGGAAGATGCAGATGGAAGATTATCTGTATCAGAAAGATCTATACCTACCATTGGGCGGAAAAACAAAGATGCCGACGGGTATGAAAGACGAAGAATGGAACCTTCTCGATAGAAAGGCACTCAGAACAATACGGTTGTGCCTTGCTGCGTCAGTCGCCTTCAACATTTCGAAGGAAACCACGACAGAGGGTTTGATGCAGACGTTGTCGAAACTATATGAAAAACCCTCGGCCTCAAACAAGGTATTTCTTATGAAATGGTTATTTAATATGAATATGTCGGAAGGTGGATCTGGTTCAAACCATTTAAATGATTTTAATACAGTTACAAGTCAGTTAAGTTCTGTAGGGGTAAACTTTGATGATGAAGTTAGAGCTCTGTTATTCTTGTGCTCATTACCAAAAAGTTGGAATGGTTTGCTAATGGCCATTAGTAACTCCGTTTCTGGATCTAATACTTTAAAGTTTGATGATGTTGTCGGTGCTATCCTTAGCGAGGAAATGTGACGGAAAAGCTCCGGTGAGACATCGGGAAATGCTTTGAGTGCAGAGTCTAGAGGAAGAAAAATGGAAAGAGGAAAGAGCTCAGGATATCGCAGTAAATCAAGGAAAGGCAGATCCAAGTCCAGATCGGGGATAGTGTGCTGGAAATGTGGAAATAAAGGACACCTAAAGAAAGACTGTAGATCTCGGAAGGGAAAAGAAGGAGATGCATAGCAAGAAAACAATCATGAAGCAAATGTGACAGGTGAGGTGTTACAAGATGCTTTGATTCTTTCTTTCGAAAATATTATTGATTCCTGGGTGGTAGATTCAGGGGCTTCATTCCATGCCACACCTGATAAGAAATACTTTCATGACTATGTTCAAGGAGATTTTGGACAAGTTTGTCTAGGTGATGATAAACCCTGTAAAATCGTTGGAATGGGTAAGGTTATTGTAAAACAACAGAATGGAAACCAATGGCTATTAAAGGAGGTAAGGCATGTTCCAGATCTAAAGAAAAATCTGATTTCAACAGGGCAGTTAGGCGGTGAAGGTTGTGTGACAACTTTCACAGATAAAGCTTGGAAGGTCACTAAAGGAGCCCTGGTAATAGCAAAAGGCGAAAAGGTTGGTACATTGTATTTATGCAATGGTATTTCTAACTCTGTTAATGCTTTAACTTCGAGAGGAGCAGATGCAGCATTATGGCATCATAGGCTCGGACACATGAGTGAAAAGGGGATGAAGATTCTTCACTCAAGGAATTTGTTGCCGGGTTTGAAGAATGTTGATTTGGACTTCTGTGAGAACTGCATTTATGGAAAACAGAAGAGAGTCAGATTTCTCAGAGTTGGGAAAGAAAAGAAGAACGAAAAATTAGAGCTTGTGCATACAGACGTATGGGGACCTGCTCAGGAATCATCTCTCGGTGGCTCTCGTTATTATGTTACTTTTATTGATGATTCAACTAGAAAAACTTGGATTTATTGTATTAAGAATAAATCTGATGTATTTGACACTTTCAAGAAATGGAAAGCTTTGGTTGAGATTGAGACAGGAAAGAAATTGAAGTGTCTTAGATCAGACAATGGAGGTGAATATTGCAGCAAAGAGTTTGATAGGTACTGTTCAGAGCATGGAATTCGCAGAGAGAAGGCAGTTCCAAGAACACCACAAGAAAATGGTGTGTCAGAAAGGATGAACAGAATAATCATGGAGCGTGCAAGGTGCATGAGATTGCATGCAGGATTGCCTTTACAGTTTTGGGCAGATGCTGTAGATACTGTTGTTTATCTAATAAACAGAGGGCCTTCAAGTTCCTTGGATGGTGGTGTTCCAGAGGAAGCATGGACAGGTAAAAAGGTAAACTACTCTATTTTAAAGCCTTTTGGTTGTGAGGCCTTTGTCCATATTGATAAAGAAAATAGAAAAAAGCTTGAGGCAAAGTCAAAGAAATGTACCTTTATTGGATATGGTGTTAATGATTTTGGTTATCGCTTATATGATTACGAAAATCACAAAATCATTAGGAGCAAAGATGTAATATTTAATGAAAAGGTCTTGTATAAGAATCAGTTGCAGGAAAAGAAACAGGAAAAGGAAAACAAGGAATACGCAGTCCTTGATGAAATCACTGAAAAAGTAAAGGTGCCTGAAAATAATAATAATCAACAACCACAACAACAGCAACCACGACAACAGCAACAGGCACCCCAAACACCTGAAAGTAGTGTTAGAAGATCTACCAGGATAGGTAGACCCCCTGAACGATACTCTCCTTCATTATATTATTTATTGTTGACTGATTCCGGTGAAGCCGAATGTTATGAAGAAGCAATGCAGGTTGAAAGCAGGAAGAAGTGGGAGGTAGCCATGGAAGAAGAGATGGACTCCTTAATGCATAACCAGACTTGGGATTTAGTCAGGTTGCCTGTAGGAAAAACTGCATTGAAGAATAAATGGGTTTACAGGCTGAAGGAAGAAGATGGAGGAAAACAGAGGTATAAAGCTAGACTTGTGGTGAAGGGGTTTGCACAGAAGAAAGGTATTGATTTTGATGAAATATTTTCTCCTGTTGTTAAAATGACTTCAATCAGAACTATTTTAAGTCTTGTAGCAGCTGAATATTTGCATCTTGAGCAGTTAGATGTAAAGACAGCCTTTCTCCATGGGGATTTGGAGGAAGAGATATATATGCAGCAGCCACAAGGATATGAGGTGAAAGGGAAGGAGAAACTAGTGTGCAGGTTGAAGAAGAGCTTGTATGGCTTAAAACGGGCTCCAAGGCAGTGGTATCTAAAATTTGACAAGTTTATGTCTGAACAAGGTTATACTAGATGTCACTCTGATCATTGTGTTTATTTGAAAAAGCAAAATGCTGGCAGCTATATTATATTGTTATTCTATGTAGATGACATGCTTGTTGCAGGATCTAACATGGAGGAAATAAATGTGCTCAAAAGAAAATTGGCAAATTCATTTGCAATGAAGGATTTGGGAGCTGCAAAACAAATCCTTGGTATGAGAATAACTAGAGACAGGAAAAATCGTAAATTAACATTGTCTCAGAATGAGTACATAAAAAAGGTGTTGAAAAGATTTAACATGCACAATGCAAAACCAGTTAGTACACCTTTTGCTAGCCATTTCAAACTTAGCAAGGAAATGTGCCCAAAGAACCAAGAAGACATGGATTATATGTCTAAAGTTCCATATGCATCAGCAGTTGGAAGCTTAATGTATGCAATGGTTTGCACAAGGCCTGATATTGCACATGCAGTGGGAGTTGTAAGCAAGTACATGAACAATCCAGGAAAGGAACATTGGATGGCAGTGAAATGGATTCTCAGATATTTGAAAGGTACCACAAATCAAGCATTATGCTTTGGTGGTTCAAACATCTCCCTACAAGGATATGTTGATGCAGATATGGCAGTTGACAGAGATAATAGGAGGAGCACTACAGGATATGTATTTACTGTTGGAGGAACAGTTGTCAGTTGGGTTTCAAAAATTCAAAGTATTGTTGCACTTTCAACAACAGAAGCAGAGTATGTTGTTGCTACAGAGGCCAGTAAAGAAATGATTTGGTTACAAAGGTTTATGGGTGAATTGGGTAAGGAGCATGATATGGGCACGTTATACAGTGATAGCCAAAGTGCCATTCATCTTGCAAAGAACTCAGCATTTCATTCCAGGACTAAACACATACAGCTCAAGTACCATTTCATACGATCAGTGTTGGAAGATGGAGAGTTGAAGCTGGAAAAGATACACACTAGCCAGAATCCTGCAGATATGCTAACAAAAGTTGTAACCAGGGAGAAACTGAGAATATGTTCAGTTTCAGTTGGTCTTCAAGGATGACGATGAAGATGAGAAATAGCCAGGTCCAAAGAGGATTCATTGTCCAGCAAATGGAGCAGTGGTGGAGTTGCTACAATCAGTCTCCAAGTGGGAGATTGTTGGGTGTGGAGCCTGATTATCTTCTATATTCAAAGGTATCGCCACATAGGACCCCAGTTCAAAATGGGGGCGGCAACGCCGCCCGTAAAATATTCGCTGCAGGGGGGGTCCAGGGGGGGGCGGCAGCGCCCCCGAAGCTAAAAACAGCTGTAAAATTGCCTTGTAAAAGTATAGTAATTTCTAGTCAATCTAGGCCGTTCATTAGGTGGATGATCTGACGGTAGAACTTATGTTTAGTTTAGGGTTTTTTTGCCCTAGAAGGCAACCCCTCTCTTTGTATGAGGGTATTGTATTTGAGGCTGTGTGATAGATGTGTATTCTGTGAGTGAGAAACAGAGAGGTGAGACTGTGAGAGAAAATAGAGGATATTACAGCGGATTTGCTGTAGGTTGTGTCTCTTCATTTTGCTGGATAATAAAAAGGAAGGACTGGCTGTTCGGGGTGGACGTAGCCCAAACTGGGTGAACCACGTATATCTGTGTCTCTCTTGTTTTGTGCGTTTTCTGTGTTTATATTTCTGCAATATTTTATGTGTTCCATTGCTCCGTAATATATAATTTTCTAACAGATACCTTCTAGAAGCATCCAGAATTAACCCAAAGTGAGTTTTTAAGAATAAACTTTCGCCTTTTTGACTTTCACAGGGGTCCACACCCAATCCTTTAGAGACAGAGTGGGCAGGTCCGCAGGTAACATGACCAAGGGATGCGGGACCACAGGTAAATGTAAGAGAAAGTGCGGAATCAGAGTTTTATAGATTTCAAGGACTTTCTCTCATTTTTCAAGATTGACATGAAGAGCTGAGGTTTGAGACTTGCAAAGGAGGACAATATGAGTGGTGATAGAATCACACTGACTACAGAAAGTCATGGTGACAATATTTTGTGTAACAGTGAGCGATTCCATTCACCGCCTGACGCGTGGCAGGTGGAGAAGAGAGAAACCTGTGCTCATCACGTGCTAATGGTCAAGCAAGTCAACTACATGAAATGAACGAATGTCATAGGATCTGGGGGCTCTAGATCTGACGGTGGAGATTGTGCCCGATGAAGAAACTGGATTTGATAGGGAATTAAGCCGCAACATAGAGAAGCTTAACGTTCGATTTGACTGTTGAGTTGGTGGATGACTCGTTCCACAGTGTAACCGAAAAATCGAATTGTTGAGGAAGAGCTGGCGCAGTTCATGAGAGGACAGGTGGCCACTCCTTGTGAGACGTTGGCGAAGATGCAGAGGCAGGGAACTCCAAGTGGACAGCAACAGGCGATCTGACGGGGGCGGAAGAGGAAGCGAGCAGTCATGAGACAGATTTGATTTTAGCCATGAACAAACAGAAAACAGAACATGGAGAGGAGAATGAAGACACAAAGAAAGCGAGAGCAAAGAAGAGACAGTAAAGAAAGAAGCAGAAAGATAGAGAGCCAAGCTGACCCGCAGCATAAGGCATAATCAAGTAGAGAGAGAGCTTGAGAGGTTCAAGTAATCGTTGAGAGGATCTGGCAGAAATTGAGAACCACATTGGGCTCCTTCCATAAAATACTAGAGAGGTCAAGACTTGGATAGGAAAAGAGTCTGTGTACTCTGGTGGCTTGGGGAATCCAAGAACCACCCTGCCAAGTATCATTTCTGTTTCAGGAGACTCAAATTGAGCTCCTCATTGTAAATCTCTGCTTTAAAGACACAATAAAATAAGGCCACCAATGAAAGTTGGACCAGAGACGTAGACCTGGATGATAGGGTGAACTCCTTATTAATTGATGTGTTCTTGCATTTGCTTACGTGTTTCTCTTACTGTTTTCCATTTTCCAGTGTCTGTGTATTTTGCAATCTGATCGATCTGGTGCCTAAAATAACATAGACACACACCAGCACATGAGTCTGTAATACCTTCATTCAATAATTCTTTAACTGAGATCACTCAAGGGTGATTTTCAGATCATGAATAGAGAAATGTATCACCAGAAAACAAAAAGTTAGTACCTGATACTACTTTTACTTGTTCATCTTCAATCTAAGGTGATTTTGAATCTGAATACTTCCTTCCACCTAATAGCCAATTATCTCTCCTGCTGTCATTGTTCCTTTGAGATGTCTTCTTCTTCTGAGGTGCTTTCTTCTTTTTCTTCTTTGCCATTGTCTAAATGGATCTCCTTCAAGTGATCAAGCTTCTGCCAAATAACATGCTTTGATACCAATTGTTGGGAAAAATACTGGGGGGCGAGGGGGGGGGGGGGGGGGGGTGAATCGATATTTACAAATCAATAACTTTTTACATTTCATAATCAGATTTCTATACGTGATTTACTTAATCAAACCTGCATGTGCACGAGATTGTTCTTAAGACAATTAGTGTATATCCAGTGAACTTACAATTTAGTTAATGCATCACATGTTTGTCTTTAGCTAGTGAATTAGTACTTTATTAACCATTAGACAAATATTAACCATGTGCTGTAATAAATAAACCATCACACATATGCAACACACATTTACACCAAGATTTAAGGTGGAAACCCAATGCGGGAGAAAACCACCTATTATTGTTGTCTATGTCTTCTTTTTAATATAAAGAATATGATATTTACAATCTTGTATTGGCGCAGACTCATACCAGTACACAGGAACCCACCTGCAGAAGGCTACAACCTTCACTCATTCTCCAGCTTCTATTGGAAGGGAGCTACAACCCCCTAGCTCTTGTATTAGCTGACATGTTTATCAATATATAGGTGTCGGCCTACAGAAGGCTACTGCCTTCACTCGTTCTCCAGCTACTACTGTAAGGGAGATCCAACCCCCTAGCTCTTGTACTAGCTAATATGTTTACCAATACATAGGCACCAGCCTAAACAAGGCTACTACCTTCACTCTTCCTCCAGGGACGACATTTCATAAATTTTCAAGCTAGATACTCTTGGTACACAACAACACAATATGTAGGCCACATTTCATCAAATTTTCATACTAGACCCATCAGTAACATTGAAGCTCAAAACCAATCACCACTGTAACACATCCATCAAATAAAATTGTATCAACCAATCACTGAAACCCAATCATCAATCTCTCATATAACTGTAACCCAATCATCACTTTCTGAATCAACCAATCATTGAAACTTCTGACATAAGTGAATCAAAGAATCAGTGAAACTCATCAACTTTTAAAATCAATCATCAGTCTTTGAATCAACCACAACTAAATCAATCAATCATTGAATCCTAATCATCAATCTTTAATACAACTGAATCAGCCATTCACTCAAAAACCCAATCAACCGACACTTAGTCAAAATTCAACTAATCAACTGGAACAGTCAGATCACTATAACCAGAACATAGATTTGAACTTAGAACATTGGAATAAGAACTAGAACCAACTGTAATATCAAAAATCATATGTCAAAATTCATACGCTAATTCAATGAAGCCAACCCGCACGTATATGCTACTTTTTGTAACCCAACCTGTGTATACCTATAAATATATTGAATCATAAAACCTCTGAGCCAAAACTTGTACCAACCAATGACATTCTGAATATCTAATGTCATATTACAGAGATATAAACAGATAGCAACAAAGATCACCCTTCCAATTCAATCAATCAATCAACCAGACTCAATCTCCTTATACAATCGATTTTACTTTTAGATCTAATGAAGACATCATTGAAAAACATTAGTAAAAACAACATCACTAATCATATATAACAGCCACGTCTGAACAACAAGTTTTTCTTCTACATACGCTACTTGGTAGTGTTGAACCAACTTGTATACATGCCTTCACCAAGGTGAACCAGCGTATAGATCTGCAAATAATAACTTATAACTTCGCAACTATTCTAGACTTCAGATATACCCTGGTCATAGCATATGAAGGATAAAACATGAATTAGCAATCAGATCTAGACTATCCATTATCAGATCATAAAATGATAAGTCATTTCAGGTCTCATGATCCTTATCCAACATTGTATCCTAGCGTGCACACGATATTTTAGATCTATAACATGACCATAGACCTTACAACCCAAAATATACTTCATATAGAAGTATTCATGAAAAACCCTTTCACTTGCACACTTGGCCCTTTGATCCTCTCCTCTTTATATACTTAAATCCTTTTTCAATACCTCAGACCAAAACAACATTTAGAAACTGTGGTATTCTTAGGCGGGATCACGTAACAGTAATTCCTCTGAATATTGTGGGCTAATACCATGGTATGGACCCTTGGTATTATTTAACCTTAATTTTCCATCCTATACATTCTTTTCCTCTTGTGAAAGTGTGTGCATATGTATATGCTCCTTTTTTTCTGTGAACCTTCTTGTATACGCTACCTGGACTAGGTGAACAAGTGTATACAACTTAATTCAACTTAAGACATTATTTTTCTTCAATTTTTTGATTCTAATTTATAATCATTTCTTCCATCATCCTGTTCTTCTGTGCCATTACTCTGTTACCTTTGAATTGACCTGTTACAATGTTAGTCGTCATCAAACATAACTTCTGAACTGATTCCTCTGAATTGCCCTACATTTTGTCACATTTGTAAACACAACTGCCATGCATTTTGTCACATCTTGTTTATACCTTTATCAAGTAGTCCATTCATCAAATAGGTTGTCTATCAAGGACAACACTAACACAATCATCATGTATCAAATTGTTAACCTTTATTTTGTCCCATCATTTGGTCACCTTTGATATCTCTGTGCTATAGATTCATCTTGTAACCATATACAAGTGAGTTTCCATGAAGGACAACACATGCATCATAATTCTAACAAGGTTGAGATTGCATGGCAACAAATTAAAGTGGCTCTAAATGTATTGCCCCTAGGATGTTATGATATATTAATTTGGATGGATTGGAAGGAATACCATTGGTATTTGCTAAACTACAGAGACAGGACCGTTATTTTCCTCACTAAGGAAGGCGTCATACAAGAGGTTCAGGGTATAGAAAAGAAAATTAAGTTACGACCCATTACAACTATCCAGTTGGGCAATTGTATTCAAAAGGGCTGTCATATTTATGCAATACAAGTTGGATACAACAATTCTAAACATAAATTGAACACATTGGAAAACACACCAGTGATTCAGGAATTTTATGATGTTTTTCCAGAAGATATTCTCATCTTACCTCTGAAAAAAGATATTACTTTTATGATAGAATTAATTATGGATGCTTCTTCGGTTTCCAAATATCCATATCAAATGACTATACTAAAATTAATGGATCTCAAAATGCAATTGCAAGAATTACTTGAAAAAACATACATTCGGCAAAGTGTTACACCTTGGGCAGCTCCAGTGTTGTTTGTAAGGAAAAAGGATAGGACCTTGAGGTTATGTATTGAGTATCAACAGTTGAACACATTACCTATTAGGAACAGGTACCCGTTACCTAGAATTGATGATTTGTTCGAGCAAGTAAAATGAGCCACTATATTTTCTAAAATTGATTTGTGGTCATCCTATCATCAAATAAGGATCAAATAAGAGGATATTTTCAAAATGACATTCAGAACCCGTTATGGTCTATATGAATTTTTCATTCTTCCATTTGGACTTACCAATGTTCCACAACTTTTATGAGCTCAATGCATGGAATCTTTCATCCTTACCTTGATAAATTTGTTTCGATTTTTATTGATGACGTATTAATTTATGAAAAGTATAGAGGAACACAAGGATAAGTTACGAATAATGCTACAAACATTAAGCAAAATAAACTTTATGCTAAATATAGTAAATGCGATTTTTCCAAAGACCAAATTCAATATCTAGGACATATCATTTCTACAAAAGGCATAGAAGTGGATCCTCAAAAGATCAAAACTATTATGAAGTTGCTTGTTCCTAAGAATTTAGTGGACATTTGGTCATTCATGGGACAGGCTGGTTATTATCGGCATTTTATTGAAGGTTTTTTCTGAATTGCCTATCCCATAACCTCCTTACAAAAGAAAGGGAAGGCGTTCAGGTGGTCAGAAAACTATCAAGCTAGATTTAACAGTTTGAAAGAGTTATTAACGAAAACCCCAATACTAAATGTTTCCAATCCTGAGAAATAATTCACAGTGTTCACTAATGCATCTAAAGAGGGGGTCGGAGGGGTGTTGATGGAGGAAGGTAAGGTTGTTGCATATGAATCTCACACATTAAAGGATTATGAGCAAAGATACATTGCATATTATTTGGAGCTAACTGCGGTGGTTCATGCTATTAAGGTTTAGGGACATTACTTATTAGGGAAAAGGTTTCTTTTATTGACATACCATATTATTTTAACAAGTTTCTTGAAACGAGTCAGCTTGAATGCATGACAAGCTAGGTGGGCTGTCTTTTTAAGTGAATTTGATTTTGACATCAAACAACTGAAAGGAAAAAAAATCGTGTGGTTGATGGTTTAATTAGGAAAATGCACTATTTGTATGAGATTTGTTATAGTCAAATATAGACTAATTTTTCTGATTAGATAAGAGAAGCTACCATAAGGACTCGGAGTATGAGTTTTTATGGAAATAAGTAAAACAAAAGAAAAAATCTGGGACAACAACCGATTATAACATAGATGGAAACAGATTATTGAATTATAAAGGAAGGGTTTATGTACCCAATAAAATGAAAATTAAGAAGATAATACTTGATGAGTTTCATCAAACCCCTTTTGCAGCCCATCTTAGGTATCATAAACTATTTTCTGCATTAAGAAAATGGTACTTTTTCTTGGTATGAGAAAATATATTGCTCAATACCTATCCAAATTCCTTGAATGTTAGCAAGTTAAAGCTAAACATCAACACCTAACAGAACAACTCCATCCATTACCCACTCCCGAGTGGAAATGGGATACTATTACAATGAGTTTTATAATCAGCTTTCCCAAATCTAAGAAATAAAACGACTCCATCATGGTAGTTGTGGATAAAATAACTAAGATATCCCAATTTATTCCTTTCAAATCTACCTACTAAACTGTACAAATGTTGATATTTTCATGAAGGAAATATTCAGATTATATGCCATGCCAAAAGTAATAATCTCAGATCGAGACGTGAAGTTTACATCTGCATTTTGGAGAGCCCTATTTACTAGTTTGGGTACTCAAATACATTTTAACACAACATACCATATTTAAACCGATGGTCAAACAGAACGTGTGAATCAAGTGCTTGAGGACATGTTATGGATGTATGTAATGCGGAAACCAACCAAAATGGAGGAGTACCTCCACCTGGTTGATTTTTCTTACAATAATAGTTATCATGCATCCATCAAAATCAGCCCATTCGATGTACTATAAGGGAAAAAGTGTAGGACACCTACTAATTAGAGAAACCTGAAGGATAAATTAATTTTAGGACCCGACATGCTAAAAGAGATGGCGAAAACTATATAAAAAAAAGGATTTCAGAACCTAAAATCTTCTCAAGATCGACAAAAAACATATGCTAATGAAAGAAATTTCATAGAGTTTCATGTTTGCGACCATGTATACATGCAGATCAAACCAAAGAAAAACACCTTGAAATGGATAAGTTTTGCAAAACTAGCACCTTGGCTTTTTGGACACTTCCAAATTTTAGAAAGGGTAGGATTAGTTGCATACTAACTCGCATTAACCAATCACATTAAAGTCCACAATATATTTCATGTATCTTTATTAAAAAAAATACATATATGACTCTAGGAACATTATTAACTGGAAGGACATAGAGGTAAAATAAAAATGTTATTTTATGTATGCATATGTGATTTTAGTTTTAAAGAAGATATAAAATAATGGTGGATCATTTGTTGATCAAGTAAAAATGGACGGAGAAGTGCTGATAGAACCCTTGTGTATTGTCGAGGAAAGAAAAACAACACCGAGGAAGTGAGCCATTACCCAGTTTAAAGTCCAATGGAAGCACTTTAATATGGAAGAGGCCACCTGGGAAGACGATAATTTCATGTGACAAGCATATCCAGGTCTATTTCAAAGAGAGGAATAAAACACTAGGGACGGTGTTTCGCACCAGGAGGGGAAGATGTAACACCCTCATATTTAGGAGTAATTTTTGTAATTACAGTTATTTAATTTTGGTCTTAACTTGAGGAAAATGGTCTGCAAATTAAACGTGATAAAAAAGTGTTTTTATTTGTTTAATAAATATAAACTTGTTTAGAACATGGCCTGCAGATGAGGAATCAATAACTAAATTTAATAACTTCCATACAGTTAGGCAGTTATCTCCTTTCATTCTTGATCTTGGATTTAAAATATCTCAAGAGGGAAAAGAAGGGTTGAACTACTAGGAGAAGGAAGAACCGCCTTATGGAAGAGAGATTGGAAGAAAATACTATGAGTAGTGTTATATTGAGTTGGTTGGGAGCGAGTGGAAACTCTCCAATAAAATTGAGAATTTGATACTCCAAACTAGGCTAGGAGGGCCTCGAGGTCTGCGAATAACCTGTAAAGGTGTAGGAGACTAGTTATGTGGAAGTGGAAGTTAGGGCAAGAATCTGGACATGATTGCTAGTTACATTAGCAGGGAGCAACAATCCCATCTTGAATCTATCTTCTTGACCAGTTGTGAACAATATAGATATTTAACCAAAACTTACTAGTAATACCTTTTAATAACTTATTAATGTTGTGGGATTTGATTAGACAAGGTCATTGGAATCACAAATAAGTTCTTTTATGACAGAAAAGGTAAAGGGTTTGCTGGTTGAAGTACATAACTTGTAAGAATCTTACAATAAGAGTAAGAGTATTTTATTCAGGTATGGTAATATTAATGTTATGTTTCTATAGGAAAAACAGTAATGAAAAATACCTATTAATT
Organism: Pinus tabuliformis; assembly: GCA_031772625.1. Lineage (NCBI taxonomy): Eukaryota > Viridiplantae > Streptophyta > Pinopsida > Pinales > Pinaceae > Pinus > Pinus tabuliformis. Next base: position 231,645,743 of record CM062815.1, read on the forward strand.
TAGTATTCTGGAGGGGCCAATAACCTAAATGAAATTGCAGAAAATATATCTAATAATTTAGATATGTAGAAGAGTAGAGTACATAATCTCAGATCCAGTAGACAAGCATTGAACTTGACAACCCTGCCTATTAACCAAAACAATAACTTGAATACAACTAGCATAAATATTTAGTATGAGAAGAACAATTAACACTAGCTATAATTTAGCTACTCTTTACTTTCCATACATAGGAAAAGTTTACGAATGAAGTGAGGATTTTGGGTAGAGAATTAATTGTATACACAATAAATGGTTAAGAACAATATTTACAATATACATCCAGAGAAGAAATATAGAAAAAATGTAAATATGAAACCAATTCTAGATGAAGATAGTTAATTCATATCCATACACAAATCACCAAAGGCCAGTATAACATGCTCATAGTAAGTAAATAATGAGAAAATGTTTTGGACCTCTCAAGGATGAAAATAAGTCATTGCAACTCAATATTTAACTGAAATAAAACCTATCTCTATATAGTGAAGAACTGAAAACAAGTGTCAATCGAGGTAGAAGAAATTATCATTCAATCACAACTTTGGCAACTTTTGCCTCAATGTCAAGGGTAAAACCCAATTTCTATTAAAACTAATAGCAAGCATGTGATATAGAAATGTAACCATATTAAGCTCGGAAGGGTCGACCAAGCATAAGTAAATGTAGATAGTTTATACAAAACTTAAAAAACAAATAATATCCACTGCAGTCCAACGTAGGGCATGGCCTTAACTTTTAAAACTCACTATTTGGTTGAGTGATACAAAGAAAATAAATATCGCAACAGTTCGGTGAAAACAACCCATACCAAAATCGAATGGGGATATACCCCTTAAGGGTTTTTGAGGTAAAACTCATCAAAGAGAAGACAAGCTTTATTAATATTTAGAAGAGCTTAGGGCATCTTATGGCCAACCTGTATTTGAAGGGTATGAGTGCTAGATGATAACCTTGGAACTGACCTCCCTAGAAGCTGCACTAAAACACTGCTCATTTTCTTGCATGAGAAACAATACACCTAGTTAGGGTTATTAACAAATGAAAAACAAAATTAATTCAGAATACTGAAATGGATGAAGGAAGGTTCTAGGACCTGAGCCTTCAACATAGGTAAATGTTTTAGTTGTTGGGTTTAGATACTCCACAAGAAGACCATGAACCAAGCGGGTATGATGAGGAAACCATATAAATAACAAAATTGTGAAGGAAGGGACACGAACTCTGCACAATCTGTCACTCGAAAGGAGAAGTGAAGATGCGGCAACAATTTTTAGTCCTATAGCATTGAAACTAGTAAAACCAAGGACTAGTGCCACATTACAGAGGAAACCACAATAAAACATTGCATATTCTCAGGAACTGAGACAACAAGAATAGTAAAATTTTACCAGAGAAGCGTATTTCAACAACCCAATTCTTGTTTTCCATAGGGAACTGAAACCTAATCGAAGGTAGAACTATTCTTCTAGCTAGAGCATTGAGCCAAATGACCACCGACTGTGGCTATCCGGTGGGTAGTTACCCTAAATCCGTTCAAAACAATCTAGGTTGTAGGATGACCTCTCTTCAAATCAATGACAATAATGATAACATGTGGATGGAGGTAGTCGTGTACACCTGGAGGATGGTGTCTCAGGTTTGAGAACCATCTGAAGCCAGGGATTAAAGTTTAGAGGCCAATATATTAACATGTATATGAAATGCATTTATTTTACCATTAACATAAGATGCGTTGGAACTCTCAATTAAAATAAACAACACCATATGAGATAAAGAGTTAACCTATGTAATTCAATTAGTCAAATGGAATTATGCCTAACATGATGTAGAGTACATGTTTAATTCATGTAAAGGTGGAAGGAAATGAATTATTTTTTCTCGGGGTAATGAACTTATGTGTCACAAGTCATATCAGAGCATTAGGTTACAAGACTGCGACCTGATTTGGGCACCTGTGATTAACAAATTGTAAATGTTCCACTGAGAGAGACAGATAGTGTTGGAAATACTAAGAGGGGGGTTGAATCAATATTTCTTTTCAATTTTTTTTTTACCAGTTAAAACATTTATATTCAAAACACAATATGAACAACAAGAATAAATTCTTTTATTAATATAATCTTTGAAATAAAATAGATACAATATATATATATATATATATATATATATGATTCCAATCTATTGCCAAGCACCAACTTGGACTTTTGTGAGGATCCAACCTCAAGAGCATCAACTTTGTTTTGTCAAGGCACCAACCTTGGACTTAGGAGCACCAAATCCCAGGACAACAATCCTTCCAGTTCTGAAGCACCAACCTCAAGGGCCCTAACCCTCTGCTGCAAACTGTCTGGACTTGTTTTGTCAAGGCACCAACCTTGGATATAGGAGCACCAACTCCAAGGACACCAGTCCTTCAAACTTCTGAGGCACCAACCCCAAGGGCTCCAACCCTCTTGTCAAGGCATGTTTGATATAATGTTTTGCTCTCATAACTATTCTTTACTGAGTTATGTCTGTTTATAGCTTCACTGTAGCCTCCATGCTACAACATCAATGCCAATCAGTGTTCAAATGAAGAAGCCTATACAACTTTTCATACCTTCCACACAGAGTCTACAATAGCCATCATGATCTCTGATAATGTCTACACACAACTTTAGTGAGTCTACTATTAGCTACTCTAAGCTCTGATTAATTCATCGCTGGTCTGAGCCTTTCACAGGTTAGCCCAATCAACAGAGTTGCTCATCTACCGGCTTCCTCCTGTCCTCCTGGAGCTTCAACTTCCTCTTGTCCTGCTGGACCTTCGGCTTCCTCCTGTCTTGCTGGACCTAACATTGCCTCTCTTTCTTCCAGTTTTTTCATCCTCTAAACTTTCCTTGTTCTTTGTTTTATATTCCTGATACCCAAGACCTTTGGCTTCCTTTCTTCGCTGGCTCTTCGACTTCCTCAATGCTCGCTTGATCTTTCAGCTTCCTCTGCGCTCACTCTTCGGCTTCCTCTATCTCTTCAAATCCATCAATACACAAAGGACACATTAATGTGGAAGAGAGGCCAAATTACAATAGTGTTGCATATTAAAAAATATCATAGAGGCCTTTTTATTTAATATTCATACAATATACATTAGTTGTTCATGGAAACCATATAAGAGAGACTATAGCCATATAAAGGTCATCCTATCGCAATCGTCGCTTTAATATGACAAGGCCTTAAGCCTTTAAACCCGAGACCATACAATATATCAGAATACAAGGATGCATAGGAAATACATGGAAAATATACCCTCCAAACACATAAGGCTAGACTTCAAATGCATTACGCCCGCATCTATAACTTCATCGGGTTGTTCCTTCACAACTTTATCACAATTGACAGATTTGCACATAACATAGCAAATTCCCCGATACCCGGATGTGATATTATTTTAAATTGTTTTAATAACTCTATCGGGTCCATATATATATATAGATATATATATATATATATATATATATAGCTTTCAATGTGGCAAGGCTTTACAAGAGGCTTGCGATATCCAATGGATGCGATAATATATTAAGTCATATTGCAATGGTCCAGTCAGGTCTATATATATATCGTTATCGCAATTTTAATGTGACAAGGCTTAAAACACTACGATACATAACTCCTGATATGGTGGACATGATATATCATTAGGGCGTGATATAATAGGACCATCGGGTCTGCAACTGTATATCGCAATTATAGGTTTTGGGGGTGATAGCCCTTTGAGACTAGAGATACAGTGGATGCGATATTACATTAGGGTGGTTTATAATGGAGCTACGGGTCCGTGTTATTATCGCATCTATATAATATATATACTCCTCCATTCTTAACTTTGGTTAATGCGGACTTAACCCATAACCCTTTATCCCCTTTAATTCTATTATAACCCTTATATAATGGAATTAGACACAAACACACGGAAACTTACATTTTCCACTTTTCCATAGCCTTGGCACATTTATCGATGCTTACGTTTATCAGGCTCATTCTCCACCGTAGATTTGCCTCCATTAGATTTGACGGTTGATATTACACCCAAAGTTTCAAACAGTCCATTGATCCTCCATCATTGATCACCTCCCACAAGATCCAATGGTTCACAAGGATTTCGGGTGGAAAAATAGCTCAAGGATTACCGACCCAAAAAGTTGTTTCCTCTCTCCTCCTCACTGCTACATGTCTCCCGGTTAATGGAATTGGGCGCTCTCCTCTAAATACCACTTACCACCTAGCGTTGGCCCGAAAACCACTGCCATTGTTACAAATCTGCCTTTTGGAATATAACCATGTGCATTCACTTTGACTTTAACTCGATATATGTGGTTATATACTTTAACCCAATATATAATCCTCCACTCTTTTCTGGTTTGATATGACTCCATGATGGCTTCTGATGCACTACTCCAATAGATTTTCTCTGATATTCCTCCAATATTGCATGATATGGCTTCTCTGTTAACTAATCTTCCGCTAGCTTATCCTCCTAATGCGTGTTCCTCTTTGTTCCTTATAATAAACAATATGGCTCCTCTGTTAACTGCTCTTCCGTTGGCTTCTCCTCCTGATGTGTGTTCCTCTTTTGATGGCTTCCCTGATGGCTTTCGATACAGCTCCAATACCTCTTCTCTGCTTGATAGCTCCTATGACTTCCAATATTCTCTCCAATGGCTTGATTGTCTTGGCTTTCCTCTGGTTTCTCCTCATGGCTTCTTGCTCCTGTTTCTTCATGGATCTACTCTACTTCTCCTTGGCCTCACATCATTGTTTACTCATCCAGAATATTGCCATATTGACATCAATGACAATCTAGGTCAACAATCTCCCCTTTTGTTATTGATGGTAATATTCTTTTTCTCTCCCCCTTTGACATCAATGGCCAAGGAGTGCTCAGGGACACCCCCCAGATATATCTGTTTGTTTGAAGGTTGCCTCTATTTGTGTCCATAATCTACCTATTCTCACATCAAATCCCTTAGTTGAAACATTTAACATCTGTAATATCAGCACCATAGTTATTTGCCCTATTTCTCTAGTATTAGATGACCTTCTCTGTTGCTCCAATTACCACTTAATGATCAAGTGGAAAACATCTTCAACAATAGTTCAAAGAATAGTTAAGAGATCAATTCTTCAGTGGAGTGCTCCTGAGAGATGATATTTATCAAAGAATGATTGTTAATATAGCTCAATAAGGATTTCATAAGGACCCTTTCATGAATAGATTCTGCAATAATGATTAATAATCACAGGCTCCCCCTAACTTTATGCATCATCTCTTTTGGCAGAGTCTTCCCATCAAATTCTTAGATTGTCAAAAATCAGGCCAATAACATGTGTTGTTGGATGGAGATTTCAAGGGACTTTCAGATTGTATTTGCTTCCTTCTCCATACTTGTGTAACTTTCTTCTTTTGCATGGTTCTAGCTTGTGTAAGAGCCCAAGTTAAGTTACAATCACGTGCCATATGACCAATGTTATGACACTTGAAGCATTCTACATTGTTCATGAATAAGAACTCATTATTTATTCTTGCAAAATTGTTCCTTTGAGATTGTTGGGGACCATAATGTCTATCTTTATGATATGGTTGGGGACCGTAACATATATCTTTATGATATTATTAACAATATTTTTCCATGTGACCAAAGTTTGTACAAGAATAAAAATAACCAAGAAATAAACTTTGGTACCTGGGGGATGGATATTTCCTTGATGTACTTCTGAAGTCTTTCTGTCTTGAGATCCTTTGATGATAACCATCGCTTCTAGCATCCTTGATATTATCTACATTTCTCCTTGGAGACAGATTTCTTCCATTGTTGCCTTGATTTTTCTCCTTGCCATTGCTGGAACTGGGAGCATCACCATTTATTTCGAGCTTCTTCACATCCCTTTTCTTTTAAGCATTATCATTCTTGTTTGAGGATTCACTTGCATACCGGAGACCTGATTTATCAACTAGACATCTTTGATGGCTGAGCATGTCATCCAAGGCTTGAGAGCTCTTCATGGTTTTGTTCATCCCTTCAACCTTTTTCCTGAGGAAGACAATCTCTTCTTCCAATCTTTCACACTCATATTTCTTCTTAGCAAGTTGTTTCTCAATTTCCTCCTTGATATGAGCAGCTTCATTTGCTTCTATTTTGAGGGAGATGATATCTGACTTCATTTTGAAGATTTCTTCATTTTCATTTCCTTGACTGCTCTCCATTTCTTCCTTGATCCTTGTAGCTTTACATGTTTCGGCCTTGCGAAGTTTGATGTTATATTTTAATTTCAAGATTTCTTCATCCTTTACTTTTAGTTGACATATCATGGTGTTTCTCTCCTTTTCTGCTTCATCGACCTATTCTTCAATGATTGCTAATGCTTCTATTGTCTTCTCAGCTCCTTATGCTAACTTTCTTGCTTCTTGTAGTTGACTTGACAAGGTATATTCCTGTTTATTTGCTTTTTACAATTGATTTGTCATGGATATGACTTCTTCATGATGCTTTCTTTTGTTTTGATGAAATTCCTTCTTAAGCTTGGCAAGCTCTTCATCCCTTTCATGTATTTGAAGTTGGACAAGGTCAACTTTCTCCCTTGTTTGGTATTGGTCACCATCTAGTGCTTTCTTCTTAAGTTCCTTGTTTTCCTTTTTCAAACTGATAATCTCTTCCATGGCAGCTGTAAGTTGAGCAGGGAAATCTTCTACAAAATATTCTTCATGCTCTTCATCTTCTAGGTCTTCTTTAGCCTTGATGACATCATTCTCACATTCAACTTCTATAATGGGTTCTGGATTTTCTTCTTGATTTCCATCATCTTCTTGACTGATGGTCATAGTCAATGCTCCTTTTGAGTGAAGGTCATGAAGTTTGTCCCATATACCCTTTGCTGACAAACATTTTCCTAAATTGTTCTTTATAGAATCAGGTAGCCCATTCAAGGTTGCCTTCATTTCTTTTTCATTGTACTGCTTGGATTCTCCATCCATCATGATATCAACAATTACTGATTTCCAGATTTCAACGCCTTGAGTCTTTAAGAAATTCCTCATTCTTTCTTGCAATATATTAAAGTTTCCATTGAACCATGGAGCCTTCTCAAATTGATTGTCTTATTTTAGTGGAAGAGGGAGACACATCCTTAGGAGGATTGGAGACTTTCTTCCTTGACTTCGCCATTTATGTTCTAGTGATCAACCTTCAAGCTGTTAGGCTTTGAATGAAGGTATTGGCTCTGATACCAATTGTTGGAAATACTGAGAGGGAGGGTGAATTAGTATTTCTTTTCAATTGTTATTTTTACCAATTAAAACATATATATTCAGAACACAAGATGAACAATAAGAATAAATGCTTTTATTAATATAATGTCTACAATAAAATAGATACAATATATATATATATATATATATATATATATATATATATATATATATATATATATATATATATATATATATATATATATATTTAGAAATATATATATATATATATATATATATATATATATATATATATATATATATATATATATATATATATATATATATATATATATATATATATATATATATGATTCCAATCTATTGCCAAGCACCAACTTGGACTTTTTTGAGGCTCCAACCTCTAGAGCGCCAACTCTGTTTTGTCAAGGAACCAACCTTGGACTTAGGAGCACCAACTCCCAGGACACCAATCCTTCCAGTTCTAAGGCACCAACCTCAAGGGCTCCAACCCTCTACTGTAAACTATCTGGATCTGTTTTGTCAAGGCACCAACCTTGGATATAGGAGAACCAACTCCAAAGACACCAATCCTTCAAACTTCTGAGGAAGCAACCCTAAGGGCTCCAACCCTCTTGTCAAGGCATGTTTTATAGTAATGTTCTGCTCTCAGAACTCTTCTTTACTGAGTTTTGTTTGTTTACAGCTTCACTATAGTCTCCATACTACAGCATCAATGGCAATCAGTCTTCATACTAAGAATTCTATGTACAACTCTTCATACTGTCCACACAGATTCTGCAATAGCCATCATGATCTCTGATAATGTCTCCACATAGCTTTAGTGCATCTACTCTTAGCTACAGTAAGCTCTGATTAATTCATCGCTGGTCTGAGCCTTTCACAAGTTAGCCCGAGCAACATAATTGCTCATCCATCGGCTTCCTCATGTCCTGCTGGACCTTCAGCTTCCTCTTGTCCTGCTAGACCTTTAGCTTCCTCCTGTCCTACTGGACCTATCGCTGCCTCTGTTTCTTCCAGTTTTTCCAACCTCTAAACTTTCCTTGTTCTCTATTTTATATCCCTCATACCCCTGACCTTTAGCTTCCTTTCTCCACTGGCTCTTCGGCTTCCTCAATTCTTGCTTGAACTTTCAACTTCCTCTGCACTCACTCTTTGGCTTCCTCCGTCTCTTCAAATCCAACAATACACACAGGACATATTAATGTGGAAGAGATACTGAATTACAATAGTGTTGCATATTAAAAAATATCATAGAGGCCTTTTTTTAATATTCATACAGTATACATTAATTGTTCATGGAAACCATATAAGAGAGACTATAGCCATATATAGGTCCCACATGCCATGTCATCCTTTTATCGCAATCGTTGCTTTAATATGACAAGGCCTTCAGCCTTTAAACCTGGGACCATACAATATATTGGAATACAAGGATGCGTAAGAGATACACGGAAAATATACCCTCCGAACACATAAGGCCAGAATTCAAATGCATTACGCCAGCATCTATAACTTCATCGGGTCCACTCCTTCACAACTTTATCACAATCGACATATTTGCACATAACATAGCCAATTCTCGGATACCCGAACGCGATATTATTTTAAACTGTTTTAATAACACTGTCGGGTCCATATATATATTGCAACTGGTGCTTTCAATGTGGTAAGGCTTTACAAGGGGCTTGCGATATGCGACTGATGAGATAATGTATGAAGTCATATTGCAATGGTCCAGTCGGGTCCGTATATATAACACTATCGCAGTTTCAAGGCTTAAAACACTGTGATACATAATTCTCGATATGGCGGACAAAATATATCATTAGAGAGCAATCTAATAGGACCATCGGGTCTATAACTGTATATCGCATTCAGAGTTTTTTGGGGTGATAGCCCTTTGAGACTAGCGACATAGTGGATTCGATATTACATTAGGGTGGTTTATAATGGAGCTGTGGTTTCATGTTATTATCATATCTATATAATATATATACTCCTCCATTCTTAACATTGGTTAATGCAGACTTAACCCATAACCCTTTATCCCCTTTAATTCTATTATAACCCTCGTATAATGGGAATATACACAAACACACAGAAACTTACATTCTCCGCTTTTCCATAGCCTTGGTGCATTTACCGATGCTTACCTTTATCAGGCTCATTCTCTATTGTAGATTTCCATCCATCAGATTTGATGGTTGATATCACACCCGAAGTTTCAAACAGTCCGTTGATCCTTCGCTGTTGATCACCTCCCACAAGATCCAATAGTTCACAAGGATTTTAGGTGGACAAGTAGCACGAGGATTACCTGCCTGAAAAATGGTTTCCTCTCTCCTCCTCACTGCTATGTGTCGCTTGGTTAATGGAATCGGGCGCTCTCCTCTAGAAACCAGTTACCGCCAAGCGTCCGCCTAAAAATCACTGCCACTATTACAAATCTGCCTTTTGGAATATAACCATGTTCATTCACTTTGACTTTAACCTGATATTATATACTTTAACCCGATATATACTCCTCCGCTCTTTTTTGGTCTTATATGACTCCGTGATGGCTTCTGATGCACTGCTCCAATAGCTCTTCTCTGGTATTCCTCCGATATCGCATGATATGGCTCCTCTGTTAACTGCTCTTTCGTTGAATTCTCCTCTTGATGTGTGTTCCTCTTTGTTCCTTCTAATGAACAATATGGCTCCTCTGTTAACTGCTCTTCCACTAGCTTCTCCTCATGATGCACGTTCCACTTCTGATGGCTTCCCTAATGGCTTCTGATACCGCTCCAAAACCTCTTATCTGCTTTGATAGCTTTGCTCTAATAACTCCTATGAATTCCGATATTCTCTCCAATGGCTTGACTGTCTTGGATTTCCTCGGGTTTCTCCTCATGGCTTCTTTCTTCTATTCCTTCATGGATCAGCTCTACTTCTCCTTGGCCTCACATCATTGTTTACTCATCTAGATTATTGCCATATTGACATTAATGATAATCTAGGTCAACAGATAGCTAGGGAACCATGAGGAGAGGAGCTGGAATTCCTCCACTTGGAGGACCCTTGGTGGGTTTAGGGTTGGTACCCACTTTAAGAGGCTAACCCAAAGATTTGAGTTGAGTTGGGAGGGGATATTAAGAATTCCAATGCTATGTTGTTGGAGATAGTATAACAGTTGCAAACAGAAATGGAAAATTTGTGTGCTAATAATGAACAAATGAGGTTGGAACAAGAAAGAATCTTGAGAAGCCTCTTTGAAGACAAAACCAAAGAAACTCCATACCTAGCCCTCAGGGAGGGAATAGAACTGAAATGCATGATCAGGAAGAAAATTTTCAAGAGATCGAGGAGAACAAATTGAGCATGAAGAGGGGTCTAAAAATTATTTTGGTATAAAGGAAGCTAAGAGGAAAAAAGTCGAATTGCAGGGAGAATTTAAAAAAATTAAACCACCTCTGCTTGATGGGGAAATGGAAGAAGTTGTGGAGGCTAAGTTAATCAATATGAATAAGTATTTCCAAATTTGTGAGTATGATGATAATTTAAAAGTGAGTCTAGCCATATATCAATTGCAAGGTAAAGGCACCTTATGGTGGGAAGAGGTGAAAAATATGAGAAGTATTGATGAGAAAGAGGTAACATGGACCATTTTGAAACAAATTTCAAAGAAAACTACCTGATAGAGAGTTTTATGATGAAAACACCAAAGAATTTTATGATTTGAAACTTGGGCAACAATCTATAGATGAATGCGTAACAAAATTTACGTCTTTGTTGAGATACGTTCCATACATTTGCGAGGAGAAGATCAAGGTACAAAGATTTTTTTCAACCCCCAAATGTTCACGAAAGAGAGGTTGGAATTTGACAACCCGAAAATGATGGATGAAGTTATTCACAAATTTCTACTTTACTATCAGAAAATAAAGTCAAAACGGGAGAGTGACAAGAATTGGACGAATAGGAAAGAACAAAAAGGCTTCCTAAACAAGAAAATCAAGGTATCTGGAGTGAGTACCTTCAGAAGTAGTAACATGGGAACCCAGAGAAAAATCAACATAAGTCTAAAGTAATGGATGAAAGAAGACAAGGTGAAGCATCTCGAAAGCCTGAATCTACTCAGATACAGAAGCCACCCTTACAATGTTTGGGTTGTGGAGAATCCCACTACTATAAAAACTTCCCTCACTGTGTTCGTGCAGAGACGACAATGCACATTCATGAAGCTTCTATGGTGGGTGATTTGGCGAGAAGGATACCAAAAATTAATGCAACCTTAGATGATCACCAAGCCGAGTATCAACTCATAATGGTGGAATTTGAAGGTAGGATCACTGACCATTCTATTTTTGTTCTCATAGACCTAGGGGCCAGCGTGAGTTACATTATTCCTAAAACTATAGAATTGAGTCATTTACAAACCACTAAATGTAGTAGCCCATGGCTTGTGGAACTGGCCATAAGAGAAAAAAAAAAAGAATCACAACTGAAGTAGAAGACTGTCCAGTTGAGATCGTGGGGCAAAAAATTAAAGTAAATCTAAATGTATTTCCCCTCGATATTATGATGTGTTAATTGGGATGGATTGGCTATAATACCATTGTTCTCTGGTAAAATGCAGAGACAAGACCATTAGTTTCCTCATTAAGGAAGGCATCATATAGGAGGTTCAAGGTATAAAAAAGAACATTAAGTTACAACCCATTACAGCTAGCTAGTTGGGCAAGTGTATTTGGAAGGGTTGTCATATTTATGCAGTACAAGTTCGATATAGAAATTTGAAAGATAAATTAAGAACATTGGAAAACATACCAATGATTAAGGAATTCACTGATGTTTTTCCAGAAGAGATTCTTGCCTTACTTATGAAAAGAGATATTGATTTTATGATAGAATTAATTCTAGGTGCTACTCTGGTTTCCAAAGCTCCCTATCGAATGAGTATACCAGAATTAACCAAACTCAAAATGCAGTTACAGGAATTACTTGAAAAAGCATACATTTACCCAAGTGTGTCACCTTGGGGAGCTCCAGTGTTGTTTGTAAGGAAAAATGATGGTACGTTAAAGTTATGTATTGATTATCGACAGTTGAACAAATTAACTGTTAAGAATAGGTACCCATTACCTAGAATTGATGATTTGTTCGACCAAGTAAAGGGAGCCACTATATTTTCTAAAATTTATTTGTGATCAGGCTATCATCAGATAAGGATCAAGGATGAGGATATTAGCAAAATAGCATTCAGAACCCGTTATGGTCACTATGAATATATTGTTCTTCCATTCTCACTTACCAATGCCTCCAACATTTATGAACTTAATGCATGGAATCTTTCATCCTTGCCTGGGTAAATTTGTTTTCATTTTTATTGATGACATATTAGTTTATTCGAAGAGTATATAGGAACAAAAGGACAATTTACAGGTAATGATGCAAACATTAAGGGAATTCAATTTTATGTTAAATATAATAAATGCAACTTTTATAAAGACCAGATTCAATATCTGGGACATTTCATTTATGCAGAAGGCATAACACTGGATTCTGTAAAGATCCACACTATTATGCAGTGGCTTGTTCCTAATAATGTAGCGAACATTCGGTTGTTCATGGGACTAACTGGTTATTATTGGTGTTTTATTGAATGTTTTTCCAAAATTTCCTATCCCATAACCTCCTTACAAAAGAAGGGGAAGGCGTTCAGGTGGTCAATAGATTGTCAAGCTAGCTTTGACAATTTGAAAAAGTTATTAACAACAAACCTAATACTACAAGTTGTCGATCTTGAGAAAGAATTCACGGTGTGCACTAATGCATGTAAGGAGGGGGTCGAAGGGGTGTTGATGTAGGAAGGTAAGGTTGTTGCATATAAATCTCACAAATTAAAGGATTACGAGAAAATATACTCTACATATGATTAGGAGCTAACTCTAGTGATTCATGCTCTTCAGTTTGGCAACATTACTTATTGAGGAAAATGTTTATGTTATTGACTTACCATAGTAGTTTAACAATTTTCTGTAAATAACCCAGCTTGAATACACAACAATCTAGGTGGACTGAATTTTTAAGTGAATTTGATTTTGACATCAAACACCTGAAAGGAAAGAAAAATTGGGTGGTTGATACTTTAAGTAAGAAACTGCACCATGTGGATGAGATTTGTTATAGTCAAGTAGAGACTAATTTTTCTGAGTAGATAAGAGAAGTTGCATGTAAGGACCTAGAGTATGAGTTCTTATGGCGAGAAAAAAAAATGGGAGAACAACCTATTACAACATAGATGGAAACAAATTATTGAACTATAAGAGAATGTTTTATGTACCCTATCAAATGGAAATTAAGGAGATAATACTAGCTAAGTTTAATCGGATGTCTTGTGCAACCCATCTTGGTTATCAGAAACTATTTTATGCGTTAAAAAAATCCTTGTCCAAATGCCTTGAATTTAAACAAGTTAAAGTTGAACATCAACACCCAACAGGACTACTCCATCCATTACCCATTCCAGAGTGGAAATGGGATATTATTATGTTGTGGTAGAACACAACCCCCCCATTTTTTACTTGTTCACCTCAAATAATGAGGACCCTTTCTATAAAAATTTTGGCTAAATGCCTTTTAGGATTTTTATTGAGTTGATTATCCTATGATTCTGTTAATTTTTCATTCTTTAGATTCTTGTTTTGATTGTTTTTTTTAAATCGATTTTTTATAAGCTTCCCATTGATGCTTGTTTCGCCTAATTTGGTCAACTGGTTTGTGAATGGCACTCTTTGAAGTCTAATAATTTATGTCGCCTAGGTTAAAAATGCATAAAATGTACAGTATTCCATTTTAAAAATCAACCCCTAGTTAGTTATTACTGACATCTTTTCATTTTTTTTTACTTATACAGTCAAATCATGAAGCATCGAGATTTCAATAATTTACTCCAATTTCAAATAAATTACTAATCTCAAAAAAATCGAAATGTCAAAGTGGCTGTAGTTTATCTATATTTTTTATTTTTATAGTGGCTATAGTTTAGATAGTAAAATTATGTTTTAAACAATCCCAAAAGTTAACGAAATGATAAATATCATGAAGCTCAAATCAAATAAAAAATAAAAAATAAAATATATAAAATATTTCATAAAAATATCGGGTCCATTAGCGATCATTTGATCACATGTCAAAAATCAGGTCCATTGCAATTCTTATAACATGCACATCTTAAAAAACCCAATGACCTCCATTTCCCGATATGTGATGGCGAGGGGATAAAATAGGCTTCAAGCATTAACCATGGTTTTATAACACTTATGCTTTTTCAAAGCTAACACTCATACGAAGAGTGAAGAGGGATAGGTTAGTTAGGATATGAGTGTAATTGTAATTTAATAATGGATTAAATATTTAATATTTAAATGAATTAATTTTAAAATTAATAAAATTTAATTATTATTTAGATTAATTAGTTTATAAATGGTTAATTATATTAGTTAGTTAGATCAATTAATAACAGTTTATTAAATAATTAGTTTAGTTTATAATTAACAATTAAATTAGAATTAATTATCAGATAATTAGAATTCTAATTTAGGATTAGATTTTTAATTAAAGTTTTGATTTTTTAGCCCAGCAACAGAGATTCCAGAATTATGCTAGATTTGATTCATCAATTTTGGAGGCTCATATATTGAGTTTTACTTGGCCAAATGAGGCCCAGAACAACTCATTGGAAAGATCAAATCAAGGAGAACATTTTTGAGGAGGTTTCACTAACATATTTTGTCATTTATTGAGTCAAATATTAGGCAGAAGATCAAGCTACGAATTGTTTAAACAAAATCAATTTTCTGAGTTTTATTTTCTTCATTTTCATTTGCCCAAGCCTCTTCTAATCGCAGATCCATTCGTCAATGATATCCTTGGCCAATGAAATCATCCCAGGCATCAATAGAGAGCTCATATTTTATTTTCAATTATTTATTTAAATTGAATTTTATTGGATTTGTTTTAAATGCTAGAAATGATATTTTGATTTTATTGTTGCATCTTAATTTATTTTGATTTCTTTGTGCAGGAAAGTAGTAGAAGGAATATGAAGAAAAATATCTCAATCAGGGAGAATTCTTTAGCAGTTAAAGATTGGAATTGTTCAGCAAATAAAATTGGATTGGGCATGTTTTTCTTCAACAAAATTTCCTCTCAAAAATACCTTTGGAAATATTATAAATGGTAGATTGTAGAACGTAATAGGGACCTGCTCTCCTCTGCAATTCTGGAATTCTAAAAGCACTTTTGTAATAGGGATTTAAAGTTGTAGGTGGGAGGAGTGGAAATCTCAGATCTGGGGATTATTGAGGTTTTTCTTTTACATTCCAAATTATGTATAATGAACAGAGTTTGCACTATTGTAGCTCTGGTTTTAAAAGCAGAAGCTCAGGCATTGTAAAGGACTATTAGAGAACCGAGTTGGAGAAATGGATTTAATAAACTGGTATTTCGAATACTATTATTTTAAATGCTGGTTTCATTTTTGATAATAAGAATGTCTCAATTTACTTTCATATTTGTGCACTTTTGTCGGTATGGGTAATTTGTCTCTATTTTATGTTATTATTATCTCTGTTCTCATGGATTAAATTCTAATTTCTGAGTAACTATTTACTGAGAAATATGTCTTATAAAACTGACTTGTTTAATAGTGATATGTTGAGAACTTATTCCGCATATTATTGTTTAATAATTCAAGTTACTGATTAAATGATCAAAATCATTCTGAAAACTTCTTCTTAAGTGTTGTTGATTGATTATTTTAGTTAATAGGCCTCAATAGGATGTGTCTTGGTATTCATAATATCAGTTAATTGAACTACTTCATTAACTTGATATTCATTATAAGCGAGACATATTTAAATCTCAATGCTTAAAATATCTTTCTCTTGGTTGGGTTAGATCTATATCTGCCTAATTGAGATAAGATTAAGATAGTTTCTTTTGCTTGCATCTTAGAATAAGTTTGCATTTAGATTAATTTCCACATTCTTTTAAATCCTCTTCCTAAAGAGACAAACTTTAGTAGTGGATTGGCTGAGCCCCAAATCAGCTTAAGGATCACTTCCTTGGCTGATCAACAAGAGGGTTGATCTTATGTCTCTTCTCCATTGGTGAATGAAAGTCACATTTTAAAGCCATTGAAGATTGAGAGAAGGTAACTAGACCTAATTGAACCAGTTAGAACCACCATTTCAAATGGAAAAGAAGATGCTTTAAGGTCTGGATGGGGTGGTCATCCCCCATGTTGTTGCAGCGATTTTCGAGGCTTCAACATTTTGGCGCTAGAAGGAGGGCCTGAAACTCATTGTCTATTGGAGTCTTTTGAATTTAACATTTTATTTAATCACGATGTCTCCTTTTAAGCTTCCAATTTGGAGTTGTATCCATGGACGTGCATCTTCCAATACTCCACCTGAAGTGGTAAGACTCTTGCCTCAGATAAAGTTTAATGGTAAGAGAAATTCTTATGCTTTTAATCATGTTTTTCAATTTATTCGAAATGTTTCATATTTTCATTTTCAAGGAATTGATGAAGGCATTTTATGCAAAATTTTTACTCTCACATTCGCGGTAAAAGCCAGAAACTGGTGTAGAACACTTTTGGTTGCCTCAATCCACAGCTGGGATCAATTTGTTATAATTTTCATTTGTAAATTTGACGGCTATGATTATGAATAGATATGTAATAAAATTGAATATTTGCGAAGATTTGAAAATGAGTATGTTAGATATTTTAATATTCGATTTCATTTGACTTGTTTAAGATTAAAAATCGAAGATAAACCTACATAAGAAGAATCACTAGATTGGTTTGAACATATTTGTTCTCTTCCTCCCATTTCCAATCCATATGAAATTAGTTTGAGTTTTGTTTCATCCCCTTTCAACATAAATTATAATTCCAATATGGATGTGCAAATAAATTATCATGAAGTGGTCTCACAAAGCTTGGAAAATATTTCTATCTAAATGCAAGAAGACAACAACAACAATTTTGGAGAAAGAGCTGCCTTGAAATCTGAAAATTACTCTGTATTAAATTCAGAAAATCAGATCGCAAATCAACAAGTGCAAGTAGCAATCAAAGTAAATAATAAAATGCAAACTTCTATACAAAAGTAAATAATAAAATGCAAAATGTTGTACAATTTTTTGAATTTTTCCATGATGAACAAATGTCGAAATCAAAACAGCAAAGCATCCTTCTTCAAGAAATCGGGAGTAGACAAAGGAATGATCTACAATCTGAAATTTACAATGAACATAATGTACAACAGTTCTCAAACAGAGACATTTTTAATTGAATTATTTCAGATTCACATTTTTCCCTTTATCCTGATATTTTTAATGATTGTAATTTGTCCCCTCTTGGTGTTAATGATATTTTAGAAAATACAGAGACTGATCTAAATGAAGTAACAATTAATTTTTATCAAGATAGATAAACAATAATTGATCATTCTTTTGCCATTAATGAACATGAAATTTTTATTCCTCCCTGTTTTGATATATTGGATGAGATCAAAAGGGAATTCTAGATAATATTGTGAAGTCATTTATGATAATTACTCTGACATTAAGGATGTTGATTTATATTCTTCCCAAGTGAATCCTCATGATAAAATTCAAATAACATATGAGAATGTGGAACATTTTAATTTAGAAATTATTCCAACCAATCATCATTCTAGAGCAGAAAATTATGTTCATGATTTCATTATTTGAAAAAACATTCCAATTTATGATTCATATCACGATTAAGCTCTCATTCCTACTCATAATCATAATTCTCTTTCTAATTCACAAGTTGCAATTGGCAATTACTCAAATTCCATAATTCTGGCCAATCCTTGTGAAAAAGAAATTATTTCAAAACAATCCCAATTGTGCTGTAACATTAGTTGTACCATTAGTGATATTATTTTATTTTTGTTTCCTCACTTATTTTGTTTAAAATCAAATTTTATTTCTGATTTTATTTTTCAAATTTTTGATACTTTACACTAGCATATTGAGAACTTTAATAGTGAACACTCAATTGATGCATTGCCCTATGGGGAAATTGAAGTTTCATATTATAATCATGGACATCAAAAGCTATTAATATTTCAATTTTAATCAATGTTCATCTCTTATCAATTGCATATTTCTTCTCAAAGGCAGTATCAACAAGAGAGTGCATTTTCACAACTCAACCAGCAATCTAATCCAATTAACAATTTTCCATTTTTTTGGTCTATTTGAAAATTATTTGGAAAGTTTTCCTTTAAGAAAGATTGTTAATAATTTAACATTTGTAAATAACACTAACAATTTTTTCTAGGCCTTTGAATCTAAAAGCTCATATCCACAATCTGGCCTATCATCTCCTCTTTTGAACATTATCAAATTCTTAATGGAAACCCATCCAAATTTTTATGATCCAATTGGAATTCAGTGGGAAAAGACATTTCAAGAGAAGGAGATTTTAATTAAGTTGCTAACAATAACTATAAATTCTACTTACAGATTTATTTTTCTTAGTTTAATTAGATTTGTATTTTTATTACTAACATTTGCACTGTATATATATGAAGGAATTAAAATGGGAGAATGGTTACACTAGAAATATGACTATACCTAATCATTTTCATGTATATGGTTAGAATAGCAGTAGAATTAATTTAGTTAGTTTGTTTTATGTAGTTAATTTATTCTTAATAGTTCTGTAAATTAAAAAAATAAAGTAGAACAATCAACCCTTCTCATACATGTTCAGTAAAACATTTTCTTCTGATCAGAATCTTTTAATTCTTGCTTCCCATTTTTAAACCAAAATCTATTGCAGCAATACGTCTACTTTGCCTATTTTGAATAATGTCTTGACTAAAATTCAATCAAGTTTGCACTTGGCACCGATCGCCTCAAAGCCACTTTTCTTCATTTCGAGATTCCCTTCTAAGATTTTCTTTTGAAATTTATATATTGAAGGTTTTGATGATACAAAGATTCTTGACATCATTACCTCGTGGAAAATATGTCCATCTATTATAAGCTTAATTCCAATTCAATCATTATTAGTCGGTCTAGCTTTTCACTATAATCACATGAAGTTTATGTTATTTTCCTCGAAATTAGTTAAAATGACCTTAAGGGTGTCCATGTTATTATGTGCACACATTTGAATCTGTAATTATATTCTTTCATAATGAGTGACTTTATCCTATTGATCTTTATTTTATTATCTGATGCTGCAATACGCATCATATTTATTTACTAAAGGCATTATTGAACAGTCACTATAACAATATAGATTTTTTTCAAGTTAATTTGAAATGAGCACAGGTAATAATTTGCTGTTGCAAATCAAAAGGGAGCATATTTTCATATTTATTTCTGGTGAATTTTATGAATTCCAGAATTCGTAAACATGAATAATTGATTTCCTTCACCTTGATTGCCCACTCTAATTTAGAATAAATAATGAGATGATTTTGAACAAAGTCAGAATTTTAATAAATCGAAGGAAGAATTTGAATATTCATGAAGTAAAATTTACAGACAATTTCCTTCCAGGTACGCATTTACAAGTTCATTTTCATCTATTATTAGTTTCTCTTTTCCTTAGTTTATTTTTTATTCTTGTTCTGTTTTATTTGCAGGTTTTCATTTGTTTTCAAAACTTGAAGTAAGCAGCAAACCCATTTCAAATTTGCAACAGGTTCAGGGAAATTTTATTTGTGATTCATTATAATTTGAGCATTCTTTAACTTTGCTTTCATTCATTAGAAAACCCAATTGAAATTTAAAACAGTATCACAAGATTCATATCAAAAACATTTCAACTTGATTTTCATATTGTTTATACTACAGTGAATATGTATTCGCAATATTCCCATCTTGCTCATCTTCATCAATTATTTCATTTTGATATCACATCATTCATATCACAACCATTTGTATCGTAATATTTCATTGGATGTAGCTCTTAGCATTTTTTGATAACAATTTCCTGATGCAAAACCTCCGATGTGTTACCTCACTCATTCTCTCGTCAAATTCTATATCGCATTTCGCATATAAGAGGTTTTCAGTTGAATATACTTCCATTATATTGAATCACCAATTTCCAATAAAATGAATTTACCAATATTGTGATGACCACATAATTCAGGACCCAATATCGAATTTAAATCAAGTTCATAAGAAATATTGCATCCATTCAATCGCAATAATGGTAGCGCCATAATTTTAAAAAGTATCGATGTCTCGGATCCAATATGATATTAAATTCTCATAATAAGTCTATTGGGTCCATTCTTCATCACATATCGGCGTATCAAGAATATTACATCGTGTACTTAAGATTCCCAATCGCTGATTTCTTTTGAGGTCCAAAGACGGTCCCACCTAAGATCCACGTTTTCCATCACATTCTCACAATTGTATGAATCATATTAGCATTTCTGACATGACAACATTCCAATATTCCAATATGCCGATATCGTAATCGCTTCATCATATTTTTACTAATGATCATATCACAATTCTGAATCTACGATGTACGATGTGCGATGTGCGAAGTACAAATCACGATGTGCAATGTGCGATGTGCAATTTGCAACACGACTATTTCCCGATCTTCGATATGACATTTCTTCAATATTGTGATCATTTCATCTCATTGCATATAATCTCATCACATGTTCTCATATCGATAATTTTCCATTGCAACTTCCGATGCGATAGACTCCAATGCATGTCTCTATACCATTAACATTTAATCAATATATGGCATATCAACAAAGGTGAAATTTTGCAGATTGAACTTTAAACATGATGAAGAAACATGCAATGCGAATCATTCGATAAGGTGTTTTGTTATTTTAAAAGCAATCTTGGGTAACCAATATGGTACTAGAGCAGTTGATAAAAAAGTTGCATAATATTTAAATCATTTCGATTTCTCATATATTTTAGTTTTAAATATATAATTCCTTAAATAAATATGAAATTCAAGACCTCTCTATCTTCACATTAAATTTCATTATCTTCGATTTGGTCATAATTCTAGACAATTTATAAAAATCATGGAGTTTATATGAAACTTGTAATATTTTGAGAACATTCATTGCTATAAATTCTCATTCTCATTTCTAATGCATTTGTTTTAATTTCGATTCCCTTGAACACAGAGCATTCCCCCTTTTTTTTTACATTTTACTACTTGCTTTAGTTTAAATAAAATAAATAATGATTTTGGGTTATAAGATTTTGGTTAGTTTGACTTCTTCAAGTTTTTAAAGTTAACTAAAATAAGAAGTCAGCTAGTATTGGCAAAACTGATACCTCTCAGGTAAGATCAAAAGCAATTATCCAATGGTAAGATTCATATACCCACTTTCATTAATTTCCATTTCATTAATTTAGTTTCATTTTTGTTTTTAAATTATGTTGATATAAAAATTTGTTTTGCAGCTCTTCATAAAAGCTTTCAATCCTCCGCCAGATCATATTTTGAAGTCCTATACTCTTCTCCTAGTTTTATTTCAAGAAGCAGCGATAATCTTCGTTGAAACAACTACACTAGGAAGTTTCTAAACCTTTAATATGTTTCTTTAAAGCATTCCTTTTATTAGAAAATGATTAAGATGATGCTTTGAAACAAGAAGATTGACATCAGACAAAATGTTTTTATTGTAGCTGAATTTTATCATCACTGCTATCTAAAAAGCCTAAAACATTTACAACCCTGCAAGGTATAATTTATCTGAATCTCAACATAATAAGGAATGGTTACATGATTATTTTATTTTGCTTCATTTTGTTGAGATGGTGGTATAAACATTCTTGTTGGAGTTGATCTTTCAAAACTTGGATTTTCCTTTTTGCTCTTACTTTTTATTTTTAGTTTTGTTTGCTGATTTGTTTCTCACTTCAGCTTAAGAATTCTTTTCCTTTGGTTTTTAGTTTTAATTTTGGTGACTCTGCCATGATTTATGGAATGTCTTCTTGTTACCTAACAATGGTCGGCATACATAGGGAAAAATTGTTAATAGCCTACTATTAGCTTTTTCTTAAAATCTCTTAATAAAGTTTGTTTTTATTATTACAAAGGTAGAAATACTTAAGGAAGAGATTATAAAACAAGAGAAGTTGACAAAGTATCATAAAATCTAAGAAATTTCTTTTTCATCAAAACTGTAATTATTTTGAGATTTCGATATTTTATTAAGATCTTTCAAAGTTCTATTATCAGTCAAGAAAAATGATTTTTAACCAAGTAAGGACACTTTACAGCAAAGCACATTTAACTCTGAAATTTTCATTCTAAACTCTTAAGGAGTCATTGATTCTCCCTGTCCAAAAGAGTTTTATTTCTCTATAGTGTAATCGAAAAATATATTTAAACTTAAAAGATAAGAGGTCTCATCATGAGCCTGCTTACCATGATCATAGGGGGAAAATACGCTGACATTACCAATACTACTAAACAAACCAGGGTAATGGCTTATGATTGCAAACAATTATAAGAAAAGGGGTCTCATCACAAGCCAACTTGTTCAGTCCAATTATAACCAATGAATGTCATTGTCAACTATCTGACTACCAAACCAGGCCAGTATCTTATAAAAACTAAAAAAATACAAAATACAAAATACAAAGAAAAGAAACATATATAATGGATTTATCTTTAGGTCAATAATTCTTAAATAGATGGGATTTTGAATCATTGATGATTAAAAGGTAACCCTGTCGAAACTATAGACGTTTGCTGGAAGTAGTGGCTCTACCTATGACAAATGAGTATATTTTAGAAAGCTAAGCTATAAAGTGACCCCTGCTTTATCTCTACAACTAATTAAGGACTGATATAAAGTTTTGAAATATTCTAATTTATGAGGAATTTTAAGAAAAATTACAATAAGATGATTTTTGCTTTTATTCAGATTAATGAACCTAGTCAAGCATTCCAAAAAATAATTTTCTTTTCTTTAATTATTTTTACTTTGATTTTAAGAAAATCTCATTCATATCAAATAGAGATAACTGGTTCTTCTCCCATGTGTCGCCATTGTTTTGGTAAAACACAACCCCCCACCCCCCCGCCCCCACATTTTTGACTTTTTCAGCTCAAATAATGAAGACCCATTCTATAAATTTTTTGGCTAAATGCGTTTTAGGATTTTTATTGAGTTAATTATCCTACGATTTTGTTAATTTTTCATTCTTTAGATTCTTGTTTTGATTGTTTTGTTAAAATCAATTTTTTATATGCTTCCCATTCATGCTTGTTTCGCCTCATTTGGTCAACTGGTTTGTGAATGACACTCTTTTGAAGTCTAATCATTTATGTTGCCTAGATTAAAAATGCATAAAATGTACAATATTCCATTTTAAATATTAACTCCTAGTTAGTTATTACTAACATTTTTTCATTTTTTTTTTATTTATACAGTCAAATCACGAAGCATCGGGATTTCATTAATTTACTCCAATTTCAAATAAATTACTAATATCAAAAAAATCAAAATGTCTAAATGGCTGTAGTTTATTTATATTTTTTATTTTTATAGTGGCTATAGTTTAGATAATCAAATTATGTTTTAAACAATTCCATAACTTAACCAAATGATAAATATCATGAAGCTCAAATATATATATATATATATATATATATATATATATATATATATATAATATTTCATAAAAATATCGGGTCCATTAGTGATCACTTGATCGCATGTCGCAAATCGGGTCCATTTCAATTCTCATAATATGGGCATCTTAAAAAACCCAATGACCTCCATTTCCCGATATGCGATGATGAAGGGGTAAAAGAGGCTTCAAGCATTAGCCATGGTTTTATAACACTTATGTTTTTCCAAAGCTAACACTCATACGAAGAGTGAAGAGAGGTAGGTTAGTTAAGATATGAGTGTAATTGTAATTTAATAATCGATTAAATATTTAATATTTAAATTAATTAATTTTAAAATTAATAAAATTTAATTAGCTCAATTAAATTAAAATTAAATATTATTTAGATTAATTAGTTTATAAATAATTAATTATATTAGTTAGTTAGATTAATTAATAACAATTTATGTCCGCATGGGGTAGCTCAAGTGGCAATGGCCGTGGAAATGAAGTCTCACCGAACCGGAGATCTTGGGTTCGATTCTTGTGCTACCCTCCCTGGAAATGGGGTGAATAACGGACATGTAAAAACTCGAAAATGAGAAGTTCCCACCTAAGCTTACAAAAAAAAAAATTAATAACAATTTATTAAATAATTAGTTTAGTCCATAATTAACAATTGAATTATAATTAATTATCAGATAATTAGAATTCTAATTTAGGATTATATTTTTAATTAAAATTCTAATTTTTTAGCCCAACAACAAAATTCCAGAGTTATGCGAGATTTGACTCATCAACTTTAGAGGCTCATAGATTGAGTTTTACTTGGCCAAATGAGGCCCAGGACGGCTCATTGGAAATATAAAATCAAGGAGAACATTTCTGAGGAGATTTCACTAATAGATTTGGTCATTTATTGGGTCAAAAATCAGGCAGAAAATCAAGCTACGAATTGTTTTAAACAAAATCAATTTTCTGAGTTTTATTTTCTTCATTTTCATTTGCCCAAGCCTCTTCTAATTGCATATCCATTCGTCAATGATATCCTTGGCCAATTAAACCATCCCAAGCATCAATAGAGAGCTTATACTTTATTTTCAATTATTTATTTAAATTGAATTTGATTGGATTTGTTTTAAATGCCAGAAATGATATTTTGATATTATTGTTACATCTTAATTTATTTTGATTCCTTTTTGCAGAAAAGCAGTAGAAAGGATATGGAGAAAAAAAATTCAATCAATGAGAATGATCTAGCAATTAAAGATTGGAATTTTTGAGCAAATAAAATTGGATTGGGAAAATTTTTCTTCAACAAATTTTCCTCTCAAAAATACCTTTGGAAATATTATAAATGGCAGATTGCAGAATGCAATAGGAGACTACTCTCCTTTGCAATTCTAGAATTCTAAAAGCACTTCTGTAATAGGGATTTAGAGTTGTAAGTGGGAGGAGTGGAAATCTCAGATTTGGGGATTATTGATGTTTTTCTTTTACATTCCAAGTTATGTATAATGAATAGAGTTTGCACTATTGTAGCTCTGGTTTTGAAATCATAAGCTCATGCATTGTAAAAGACTATTAGAGACCAGAGCTGGAGAAATGGATTTAATAAACTGGTATTTCAAATACTATTGTTTTAAATGCTGGTTTCATTTTTGATAACAAGAATGTCTCAATTTACTTTCATATTTGTGCATTTTTGTCAGTATGGGTAATTTGTCTCTATTTTATGTTATTATTATCTCTGTTCTTATTGATTAAATTCTGATTTTTGAGTAACTATTTACTCATAAAGATGTATTATAAAACTGACTTGTTTAATAGTGACATGTTGAGAACTTATTCCGCATATTATTGTTTAATAATTCAAGTTATTGATTAAATGATCAAAATCATTCTGAGAACTTCTTCTTGAGTGTTGTTGATTGATTATTTTAGTTAAGAGGTCTCAATAGGATGTGTCTTAGTATTCATAATGTCAGTCAATTGAACTACTTCATTAGCTTGATATTCATTATAATCCAGACATATTTAAATCCCAATGCTTAAAATATCTTTCTCTTAATTGGGTTAGATCTATATGTGCTTAATTGAGATAGGATTAAGATAGTTTCTTTTGCTTGCATCTTAGAATAAGTTTGCATTCAGATTAATTTCTACATTCTTTTAACTCCTCTTCCCATCAGATCAACAAGATGGTTGATTTGATGTCTCTTCTCCATTGATGAATGAAATTCATATTTTAAAGCCATTGGAGATTGAGAAAAGGTAACTAAACCTAGTTGAACTAGTCGGAACCACCATTCCAAACGGAAAAAGAACTACTTTAAGGTCCGGACGGGGTGGTCATCCCTCATGTTGTTGTAGTGATTTTGGAGGCTTCAACATATTACAACAGATTTTTATAGTCAGCTTACCCAAATTTAAGAAACAAAATGACTCCATCATGGTAGTTATGGATAACCTAAGTAAAACCATCCACTTTATTCCGGTGAAATCTACCTACAACACTGTACAAATTGTTGATATTTTCATGAAGGAAATATTCAGATTATATGGTATGCCAAGAGTAATAATCTTAGATCGAGACGTGAAGTTTACATCTATATTTCGGAGAGCCCTGTTTACTGGTCTGGGTACTCAAATCCAATTTAGTACAATATACCATCCACAGACTGATGGTCAAACAGAACACGTGAATAGTACTTGAGTACATGTTACAGATGTATGTAATGCAACAACAAACCAATCTAATGTGATGAATACCTCTACATGGTTGATTTTTCTTACAATAATAGTTATCATGAGTCCCTTAAAATGAGCCCCTTCTATGTACTATATGGAAAAAAGTGTAGGACACCTATTAATTGGAGCAACTAGGAGGATAAATTAAATTTGGAACCCGACATGCTAATAGAGATGGAGTAAACTATATAAAAAAGGTTCGTTAGAACCTAAAAGTTTCTCAATATCAACAGAAAACATTTGCTGATAAAATAAAAACTTTCAGAGAGTTTCAAGTGGAGGACCATGTATACATGCGGATCAAACCAAGGAAAAGCACCTTGAAATTGGGAAGCTGCGCAAAAATAGCACCTCAGTTTTGTAGACCCTTCCAAATTTTAGAAGGGGTAGGACCAATTGCATACCAACTAGTCTTGCTCAGTAACATGAAAGTCCACAATGTATTTCATGTACTTTTAATAAAAGAATACATATGTGACTCTAGGCACATTATTAACTAGAAGGACATAGAGGTAACATAAAAAGGCTATTTTATGTATGAATATGTGATTTTAGCTCTAAAGAAGATATAAAGTAATGGTGGATCATGTGTTGATCATGTCGAACGGGATGTAGAAGTGCTTGTAGAACAGCTGCATATTCTAGAAGAGAGAGAAACAACGCTATGGAAGTGAGCCATTACGTAGGTTAAAGTGCAATGGAAGTACTTTAGTCCAGAAGAGGCCACTTTGAAAGATGAGAATTTCATGCGACCATTATATCCAGCTCTATTTCAAAGATAGGAATATAACCCCAGGGAAGGAATTCTGCACCAAGAGGGGAAGATGTAACACCCTCATATTTGGAAGTAATTTTTGTAATTAATGTTATTTAATTTTAGTATTAACTTGAGGAAAATTGTCTTCAAACTAAACTTGAAAATATAGTGTTGTTATTTGCTTAATAAATAAAATAAATAAATTAAAAGTTGATGAGAACATGGCCTATGAATGAGGACTCAATAACTAAATTTGATAACTTCCATACAGTTGGGAAGTCATCTCCTTTCATTCTTGACCCTGGAGATAAAAGATCTCAAGAGAACAAGAAAGATGAGCCACCAAGAGGATGAAGAACCCCCTTATAAAAGAGAGAATGAAAGCAAATACCGCCACGAATTTTGTCTTGAGCTATCTAGGAGCTAGTGGAAACTCTCCAATTAGATTGGGAATATGATACTCCACACTGGACTGAGAGGGCCTTGAGGTCTACGAATAACCTATAAAGGTGCAGGAGACGAGCTATGTGGAAATGGAAGCTAGGGGGCAATCTGGACGTGAGTTCCAGTTCCATTGGAAGGGAGGAACAATGCCATCCTAACTCTATCTTCATGACCAGTTGTAAACAATACATATAACTAACCAAAACTTACTGGTAGTAGTTTTCAATAACTTATTAATGTTGTGGTGTTTTATTAGACAAGGTCATTTGAATTACAGGTAAGTTCTTTTATGATAAAAAAGGGAAAGGGTTTGTTGGTTGATGTAAAGAACTCGTAAGAATCTTAGAGTGAGAGTAAGGGTATTTTATATTCAGTTATGCCAATATTAATGTTAGGTTTCTATAGGAAAAATAGTAAATAAAAATATATATTACATTAATATTCTAGAGGGGTCGATACCCTCAAGGAAATTGCAGAAAATCTACCTAAGAATTCAGATATGCAAAGGAGTAGAGTACATAATCTTGGAGCCTGTAGACAAGCATTGAACTTGATAGCCCGACCTATTAACCGAAAGAATCACTTGAATACAACTAGCATAAATATTAAGTATGAGTAGAACAGTTAACACTAGCAATAAGTTAGCTATTGTTTACATTCCATATGCTAGAAAAGTTAACGAATCAAACAAGGATTTTGGGCAGAGCTTTAATTGTATACACAACAAATGGTTAAGAATAGTATTTCCAATACATAGTGAGAGCACAAATATAGAAAAATTATAAATACGAAACCAATTCTAGATGAAGGTAATTAATTCATATCCATTGACAAACCACCAAAGGCTAGTATAACGTAGTCATAGTAAGTAAAGAATGAGAAAATGTTTCATACCTCTCAAGCTTAAAAATAAGTCATCGTAACTCAATATTTAACTAAAATAAAACTTGTCTCTATAAAGTCAAGAACTGGAAAGAATTGTCAATCAAAGTAGCAGAATTTATCATTCAATCACAACTTTTAGAACTTTTGCCTCGATTGTAAGGGTAAAATCCAATTATTCAAACTAACAACAAGCACGCGATACAAAAATGTAACTGCATTAAGCCAAGAAGGGTCGACTAAGCATAAGGAATGTAGACAGTTTATACAAAACTTAACAAAACAAATAATATCCACTGCAGTCCAATGTAGGGAATGGCTTTAAATTGTAGAACTCACTATTTGGTTGAGTGATACAAAGAAATAAGTATGGCAATAGTCAGTAAAAACCGTCCATACCCAAATGTAATGGGGAAAAGCCTGTTAAGGTTTTCTCACAAAAAACTCATCAAAGAGCAGGGAGACTTTCTCAATATTTAGAGGAGCTTAGGGAATATTCTAGCCAACCTCTATTTGAAGGGTATGAGTGTCAGATGATAAACTTGGAACTGACCTCCCTCGAAGCCGCATTGAAACATTGCTCCTTTTCCTTCATGAGAAATAATACATCCAGTTAGGGTTATTAACAAATGAAAAACAAAATTAATTTAGAATGTTGAAATGGACAAAGGAAAGTTCTAGTACCTGAGCCTTCCACATAGGGAAAGGTTCTAATTATTGGGTCTAGATACTCCAGAAGAAGACCATGAACCATGCGGGTGTGATTAGGAAACCCTATAAATACCAAACTTGGGAAGGAAGGGAAAGGAACTATATGTGAGTTATCCTTGGAAAGGAGATCTAATGAGGTAATGGCTATTTACAGTCGTTTAATAGTGAAATTAGTAAAACTAGGGACTCGTTTTGCACACCAGAGGAAACCATAATAAAACATTGCACATTCTCAAGATCTGAGACAACGGGAATAATCAAATTTTACCAGAGAAGGGTATTGCAATAATCAAATGCTTGTTTTCCATAGGGAACAAAAACTAGAGTGAAGGTGGAGTTATTCTTCGAGCTAAAGCATTGAGCCAAATGACTACTGACTGTGACTACCTGGTGGGTAGTTACCTTAAATCTATTCAAAACAATCTAGGGAATAGGATGACCTCTCTTCGGATCAATGAAAACAATGATAATATGTGGATGGAGGTAGTCGTGTACACCTTTAGGATGGTGTCTCCAGTTCGAGAACCATCCTAAGCCAGGGATTAAAGTTAGAGGCCAATATATTAACATCTATATGAAATGCATGTATTTTACCATAACATAATATGTGTTGGAACTCTCAATTAAACAAATAGTACTATTAAAATTAAGATTTAACCTATGTAGTTCAATTAATCAAATCCAATTATGCCTAACATGATGTGGAGTACATGCTTAATTCGTGTAAAGGATGGGAAATACAATTTTTTTTCTTGGGGTAATGAACTTATGTGTTACATTGACATTAACACTCTCCTCCTCACGCTTTGACTACACACTATGCTTCCCGCCTTAGCGATTTCAAAACCTGCATGTGCCCACCTCTCTTGGTTCCCGAGGCATCCTGCTTCCGAGGCTAGGTCTCCTGCAGATGGCCTATGATGGCCCTTATGGAGTCTCCTCTGGAAGGTATATCAACCGCTGCATCTCTTCCTAAGTCTTCATCCCAACTGGGAGAAAACACAGAGGCCTTTGTCTCTCTGATCTCCTTGCTTGGACCATCTTGAAACAGACCTTCAATATCCAAGTTTGTTAAAAAGATTGATGAAATCCATCAGATAATCTCCCCCCTTCCCTCCCCCTTCAAGCTACTCTCTCTCTCTTTGAACATGGGTTGGTAGGACAATTTACTAGGCTCTGGCATCATGCCGATCCGTTCTCAAATGGGTGGAAAGAAACTAGGCCTCCTCCATTTTGGGGAAAATCTCGATCAAATTTTGTGGAAGAGGTTACTTCACCTTCCATTTCGAAACAAAAGAGGAGTGAGACTTAATATTTAGAAATGGATCGTATTTCATGGACTCAGGATGGATTTATTTAAATAAATGGACTCCATAATTCGATCCAGAGTTGGTATTGGGAGTGGGATCACCCAAGGGCAGTTTTGGGGCTAAAACCCCATGTTTGAGTTAAATTTTGTAATAAAATATTAAAGTCTCTGCATTTTGTGGTGACGGAGCATGAAGATGTTATGTGTCATAAAGGGTAGTCTGCCCTTAGTTTTATAAAGTAAAGTCAGCTGTAAGGGTTCTACCTATGGTCCGCGGACCATGGGATTGTATAAAAGGAGCTAGGCTCTAAGTAGTTGGAAAGAGACATAGAAGAATGGATGATTTAAGTGAGACGTAGCTCTGGAGTAAGAAGTCTAAGTTTTGGGTCGTAGCATAGGTAGAGGCTCTGCAGCTGAGTGCGCAAAGGCGTATTAACAATGTATACTTTGAAACAGGAATTATAAACTCAAAATGAGAACTCTACCCAAAAAAAACCTGAAAAAACATGAAAAACAGTGCTAAAAATGAAATGTGTGTATACTAGAACTATGGTTTTTTTTTAGGGTCAATTTTTAACATGTTTTAAAAATGGCAGTGAGAACGATTTTTTTGTGCAAAAATTGTGCAAAAACCACCCTGAAAATGAAAACTACTAATAATGGAACAATGGATTTTTTTTTAGGGTTAATTTTTAACATTTTAAAAAAATGCCAGTAAAACCGAATTTTTATGTGTAAAAATTGTGCAAAAAACACCCTCAAAATGAAAAGTGTTGATGCTCAAATAACACTTCTTTTTTTTTGGTTAAATTTTCAACATTTTGAAATAATGGTATAAAAGATTTTTTTATGACTCCAAAAAACATTAAAATTTCAAAACAATAATTGATTTGTGTGAGTTTCAAGAGGATAAACTTGTTGAGTAGATCCACCACCTCTTTACTTGGGAACTCTAAAACACAACTCATGTTTACTATGTCCTAGGAGTGTACATTCATCCTCTTGCCTTCATCATTCATCTATATATTGAGGCCATTTCATTTCTAGATTAAGAAACATAGCCTTTAGAAGCAGACCCAAAGCGAGTAGTTTAAAGGCAGTTGTACACTTCTGCTCATCGGATGAGCTCCAGTGCTCCGAGACAGGCTTTTGAGAACATAAAATTAAAATTAAAAACAATGAAAAGAACACAAAAAAAAAGTTTAAAAAAAATACCAAAATGTAAATAAAAATATATATATTAAAAAAAAAACCAAAATTAACCTATAAAATATAAGAAGTAAAAATTTAAAAAAATTTAAAGAAATAAATAATAAGAAAAACATATTTTCAAAAAACTAACATTTTTCTTTAATGTGGTAAACCATAAAAGAATTTGGAAAAAATAAAGAAAACTATAAAATTAAGTAAAAATAGGAAATTTTAAAAAAGCACTAAGAAAAACTAAAAGAATAAAATAAAATAAAAAACAAACTAGATTAAAAAAAAATAGAAAAATAACAAAAAAAAGGTAAAAAATTTAAAAACTAGAAGAATTAAGATTAAAAACATTTTCAAAAAACCCTAAAAAACAAAAATATGCTAAAATTTAAAATAAAATAAAACCCCGAAAAACAATTAAAATTAAAAAAAAAATACATATTTTCAAATTAAACATCATTTTCAAAAAAACATTAAAATTAAAAAGGGCTAAATATATTTTTTATATTTTGTAAAATAACATTTAAAATATTTAAAATATATATATTTTAAAAATATATATAAAATTAAAAAAAAACATTTAAAATTTATTTAACAAAATTTATTTTTTATTTAATAAAAACAATTTTATCGGCCACCGCCCCCACGGGCAGCCAGCAGTGGCTATTCGATTCCGAGAATCAAATAGCCACTTCTCGACCACCCCGACGAGCGGTTGGGCAATGGCTATCTAATTCTCAGAATCGAATAGCCACCACTTAGTAGCCTGTGGGGGTGGCCAGGTGGTGGTTATCTAATTCTTAGAATCGGATAGCCACCACTCGGCCACCTCAAGTGGTGGCTATCCGATTCTGAGAATCGGATATCCACCTCAAGGATGGTCAGGGGGTGGTTATTTGATTCTGAGAATCGAATAGCCACCGCCTGAACACCAGTGGGGGTGATTATCTGATTCTCAGAATCGAATAGACATCGCTCAACTGCCCATGCAGGTGGCTATCCGATTCTCGGAATTGAATAGCCATTGGCTAGATGCCTATGGGGGTGGCTATCCAATTCTTGGAATCGAATAGCCATCTCCCGGTTGCTCATGGGGGTGGCTATCCGATTCTCGGAATCGGATAGCCACCACTCAGCCACCTGTCGGGGTGGCCGAGCAGTAGCTATCTGATTCTAAGAATCAGATAGCCACCACTCAGCCACCCATGGAGGTGGCTAGGCTGTGGCTATCTGATTCTCAGAATCAGATCGCCAGTACCTGGCCACCCCCATGGGTGGTTGGGCAGTGGCTATCCGATTCAGATAGCCACCGCCAAGCCACATGTGGGGGTGGTCGGGCGATGGGTATCTGGTTCTCAGAATCAAATGGCCATTGCTTGGCAACCCATGGGGGTGGCCGGACGGTAGCTATCCGATTCTGAGAATCGGATAGCCACCCCCATGGGTAGTCGGGTGGTGGTTATTCAATTCCGATTACGGGAATTGATACTGTTATGCGTTCAATATTTGTAATATGTAATTTTCACATTAATTTTTAAGTTAATCATTATTTTTTGAAAAAAAAGTGATTATTATTTTTTTTTGACGTGAAATTCATAAAAAAAAACTATTATTTAGCCATTTTTAGTTAAATTTTTCGCATAAAATTTGTGAGCCACGATGGAGGGCTCGAAATGTCGATACAAACAAATCATGCATGTGAAAACTTCGGAAGAAAACAACACACAAAGTACTGATCGCAGAAGCCTCAAAAAAATAATGTTAATTGTAGCAAAAAAATCAAAACATGTAGTTTTTTTAGTTATATTTATGTTAGAAACGGTTATTTTCATGTCCATTGTTAAAAAATATTGTTTTAAGAAACAATTATTTCATGTGGATTGAAAAATTAATTAAATGTGTATAAATATGTAGAATATCGAAAATTCAAAATATCGACCTTCTAATTTAAAAATGCAAAACAATAAAAACCTCAATACAAAAAAATTAAAATTAAAATAAAAACAAGAAAATATAAAGAAAATGACCACTTCAAAAATTATTAAATTTACAAAATAATTATTTACATTTCATACGTTAGAAAATTTAGAGTCAAAAAATAGGTCTTTTAAAAAAAGGGTCTGATGCAGAATTACCACCTTTTAAAATCAGCATGAAAATCACTACCATTCTAAAACGCAATGTACATAAAAAAAAATTAAAGTGCCAAAAACTATGCTCTAAAAAAAACATGTGTGTTCTGCATCACCCCTTTTCAAAATCAGGACATTTTTTTGCTATCTCTACGAAACAGATAACAATATCAGTTCCTGTTTCAAAGTTTACATTGTTTAGGGTAGAAGTCCACAGCTATGTGCGCAGACCCCTGCAGCTATGTGCACAGGGTGAACAAAGTCTGTAAACATTTGGAAGATATTAATAAAGTGAAATATTCGGCAAGTCCTGTGTCTTTGTTTTGTTATTTCATCTTGATATGTTATGCTCAAATTTCCTTTATTATGCTCATGTGAAGTGCGAATGAATGCAATTATGTTGAATAAATGAATGCAATTATGATTATCTATTTACACAGTGTTAACTATAATTATTTGATAAGATAAGCAAGTCACTTAGAGTAATCGGGGAATTTGAACAGCCTGATGTCATAGCAGCGCGAAATTATCTGAGCAGCAAATTAGGGCTACACGAAGGTCAATCATGTCCTTTTCCAGATGTATTAAAGGCTGGAATAGAGGGTTTATCTTGCAAGCCCTAGAACGAAGAAACCTGTGCGAAGGCAGGGGTAGAGGGAATCAAATGAAATCACAACCATCTCAGGGTGCAGAAAATTGATTCCAGCATCCCGCCATATTGCTTCGGGTGAGACTTCAGTTTGTGCTACACGGGCTGATGCCGAAAGGGCCAGTAGTGTAGGGATTTGTTAGGCTAATTAACGCTGAACCTAGGTTAGGCGCCCTCAAGCCAACAAATGGTTCCATTGACGGGTCCAGAATCTGCATAAGAGATGTGTGATGTCGTATCACTAGAATCCAACTAAGAAGGAGATTGGAGATCAGTTGGATAGAAATATCCACAAATTCGTGGTGCAGGAGAATAGAAACTCACAACTGTCAAAAGAACAGTGGTTGGACAGATACCTATATATAGAAATCCACAAGATCTTCTTCTGGTCCTTGCCTATTGAGCTATACGAGTGGATCGTGAAGCTAGCAGATAACCAAGGAAGGTGGAAACTTGATGGTCCTCTTGTGTGGACCCCGGGGTTAATACAGAAATTAGAAGCATCTGAGGACAAGATCACCTGCACTGTCGATTATTGACTCGATCATGTCATAGGAGGATTTGTGACTAAATTCGCGGTCGACACCTCAATCAGCTATAGTGAGGTAGAGCGGCTCTTTTTCAAATGACTGCGAGGTAAGTACGTAAAATCTTTGAATACCTAGATTGAAATTCTATTGTGCAAAAAGCGGGTTATGGAGCTACCTCGATGTTCGGGACTACATCAAATGGAAAAACTTATAGGAACGAAGGAAAAATAGGTCTGGAGTATAGTCTATTGATTTCACCTCTGAGGTGATGAGGAAGAGATAGCGAAGGTTTCTCCGTGAAGTGGTATTCATTTAATAAGACAAGGATTCCCGTGAATAGCACCTCCACCCACACCACCTCCGACTTCACCACCATTGCCTCCAACTTCACCCATATCACCTCCACCTCCACTGTAGTTCAGTTTAGCGAATACAATGAAGCTAATTTTGTAAAAAGGCTTGGGAAATGAAGACCCGGACCAATTCTAGTTGGTTGTGAGGGTTGTATGGGAAGCTTAAGGTGTTACATATGATCATATAAAGAAGACGACACTGGTTAGTGCTCTGCAAGATCTCGCACTAACCTGGTATATTAAGTACTCTAATGATAACTTGAATGATGGAGTGGAAGACATCTAGGGAGCACTGAATAGAGAATTCAATAGGCATAAGTTTAAGGTGCAGTCGATTGTGGGATTCAAGGAAATTGCTTTGCAAGCAGGCGAGATGCCTTGAGAACTAGATTAGAGGTTGAAATGTACAATCCACGAAGCCAACATGAACCTAACAAACAGACAACATCATGAGTGGTTTGTTCATTCGCTCCTTCCACACATAAGGATCTGCGTTGTCGCAGCAAAAGATAACCACTCAGGCAGAGGCTTTGGAGATTGCCATGGGACTATATGAAACTCCGATGCAAGATCCAAATATAGGAGTTCAGCAGATCCATGCACAGTTGAAGAATCTATGCCTTGAGATGGAAAGTCTAAAGAGGGACATGACGGTTTGACTAGAGGTGCGCAAGGAGGTATGATGCTTGAAATGTAAGATTCAGGGTCATGACAAAGAACATTGCCCAGTCTTTGTAAACCATATTACAGGAGGAGGACCAATGCCTTTAAGGCCAGAAGCTGAAGAAAGACCTAGCGCGGGGCCTGAATTATGGTGCGCTATCTATCAACTAGTTGAAAAGCATGCCATAGATAACCTTCACTTGCTACAGAAGTTTGTACTGACACCGCAATAGCTTTTCTACAACGTTTGTAAGTTGGTAGGGCATGATCAGTGTACTTTCAGGAGCTACGAATTGATGATGGATAGAACTCCTGCCTATCGGGTTCAGGCCAAAAGACAGACCCTTAACTAGAGCGTAGGGATGGCACAAACAGGATTTCATGGGCACAGACGAGGTTGAGGGTGAGGCAGAGGAGGACCTGGCAGAGGTCGTGGACAATTGATTTGCTACAATTGCAGAGGACCAGGACACTATGCCCGTGATTTCACTAATCCAGTGCATCCGTCGTGCAAGGATTACACATTGTTTCATCATGAAACAGAAGACTGTCCTACACTGATAGCTAGGATACGTGACAAAGGAGCGCTACCACCTCTTCCGACTCAGAACCTGCAAATGATGAGATCTAAGCCGCACGAAGAGGATCCAAACATAAATATAGTGCTCAGAAGTCAAATTGCGATAGGAGATGACAAGGGGAAACAACGGGAAGATATTACATGAGTTCACAAAGCTCTGGCGAAGGAGGGTGAGTTAGATTTGGAGTGCGCAAATGAAAATTTCATGGAAGCTAAGAAGAGCTTCGTTGAGGCCTCCACCTCAAGAAGCAAGGATAAGCCCAAGCAAGAGATGGACACCTCTATGCTCACAACTTTCCTGGAGACCTATATGAAGTTACCGCATGATAGTAAGGCTGTGGAAGGGTTGCAAGAGCTCATTAATAGATGTGCTGGAACCGTGCCATGTGAGCTATGTGTAGTATGAAATATTGGCAAGCATAAAACAAGGACAAGATGGGAGATGAGACTGACCGCACAGATAGGAGAATATGAAATGGATTAGGTTATTTCGGACCTCGGGTCAGACGCTAACGTCCTACCGAAGCAGACTTGGGAATGAATGGGGAGACCCACACTGCAATGGTCTCTGATTCAACTAAGGATGGCCAATCAGCATAAGATCATCCCGATAGGGCAACTACAGGGGGTGACCATGGATATTGAGGGAGCAAGCACGCTAGCTGATTTTGATGTAATAGAGATAGTGGATGAAAAAAATTCCTATTCTGCACTCCTAGGAATTGACTGGGCCACTGATATGAATGGGGTAATCAATTTGAAGAAGCAAAAGATGATCTTTGAGAAGA
Source organism: Pinus tabuliformis (assembly GCA_031772625.1). Lineage (NCBI taxonomy): Eukaryota > Viridiplantae > Streptophyta > Pinopsida > Pinales > Pinaceae > Pinus > Pinus tabuliformis. Next base: position 231,683,469 of record CM062815.1, read on the forward strand.
AATTGCTGCATGTAATAATACCCCTCGATCCTACTAAAGAATCACGCTATACAGAACCAGTCTGTAATTATGAGAGTGATGACGATATGGACTATATCTATAAGATAATAGCGCGTAACCAAGATTAGGCGAATCCAACTGCGGATGGACGGATGACATGGGATCGTGAGAGTTCCTTCACTTTGGACTCCGATGAAGAGTTAGAATGTTGGCAGAATTAGTTACATGAAGTAACTACGCTGAATTGCAACTTGATGACCCGATCATTGCACTGTGTGTCCTCAGAGGTAAGAAATCTACCTACTTATCATGGTCTAAATGAGGTAGATATCTTTTTGGATGCATTTGAAAGGGAGGTACCAGAAAAGTAGCAGTTCCAGGTGTTGGACTGGGCACCACGTGCTACGCCCACAAGATGGTGGGATGAGAACTTACTTTGGGAAACCGAAGATGCAAATGAAAGACAAGTATGATGCGAAGGATGATCCACGCACACATTTGTTGAAATGGACATAGGCTGGCAGAGAAGGCTTGGACCATCCTATTGCGTTCGCAAGCTGAAGATTATCCAAAGTATAGAAGAAATATTCCACCATTGAGTGCGAAGGGTTAGCTATGGTGTATGCACTCCAGAAGTATAGGAATTACTTGTTGGGAGGCTATTTTAAGATTTATATGGATCACTCCACACTCAAGTACCTGGTGAATAAGCCTGTGTGGGGGGGGGGAGAATGTGAAAGTGGCTCTTATTGTTCTAGGAGTATGATTTTGAAGTTGTTGTGAAGCCTGAATGACTGAACATGGGACCAGACTATCTATCTTGTATCGAAGCAGGGGAAGAGACCACTAATTTGGAGGAGGGATTGCCTAACGTGCCACTATTTGCAGTGCGTGTCACAGATGGTCATTTCGAGGATATAATACACTTCCTAACGATAGGACCTGCTCCGGAAGGATACACTGTGCAATAAAAGAAGGAATTCGTGGTGTGCACGACAGATTTCTCTGTCATTATTGGGAATCTATACAAGATGGGGGTTGATGAGATATTGCGACGATATGTAGTTGAGTTCGAACGAAGTAGCATCCTCGCGGATGCTCATGGGGGCACCACGAGAGGACATTATCTAGGAAGGGAAACCATGTAGAAGATTCTACGCGCAGGGTTGTGGTGGCAAACCCTTCATTGAGACTAAAAAGCATATTGCAGGGCATGCAATGTATGTTAAATAACTAGCAGACAATCACGGAGGGATGAGATGCCTTTGAATCCTCAAATGATGTTGCAACCCTTCGAGAAGTGGGCGATTGATTCTGTAGGAACCATTCAGCCACAAGGAAAGAGAGGATCAAGGTACATTATCACCGCAATGGAGTATTTGACTCGTTGGGCAGAAGTGTAGCTTGTGATGGATCGCACAGGAATGATAGCTGCAAAGTTCCTCTTTGAACATGTATTGATGCTATTTGGATGTCCGAAGATCTTGATGAGTGATCGCGGTACGCACTTACTGAATGAGATGATCAGCACACTAACGGAGGAATTTCAGGTATACCACTAGAAGAGTATGCCTTATCACCTGCAGGCTAACGAGATAGTGGAAGAATTCAAGAAAGTGTTCAAAAGCACGCTGACCAAACTATGCTCAGCAAAGTGATTGGGACCTACGCATACCTACAGTATTATGGGCATATCGAAAGATGTGCAAGAAGTTGACTGGACAAAACCCTTTTAGGCTTGTCTATGGGGTTGAAGTGGTAATTCCTACGGAATACATCATGCCTAGCCTACGCATAGTTGCGCTCATAGGTATGAAGGATCACAGAGCCCTGGAGAAGAGGCTCGCACAGCTAGATGAGCTCGAAGAAGAGATATTTTTTTCTAGATTTCACCAGTAGGTCCAAAACCAGCGTGAAAAGGCATGGCATAATCGACACATCAAGTTGCTCACATTTAAGGTAAATGACCTGGTTTTGTTATATGATAGTAAGTTTGATAAATTTCTAGGGAAGTTCAGGATGCACTCATTAGGGCCTTATGTCATTAAGGAGATTACCGATGGAGGAGTGGTACAGCTAGTCAAATTAGATGGAGAACCCTTCCTAGGAAAGGTTAATGGAAGTCGCTTGAAGCCATACAGCAGTAGTCCAGCCATGTGACTAGATGAAGGTAACACAGTCTTAGCACTCTAGGTAGCTGAAAGGAGGTACAGGACTATAAACTACACTACTAGGGTTAGGGAGCTACAGGATTAGAAAATGGTGCAAAGCAAGGAAGTGTCACTGGGTCTGCAGTAGTGTGGAGGGAGCTATGCTATCCAAGGAGAAATCGTGCAGGTCAACTGGAAAGTGACCGTTAAAGTCATTGTTCATGAAAAGATGGCAGAAGTGAGGCCAAATGGAGCGGGTGACTGACATTTAAGATGAAATTTATGGCTTAGATCCTTGAAAATCTGCGGCCAATCCGGCATTAACGAACCGATTTTGGGGGGAATGGTTGGATTAGAATTCAAAATGCCCTATAAATTACAAATCGTTGTCCAGCAAAAAAAACTTGGCATTTTGAGAATTGAGTTTTTGTGCTCTCAAGTGCACATGAACTGTGAATTCTTTCAAGATTTGATAGTGAATCTGGATTTTGAACAATTGTCAAAAGAGACAGAGGAACTAGTGAATAAAATCATGTCGACACACGCAAAGGCTATGGACATCGAAGAAGTGGCAGCCAAGGAGAATGTGTAGGAAATTGATATGGAGGCTAAAGAAGCTGCCCCAAAGGTTTCTTAAGTATTATTAGAAGTCCCCAAATCACCACGGAGATCGAGAGCGAAGCCAACCCTAACCAAAGAGATTATGAAGGATAAGAAGGGCAAGCAGCCTGCCAGACCGGTGTGTGCCTCACCAAAGCCAAACCCATAAAAACCCATTGGACAGGAGAAGGGCAAGGCCATAAACTTAGAGGCAGAGAAGGAGGACATTGAAGAAATTCCACTCGACAATGAGGATGTAGGAATGGAAGTAGAGGAGGTTGAAGCCCAGGGTGCAGACCCTATTATGCGGTTGTCGGAGTATGTCCCATCGCGCAAGCCTAAGACCAAGGTCCCAAAGGAAATTGATGAGAGTAAGACTCCCCTACAAACCCCTCTGCTACCAAATGAAATTGCTTTTGATAGTTCGTGTTCGGCACAGGTGCCAATACTAAAGCTTGAATATTGGGACTTGCCGGACCATGATAAGTTCCCACACCTGGCGACCAAGTAGCTGATGCACCGCATCATAGACACAAATATGGGAATGACTGCCTTGGAGCAGTGGAGGTTGCTCAAGGGGGTAGAGAAGGCAAGATTGCTAAACCTACTCTCGGTGTCGCTCTATAACCGCATCCCAGTGATAGTTTTGGTCATCAAGCAGCTATTGTGCATGGTGCATGATGTGTGTCTATGGATGGAGGAACCGATACCCATCACAAATATTTTAATCCACTGAATAGCATGCCTATTGTATATAGGTGAGAATCCAGCAATGATCTTTGGCGGCAAGGGTGGCGAGTAGGCGCTCACAGAGTCAACGAAGGAGAAATTCAAGCTGGTGAAGAAGCCACATGGGTACGCTATATCCAGCATTTGTGACCCCACTGTGAAGGTAGAAATGTAGATCCTTGCAGGAAAGGTGATGCGGAAGTTCCGTGCCGATGAGGTGTCGGCGCCTATTGTCATGCTCACACAGTAGTGCGTGGAAGGAGTCCAGTTTAAATGGTCGAACTACCTTCGCGGAGAGTTCCTCGCAAACTTCCGTGAAGCACAAGAGCAAAGAAAGACATTCCACTATGTGTGGCTCTTACTGTTGATTGTGTTGGTAGCTTGGGAGCTCTCGCTAGACCTCCCTAAAGCAGCGAAGTACACTTCGCTATGGGTGACCAAGGACATGCAACAAGTTTGAGACAGTAAGATCTTCTGGATCTTGATGGAAATGAACATCAGGATGGCCATCAATTGCAAGCCATGATTGTTGCCCACGGTTTACGCTAACCTGCAAAGCTATTCCAAGTTCAAGGCTGATTTCCATTGAGTATCAATCAGGGCATGGAAGGACCCTGTGCATAAGTGGTACGACTTGTCGTACCTGGCCACAGATGATGCCATCGATGCACTACTCGATCAATGGCCAGTGGAGTGACGCACTATCACGAACTTGGTGGTGGGTGGAAGCAAGTCTGCCACAGAGAAGAAGATGGAGGATCGCAAGAGAGGTGGAGAAGGGAGGGCCCAAGTGTTATAGACATTTTTGTGCCTTATAGCATAGAGCATGAAATGTCAATAATCTAAGGGATCCAAAGTCCCTAAACATGTTGTTCCTACCCCTAGAGGAACAAGGTCAGCAAACCACAGCACTTCAGATCAGTTCTCCACTGAAAAACACTCAAAAACAAGTCAATTTTGGATCAAAGCAGCTGCTCCACTGAGCATCTGCACTGAATGTCAACTGCTCCATGGTGTACCTGCGCTGAATGTCAACTTCATCAAAGGCTACCTGCGCTGAGCGAGTTTGGACATGTGGAGGAATCTTTCCTCAATGTGCCAGTGCTCAGGAAGCTTCCAAATTGACACTTGGATCAGAAGATTCGCCTAATGATGAGTAAAGAGGTTCTAAAACTCCAAGTGGAAGGTAGAATCTCTGAGTGGACTCAAGAACTAAAGAACAACTGGGGTTGAAGAGGACAACAGTCACACATCAAGCTGACTTATCTTCACTCCAAAACTCTATATAAGGATCTCATCCCATGGGATCTGGAGGCCGGAATTTTGTGCAAAGAATTGCTGTTGGTTTACAGTTGAGAGTATTGGGTGATTGCTTGAGGGAGGTGAAGAGGAGATCTCTTTCCGTCGGGAAGGTGATGCTGGATTGGGCCTCTTATGGTTGTATCACCGCCTGAACCTTACTTTCTTCCATTAATAAAGCATTTGAGGTTCTTCTATTCGCATGTGTTTCAATGATGTATTGTCTTACTTGCGTATTTGATTTATGCTAATCCTTGAATCAATTATGAATGCATGCTTATTGTAGTTTCCCTTTCTCGTCTTGTTTGCAGGATCTTGTGTAGCTGGGCCCGTGAGAAGACAAGGAGCTGGGAGCAAGCAGCAAAGAGAGAATATTGGATCGACCATCTGCGCAAGACATCGGTAAGTGGATCTCTTCCTTTCCTCTTTTGCATGTCATAAAGAAGTAATCTTAGATAGCTTTGCTTTGACTGTTGCTAAGGAACTATCACCCTTAGAGTGGGATAGGGTCATTTCGTGTTGGATACTTTTCCCCACAACAGACTGGCGACTCCGCTGGGGATCGTGTCTTGTTGGTAGCTTGTGTTTCTTGCTATTCATTTCTTAAACAAAGGGAGTACCGAATCGAACTGCATTCGAATCATTCGAAGGCAAAGTAGAGGGAAGCTACTCTAGCTCAGTTCTGGGCATGTTTATGATTTGAAGAGATGATCCACAAGGACTCTTATTAGCTCTTTGTGATAGTGTTCATCTTCCTTTAATCATCCTCTAGAGTACACTTGATTGATAGCCTCTGATTTGGCCAAAAACAGTTGATTTTTGAGCAATCTGTGACCCGAAACCAAAGAGAGACGAGAGTTTTCTCTTCAGTGTAGCTGCAGTGAAGGCTACCTGCGCTGCAACGCAGGTCCCGAAGGGGCTACCTGCGCTGAATGTCAAACTGACAGTGTCTTACCTGCGCTGAACCAGTTTTGCATTGTGCAACTGGGGTTCCCTGCCTTCTGTTGCCCAGTTTTCAGTATTGTTTTTGCAGCCTGTTGTCAACCTGTATACCCATCTGAAACTATCTTTCTTTGCCGTCATTCCGCCTCAGTTGTGTGAAGAAACCGTGATTGTTCTTATTGTATTTCTTACTTTCATTCACAGTTTCCCATAGCGAAAGTGAACTAGTCTTGCTGTGGCCTCTTCGATCTAGACCTGTGATAAAGTGTCGTTGTGATCCTAAGAGCTAGCTTATTGCTGTTCATGGCTGCTTGAGAATTTGATTTCATTATATGGTTCGAATTTCAGTATTTCTTGTGTTGAAATGAGTGAATCTTAAGGTGATCTTTTGATTATTGGACAAAAACTTGTTTGCTTTCGCTTGAAATTGAATTCGAAATTATACAACAACTTTCTTTTTGCAATACATCAACATTAAGGAAGAAGAAAAGAAATACTTGCATTGTGCATGTGCATTTTGACAGTTTGCATGTCGATTTAGGAAAAGTGCATCAGTGTGTGCTCTATGATCTGTTTGAAAAGATGATGTCTTTCTTTTCCCTCAGTAGTTAAGATTTTCATAAGTTGAAAGAATTGAAAAAGCTTGCTTATCATTCTTAGACTGCATTTAGGAGCTGTAACATACATCACGTGGTGATCCATAAAGGAAAACTGCTAAGCAATATCAACCTAAAACGAACTGAATTTACATAACAATGCTTTGAAACATAACGAAACACAGTAGAGGTCTAGGCAGAGACGTGTTCCGGCGTCGTTAAACATAGTGACTGTCGATCTCTACGAAGGTGGGTGATTCCTCCTGAGGGACGATAGCACTAATACGGATTTGTGCTCCCGCGTACCGTCGCGTATATTGGGAGACCCCTATAGGAACAAAGCCTTTATCCATAGGAAGCTGTGTCGGCCGCCCTACTGATCGCGATGCAGTGAACACAGCATTCACGAAGATCGACCACTCGTACCGTAAAACGTATTCTGTGGTTTCGCGAAAGGTTTGGCACACCCTCTGCCTAGAACTCCAGAGTAGTTTCTTTTGGCCTTTTTCAAACTCTATAACTGAAAAAGTCCATCCGAGCATTTGTCACTTCGGGCTCGTTAATACATTGAAGGAGACTAGAGTCATCTTTAGCTTTTTCTCGACTCTTAAAAAGTGAAAAAGCAAGTTGTGTCTTAAAAGCGTCTAAAATTAATTCAATTCGAAAATACATTTTACCCTGTGTATTGTTGGTTGATCAAGTAATCCACAATCGTGGAAGAAAGTCAATCGATGACCCGTCATTCGCGGAGGCTTACGAGTCGACCGTCCTTGTCTCCGGAATCGAAAACAACCCGGGCAAAGCGGACTCGTTCAACTGGTTCCAAATCTCCTGTCACAGTTAGAACAAGTGTTCCAACGACATCTGAGGTTCCGGTTACTCCAAACATTTCTGGAAACCCTGCCCCTATTGAAGAAGTTCAACAGCCTCAGAAGGACGGTAACACTGATCCTAGTCTAAGAGCAAATACTTGTGTTACTGAATCAGTTCCATCAGTGATCGGTTCAGAGAGTCTTGCTCCTCAAACAACTGTCGCTGTCGAAACACCCCCTTCTTCGGCACTAGAAATATTTTACGGACCTGACGGTCTTCCTCTTCCACCTGGTCTGATCGCAATAGAGGAAGTTGTAGAAGATCCGCAAGCAACTACTCCAACACATTTTGGAGCAGGGATCACTCTATTTCCTACTGCATCAGAAGCTAGCCTATCACCCAGAGAGGTTCCTCGAGAATCACTAGGCAATCTACTGGATAGACTCAAAATGTCTGAACAACCGTCAACATCTAGGACTGTGCCAAATGACACAGCGACAGCAGAACCCCCTGCAGTCACTCTGACAATGTTTGCCGGCATACCATCTGTCCCCAGCTCTCAACAGTTAGAGAGAACCCCTTCGGGGGCCATGACGACAGTATGGTCTGTTCCTGTTTGTTCTCCCGGGATAATGCCTGGTAACTCCTATGTTGGAACTCAACAAATTGATCCTTTCGGAAATCAGTTTGGGCAATCCGGTCCTCAACGTGTGGTAAACCCTTTCGGTTCCGGACCACCACCGTATGGGGGGCGATATGCCTTTTCGTTACCCCCTCCGGGAGGTTACCCATACGGGAGTTCACAACCGTATTCAGGTTATACTGGAATAACTACAAGTGGTTGGATACCTATGCTACCCCAGAAACCAAGAGTTGTGTATTCTATGCAACAACAAATGCCTATGACGAACATCCTGACGACACCAGCGATTGTAACCGTGTCGCAAGTTCAAACGATGCCTGTTGTATGTCAACCTCAGTTTCCTCAGGTTGTAATGCAACAGCCCTTTGACCCTGCGACTCAACCACAATCGCCGGCTGGCGGGGCGGCACAAGCACAAATGGGTACCATTACCCCTCATCTTCGTCCAGTGGTTAGTATAGCACAACAACCCATGGCGTCACAACCATGGTTGGTGCAGTATCAACAACCGCAATTCCAGCAAGTGTACCAAGGTACCGAGCAGAAGATTTTTGCGAACAGTGGGCAACCGTACATACAAAACGGTCCAAACCAACCACTTTACAGTGGGGTAGTCCACCAACCGTATCAATCATACCAGCACCAAGTACATTATGCCGGTATGCAAAGACCAACTGCTCAGGCAATCCCATCGTATCCTGGGTACGCTTCGCCTAATCTGAGTCAACAGCTGCCATTCGTAGCAACTCTAGAGTTAGCCGATTTACATCGGTTGACGAACGATCTGATTGCTTATGCCCCTTGGTGGCCAGCGATTCCCCATAAACTCCCTTCGGACATTCCTAAATTCAATGGAAATCCAGGTGAAGACCCGTCGAATCACGTCATGACTTTTCATCTGTGGTGTTCATCGAACACTCTAAACGATGATTCGATAAGACTTCGCCTCTTCCAGAGGACATTGACAGGTCCAGCGGCCAAATGGTATATAGAATTGCCAAGAGCCTCTTTCGACAATTTCAGCTCCTTAGCCACGACTTTCTTAACCCATTTTCAATTACCAATCAGGTATGAAACAGGAACCGAGATACTGACCAACTTCAAACAGACGACAGCTACTCACATATCAGATCATATACATGAGTGGCGTCGCCGTCGTAGGATGGTGAAAACATACGTTCCTGATCAGCTATTAGCTGAATGGTTTATAAAGTCATTACTTCCGGCTATAACGGAAGATGTGGCCAAGGGGGGAGTCGTAACAGAGGAGCAAGTCATCGCTCATGCTCAATATTTAGACTTAGTATATACTCAGTCTGGCACGCTCTACGACAAAATACCTGACGCCCCTAGACCTGAATTTTCAATTCCTCCACCTCCTAAATCGAATATTGACTCTCATGCCGGAGATGGCGTGATTGGCACTGCAAGCGTGAAATCGAAAAAGGCTTCATCCCAAAAAGCCCGTAAGACTTCAGATCAAAATGCCCATGAAGAGATTCTTGCTTCGGAAGTAAATGCCATATCAGCAGATAAAGGCAAAGAAACCAATCAACCAGGAAGCAAGAAGAAGCAAAACAAAGGGAAGAAGAAGCAACAGGGCGATCAGTCACCTGAAAAAACTTCTTCAAACCCTCCTGAGAAAGGGAAAAAGAAATGGCCTTGTATGATATGTGACGAAGATCACAAGACAACAGATTGTCCATACAAAGCTGAGCTCAAGAGATTCTTTAAAAGTCCAAAGAACCCAGCTGTGTTGACAGATCCATTTCCCAATCCAGGTCAAAATATGGTTGATAGTGGAAATGCTTCCCCGTCACAAGTGCTAATGTTATCGATCTCCAAACAGCAGAATGATGCTTTGATTTCAACAAGGAACAAAGATTACGGGAATCCGCAACTGTAAAACGAAAAAGGTAAAGATCAACCTAGTAGTTCGACAACAACTTCGACAGAAGTTGTCCCACCCATAATGCCAGAATTAACAATAAAACCACCTAAGGGTGTAGTACACAAGTCGACCTTTAATCCTCGCGCCAGAGCGGCGCAGCATTATAACATAGTAGAAGATTTGGCCCAATCGCCATCCGCTATGTCGACTCTAGAGGTACTACAAAATTGTCCATCCCAAAGGCAAGAGTTGTTATCAGCAATAGGGGGGTTGATCCTAAGGATTCCAATCTTATGTCCTTTGATCACAAAGGATATGACCCTCAGTTACCAGCTCAACTAGCTTTCCTTATTCAAGTGAAAGCCCTCAACAAAACTGTTCATCGAACAATTATTGATGAGGGGGCATCTACATGTATTATGTCGATGAGTTGCTGGAAAACATTAGGGTCACCAACCTTGTCAAGATCTTCGACAACATTAAAAGCATTCGACGGTAGGACATATACCCCTTACGGTATTCTAAGTAACTTGAAGGTTGAACTAGGTGGAAAAACAGTAGAGATTGATGTTGAAGTCATAGATGGAAATCTAGATTACAACATCCTACTAGGAAGACCATGGATTTATGCCATGGCAGTTGTCGTGTCGACTTATTTTAGGAAGATCACATTCCCGTTTGAAGGAGGGATTACGGTCGTCGACCAACAGAACTTCCTCCTTAATGGTTCACAAGTTACGGGAAGCATTCCCATGATCCATGAGAACGACAATTCAATCCAAGATATCGGAGTAGGCCTGTTGAAAGACCCCACGATGATGGGGACTTTCTCACTACCGAACCCTATGTACATAGGAAATGTACCGTTGGTAGCAACCTGCAACATGATATCTTCCACGAAAGTCGCAAAAGACAAAGTCATCATGGATCGTGCAATGGTGTTGCACCCGAGCCCAATCGAAATATTGTAGCAATCAATGTTTCAGGCATGGGAGGCGAGCCCAAATCAACGCTCGTCAAGCGTTTGGGTAGACAGGTCAGGAGAATGTGGTACCCCTTTGGATCCTTGGTCACGAGTGCATGCAAGTGACGAAGGAATCCTGCAGTCAATGTTGATTGAGGGGGCACCATGGGATGATAACCACCATCGTTCCCTTCCTCGGGAAGATACTCAAGGCGACCTGTATCACCCTTCAATATTTGAATTCCTAACAAATACTGTAAATACGGTGGATTCTGAGAGAAACCTATCCAATATAGAAGAGACTATAGCCATAAATATCTCGACCAAAACAGACATTGTAGAGAATATTTATGTCGGCAAAGGTTGTTCCCCTTCAGAACAGGAAATATATAAAGCTCTTTTTCGCGAATTTAGAGATGTCTTTGCTTGGTCATATGATGAAATGCCAGGCATTGACTCGAGTATCGTTGAACATGAAATTAAGATGTATCCTGATGTCAAACCAGTAAGACAACGGCCTCGGCAGGTGCACCCCAAGAAAGCCGCTGCCATTAAGGTAGAAGTTGAGAAACTCCTCCATGCTGGTTTCGTCTATCCAGTTCCTCTGACCGATTGGGTATCGAATATTGTTCCCGTGATGAAAAAACAGGGAACAATACGAGTGTGCGTCGACTATAGGGATGTGAATCAAGCTTGTCCAAAGGACAACTACCCTACACCCTTCATCGACCAGATAATTGATGAATACGCCGGATGTGAAATCTTTTCTTTTATGGACGGATTTTCCGGGTATAATCAAATTAATATCCGCCCACAGGACCAGTCAAAGACTGCATTTATTTGTCCGTGGGGCACGTTCGCTTATCGAAAATTACCCTTTGGTTTAAAGAATGCAGGAGCGACGTTTCAGAGAGCAATGAATTATGCTTTCCATGACATCAAGAACATCGTTCAACCTTATCTCGACGATCTTCCGGCTCATTCGCAAAAGCAGACTGATCATCCGCACCATTTAAGAGCAGTATTTCTACGTTGCCGACACTACAAGATAAGACTCAATCCACACAAATGTGTGTTTTGCGTCGGTTATGGCCGTTTACTTGGCTTTATAGTCTCCAAGGATGGGATTCGTCTCAACCCTTGCAAGGTGCAGGCAATCATTAATTTTCCTCCACCTTCGAACTTGCTTCAGATTCAGAAACTCCAAGGGAAAGCAAACTTTCTGAGGAGGTTCATTCCAAATTACGCAGAACTTGCTAAAGGTTATACCCGTCTCTTGAAAAATGATGTACCTTTCGTCTGGGACCAGGTTGCGCAAGCTTCCTTTGATTCTCTGAAAGAAGCGCTAGTAAAAGCATCATTAATGTACGCCCCGGACTATCAAAGAGACTTTAACCTGTATCTGGCTGTAGCAGATACGACCATTGCAATGGTTTTAGTTCAAGAAGTCGACGGAATAGAACACCCTATATATTATTTAAGTAAAAACTTAAATGATACAGAAAGTAAATATTCTTATGTTGAAAAGCTAGCACTTGCTGCTGTTCAAGCGATACAAAGATTTCGGCATTATATCCTCTTCAGGAAGACCACCGTATTGTCAGATTACAACCCCATGACTTATATACTGTCGCGACAGTTGCTTGGGGGCAAATATTCAAAATGGATAGCTATCCTTCAAGAGTTTGATCTGGAATTTGTGAAATCCAAATCAAAGAAAGCTTTAGTTTTCGCAGAATTATTATGCGATCTCCCATCATCGTCCAACGATGAAACGTCGAAGGAATCGATCGTGGACGAAAGTTTGTTTCTGATATTAGCAAGTGATGAGTGGTATGGAGATATAATAGTTTATCTCCAAACCCAGAAGTTTCGGCCAGACACCTCTCACTCAGAACAAAAACGCATTCGATACCAAGCAAAAGACTACATGATCGTCGGTGATACGCTTTACCGTCGTGGTGTCGATACGGTTCTGAGAAGGTGTCTCACCCATGAGGAGGCCGAAAAAGCCCTGAATGAATGTCATTCCGGCACCTGTGGGGGGCATCAATCTGGATATGCTACAGCACAAAGAATCTTACGAGCAGGATACTTCTGACCAACCATGTTCAAAGATTGCATAACCGCAGTTAGAAGTTGCCATGCATGTGAGATTTTTGATAGCAAAACCAAAAGACCCCGCTCCTTTACAGCCAATAATAGCTGTGGGGCCTTTCGCCAAGTGGGGCATCGATTTCATGCAATGTAACCCCACCTCGACCGGGGGGCATGGGTATATTATAGTCGTAGTTGACTATTTTACCAAATGGGCCGAGGCGATGCCTACATTGGATAACACTGGTGAAACAGCAGCCCTATTCTTTTTTAATCATGTAGTCGCTAGATTCGGCATACCACAGGCCATAGTAACAGATCATGGATCACATTTTTGCAATCACATGATGGTTGAATTAACTGCCAAACTAGGATTGTCTCACGACAGCTCTACTCCGTACTATCCGCAAGCTAACGGACAAGTTGAAGCAATCAACAAAGTCCTGAAGCGCATGCTGCAAAGGATGGTGGGGGTTCACAAAAGAAGATGGCATTTGATCCTGTACTCGCGCTTTGTGGGCCTACCAAACATCGGTAAGGAATGCCACTGGGTTCACACCGTTTCAACTGGTGTATGGCCTAGAGGCGATCCTACCAATCCAGTGTGAAATTTCGTCCCTTAAACTCGCAATTGATCTCCTCCCCGGAACTTCGGAAGAAGAGGCTCGTTTCTTGGAATTAATCCAGTTGGATGAAACCCGTCGTGATGCCGCTTTGGCTAACGAAGCCCATAAGAAACAACTCAAGGCGCAGTTCGACAAAAATGTCAAACCTCGTGTCTTCTCAGAAGGTGATTTGGTCTTGCTTTATGACCAAGAATCCGATAAATTGGGAGCTGGGAAATTTAAGTCCTTATGGATGGGCCCTTATATTGTTAAGAGTGTATTAGCAAAAGGAGCCTACGAGTTGGTAGATTATGACGGGATTCCACTGGCGCAACCCCGCAACGGGTTGTACCTTAAGCGTTACTATGCCTAATAGTAACCTGTATGCTTTTGTTACATTTTTGTTTTCGCTAGAGCGTTTGTTTCGGTTTAAGTAATCCGCCTTTTTTACACTTATTGCAGATGTCAAATCCATTGGAACCGTGGGTTGGATATGCCGATGGAGCGAGTCGTAGTTCGAGGAACCTATCCTCTGCAGCATGGGCCATTTTTGACCCAAGCGGTGAGTTAGTAAGTTTCAGGGGGGTATGTATTGGTCAATCAACGAATAACATCACTGAGTATAGCGCGTTGATAGAGCTCCTCTCTGATGCCATCACCCATGGCATACGCCGGCTAGTCGTCAGGTTAGACTCACAGCTCGTGGTACTACAACTCAATGGTACCTACTTCGTCCGAAATCCAGCTATTTATCGCAAGTTCCTAAGGGATAAAATCTTGGAAAGACAGTTTGATTTTATCCAATATCAACAGATTTCCAGAAACTTAAACACATTAACCGACTCATTAGCAAACTATGTGTTAGATAGACATTTGCAAAATTGATAAAAAGAGAAGCATCGTCGATGTTTCATACATGGATCACATAAAAAACTGGAATAAACACCGAAAATCAAAAATATATATAACTGTTTAAGGTTTACATATAATGTTCTGTAACCAAGACAAAATCGGTCATATGACCCCAAAACTCAAAAAATGGCTGGGGGGCACCCTAGCCTAGTGATGCTCATGATAACATGCCACGGCCTGTGCAATCATGCGCAGAAGACGAGTCCATCGTCTAGGAACACCAGCAGTATGCCGCTGCAATCGAAGAGGCAACTCGTCGATCCGTACATCCGGAATCCCAAGGGTAAGACCCTCGACCTGTTCCTGCACAGCTGCAAGAGTCTCGGCCAAGTCAAGGTCACGGAGAATAGCTCTCCCAGGAGCCTCCCCTACTGGGGCAGCGGCCGGAGCTCTCGGACGAACTGCTGGACGGACAGGACCAACATCTGCATGCACACATGAGTTTGATTAGAGTCTTGATAGAGTAAAGCACAAGGACATTATAAATAAAGAAACAGTAAACAGTGATAAGGTCGAGATTTTACCAAGATCGCCCCACTGCTCGCCATCCAGTAGCACCAAATCCGGATCACCTCGGAGATCCATACCAATATATGGATACTCGGAAAAGGCCATATCCTGTTGCTCGAACCACCTAAAGAAGGTGTCAGTAAAGGTAATCTGAGATTGACCTGCATGTCTGGACATGTGGTCAGCCCACCTCTGCATGCGTGGCTCAGTGGGAGAAGGCAAGTCGAGTGCAATATACTGAGGTTGCATCAGTGGTATCTTCTCCAAAGCGAAGGCAGTCAGAACTGAACCAAAACCAAAATTCTTCAGCTTCCCGTCCTTTACTTTGGTCAACTGGTTTTTCATCTGAACCAGTACTGCATCACACCAGTTAAAAACTTTCGGCTGAAGACACTCCAGGGCATGCTGCACATAAGACCTGTTGGCAACATGAGGGGATGCACTACTGGCCATCCTACAAATCGTGTACAGAATAGACCTGAGAGACCTGTCAGTGATCTCACGGATAGTAACCTTGCCGTCTCTGCTCGGCTGGGATCCTTCCCTACAATACTGACGGACATAGTCTCTCACGGAATCACTTCCTCGGGCCGAACCGGACAAGGAAATGGGGGCACCCCGCCTTGACAACCCAGTCAAGAAGTAAATGTCCACTATGGTCAAGGGAATGGACTTGCCCCTAATCTGGAACACTTGGTTAACAGGATCCCAAGCATCAAGCAGGTACTGCAGTAAAAGTATCTGTGCCCTCATGCTAGAAATGAGGAAGAATTTTAGCAAGCCGCAGTTCCGCAGCGCGTTCACCATAACAAGATCATGGAGGGCAATCATGTCCTCCTCTTCATGCTCTCGTTCTCGCCATGTAAGAGTCATTCTGCTCCAATAAGCTCTGCAAAACAAATAAGAGGAGGAGTAAGATCCCTGACTTGGTGAAAAAATGGCAAAATTTCCATGAAAAATTGTGCAACAAAGAAGCTTTTCTACGCCCAACGCAGGTAGAGAAGGGTCCCACATGCATTGAGGGACAAAATGCCCTTAAACAGCTTGAACCCCAATGCAGGTTTCGAATGAGGCACCTGCGCTGATGGCAGAGCGCCCTAATGAAACCCCAAGGGCTCATGGGGGCAAGAAAACGGGCACAAAACTGGAAAATGAAACCATGAAAAGGGAGAGCTAAGGTTTAGCTCCTACCTAGTCCAGACGGCGCTGAGAATCATCCACAGAATCTCCCGAAATCAGCTGGTGAAAAATCAAAAGGAAGAGGCACTTCCAAAGTTCCAACAAGCCAAATGCAAATGAAATGGTAAAATGAGAGGTAAAAATATCTTTTAATTGCTTTTTACGTAGTTCAAAGTGAAATATTAACATTTTTACCTCATAATATCTATTTCTAACTAAGTTTGTTGCAGCAATAGATGATACATTACTATCTCTGAAAAAGAAAAGACTAGTCATGGTAAAATATGAGTTTGATCTTATAAAACGAGCAGTTTTGGCAACGTTCATACTCGTTAAAAAATAAACGCAAAACCGAGCAGTTTTAACGCGGAATTCATGCTCGTTAAAAAATAAACATAACCTTGTGAGCAAGCTTCCTCCAGAGTTCAAGCTCATCCAGAAAAAATGAACCGGTAAATAACCATTTGAGACCGTAAATTCATCAGCCATAAAAAGCCTTGGTCGTGTTTGCACCATCACCTCCACTTTTTCATTTGGCCGATCATTCACATCCACTTGATTGTTTACCTATTTTGAGGAACAGCTGCAAAGAGTGATTTCACCTAGCCATCCTTGTGACACTGCCGTGATTGGAAAATTCCAACCTGTACCTGGAATCTGCTGCTATCCCTGTTTATCACTCGTTCCTCAAAATACGAGTCTTCTTTGAGCTCTTTTCACTGACTCGTAAAAAATGAAAAGTTTGCCGAGTTTTGGCCTTCCAGCTCGTTAAAAGGACCGGAAGAGCTATCCCTCCTCTAGATTTTAATCTTTTGGACCTGAGGGATTATTGCACAAAAAGATCGAGCGCTTGTCTAGTTCGGCTCGATAAAGCTATCGAACATTCATCCCTTCTGTATTGTTTTATACTTTTTTCGGACTTAAGGGATTAGATGACGAAAAAGGACCTTTGGAGTTAACTTTATGTACCCTTTTTAGACTCTCTAAAAATGAAAAGGACCGAGTTGTCTTTGTCGTTAGGCTCGTTAAAAATACTGAATAGCGACAAACTTGTCTTTAGACGAGAACGAGTTTCCCTATCGCTAGGCTCGTTAAAATATAGCGATGGGCTTGCCCGAAGGGCAGGTTATAGAACAAGCATATGTTATCCTCCTCAAGCTTGACAAAAATAAAGAGGTACTGGTCAGAAATGACTGGGGAAAAATTGGGAGAACCTCAAAGCTTAATGGTAGCAAGTCGCTCTTGAACATGACACTTTTGCCTCCGTAAAAACATCGGGTTGGGTTGTTTTCATTCACCGGTCCCTTCACCATGGTCTCGCCATACCATCCACATTTGGGGTAATGCTACCGATCCATCACATCAGTTTCGTTATATGTTCAAGAGATGTCATTCAGAGAGTGTCAACCGGGTCCCATCCACTGCCATACATCATCTTTCATCCTTTCATGACCGCCACCCTGAATCGTATTTCACAGATCGTTTTCACCATCATCACAATTACTAGCTCTGTTCCGTGTCACTGATGTGGGATTCATTAAGGCCCTCCTTTGACAGATCGCTTCTTGTCGACATCAGCTCATTATCCAAGAAGTTGATCTAGGGACACCCCCTCAGTACTTTGAAGCTTGCATGCCTCAATGGCAAGTTTCTCACTTCCGGCGACAGGTATACATTAATGACCTTCGACCGGGAGACTTTGCGTGGTGTTCGACGCCAAATCCTATATTCATGCCACGTGAATTGTGTTGTAGTACCTTGAGGGTCATCATCATTATCGGTGATTCCTCTCGCGCTTGTTAACAGTTTACATTATTGACTGGTAATCAAGCGATGTCTTTCCATGTTCGACTCCAAGGAATTCTCACATGGATCGACCTGTACTTAGAGTGAAGATCGGACAAGTTTGAAGACCCCGGATCTAGTTTCATCCATCCGGGCTGCGATATATATTCAGGAGATAAAGACATAGACATGTGCAGCAGATGATCATCCTACTAAAAGGATGATAATTTAAGCAGAGAATTATCAGTCTACTATCAGACGATCGTCTGTTTATGTACAGAAAATGTATTTATAAAGCTGAGCATGGGAAATGCCCGCATCAGCTAGATCATGAAAGCAGTATCAAAAATAATGTATTGTATTGTATTTTGTTACAGGTCACCTCCCGACGATTGAATGAACTTCGGATCCTCCTAATAAAGCATTTCACCCGATAAACGACCTCATACTTTAGGGGGCAACTGTTATAGACATTTTTGTGCCTTACAGCATAGAGCATGAAATGTCAATAATCTAAGGGATCTAAAGTCCCTAAACATGTTGTTCCTACCCCTAGAGGAACAAGGTCAGCAAACCACAGCACTTCAGATCAGTTCTCCACTGAAAAACACTCAAAAACAGGTCAATTTTGGATCAAAGCAGCTGCTCCACTGAGCATCTGCGCTGAATGTCAACTGCTCCATGGTGTACCTGCGCTGAATGTCAACTTCATCAAACGCTACCTGCGCTGAGCGAGTTTGGACATGTGGAGGAATCTTTCCTCAATGTGCCAGTGCTCAGGAAGCTTCCAAATTGACACTTGGATCAGAAGATTCGCCTAATGATGAGTAAAGAGGTTCTAAAACTCCAAGTGGAAGGTAGAATCTCTTAGTGGACTCAAGAACTAAAGAACAACTGGGGTTGAAGAGGACAACAGTCACACATCAAGCTGACTTATCTTCACTCCAAAACTCTATATAAGGATCTCATCCCATGGGATCTGGAGGCCGGAATTTTGTGCAAAGAATTGCTGTTGGTTTACAGTTGAGAGTATTGGGTGATTGCTTGAGGGAGGTGAAGAGGAGATTTCTTTCCGTCGGGAAGGTGATGCTGGATTGGGCCTCTTATGGTTGTATCACCGCCTGAACCTTACTTTCTTCCATTAATAAAGCATTTGAGGTTCTTCTATTCGCATGTGTTTCAATGATGTATTGTCTTACTTGCATATTTGATTTATGCTAATCCTTGAATCAATTATGAATGCATGCTTCTTGTAGTTTCCCTTTCTCGTCTTGTTTGCAGGATCTTGTGTAGCTGGGCCCGTGAGAAGACAAGGAGCTGGGAGCAAGCAGCAAAGAGAGAAGATTGGATCGACCATTTGCGCAAGACATCGGTAAGTGGATCTCTTCCTTTCCTCTTTTGCATGTCATAAAGAAGTAATCTTAGATAGCTTTGCTTTGACTGTTGCTAAGGAACTATCACCCTTAGAGTGGGATAGGGTCATTCCGTGTTGGATACTTTTCCCCACAACACCAAGAAAGAAATCCAAGGCAACCAAGACCTCACTAGAACCTATCACATTGATGGAGGGTGACTTACATGATATTGGTGACACAGTCAGAGATGTCAACGCAGAGGCCCTGCAGCAATTTGAACAAGAACAATAGATCATACTAGGGGCTATTCAGAGGCTGTCGATATGCTCCGAACGAAGGCTTCCAGTACGACAGTGCTGCTGGATGGAGCACTGACCATGGAAAATGAGGTTGACAGGGCCACTGTCAGTGCCTTGAAGGCAGTTGGGCTGAACCTGGTAGTGCTTCTGCATGAAGCATTCCACCTCTTGCTGGATGGAGTAATTGTAGAAATGAGGGCCTGAGAGCACTGCGCCCTCTAGTTGATCAGCGAACAATGGAACAAGAATAAATAGATGGCCCTACAGAGAAATTTTTCTGTCACCACTGAGACCGAGGTGACCAATAAAGCAAGAAGATCATGTAGGTCATTGAGGAGGCATGCAGAATGGTCCCCAAGTTGGCCATTCTGGAGGAAGAGCCAGTTGAGGTCTGCATGTACAAGTTGGCCACAGGGGTGCATGACACTCGAATAGAGATGGTGCAGGTTCAGCTGGAGTTAAACCTACAAATTACCGACCTACAACTGCGGGCCTAGCCCTCCACACCACCAAAAGTAAAGGAATAGTGGGTTACCATTGTCATAGAGGCAGTCATGGTGGTGGATAGTGTAGTAATAGACTGCACACAGTGGTTTGAGCAATCATTTGAGGTACTGACAAGCTTGGAAGAGGACCCAAATGTAGATAGGCTAGAGACAGAAGCGCGCGTGCTACAACAGTGCTACGGTGAAGTTTAGTGCAAGCGCAAACCTTCACGCTGTCATAGAGGCTAGCCAAGCTATAGGAGGCCAAGTAGTTGAACAAGTAGGTTGACGTAGCGCTGTACACGGAAGCAGTGCTGAAGGCGTGACTGAAGCCCTGGCTGGAGGAATATTACACAATCACGGAAAATATTGAAGGTAAGCTTGCGACTCTATAAGTGATGCAACAAAAGCTTTAGGCTGACAGCGCAGGAGCAGTGACCGAGAAGATAGTGGAAGATGCAAAGCAGGTGGCAGCTCAATGCATGACTGAGATAGCAGTCATACAGGTTAAGCTGGATGGGCTTCACGGAAAGATCTCCGCACCTATCGAGTGACTCAAGGGCAAGTCACGATGTTTGTGTTGGGGGCCTGTTGGAACCGGGATCCCCCAGGGGTAGTTTTGGGGCTAAAAGCCCATGTTTGAGTTAAATTTTCTAATAAAATAATAAGGTCTCCACATTATGTGGTCTTTGAGTGCGAAGGTGTTATGTGTCATAAATGGTAGTCCGCCCTTCGTTTTCTAAAGTAAAGTCAATTGTAAGAGTTTTACCAGTGGTTCCTGGACCATGGGATTGTATAAAAAGAGCTAAGCTCTAATTAGTTGGAAAGAGACATAGAAGAATGGATGATGTAAGAGAGTCGTAGCTCTGAAGTAAGAAGTCTAAGTCTTGGGTGGTAACATAGGTAAAGGATTTGCAGCTGACAGTGCAAAGGCCTGGGGTAGAAGTCTATAATTGAGTTTGTGGAACCGTGCAGCGCTGTGTGCAGGGTGAACAGAGTCTGTAAACATTTGGAAGATATTAATAAAGAGAAATATTCGGCAAGTCCTATGTTTTTTTCTTGTTATTGCATCTTGATATGTTATGTTTAAATTTCCTTTATTATGCTTATGTGATGCATGAATGAATGAAATTACGTTGAATAATTGAATGCAATTACGATTATTTGTTTACGTGGTGTTAACTATAATTATTTGACAAGATAAGCAAGTCACTTAGAGTAATTGGGGAATCTAAACAGCCTGTTGTCATAGCAGCGCAAAAGTATATGAGCAACAGGTTACGGCTGCACGCAGGTCAATCATGTCCTTTCACTGAGGCACTAAAGGCTGGAATATAGGGTTTGTCTTGCAAGTCCTGTAGCAAAGAAACCTACGTGAAGGCAAGGGTAGAGGGAATCAAATGACATCACAACCATCTCAAGACATGGAAACTTGGTTCCAGCATCCCCCCATACTACTTCTGGTGACACTTCAATTCGCGCTCCGCAGGCTGATGCTGAAAGGGCTAGTAGTGTGGGGATTTGTTTGGCTAATTAACGATCAACCTGGGATAGGCCCCCTCAAGCCAACAGCTGGACGTGCTTAATGCAATGCTAGTGTGGGTAAGGCTCACACATATTCCTCTACACTGCTGGGGAGAGAAACTTATTAAAGAAATAGGAAATGCAATGGGAAAATATATTGATGAAAGTGAGCCAAAGGAAAACACGCATGGGCCCTATGCAAGAATATGTGTGGAAGTTGATTTGGGGAAAGGACTACCGAAGGTAGTCAATATAAAAGTTGATATTTGGGTTCACATTCAACAACTGGATTATGAACAAATTCTGTTCAAATGCAAGGTATGTCACGAATATGGTCATTTTGCAAATAGATGTGATAAAAAACATGAAACAAAAGAAACATAAAATCAGGAACCAAAAAGGGAGAAATTCAAGAAGAAAAAGTCAACAACCAAATCATTTTCCCAACCCTATTCAATCTCCATTCTCCCTCCCTCGACCCTCCCCCCTCTCCCCCTCTTCCTCTCCTTTCAAGCCTATTCCATCTAAAGATCTCCCCTCCCCGTATGCTTCCCTTCCACCTTCTTCTATCCCTCCCCCCTTATTGGATCTATTAGTATCTAATACC
Organism: Pinus tabuliformis; assembly: GCA_031772625.1. Classification (NCBI taxonomy): domain Eukaryota; kingdom Viridiplantae; phylum Streptophyta; class Pinopsida; order Pinales; family Pinaceae; genus Pinus; species Pinus tabuliformis. The sequence continues at coordinate 231,705,454 of CM062815.1, forward strand.
TTTTGCTCCCTTGCGGACCCTGATTCCCCTCCTCCCCTCCTTCCACCCCTCCTCTCCTACCCTTCCCCTTTATCCTTCCCCTTCCTCTCCTATCCTCTCCCTTAGCACTTCTCACTCCTCCTTCGATAGAATAATCACTCGTACCCTCTCCAAATATATTCTCTCCTATATCAACCAACCCGAAAGGGCAACAGAAAAACCAATAGAGAAATCAAATATGAAGTTGTGGCAAAGGAAATGGCTCTAGGAACCCAACAACCTCTGGATACTTTCTTAGAAAAACAAGGAGAAAAATGCACAACCAATCAAAGGGAAAGGCCTCTCTACCCACAACATCAAGCGATAATGAATATAGTCTCCTGGAATTACAGAGGAATGGGAAGTATGACAAAAATTAAGGAAATGAAAAATTTAATAGTTTCAGAGAAGCCAAATATTTTTATGATCCAGGGGACAAAGACAAATGAAAAGGAAATGGAAACAATGATACAAAAAACAAAAATTTATCAAGGAACTTCAATTCTAGTGACCAAAGCTTCAAGAAGAATATGAACATTATGGAAAATAGAGAATTGATAGCTCATTCAGAAAAGAAAAAAAAGGATTTTCATTGGATAAAAACAGACTTGGAAAAAAAAAATACAAAATAGAAATATTCTATTATAAATATTTATGCCCCAAATCATTACAGGGATAAGGAAGTTTGTTGTACCACCTTAAAAATTTATCTCATGTAGGACCAAAATAGAGGCATAATTATAGGAGATCTCAATTTTGTTTTGAATGTAAAGGAGAATTTGGGGGGAATATACAATGTTGATACATATAGGGAAATGTTAGAATCTATTATGGAAGCATGCAAATTAATGGACATGCCTCCTAGCAATGGAAAGTATACATGGATCAACAAAAGAATTGGTAAAAATAACATAAAGGAAAGGTTGGTAAAATTTATAATACAAGAAAAAATCGCCAACTTATTTAGTGAGATAAAATCCAAAATCATTCATAATATAACATCGAATCACAAACTGGTGGCACTTTCACTTGGGAAGTTAGAGAACTTCGTCCCATTCCCTTTCATATTTAGTTCCACTTGGAATGATAGTAAAGAAGTTTAAAAAACCACTACTGAAGTATGGACAAATCCAATTACTCGCTCTCCTAGCTATGTTTACGAAAGTAAATTAAAAGCCCTAAGGAGAGAGCTGAAACATTGTGCAAGGAACAATCAACTAGAAATGCAAAAAAGAAAGCTAGAAATAACGGAAAAAATACATAGAATCCAAGTGGAAAAATAGCATCAAGAGGAAATGCAGGAGAGCTTATGGTAGGAAAAAAAAGTGTATTGGGAGTTGTATAGGAAAAACAGAAAGGAAGAAGAAGAGTGGCAACTGAAATCCCGAAGTCTATGGCTCAAAGCAGGAGACAAGAATACAACGTTCTTACATAATATGACCAAAATAAGGAGAAATCAAAATCAAATAGACAGCATAAAATATAACGAAGGCAAAGAAGTTAGAGGATAGGAGGAAATAAAGAAGGAAGCTTATAGGTATTACAAAAATCCATTATCGTCCCCAGAATCAAATAACAAGAATGAAGAATATATACAACATATTCCCATAAAAAATAGTGAAGTAGAAAACAATTAATTCGCAAGATAATTTGAAGAAGAGGAAGTTGTTGTTGTTGTGTGGGATTTGCATCCCGATAAGGCCCCAAGCCCAGATGGGTTTCCAATTTCCTTCTATAAAAACAACTCGAGAATTATAAAAAAATATTTGATAATAATGATGAGAAATTATTTTGGGAAATTAAATATAGGACTCACAAACTCTTCCTTCCTCACCCTTGCCCCAAAAGAGTCGAAAGCTAATTCATTTAGTAGATTTAGGCCCATTTCTGTATGTAATTCCTCTTACAAAATTATAACAAAGATTCTGGCAAACAGAATAAAAGTAGTGCTTCCAAAAATAATACCAGAAAATCAAGGAGGATTTGTCCAAAAAAGACAAATCCTTGACAACAATATAATAGTGTAGGAAGCACTGCACTATAGCCTTCAGAAAAAAGAAAAAGGAATGATCGTAAAGATTGACATGGAAAATTCTTTTGATAGGGTTAGCTTGAGTTTCCTTGCAGCTGTCCTATAGAGATTTGGTTTCTTAAAAAAGACAATAGATATAATAAAAGCATGTATTGTGGGACTTCGGATCACACCATTGGTTAATGGAAGACCAAGTTAATATTTTCAGAGTTCAATGGGGCTTCGCAAAGGTTTTCCTCTCTCTCCTTTTTTATATATCATAATGGTGGACTTTCTAAGTAAAAACCTTGAGAAATGCATACAAGATAGGATTATCACAAGATTTTCAATTTCTCCAGAAGTAAAAAGCATAAATCACTCTCTATTAGTAGATGACACCTTGGTCATGGTAGGGGCCTTTTGCATAATGACAAGAAGAATAAAAAAGGTACTTAATAGTTTTATGGAAGCCTTTGGAGGACTATTAAGAAATCAGAAATGCAGAATCTTCGGTTGGAACACACCTCCTCACACTCTCCAAAAAATCTCAGAAATATTTGAAATTCCTTTTCAAGAAAAATGGATCCATTTTCAAAATCTTGGCCTCCCTATTTCAAAATAAAACTTGAAGATTGAGATATGGAACAAGTATATTGAGAAAATGAAACAAAAAGTGCAGAATTGGGGTATGATCTGGCTCAATATGGCAAGAAGGGTGGTATTAATTAAGGCATTACTTACAACTCTCCCAATTTACCAATATGAAACAATACTAGCCCTGGCAAGTATACACAACAAAAGTGAGCTAGTAATCAAGGGGTTTATATGGCAAGGAGGTAAATTAGAGACAAAGAAGCACACCCTTCTGAAATGGGATGAAATAAATCTGCCTTATGAGAAAGGTGGGTTGGCAATAATACTTCATGGGATAATGATCTTGGCACTTGGAGAAAGAATAGCATGGAGATTTATAACAGAAGAGAGCAGCTGGTGGAAGTAAATTCTGGAAGAAAAATACATGAACGACAATAGAATTCACTTAAGGGGAAAACGTCATCAAACTAGGCCATGCACCTAGGTTTGGAATCTGATTAAAAAAATCGTAACCCTCATCAAAGAAAACTCTTCCATGATCCCTGGTAATGGTAAACTCATTAAAATCTAGAAAGACAAAATAATGGGAAATCATCCTATAACCTGTCAAGAAAATTTTCAGGATCTAAGGTGGATGAAAACACAAGGAATCATTACTCTAGAGGACATCTCTCTTTAGAGAGGTGGAGAATGGGGAGATTCGAGGATTCTCAAGCTTCCTCAAGGTCATGTCCCTCAGTGGAAGTCCCTAATATCTCATCTTAAGGGGGTTGCTCCTCTGAATCTGGACAAAAAAGATGCTCTTTGATGGCATCCTGATGGAGGGGATTTCTAAGTCAAATCTGGATATGCCACGTTACCTCGGCACAAAAATCGAGACTGGGAGTATGGGAGGGTGGCATGGAAAATTGAAACCCTGCCAAAAATCAATGTGTTCATGTGGAAACTTCTTAAAGGGAAAATTATGACCACTAGTACTCTTAAAAAGGAAGGTTATGAAGGCCCATCACGCTGCCCAATGTATCAGGGAAGTGGAGAAAGTATTCAACATCTCTTTGTGGGGTGTCCTTTTGCTCGAGTCTGCTGGCAATGGCTAGTTAGTCCCTTGGAGGTTAGTATTCTGCAATCACAACCTTTACATGAGATTTTATCAATCTGGGGAAAAATGTACCGATATTCTTTCAAAAATAATGAAACAGTAAAAATATATTGGCTGAGTTTTCCCTCATGTATTGTAGAAAATCTTGTACATTCACAAGCTAATGCAATTTACTAAAGCAAAAGACAAGAATCTACTTCTACTCTTTACAACGGAAGCCCATAAACATTGAGAAAATAATAATCAATAGAGGAAGATAATCAAAAGCAAATAACACAATAAATATTTGGGGAAAGCCACAACTCAAAACCCCACTATCTATTTTGTATTAATCAGGAAGATCAAGATGAAATTACATTGCTTGTTCTCTCAAGAACAATCCCAGCACTCAACAATTCAATCTCCAACTCATAATCAAGCTCAAGTCCAAAGCTTAGCCAATTCACAAGCTCTCCAAGTCTCTATTCCAATGTGTAATTCCTATGAAGGATAACTTGTATTTAAAGGGAAATAAAGCTTCTAAAAATAGCACAATCCCTCAAGGATCATTTCCGGAATGCATGCACTATCAGTGCAACTCAGAAAAATATAAGACCAATAGTACATTGCCCCTGCACTCTAGTCTCAACTGGGTATTTCTCATAATCAACATCCATGAGTTTCTTATGGTGGAACCTTCAGTTAACTAGAGTAGCACTAATTAGGTCACCAGTGTCCCAACTGACTGTTTACTCACTATTAGTTCCTGAAATTGATTGGAACTAATTTAACTGGACTTAACTCAATAAACTAAGTTAACTAATTACAACTCATTCATAACTCATCCTTAACTCCTATAAGTTAGGGAGAACATATACATGTCTTCTTAAAGACTTCCAATTTGAATTTCCTAAATTAATTAAGCTAATTAAACTTAATTAATTGTTTTCAAATTGCTATGAGAAAAGAATTATATTTTAATTCACAGTTTAATTCAAGAACAAATTAAACTAGAATTTCTTGTTGCCATTTCTCAACATGCTCTCAACAACAAAGCGATTATCCACTATCTGATCCTATCTCTGTGAAACTTGAATTTACATCTTGGTAATGCCTTTGTCAATATGTTAGCATCTTGATCCTCCATGGGAATGTAATCTAACAACATGATCTGCCTCAATACACAATCTCTGAGATGATGATGCTGGATATCTATATGCTTGGACCGATCATGAAAAATTGGATTTTCATAGAGCTTGATACAACTCTGATTATCATAATAAATCACTGTCAGATCCATCTATTGACCAAACAAACCAAGAAGGATATTCCTCATCCAGATAGCCTCACATGCTACCTGACGTGCAGCCATGTACTCTGCCTCTGCCAAACTGAGTGCAACCAATCTCTATTTCCTAGTGTACCATGAAATTGTAGATGATCCAATACTAAAGATCCCTCCTAATGTGCTCTTCCTATTAGATGGACTCCCCACCCAATCTGCATTGGTGAAGCCTTCAAGCTTCACTTCCTCTATCCATTTGAACCACAACCCAATCTGAGTAGTGCCTCTTAGGTATCTCAATACATGTTTTTTCACCTTCCAATATAGCTTGGTAGGCCTAGCCATCTCTTGACTAAGTTAGTTAATTGCATAACACATATTTGGTCATGTGTTCACCAAATACATGAGTGAACCCACAAGCTTCCAGTAAAAAATAGCTTCCACTACTGCTTCTAAAGTAGAATCCTGCTTCCTCCAGTTATCAGCTGGAGGAGTCTTTATGGGTTTACTGCTCTCCATGCAAAATCTCCTGAGTATCTCATTGGCATACTTTCCTTGAGAAACAAACAACTCCCCATCTACTTGCCATACCTCCATGCCAAGAAAGTAATGCATGAGCCCCAGGTCCTTCATCTCAAACTCTCTTGGAAGGTCCTCCTTGCAATATTTTATGAGCTTCTTATCACCTGCTAGTATGATATCATCTACATAAAGTACAATTATCAACAACTTACCTTCCACCACTATGTGATACAGGTTCACATCTGCTTCACTCTTCGTGAAGCCCAACCCAGTGAAGTAGCTATATATCCTGGTGTAGCAAGCACGGGTTGCTTGCTTCAGCCCATACAACACTCTCTTGAGTCAGCACACATGCGACTCATGGTCCAAGATTTCAAAACTTTCGGGATGCTCTATGTACACCTCTTACTCAATCATGCCATTAAAGAAGGCAGTCTTCACATCCATCTGATGGATACTCCAACCCATCTGTACAGATAGTGACAAAATATATCTGATATATGAGTACCTTGAAACAAGAGAAAAGGTCTTATCATAGTCAATCCCCTCTACCTATGAAAAGCCACAAGCTACAAATCTGGCCTTATGCTTCTCAACACTACTATCTCTAGCTTTCTTTACCTTGTAAAGCCAATGGGAGCTCACAATCGACTTGTCCTCTAATCTTGGGACCACATCCCAAACAGTGTTTTGAACTATGGAGTCATACTCCTCCACCATCGCATCAACCCAAACTGGTTGCTGCACTGCTTCCTGAAAGGAAGACAGCTCTATCACAACACATGCACCCATAAGTTCCATTTATCCAGTGACCTCCTCTATATGCACTGACAAGAGGGCTCTCCCACATTCTCCCATGCATCATCCAACAATCTGTTAGCCTCTCTAGTGCACTTTCTTCTCTCTCTAGAAGACTCTTCCTGAGTGGATGTCTCTACTCCCAGAACCTCTACATGTGGCTACTCCACATCAATCTGAGGCCCCTCAAACTTAGGAACTAAGAGTTCCTCATGTATATGTAGCTCAGGCTCCCACTCAAGGGATACTCACAGGGCCCTATCCTAATCAAACTTGACATCCTTGCAAACAACTGTCATCCAACTTGCATGTACACCTGATAGTTGTGGGGAGTATCAGTGTACCCCACAAAGATCCCCAACTCTATTGTTGGCTCAATCTTCTTTCGTGCATCTTTGGTCACATGGCAATAAACCGATGACCCAAAAATCCTAAAGTGACCAACATCTGGCCTCTTACCAGAATAAGCTTCCTCCGGTGTTTTACTCTCAAGTATCTGATGTGAGCTACGGTTCTCAACATAAACTGTTGTGTTGCATGGCTCAGCCCACAAGTGTAGTGCTAGACCATGATCATGCAACATCGCCCTTACTACCCCTACTATGCTCTTGTTCTCCCTCTCCGCAACCCCATTTTGTTGAGGGTTATGAGGTGTCGTCAACTCTTGTTTAATCCCTTCTGTTGTACAGAAGTTATTAAAGTTAGTGGAGACATATTCTCCACTGTTATCTCTCTGTAGAGCTTTCAACTTCTTACCTAATTGTTTCTCAAACAATGCTTTGAACTCACAAAACTTTGTGAATGTATGATCCTTTTTCTACCTGAAAAATATCAAATATTTACGAGAATATTCATCTACAAATATAACATAATACATGTGTTTGGCAGTGGATACTATCAAGAATGGTCCACACACATCTGAATGGACTCTCTCCATAATAGACTCTACTCAACTGTCTTTATCTCGAAAGGAAGACATGGTGTATTTTCCCAAAGTAAAACCGTTGCATTATCAACTTGCTGTGATGTAGGAAATCTTCCCTCTATGGACAGAGGCAACCCCTCTAGCCCTAGAGTGGGGTCAAAGCAAGACAAAATAACAGCTAATTTCCTTAAACAGTCATTGTTGAAAGAGCTTACCTCAAACCAATGTTCAATGGATCATTTGTTGCACCGCTTCAGCTATCATTCCCTTCTCGATGAGCGATTGACCTGAAACAACACAAGAGAACAACAGAAGATGTAAGGGAATGCAACAATGATCTATTTACTTACAGAGTCAAGGAACCATAAGCTATCAAGTTTATTTAACACAAGACATAAGAAATCATCATTGGTTGTATTAAAATGAATAAAATCAAAGCTTACAACCAAGCCTTGACGTTGCAAGCCTTCTCAAAGGTTCCAGCCAGTACGTTTCTTCAAGAATTCACTCTCAAAAGGGTCTCCCAAGTGGATGATAACTCTCTCTCTCACTCACAAGCTCTATTACAAGGCTAAGGCAATCCACAACCAACTGCTAAACTATCAACAATTCACACTACAAACTATCAAACTCACACCAAAGTTTGCTAATTTTCTCAATACCAAAAACTAGCTGATCATAGCAATAGGGAGTGCTTTTATAAGAGGAGGAGCCTCCATAAAATGAGGGAGAGGGAGCTTATCCTCAAGGGAGGTTTCTCAAAAGGCAGAACCACCATCCCAAAGGAGGAAAGGTGAACTCCCTTAACCCAACAAACAGTTCCAGAACCACCTAGAAGCATTCAGTTTGAACTAATTCGCCATATCTGGATCGTCGCAATTCATACACTAGGGCTCAACGATGACGTTGCAAGGAATCAGTATATTCAAAGCAATCATCGCAAGAAATATTTTGAGGACTTGTGCCGAGCCCTAAAATTCGATCGTCACAGGAAACAGATGTACCTTTGTGACAACATCGCGACGGTATTGTTCATTACAGAGAATCGTCGCAGGCAAAATGATGATCACTTGTAATGATGCAGAAACATGGGTAAAATGGTCAATCTTTAGGATTAGAGAGCACTTGTTTAATCTTCTTGAATGAGTAGGAATATGTTGACATTTTTATTAGATGTGTCAGTCTAGGTAGTAACTCCTAAAAAAAATTCAATGATATTCATTCAGGTTGGTCTTTATTATATGCATGAGCGAGAGACTATTCATTTCATCTCCCGGTGACTATTCATATTCTTTATTATTTATTTACATCAATTTCAATTATTCACCCAATCCTGATGATTAGGTGTCAACATTCACCCCCTTAATTTGAAGGTATGTTGGTGATGTTGGCATTATGAGACAAGTGTTGTCCTTGATGGCAAATCACACAGATGACAGATCATAGTGCAGCAGGTCAGTAGCAAGGATTTGATGATCAGACTACAAGAATGAAGAGAAAATATATATACACAGGTTCACTGTCACCGAGCCGTGTATACACGCAGGTTAGTTGTTGAAAAGACGCGTATGTGTATACACACACTTTCATGCAAGAGAAGGTGCGTACATTGAGTTTTGCCCCATGGTAGTTAGTCCTTGATATTTGAACCTGTGGTTTTGGACCATAGTATCTCTTCAGATGTGTTGATCCCAAGTATTGGGTCCATGGTATTGGTTTGTTATGGTTTTGGACCATGGTATTGAGCAAGGCCTAAGACTATAAAAGGAGAAGAAGATCATTAGGCAAGGGTATCGAAAAAGTCTTGAATATCTGATGAAGGATGAGATCTAGTATGCAGGTTATGGGTTTATGATGCATTGCTTGATTTGAGCTAAGGAGGGATCTCACCAGTTGATGGAGAACAAGATCTAAGGATAGATCGGGATCAAATGGTTTGAAATGAACTATCTCTATATGGTTGATTATGTTTATTCTAGATCTGTATACTGACGCATGTAATGATCTGAATTGGGTATAACTTAAGTTTGAAATCATTGCAAGTCATGATTGAATATTTATAGATATGTACGCGGGTTGGCTTTGGTGTAAGCGCGTATGTATGCGGGTTTGGTTCATTGTAGTAGCATATACCATTTGAGCTATGATGTTTGAAGTTACAGGTGGTTCTGGTTGTTGATGAGTTTTGATGACAGTTTAAAGGTGTCAGTATTCTGCATATCCTGTTTGGTTGATTATGTTTAGCTTCAATGTTGATGGATGAGAACTAATATTGGATCAGGATCATAATGACTCATATTTATGTGATCTGATGGACTAGATATGGGTGCTAACACACATATTATCCTTGTATATGTAATAATATAGATATGTCTGAAGACAGGAATCACATTAAGTTATAAGTAAGCAATTGATGACATATACGCTAGTTCACCTTGGTGAAGTTGCGTATACACGCTGGTTCAACACTTCCAAGTAGCGTATGCACTCTGATGGATGATTTTGATGATACAGTTGGTTCTAAATATTGTTGTAGAGTTCAGTGTTCTACTCTGTGTTCTGGTGACAGTGTTTTTGACAGGGTTTCAATGTATTAGAGATTCAGAAATTGATGATGCTAGTATTGATTGTTTTGTACTTCAATGATATTTATGGGTCCAGTATGAAAATTTGATGAAACGTAGACTTCAGATTATAGTGTTGTGCTTCAAGAGTATCCAGTCTGAAAATGTATGAAATGTGGTCCTTGGAGGATGAATGGAGATTGTAGGCCAGCTCCTACGTACTAGTACATCAGCTAGTACAAGAGCTAAGGGGGTGATAGCTCCCTTCCAGTAGTAGTTGGGGAATGAGTGAAGATTGGAGCATTCAGTAGGCAGGCACCTACATACTAGTAAATGGATCGGCTAGTACAAGAGATAAAGGGGTTGTAGCTCCCATCCAGGAGAGACTGGAAAATGAGAGAGGGTTGTAGCCCTCTGCAGGTTGTAGCCTGCGTACTGGTATAAGACTGCACCAGTACAAAAGATTGTAAAATGAAGTTTCTTATTAAAGGAAGATAGTGATGACTTGCAACAGGTGGTTTTCACCCACATTGGGTTTCCACCTTATATCATGGTGTTCATGTGTTCTTCTTGTGTGTGATGATATGTTCTGTTTTACTGCACCTGCTTACTGTTCATATGGTTAATGAAGTTCTGATGCACTCACTAAAGATCAACATTTAATGGATTAACTGAATCATAAGTATTCTTCATATACGCTAGTTGCATTAGACACAGTTGCGTATACACGTGGGTTCCATTAACTGAAATAGCGTATATGTATCTAAGTATGAAATGAAAAGGTTTTATTGATTTGATAATACTGATTCACCCCCCCCCCCCCCTATCAGTAATATTTCCAATAATTGGTATCAGAGCAGGTCCTTTGGTAGAAGCTTGATCGCTTGAAGGAGATCCATGGAACTATGGGAAAGATGCTTAAGAAGAAAGCACCTAAGAAGAAGAAGACATCTCAGAAGATCTATGACAGTGGGTGTGTTGATTGGGGAATATGTGGAAGGAGCACATTAGATTCAGAATCACTTCAGAATGAAGATGAACAAGATCTATCAGGTATGAATTTGTTATTCTTTGGTGATACATCTATTTATCCTCTTAAAGATGATGAATGTGATAGCGAAACAACTGAATTTGCACTTATGGGTGAGCAAGAAAGATATCAAATAGAGGTAGAATTTAAAAGGCTTACAAACAAAATCAGAGATCAACAAGATCTATTGAACACAAAGGATTGTGCTTTCAAAGAAGAAGCTACCAAACTAAAAGCTCAACTAGAGGAAGGAAACAAGGTAAGGAAGTTATTCAAGAACAAGGAAGATCAATGTCAAAAGTTGCAGGATGAAGTGACATCATTAAGAAATGAAGTCAATGAAAGGAGCACAATCATCAAGAAACTCAGAGATAGATCCAGTTATTATGAAAGACTTTAAGCTATGATCCACTCGCTAAAGGAAGATCTTGAAGAATCAAAGAAGCAGAATAAAGATCTACTCCAAGCTCTTGAAAAACAAGAAAACAATGTTCTTGAATTAAGGCATCAGTTGGAAGAAGGAAGGAAAGATGAAGAAGACATGAAGAAGCACTATCGTGAAAAGGAAGAGCATCTTCAGGTTGAAGTAAATATTCCAAATGATAAATTAGAAGAAAAGCATAAGCTCTTACAATTTCAAGATAGTACTAAGATCTTGGATGATATTCATAGTAGTCAAAGGTCTCCTGCTATCAAAACCGGTCTTGGTTTTTATTATTCTACTGAAAGTGAATCTAGCTCACAAGGAGAGGCAAGAAACTCTAATGAGAAATCTGAAATGCACAACGAAGAGATGAGAAGAAAACCCCATCAACAGCCAAGGAATGAAATTCTTCAAAGGAAATCTTTACTCCTCCAATGCATAATGTTGAATGTTATGTATGTCATAATCTTGGACATGTTGCAGCTAGATGTAGAAGAAGAATGGTTCAAGATCGTCACACAGAAAGATCATCACATTCCAGGTACTTTCAGGGATATTGTTTTTCTTGAAATATGTTTGGTCACAAAGCTGTTTATTGCTACAGGAGGAATATGAAACATGTGAGATCTTATGCATGTAACAAGCTTGGGCATATAGCAAAGGAATGCAGGAACAAGCTACGGGCACCACACCAAAAGGAGAAAACATCATCACACTTGAAAATATGGAAGAAGAAGGAAGTACAGCTAGAAAGATGTGGCACAACACAATGTACTCAGACACTGCACAACACAGACATCACAGACTCAGTGGGAGCTGAAAGTGTAAAACATCAGTGTCCTAAATTCCATACACAAGTTTCATAAGGGGAAGTCGCGTATATATGCGAGTTTGACACGACACAGTCGCGTATATGTCAGTCTGAGGAAAAGTAGAAGGGACAGGCTCAGAAAAGGGTCTGATATGATTTAGTCCATTATATGCTCTATTAGCTAAATAGTTACAGTCTGCTGAGGATGTGTGATAATGTCTTGATACTTATTGCTGAGATATGCATGATCAGATCTATCAGTAAGCAGATGGCACAGGTTGAGGGGGAGCATATGACTTTAATAATGCATTGTTGGCATTATGGTTATTAGTCCTTGGTGATGATGCTTATATGGCTAAATGATATATCTTGCTATGATGTGGTTATGAGTTTTCCATGATAAAATCTCATATGATTCTTGGGGTTACATAGTTGATGTTCAGATCATATTTGTGGATTGATTCCCAGATGGTGCATATATGATGCTTACATGGTGATCTTCATAAGGATAAGGAAAAGTACAAAGCTTGAATACACAACTTCATTACCTGATGATGAGTCTCTCATATGTTGTTGTCCTCATGTGCATAAAGATCATCTAATACAGTTATGATGCATGATTCCTATAGTTCTTGGTGCTCATGTGGATGAGGATTGTTGATGTTGATGATATTGACAAAAGATCTTGAGCTCAAGATACATAGTACTGGATACATGAATGATTACTCTAAGTTGCATTGTTGGAGACATGATGATGATGAGTTCTTACCAACATGTTGATAGGTTGATACTTACATATGTTGATTGAAGCAGATATTCCCAAGTGATGATACATGGATGATCTTGTTGATAAGATGGCTATGGTGTTTTACGCATATGATATAATGTGAATGATTTTATGATCATGAGTTGATATCTATATGCAGACATACCTTGTTATAGGAAATTTATAGGTTACTAATTTGGAAATGGTTGTACGCGAGTTTCATAAGGAGTATCCGCGTATATACGCTGGTTTCTGTGGATATAGTCGCGTATATTTTAATATGAAGGAAATCAGTGGGCCAACTCAGAATCAGAAGAGCCTAATATGGGCCTGACAGAAACCATCTAGCACAGATGGAATAGGTACAGAGGGATAACATGATTGTTGGTCTAGATGTTGTTGACAGATGCTTATGCAGCAGATCATACATTGTATATGATAGTTGCTAATGAATATCATAGTCTTATTTAGATGTTTGGTCTCATATAAAGGTCATATCAAGACTCATGATGTAATAATGTGTCTCTATCTATTGTAGTCACATCATGAAATCTCTTCTAGTCACAAGATGTAATGATGAAATATTTCAGTCATGTATTTCTTTTATTATCAAGGTCATGTAACGGCCTATATTGGTTTCCCCACTATGCCTGGGATGGATGATGTAATGTTCTTGTTTTATCATGTGTAAACTTTTGATGTATCCCCACTTGGTTGGGTGGATGAATTAATATTGGTATATCCCCACTAGAATGGGAGATGGATGTATGTATGAGTCTTTGGTGATAGGAAGGTCATTTATGATAGAGTCATGTTCTTTCTTGTAGAACATCTTTTTGCAGACCTTGCTTACAATTAGGGGGAGCATGAACATCACATTTTAGCAGAGACGAGACTTCAACATGTACTCAAAGGGAGCATGGATACATTAGTACACCTTGGCATATACAAAGGGGGAGCTCATTCAGAAATTTCAGCAGGTACTCAGGGGGAGTATGGTCAGTGGGATGCTTATCAAAGAAAGTAAATATCTTGTTCCGCCCTTTGCCCTTGATGTGAAAGGGGGAGAGTGATTTGGTGTTGTTGCCATCAAGTCCAAAAGGGGAGATTGTTGGCATTATGATGCATGTGTTGTACTTGATGGAAACCCACTCATAGAAGAAAATCTCACTTAGTTATAACTAGATGGATCTTCAGAAGAGATATCAAGATGTGACTGAATGCATGGGATGTAGGACAAGTCAAAGGAATCAGATGGTAGTTCTAAGTGTGACAAGTTAGATTTGCCATCAAGTCCAAAAGGGGAGATTGTTGGCATTATGAGACAAGAGTTTTCCTTCATGGAAAATCACACAGATGACAAATCATAGTGCAGCAGGTCAGCAGCAAGGATTTGATGATCAGACTACAAGAATGAAGAGAAAATATATATACGCAGGTTCACTGTCACCGAGCAGCGTATACACGCGGGTTAGTTGTTGAAAAGATGCGTATGCGTATACATGCACTTTCATGCAAGAGAAGGTGCGTACATTGAGTTTTGGTCCATGGTAGTTAGTCCTTGGTATTTGAACCTATGGTTTTGGACCATAGTATCTCTACAGATGTGTTGATCCCAAGTATTGGATCCATGGTATTGGTTTGTTATGGTTTTGGACCATGGTATTGAGCAAGGCCTAAGACTATAAAAGGAGAAGAAGATCATTAGGCAAGGGTATCGAAAAAGTCTTGAATATCTGATGAAGGATGAGATCCAGTATGCAAGTTATGGGTTTATGATGCATTGGCTCATATGAGCTAAGGAGGGATCTCACCAGTTGATGGAGAACAAGATCTAAGGATAGATCGGGATCAAATGGTTTGAAATGAACTATCTCTATATGGTTGATTATGTTTATTCTAGATCTGTATACTGACGCATGTAATGATCTGAACTAGGTATAACTTAAGTTTGAAATCACTGCAAGTCATGATTGAATATTTATAGATATGTACGCGGGTTTGGTTCATTGTGGTAGCGTATACCATTTGAGCTATGATGTTTGAAGTTACAGGTGGTTCTGGTTGTTGATGAGTTTTGATGACAGTTTAAAGGTGTCAGTATTCTGCATATCCTATTTGGTTGATTATGTTTAGCTTTAGTGTTGATGGATGAGAACTAATATTGGATCAGGATCATAAAGACTCATATTTATGTGATCTGATGGACTAGATCTGGGTGCTAACACACATATTATCCTTGTATATGTAATAATCTGGATATGTCTGTGTTGGCTAGTTGAATTGTTTATTGATTAAACAATCAAGTACCACATTAATTGTCAACCTGGGAAAGTCTTTTTATTCCAAAGGCTACCGCGTACTGTATGTACTTAATTCTAAAAGCATTAAAAAGCTGTAGTATACGTGATGCTTACAGTAAGTTATCACAGTACTGATAAAATGAAAGTAATTAATTAAGGTTACAAATCTGAAAAGCAAAGTGATGGATGCTCTGTTGGAAGAGGATCAGGACCCTATCCTCCAGATGAGGACGTTCAGCACCTGCCCCTGTAACCAGATTGCTAACACACACTGCACTCTAATTCACCGGTGAAATATCCTTACACA
Source organism: Pinus tabuliformis (assembly GCA_031772625.1). Classification (NCBI taxonomy): domain Eukaryota; kingdom Viridiplantae; phylum Streptophyta; class Pinopsida; order Pinales; family Pinaceae; genus Pinus; species Pinus tabuliformis. The sequence goes on from CM062815.1 coordinate 231,720,890, forward strand.
ACTTCAAGCAATTAATGAAATAGAGTACTAGCAAAATGGAAATACCAGAGGTAATGCTACAGAACCAAAACAGAGTAGCAGCAGAAAGAAACTATCACACACTTACACACTTGACAAAAAAGTAAATGGGTGAATCTTGTGAGGAAGGTGGGCCCAGTCCCTCTCACAAGATTCCCCAGAACACAAAGGCTAGATTAAATGCTCAGAACAATCTTCTATTCATCTGTCGAAAGATTCAAGTACAATAAAGTTTAGACTTGCTGATGTCTTCCAAAATCTCACTTACAGACCATCATTCCCCCCTTCTAATGTAGATGTCTCCTCTTTATAGAGGAGACATCTATTACAATAGATTATTACAGTTCATTCAGTTAACCCATTCTATCAAAAATAAGAATTACAGAACGTTGTTACAACAGTATAATAATATATTCTTTCTTAGGTTCTGGCTGTTACACAGCTGGTAACCGATTTCGACCGTCTTCTTGGGATCCTCACATTCCTTTATCGTTTCCCCATGCTGTTCCTGATTTAGGCAATGGTAACTGTGTTCTACCCACTTTAGACAGCTGCTTGATCATGCCGCGTCAGCGTTCTTCAGATAGTTGTCGTTTTTTATTCCCAGCCGTTGCAAAATAGCCTGCTTTAGATGGTTGTTGTTGCTGACTGTAGCAACTGCGTAGTTGCTGCTTCTGGTGTTGCAGCAACTGTGTAGTTGCTGTTTCTGGTGTTGCGGCAACTGCGTAGTTGCTGTTTCTGTTGTTACAGCAACTATAAATTATAATTCCTGCAGGCTTAAGACAATTACTTGGCAACTTAGTCAGCTTTTCAAAGATAAATATAAAGATACTCACGAATATGCAATGAACAATTAAACATATAGATATGCGGAAAGTTACTTCATACCTTGGGGTGATTAAGTCATTATGTAATCAAAGCTTACAACTTATGACTGAAAAGGATAATATTATGGCAAAAATATAAGGTCAAAATTGGTCAATTCTGAGTCCTAACATCCCCCCCAACTGAAGAGATTGCATGTCCCTATGCAATGCCTACTCTGAGTCTGAGTCGGAGTACTGGGATGAACAATGTAGATTACTGAGACAATAGTTATAGGAAGTGGCATCAAACTTCTTCCTGAATCCACAGACAGCCTGTATTTGCCTCCATGCTGCTGCTTCTTCCCTGTTGGATAATCCAAACTGTCCTTTGTATTGTTCACCAGATAGCCATAAAAGTGGAAATTTAAATCTGTAACCCATCCAATTTTCAGCACAGTGTTGCATGCATTTAACATAATGAGGTACCCTTGAGAGTGCTACCTGCAAATTAGGTGGATTATAAGGGTGATATTCCTGCCTCTCCTTGGGGCAGTTCTCCCAAAACAGTTTGTTTGCCTTGACAACCAAGGATGGCTTAGTCTTTACATAATGCTGACAGTCTCTTAGGACCATTGCTTGCAGTTGCTTAACGTGGTCCTTCATTTCAGGATCACTTACCATTCTCAGGTGTTGTGCAATGAAGGTGGCTGCGTTCTGTGCTTCAGCTCTAATCCACAGAAGACAATTTTGTTCATTATGTTGAGCTGAAGCAAAGGCGTTCTGCCATGTAAGTTGGTTAGCTAAAAAGGAGATAAAGGCTCTCAGCTGTATGTCGCCAACTACAGGTAGCATATTCATATTTCTTTCTTCGGACATGGCTTCATTATGGAGATAGAGCTCTCATAACGAATTTTGATCATTTTTAGGTGCCTCTGCAAAGGTTTGCATAAACTGCTCTGATGTAACTACCTGATGAGGTCTACCTTCTTTGACAGCCTTTATCTGTAAAAATGTGAGTCTTTCCCTCAAAAATGTTGCATAATTAAAAGAGGGTTTCCTTGTGGCAAGTATTCTTTGGAACAACTCAAACATCTGGGTCAATCTGGCTTTTAGTTCCTTGATTTCTTTGTACTGGGCTCTGCACTGCTCAAGTGCTTCCCAGTTCTTGTATGCATGACTAAACCAGATCCCTTTTTGCTGTTGGAATGCTTTGCCTTGTGACTGCTCATATTCTCTCCACCACTCTCCTTTTAATGCTTGAAAACTTTCTGTTTCTGTGCATACATCACTAACAGAGGGAAGCTCTGTTTGTGTAAAGGCATCCACAAGGATAATATGCTCTGTTGGAGTAGGCTGGGATGATCCAACATCTTTTTCTTCATTTACGGCTAGTGTCTCTTCTTCCTGTTGTACTGATTCATTTTGTTCCATGGTGATTTGTGTGGGACGGGGTGAGTCTGTGCCTTTTTCCTCATTTCCTTCTTCTTCCTCTCATTCCTTGGCAATTTGAATAGGGCTGGGTGAGTCCAATTTTTCTTCATTTCCTCCTGAAACTATTTCTTCTTTCTCCATAATAGTTTGGGTAGGCCGGGGTGAGTCTATACCTTTTTCCTTATTTTCTTCTATTTCTTCCTCTCGTCCGACAGTAATCTTGATACTTAGCCAGAAATCTCTCTTTCATCTGGTCCTAGGTAGTGATTGCCTGAGCTCCTAGGCTCATAAACCATCTTAATGCATTCCCTTTCAGTGTTGCTGGAAATAGTTTTAGTTTCTTATTAGCGCTCACATAATCATAACTCCTACATAGTATGTCGAATTCGAAGAGGAATTCATCCGGGTCTTCAGAGGATAACCCATGAAAGTTGGGTAATGCTGAGAGTGGAATGTTTTTCATGGGGGTTGTTCCTCTCGGGAGTTCCCCAATAGGGAATTCCAGGGTAGAGAGCAAATTTTCCCCTCTTCCTTCTGTTATGTTATCCTCCATTGGTCTTTTTCCTAAATCACTTGCTTTATCCTCTGTGTCTTATGTTTCTTCAGGTTCTTCTACCGGTTCCTCGGTGTATTCTGGTACTTCCAGCTTCCTTTCGGGTCCTAGTACTTCCTCCGTCTGTCGATCCGTTTGTGAGGAATACTGGATCTGAGGTCTCCGGGAACTTGTCCTCTGTGATGTTTCAGCCTTTGAGATGATTTCGTCAATCTAAGTTTTTCTTCCTCCTTTGCCGCCTGTGAGATTAGGTTTCTTGCGTCCTCTCATGCATCTGTTATTCTCAAAAAGAAATCATTAATGCCTTTAGAAATCTCTAGTTTCCTTCCCCGGCAACGGCGCCAAAATGTTGGCTAGTTGAATTGTTTATTGATTAAACAATCAAGTACCACATTAATTGTCAACCTGGGAAAGTCTTTTTATTCCAAAGGCTACCGCGTACTGTATGTACTTAATTCTAAAAGCATTAAAAATTTGTAGTATACGTGATTCTTACGCTAAGTTATCACAATACTGATAAAATGAAAGTAATTAATTAAGGTTACAAATCTGAAAAGCAAAGTGATGGATGCTCTGTTGGTAGAGGATCAGGACCCTATCCTCCAGATGACGACGTTCAGCACCTGCCCCTGTAACCAGATTGCTAACACACACTGCACTCTAATTCACTGGTGAAATATCCTTACACAACTTCAAGAAATTAATGAAACAGAGTACTAGCAAAATGGAAATACCAGAGGTAATGCTACAGAACCAAAACAGAGTACCAGCAGAAAGAAACTATCACACACTTACACACTTGACAGAAAAGTAAATGGGTGAATCTTGTGAGGAAGGTGGGCCGAGTCCCTCTCACAAGATTCCCCAGAACACAAAGGCTAGATTAAATGCTCAGAACAATCTTCTATTCATCTGCCAAAAGATTCAAGTACAATAAAGTTCAGACTTGCTGATGTCTTCCAAAATCTCACTTACAGACCATCATTCCCCCCCTTCTAATGTAGATGTCTCCTCTTTATAGAGGAGACATCTATTACAATAGATTATTACAGTTCATTCAGTTAACCCATTCTATCAAAAATAAGAATTACAGAACGTTGTTACAACAGTATAATAATATATTCTTTCTTAGGGTCTGGCTGTTACACAGCTGGTAACCGATTTCGACCGTCTTCTTGGGATCCTCGCATTCCTTTATCGTTTCCCCATGTTGTTCCTGATTTAGGCAATGGTAGCTGTGTTCTACCCGCTTTAGACAGCTGCTTGATCATGCCGCATCAGCGTTCTTCAGATAGTTGTCGTTTGTTATTCCCAGCCGTTGCAAAATAGCCTGCTTTAGATGGTTACTGTTGCTGACTGTAGCAACTGCGTAGTTGCTGCTTCTGGTGTTGCAGCAACTGCGTAGTTGCTGTTTCTGGTGTTGCGGCAACTGCGTAGTTGCTGTTTCTGGTGTTACAGCAACTATAAATTATAATTCCTGCAGGCTTAAGACAATTACTTGGCAACTTAGTCAGCTTTTCAAAGATAAATATAAAGATACTCATGAATATGCAATGAACAATTAAACAGATAGATATATGGAAAGTTACTTCGTACCTTGGGGTGATTAAGTCATTATGTAATCAAAGCTTACAACTTATGACTGAAAAGGATAATATTATGGCAAAAATATAAGGTCAAAATTGGTCAATTCTGAGTCCTAACAGTCTGAAGATAGGACGTGCATTAAGTTATAAGTAAGCAATTGATGACATATACGCTGGTTCACCTTGCTGACGTTGCGTATACACACTGGTTCAGCACTTCCAAGTAGCGTATGCACTCTGATGCATGATTTTGATGATATAGTTGGTTCTGAATATTATTGCAGAGTTCAGTGTTCTACTCTGTGTTTTGGTGACAATGTTGTTGACAGGGTTTCAGTGTATCAGTGATTTAGAAATTGATGATGCTAGTATTGATTGTTTTGTGCTTCAATGATATTTATGGGTCCAGTATCAAAATTTGATGAAACGTGGCCTTCAAATTATAGTGTTGTGCTTCAGGAGTATCTAGTCTAAAAATGTATGAAATGTGGTCCCTGGAGGATGAATGGAGATTGTAGGCCGATGCCTACGTACTAGTACATCAGCTAGTACAAGAGCTAAGGGGGTGATAGCTCCCTTCCAGTAGCAGTTGGAGAACGAGTGAATATTGGAGCATTCAATAGGCAGGCACCTATGTACTAGTAAATGGATTGGCTAGTACAAGAGCTAATGGGTTTGTAGCTCCCATCCAGGAGAGTTTGGAAAACGAGAGAGGGTTGTAGCCCTCTGCAGTTTGTAGCCTGCGTACTGGTATAAGACTACACCAGTACAAAAGATTGTAAAATGAAGTTTCTTATTAAAGGTAGATAGAGATGACTTGCAGCAGGTGGTTTTCACCCACATTGGGTTTCCACCTTATATCATGGTGTTCATGTGTGCTTCTTGTGTGTGATGATCTGTTCTGTTTTACTACACCTACTTACTGTTCATATGGTTAATGAAGTTCTGATGCACTCACTAAATATAACCATTTAATGGATTAACTGAATCATAAGTATTCTTCATATACGCTAGTTGCATTAGACACAGTTGCGTTTACACGTGGGTTCCATTAACTGAAATAGAGTATATGTACCTAAGTATGAAATGAAAAGGTTTTATTGATTTGATAATATTGATTCACCCCCCACCCGTCTCAGTATTATTTCCAGCAGGTGAGTCCAAGCATCGTTCTGAATCTTTCAAGCTTTTCTCTTCCAAGCGCTTTGGTGAGGATGTTTGCAATTTTCTCATTAGTGGAAAAATGGCGGAGATGGATTAATTTAGCCTCACCATGATGTCGAATCAGATGATATTTAGTATTGATGTGCCTCGTTTGATCATGGAACTTTGGGTTCTTGGCCAACTTTATTGCCAAGGTATTGTCAATCATGAGTGGAGTCAATTTTACTTGTTTTACATGCAAATCTTCAAGAATTTTCCTGAGCCACAAAATTTCTTTTGTGGCCACAACTGCTGCCACATATTTTTCTTCTATTTTGGAATCTGTTGGAACTGATTGTTTGCATGATATCCAAGAGACAGCTCCTGATCCAAGACTCATAGCATAACCTGAAGTAGATACCCCAATTTCCTTGTCTCCATCGAAGTCTGAATTAAAGTATCCAATCAAACTAAAGTTGTCCACCTGTGTGTACTTGATTCCAAAGTCTTGAGTTCCCTTCAAGTACCTTAGAACTCTTTTTGTAGCAGACCAATGTCCCTCACAAGGATTTTGCATAAACCTGGAGAGGATTCCAACAACAAATGAAATGTCTGTTCTGGTAGTAGTTAGGCAGTTTAGACTTCCTACAAGCTGTCTATACTTTGTTGCATCCTCAAATTATTTTCCTTCAATGGATGTGAGCTTTAACTTTTGTTTCAATGGAGTAGTAAGAGGATTGCATTCTATCATACCAAACCTATTCAACAGATCTCTAATGTACTTCTTTTGTGAAATAAATATGGACTTCGAATGTTGGGTTACTTCAATACCAAGATATTAACGAACATAGCCCAAATCAGTCATTTCAAAACCTTTCCTCAATTCCTTCTTTATGGATGCAATGTAGCTTTCATGGTTCCCTGTCATCAAAAGATCATCTACATATACCATAAGATATACAACTGTTTTGCCAAATTTCTTGACAAATAAAGTTGCATCATCAAGATCATAATGTTTGAAATTGAGTTTCAGAAGATGCTCAATTAGTTTTTCATACCAGGCTCGTGGTGCTTGTTTAAGGCCATACAAGGATTTCATAAGTTTGCATACTTTATGTTCATGTCCTTCACAGCAAATCCTTCAGGTTGGGACATAAAAACATTCTCTTTGATATCTCCATTCAGGAAAGTAGTTTTTACATCCATTTGATGGAATTTCCAACCGTTCTGAGCTGCTAGGGAAAAGAGTGTCTAGATGGTAGCCCATTTTGCTGTGGGGGACAAAGTCTCCTCATAATCAACACCTTCCTTCTGTGTAAAACCTTTTTCCACAAGCCTAGCTTTGTTCTTGCCAAGTGAGCCATCAACTTTATACTTGTTCTTGTAGACCCACTTGCAGCCAATTGGTTTGGTTCCTAATGGAGAATCAACCAGCTCCCAAGTGCCATTATTTATCAGGGCATCATAATCCTTTTGCATCGCTTCTTTCCATTCATCATGAGAAGAAACTTCTTTGAAGGGAAATGGTTTGAAATCTATAGACAAATTCAATTCACAATCATAAGAAACATCCATATCAACAGGTGAATCAGAGTCATCTACATCACCTCCATTTTACCGGTTTGAATTTCTAGTTCCTGTCTTTCCAACCTCATCAGGATGAACACTTTCAAGTGTCTTTGTCAGCCACTTTGGGGGACCTTTCTCAGATGGTCCAGGCTACTCTGTTGATTGAGTTGGGACTGAATCAAGATTGAGTCTCGCAATTCTATCAATCGCATCACTTAAAGCATCATCCGCTGTTGGAGTTTCATGTGGGGGAGAGAGTACTTCAAAAGAAGGTTCCACATGTTGATATAGAATAGGAATCCCCCCTTTAAGATGTTGAATCTGATTATCAAATTCTCGAAATGATTTCGCATTTGCGAATCTATCCAAGAGATCAAGTTGTCGCTCAACAACATTGTCAGTTTTGGATGATTCAAGAAAGATTACATCTCTAGATACAAAAAGCTTTTTATTGAATTCATTATAGAGATGGTATGCTTTGGAGGTGTTTGAATACCATAGGAAGATACACTTACTACTTCTTGCACCAAGTTTGTTTCTATGTACTTTTGGTATCAAGGCATGACAGGTGGAACCAAAGACCCTGAGATGCTTTACCAAAGGAATGTGCCCATACCACATTTCATATGGAGTCTTGTTTCTAATATCATTAGATGGACATCTATTCTTTATATATATAGCACATAGAACTACATCAGCCCAAAACATTAACTTTACATTTTTGAAAAACATCATGGAGTGCACCATATTTAAGATTGTCCTATTCATTCTTTCAGCTACACCATTTTGTTGGGGATTATAAGGCATAGTTGTTTAATATTTGATCCCATGTTGGAGAAGATAGTTTTAAAATTCATTTGAAGTGTGTTCTTTTCCATTATCAGTATGAATAGAGCCAATATGAGATTTGCATCATTTTCAATCCATGTATGAAATTTCTTGAATGTTTGAAAAGCATCAGATTTGTTCTTAAATAAATAAACCCAACACATTCTTGTGTAGTCATCAATAAATGTCATCATATATTTATTTCCATTTGCAGAAGGAACAGACATTGGACAACATAAATCTGAATGAATGAGTTCAATTTTTCTATGTGCTCTTGAATGTGAATCATGAAAAGACTATTTGCTATACTTTCCTAGAATGCAAGCATCACATTGCTTAAGTTTCCTATGAATTGTAGGCAAACCAGCAACACCAGTTTTCTTCAACAAGTGGAGGCCGTCATAGTTCAAATGTCCGAATCTAGCATGCCATAATAAACTTGATGGAAGTGTACCTTCTTCATAATGAGAATTGTATGAGAAATGTTGTGCATGAGCATAGGTACCTTGCAGCTTCAGAAGCCTTTCTTCTTCTATTCCACTAATGACAAGTGAGTGGTCAGATGCTTTTCTCACCTCAAGCTCGCCATCACACATATGAATGGAGTGACCTTGCTGGCAGATGTGGACCAAGGACAACAAGTTTCTCTTCATCTATGGGAGATATAGAACATGATGCAGAAGAAATTCTGGAAGACCAGGCAATTTGAGCCTGATTGTGCCAAGCCTTGATGGCTTCATTTTTGATTGGTCTGCAAAGTATACTGCTCCATAAACATTGTGAGTAAGTTCTTCAAAAAAATATTTTCTATGAGTCATGTGGCAAGTTGCTTCTGAATCAAGCAACCGATCATTTTTCCAAGAAGTAAGTGAAGCATTAAATAAATCTTCATTTACTTCGATATTACATTGTGCCACAACATAATGAGAGGATTCAAGTGATTTACCTTTATTTGTGTCATTAGTTTTACCTTTTTTTTTGTTTCTTTACTGCTCAATTTTGTCCCAAGGTAACTTGCATGTGGAGGCATCATGTGATCCATTTCTTTTGCAGCATATGCAGTGGAAATCTGACTTTTCTCCTTGAGAGTGTCTGCCCCCCTGCCTCTGAAATATCTTCCTGTTCCTCTTCGACAACCTCTTCCTCTGGAAGAATCTTAGGAAAGATTCTTTTCTTTATGAGCAAGGCACACAGCCTCTTCAGAAGATTCAGGGACTATCTTCTTTCCAAAAGCTTTCTCTCTTTCAACAATTTTTTTCATGAGAAAGTAAAAGGTAATATCTTTGAGATTTCCATTTGCTTACAATGACTCAAGATAATTGGAGTAAGTAGGATAAAGTGCCTTGAGAAAAGAGATAAGAGGAATATACAATTCAACCTTAGTGGCTTTGATATCATGCATTATAGATTTTACTTTGGATGCAAGAGCAAGAGGATCATTATTTTGTAATTCAAGAGTGATAGTTTAATCATGAGTTAAACAACTTCGAGTGCAGAATGTGAGTCATAGAGTTCTTTCAGCTTTTGTAAGGCTTCAAAAGTAGTTGAAAATGGCGAAATATGGTGACTCACCTCTTCACTTATAGATGTTGCAATTAATGCATAGGCTTTGCTGTTCTTATTTTCCCAAATGATGAACTCTTTGTCTGAGGTAGGCTGTTTAGGCTCTTTGTCTCCATCTCCAATATGCACTCCTTTCCACAACTCATTGAAAATGAGGGTGTGTTTTATCATACGGGACCACTCAGGATAGTTCTCCTTGCCAGTGAGAACTACTCCCACAATCGATATGATTAAATACATTGTAAAATCTGTGTGCTGTAAAAATACTTTTGCTGCTAAAAAAATACTTTTCGCAATACACTGTAAAATTGTACTTCTATTGGTAATTTTAAAAAATTACAATTCAAAGGGGCATTGGTATGACAACACTATATTGAAACATAGTACTATTGTGCACATGGTCTCACGATGACCTTAACTCATAGCCATTACATGACATTACACCAATGGATGAATAGTGTAACTATTGACCTTCAAAACATTTTCTTTTTTCAACGCACAACAGTAGGTGAACATACCAATCAAACACACTATTTATCCTCATATTGATATGCCATGATATCCTCGCTTCATATAACATTGAATGCTTCATATAACATTCAATGCACTCTCACCATGTTCCCACACATCACATTCTTCAAATAAAGGCCGAGAAGCTTCACAGTGTGTTATAGAATTAAAGAATTTTGACCAGTAAAAGAACCAACAAATCAGTCACCTTGATTAGACTGTTCCTCTAGCCTATGAGGAATTTAGAAAAATGGATCAGCCTTGGAAATCCACGTACAAAATATTTTCTGGAGGTGATGCTTATTGTTGGGAGGCCAACAACGTGGAGAGAACAACATGGAGGCCAGCAGCGTGGAGAGAGACAACCTTATAAGAAAACAATGCATAGACTAGAGACATAGTTGTATCATGTATTCAATAGCGTTTATGTACGAAACACACCAGCGTTTATGTATGAAACACACCCGTGTTTACCAAATCACCGCACTGATATCAGTTGCCTCCATCACGGTTGCCATAGCCACTAGCACCATCTTAGGTAGCATTACCAGCAATTTCCAAAACCTTGGCAGTCAAGTCTTCAAGAACAACACACAATGATTAACGAAGAATACCGCAGATGGGAGCAGGGCCTCGTTCTCTTGAGTGGGAAAAGAATGAATGTCAATTAGGGCCTATTCACTCAATACTGTTATCTAAAGCTAACCATATTTTTTGTGAGTGTTTTGTAGGAGTAGCATAAAAAACAAATTTAATCAATGGAGTAGAGAATAATAGTAGATGGAGCAACAATAGGAGCACTATAGCAGGCCAGTGGAAGCCTCAGAGCTGCCAGGCTAGCTAGTTTTCATAGGATTCAGTGTCAAAGTAGGGAGTTACAAAGCAGAGGGAAGCCAAAAATGGCGTTGGCTCTGATACCATGTCAGACCAGGCAATAACTCCTCAAAAACAATTCATTGATATTCATTCAAGTTGGTATTTATTATATACATGAGGGAGAGACTATTCACTTCATCTCCCGGTGACTATTCATATTCTATATTATTTATTTACATAAATTTCAGTTATTCACCCAATCCTAATGATTAGGTGTCAACAAGATGTATGACACAGTGGAGATGTTGCTGAGAGACTGACTTTATCCAAGATCAAGGGATATGAGGTAAGTGACAAATTACTGTGTAACACTTGCTCAAGTGTACCTTTTGGGAAGACTAGTAGAGATTTGTTGTCAAGTTGCCCAATTGCCTGTGCCACAACTTGCCAAAATCTCAGCTCTTCATCTTTTCCACTTTTGAACTCAAAGCAACATAATCCTCTACCTCTTTCTTATAGAGATTCTGAAATCAAAACCCTATATTCTTTACTTGACCCGTGGCTATGTGCCGAAGGATCGCCATTCCTTTCAAAAAGATCACATCATATCCTCTATCCTCAAGCATGGCCATGGATACCAAGTTCTTCGTCAGTCTCGATACATGCATAACATTCTTCAAGGTGAGTGGAGCCACATTCTCCCTCTGTAAAGTAATAGTGTCCACACCAGTAACACTATACTTACCATCATCACCCATCTCGATATGCATCTTGAGATCTGTCTCTTCCAGTTCACTGAATAACTCTTTGTTGCTAGTCATGTGGAAAGAAGCTCCACTGTCTAAGTACCAGACACTTCCCATAATCGAAGACACCACGCATGCAATGAGGGAAAATTCTAATTCGAATTGGGAGGCCAAAGCTTCACCCGCCGCTCCTCCTAAGGACTTATCCTTGGACTTCTTCAATGGAAAATTTGTAGCAAAGTGACCCATCTTGTGACAATGAAAGCATTTAACTTTTGTCATGTCCCTCTTCTTACCTCCATGATAAGAATCTAATTTTAAACGAGAAATTTTACCTTTCCCCTTCCTTGACTTGATTGCTAAGGCACAGTTCTCTTCATCATCAACCTTTGATGAAGATTCATCCCTAGTGTTCCTCCTGATCTCCTCCTGCAACAAATCAGGCAATAGTCGTTCCCAATCTGGAAGCTTCGCCCAACCATTGATAGAGCCCTGATAACTATTCCAACTCTTTGGAAGTCCAAGAAGAGAAAGGTTCACCATATCCTCCTTGACAACTATGATTCCAACGCTTCCAAGTTCATCCTGACATTGAGTGAACTTGGTCAAGTACTTTGTAATCGTCTCACATTTCCCCATCGTGATTTTACGAAGTTTATCCTTCAACACCAAATTCCTTTGATCACTGTTATTCTGATACAAGTTTGTCAATGCTTTCCACATAGCATGCTGAGTTTCCTTGCCAAGCATGAAGAATCTAGTTATAATGGGGGACTCTTCAATAATATTCCAATCGATGGTGGAAAGTAGAAGCCCCAAGAACAAGGCTCTGAGTCAAATAACAAGAAGGGTGGGAAAAAATTTGTAATTTCTTAGTGAAATCACCTTCAAGCATATCCTTAGAGAAAATAATCATACTGCCAACAGGCAGGCTAATCTGGCTGTCAACTGTCCTATGGGATAATCTAGAATTAATAAGGAGAATGCTCAAAAACCAATTCCATAGGACCTCATGCCTCCATGTGCAAAGAATAGCACACAAAACTAGAACATCAAGGTGGGCAACAATCATTTCATCTCTAAAGGCTAGAATACAGAAGATCACGAAATCCAAGGTAATATCCAAGAATAGATAGTATAGTCATTCTGTAGCTATCAAGTGAGTCACAGTTACTCAAGCTTCCCATGAAATGCTAAAGTTCTCTTTCCTGAAGAGGCCTACTATGCAGCTTTATATACTCACCATCCACTCGATTGATATTATCTCTGTCATCTTCACCCTCCCTTTCTTTCCTCTCTGTCTCAAAAGTCGTAGTTTAATTTAAAGTAACTATCACTGAACCCCTTTGGGGAATGAGCTTATCTACTCCATCGTAGCCTTGCTTCTCCCTTTCGCGTAGCTCTGGTGGCTGAAATACAAAACCACTTTCCTTCACATAGCTCTGGTGGCCCTCACCTTTGCGCAACAATGGAGGCTGAATTCCAGAATCATTTGCCTTCGCACAACTCTGGTGACCCTCGCCTTCATGCAACTCTAGTGTCCGTTGCCTTCCAGACTCCTTAGCTTCTATGCAGCTCTGGTGCCCTCTGCTTTCGATGCTCTGCTTCCCTCTCCTTGGAAGTTGTTGGTCTTTGCAAGCCTACTTGGTGGCAGTTTTCATTCCTATCCTTTGTTTCTTATTTCCCCTTCTTTTCTTTGCTGAAACGGTCACTTACATCCCTCGAGGAAAATGGATTGGAGCTCGCTTGCAAATGTTCCAAAGTGAGAAAATTGCGCAGTCTATAGAGCTAAAAAATTCATGATTGAGCAGGTAGAGAAATGGTCAAAGACTACAAATTTGAAGCAAAATCTGAGACTTCCTTTCTAAAGAGACAACTAGAAGAGCAGAAGAAAGAAATTTCAGCTCTAAAACAAAAGTGTAAACACATGCAGGATACAATCAAATACTTGAATAGCTTACTTATTAATCAGATAGGAGAAAAATCTAACATTCAAAAACAACAAGAACTGGCCTTAGCCCCATCAGGAACCCTCAATCAACAAAAATTAGTAGTAATCTCTCCATTCCTCTCTTTTCTGCAAAGGTCTTCCCCTAATAGTTTTATGTTATGTAAGTGTAAATTGTTGTTGAATCAGTATGTAGGTATTTATAAAAATATTGCAATTAGTAACCTCAAAAACAAAAGGGGAAGGGCTTGGAAGATAGGGAATGTTTACCCTCTGTTTTTCTTCCAGGATGCCTCTCTCCACTTTGCCTTAATATAATGGAAGCATGCCTCCCTCTTTTTCCTTTTTAGAATAGAAATATAGTAACCGGCTTTGTTAAAAAAAATGAACTTATGTGTTACAATGAAATAAATGCAAAACGTTTGTAAACCATTTTTCAAAAATAAATAAATTTATATATCTAAATCTAAAAAAAATTAAACATTGGAAAAAATACAAAAAACTTAGTAAATCTAAAACAATGTTTTCTATACTACAATAGAATTATTGGAAATATTGGAAATTACAAGGGAAATTTATCAATATTGAAAATTTTGGGAACTAGAATGGAAATTTATCAATATTGAAAACAATACTGAAAATTGTAAAGGGAAAATTTTCAATATTACAATGGAAAGTAGAAATGGAAATTTATCCATATTAAAAACTATAAATGGAACTTTATCGCTATTACAATAGAAATTACAATAGAAATTTTATAATAGAAATTAATAAATATTAGAAATATTAAAAACTATAATGGAAATTTATCAATATTGAAAACTTGCATTTTCCTACCCATAATTTTCGTGTTACAAGTTCACCTAGCTAATTGAGTCAAATTTTTACAATAGTTTTTTTTGGTTTCTTATGGCAATTATTTTATGTCTTATGCTAATTTATAATTATATGAATTATGTTATGTTTTTACTTATCTCTTTACATTGTTACGCTAATTTACAATTTTTCACAATAAAAAAATCAATTCAGTAAATAATCTAAAAAACATTTATAATTAAAAAATAATTTATAATATTCCAATAAAACATTACATAATATATATTACTCATATAAGATGCCCTTTTTTAATGTAACTAACTTTTGAAGTAAATTTAATATGAAATAATACAATAAAAAAATCAGTTTAAATAATCTAAAATTTTAATACAATCATTCCAAGGCTAGTTTGTAACATCCATCACTAACATATAGAAAAAGAAATTTTATTTTTTTACTTTACACAGCAGTGTACATTACGTGGAAAACTTCCATATACCTTGTATTACTGTAAAGGATCTCTACAATGTCATTATACATGAAATATTCTTAAAGCAAAAGGAAAGTATTTAATATACGTTCCATGTCTTAAGTTGAGACTTGCTACCCTAGTGCATGGTCTTTTATTTTTTATTGGTCATATGACTTATCTATATATATATATTTTTGGTGCATATGTTAAGGATGTTTGCAATAATTTTCGTGAGTTTGGAAAATGACTCGATGGAGCATTAATTTATTTTTATGGTGAGATCCAATTGTAGATCGAGTAAGGTTTTTATCTGACAGTTTTAGTGATTTTCAACCGGTTAAGGTGAAATTATCTGGTTTTCACCTTAGTTCCTTTGCTCATTCACATATTGTATCTCAAAAGGTCTTCGGTGTATCACCATTTCCTCAGCTATTCTTAGGCAAGATTCAGTGATTATTCTTATCATTTGTTTTCCTTACAGAGTTCTTTTTTATGCTGAATTATTCATTCATCATTTTAGGGTTGTATTCTCCACCATGGTCAATGCGGGGGAGGTTTTCCAGGTCTTGAGTTTTGGAAAAATCACCGCACCTCTATAGAATCCGTAATTTCCACCCTGGGGATCCTAGTTACTGGTTTGTGGAGGTTTACCAACACCTACAGGTTTTGGTGTAGTGGAAAACCTCCACATGGTATCAGAGCCCATAGGTTGCTAGATAAAAGGCGCACCAGTACTTTATTTTGTAGGTATTACAGCTTGGAGATCGAAGATTGACAGAAAAATGGAGTTTCCCAAAGCATCGATCCTAACACCGTACAACTATCACGAATGGAAGGACCAAATGGCTCGATACTTTTGTCAAAAAGGGTTGTATAGGATTACCATGGCTACAGAAGTGGAACCCACTTCAGCCATAGAGAAATCCAGGTACCTCAACCGCATGGATGAGGCCCACGGATCCATATGCCTGTGCATCTCTCCACACCTACATGCAAACTCTGAGTTAGAGCATGGGACTACATGCAGGATTCGTTTTACATGATTTACTCCTTCATTTTCTCCTTCTTTAACCCACAACTGGTTAGTTCTTCTGCATGATTTACTCCCTGATTTGCTCCTTCTTTCACTCCGTAACTAACTAGTTCTCTCTGGAACGTGTTGTAGGTTTTGAGTCTTCTCATTGATCACCACTATAGTGCATTACCTTGGGATCTTCACCTAGTAATGCTATATTATGAGCATTGTAACCTATTTTATAATGAATCATTCTTTTGTTCTTTCGATTTTCTTTTAGTGTTTTTGCTTTGCAAAGCTATGCGTTCAACCTTTACTAGCTAGATCCATCTGTCCAAGTTTTCTAACACATTTACATGGTATCGAAGCTTGGACCCAGGTTCGATTCCCCGAGTTGCGTTTGAGGGTGGGTGTTGGAAAAATAACCGCACCTCTATAGAATCCGTAATTTCCATCCCGGGGATTCTAGTTAGTGGTTTGTAACGTTTACCAACACCTACGGGTTTTGGTGTAATGGCAAACCTCCACATTGAGGTTTCCATTTATCACTGTAGCTTCCAAGCACAACCTGCTCATCTCGCAATTCTGCAATAATCCATGGCTTGCTAGGGTTAGATTCTTGGCACCTAACAAGTTCACTTGGTTTCCCTTTCGAAGTGCAGTCAACCAATTTGGCGTGGAGGGGTCAAAAGGTAAGAACTTTATGCTATGTATTTGGTTTGAGTACAAGTTTCTCATGTGTCACATCTTTCTATTTGGATGTAGGGTTGCACACAGGTAGGATCTTCAATCCACTTCGTCCGCAGTAATCAACTATTTTCATCACTAAGAATTGGATCGCTCCCACAGTCCGACCTTATACTTGGTTTTTCCTCAAGTGCACAGGTATTTCCTTTTGTCTATATTCTATAAGATTTCGTTCTAGGCTTATAATGTTGGGGGCTAACCCGATCGTGACCATCCTCATGCCAACCATCCCCTTCCTATTAATGATAGTATATGACCTTCTTTTCAAAGTTATGCTCGTTTAACCTATTAATGATCTATGTCATTCACATGGTTTATTATTTTTTTTAAGAAACAAAAACAATTTTTCTAAGGATTAGCTTATAATTTTAACTATAAATGCTTCAATTAAATAGTTTAAACTGTTTAAACCATTAAATTTGTCTCTATCTATGCTTCGATTAAATGTGAAATTATCTATAGTTTATCGAGTTTTCATTAAAACTTTGCATGGAAATTAAAAATTTCAATAGAAAATGTGGGAAAGCTCTATTACTCTTTTTAGGAGAGACGGTCACCCAACGTCTACAATGCCAACCTTCCAACAGCAACGCACCCAAACAATTTGATCACAATAAGAAACTCCAAGAAATACCAACATGGGAGCCCACACATCCATAAATATTAAATTCCACCACCATGCAACCCATTTTAGAATTGACCACCATGCCACCCATTTTAGCATCCACCACTATGCACTCGTTTTAGCATCAAACGCTATTAATTATATTATTTATTTACCAGCACAACCATATTAGTAAATGTGGTTGATATATGGTGAAGGCTTACATGAATCACATGCACAATGCCTATAAACCTTAATGATATAGATTTAATATTAACAATGTTATTCACATTCATATTAATAAATATATAAAATAAAAATTATTATTATTATTATTATTATTATTATTATTATTATTAAAATAATAATTTATATTAACTAGTTTATTCTAATTATTTTTGTAATCATATTAAAATAATTATTGTTATTACTAAATAATTATGATTATTGTTATTATTAGTAATATTAAATATTACTACTATGTTACATATTATTATTATTTAAATTTAATAGCAATATTAATCAATAAATATCATTCATAATTGACTCATTCATAATAAAATAAAACAATAATAATAATAATAATTAATTAATAAATAATAATTAATTGATTTTCATATGGAGATCATCTTTAGAACAATGCGACATTTGAGCATGGTTGATTTTCATATTGAGAAAATCTTTATCACGTTGTGATGTTGCTCCATGGTTGACCGTGATTATAAATCCAATGGATTTATATTAAACCAAAATATTATTATTATTATAAAACCTATGAATAATATTATACCCAAGGAATATGAACCTTTAGATTAATAAACCCTAGAAATTTATATTATAAACCCAAAGGAATAATAAACCCAAGGTATTAATATCAAAAAACAAAGCGATTATAAACCCCAAGATAGATATGGTTGACCATGGTTGACCACAGTTGATTTTTATATTGACACAATCTTTGTCACAATGTGACGTTGGACTATGGTTGGCCATGATTGATTTTCATTTGAGACAACATTTGTCACAATGTAACGTTGGAAAATGGTTGGCCATGGTTGACCATGGTTGATTTTCATCTTGATACAATATTTGTCACAATGCAACGTTGCACCATGGTTGACCATGAATGACCATGATTGTCACAACGTGACGTTGGACCAAGAGACATTCCTTGTTACAATGTGAGCATCGTTATTGACCATCGTTAAGTTCCATATTGAGACAATCCTTGTTACAATGTGAGCATCGTTATTGACCATCGTTAAGTTCCATATTGAGACAATCTTTGTGACAATGTGACGTTGGAACATGGTTGACCATGATTGATTTGCATATGGAGATAGCCTATGTAATAATCCGATGTTTTTACCATGGTTCATTTTTTCAAATGAAAAAATATTTATCACAATGTGACATTGGTCCATGGTTGACCATTATTATAAACTTAATGGATTTATATTAAACCCACATATTATTATTATAAACCCTATGAACAATATTATACCCTAGCAATATGAACCCTTATATTAATAAACCTAAGAGATTGATATTATAAACCCAAGGGAATAATAAACTTGAGGGATTAATACTAAAAACCAAAGGGATTGTAAACCCAATGGAATAATATTAAACCCAAGGGATAAATATTATAAACACAAGGTATATAAATGTTAAGATAAATATTATAAACCCTAAAATAAACATGGTTGACCACAGTTGATTTTCATATTAACACAATCATTTTCAAAATGGCACATTGGACTATGGTTGACCATAATTGATTTTCATATTCAAACAACATTTGTGACAATGTGACATTGGACAATGTTTGACCATGGTTGATTTTCATATTGTGACAATCTTTGTCACAATGTGACATTGCACCATGGTTGACCATGAATGACCATGATTGTCACAATGTGACGTTGGACAAAGATACAATCTTTGTTGTAATGTGAGCATTGTTATTGACCATGGTTGACCATGGTTGATTTCCATATCTAGACAATCTATGTCACAATGCCACATTGGAACATGGTTCACCATGGTTGATTTTCATATTGACATTAATAAACCCAAGGGAATAATATTAAACCCAAGGGATAAATATTATAAACCCAAGGTATAAAAACCTTGTGATAAATATTATAAACCCTAAAATAAACATGGTTGACCATGGCTTACCATCATTGATTTTCATACTGAGACAATATTTGTCACAATGCAACATTGGACCATGCTTGAGCATGGTTGATTTTCATATTGAGATTAACTTTGGCACAATGTGACATTGGACCATCATTGACCATGGTTGAACATGATTAAAAAACCAAGGGATTTATATTTAACCCTAGGATTAATATTATAAACCCTATGAATAATAGTATACCCTAGGAATATGAACCCTTAGATTTATAAACCCAAGGGAATAATAAACCCAAGGGATTAATTCTAAAACCCCAAGAGAATAATTTTAAGCTGAAGGGATTAATATTATAAATGTAAGGTATATAAATCTCAAAATTAATATTATAAAACCTAAAATAAACATGGTTGGTCGTGGTTGACCATGGTTATTTTCATATTGAGACAATATTATTCACAAAGTGATGTTGGACCATGGTTGAGCATGGTTGAGCATGATTGATTTTCATATGAAGACAATCTTTGTCACATTGTGACATTGGGCCATGGTTGATTTTCATATTGAGAAAATATTTATCACAATGTGACGATGGAAAATGGTTTACCATGATTATATACCTAATGGATTTATACTAAACCTAAGGATTTATATTATAAACCTTATGAAAAATATTACACCATAGGAGAACGAACAGTTAGATTAATAAACCCAATGCATTAATATTATAAACCCAAGGGATAAATACTAAAATCCCAAGGGATTATAAACCCAAGAGATTAATATGATAAATTCTAGGTATATAAACCCAAATATAAATAATATAAACCCTATTTCTCGGAATGCCCCTCAGTCCTCCCATCTAGTGGATGATCTAACTATTCAGTGGAAGATCCATACTAACTATTCAGTGAAAGATCCATAAAGTGGAAGTTCTTATTGAGGTCCATAAATATTGATTAAGGTAACCTACACATTCAGGAAGGAGAGCTCGAGTTGATGCGCACGTGGCCAAGGGTTTCAGCAACGCAGCTAACTGGTTCTTCACTCATCGCCTATGGCCCCTCCAGAGGCTCCACCAGAGGGGAACGACATTCAGCAGGCCTTTTCAAACTTGGTAAAATCACTGCCTCCTCAGCGCCCACGATCTGCTGTTTCAAAATTTGTTAAGAAACTTGATGGCCTTCAGGAAGTTCACTTGCCTCCTACTCTACCTCACTTGGCTGCTCTTTCGCTGGCAGAAAAAGGGCTCATTGGACAGTTCACGGGCCTCTGGCCCTCTCCAAAAGTCGTCCAAATATGGGTCGAGAGAAACTGTTCAGATAAGATACAAGGGAAAATATAACAATGTAAACTTTGAGACGGGAACTGATACTGTTACCCATTTCGTAGAGATAGAAAAAAAGTGACCTGATTTTGAAAAGGGGTGATGCATAACAAACATGTTTTTTTTAGAGCATAGTTTTTGGAAGGAATGTCATGGGAAGGATAGTTTTATGTACATTACGTTTTAGAATGGTAGTGATTTTCACGCTGATTTTAAAAATTGAGTATTTTGCATCACCCCCTTTTTTAAAAGACCTATTTTTTGGCTTTAAATTTTCTAATGTATAAAATGTAAATAATTATTTTATAAATTTGATCATTTTTGAGGTGGTTGTTTTCTTCACATTTTCTTGTTTTTTATTTTAATTTTAACTTTCTTTTTAGTGAGGTTTTTATTGTTTTGCATTTTTAAATTAGGAGGTTAATATTTAGAATTTTTGATATTCTACATATTTATACATCCTTAATTAATTTTTCAATCCACATGAAATAATTGTTTTGTAAAAAACAATATTTTTTAACAATGGACATAAAAATAACCATTTTTAACATAAATATAACTAAATAACTACACATTTTGATAATTTTTTGCTAGAATTGACATGTCAAAATCACAATTTTTATACAATAATTTTAACTAAAAATGGTTCAATAATAGCTTTTTATATGAATTTCATGTCAAAAAAATAATAATAATCACTTGTTGTTGATCTTCAATTTCTTGTTCCTAGGTTCGCATACATCTTGATAATCTTTTTTTTAATCTCATTTATAAACTCATGAAATATAGCCGCTGTATTAGCAAAAACTTTATGAGTAATGAAATTATACTTTTTGTAGGTCATATGATCCTAGCAAAAATTGTATCTGCTATGAGATTATATGTTTTGTAAACTATATGTTCATTACAATAACTAATGAAATAATCTATCAAAACATATTTGATCAATTGTGTATTAAATTTATTTTTATTTTTATTTGGAATGTTAAAAAATGATTTTCATGTGGAAGGCCACAAAATGATTTAGTCAGAAAAAGTTATCAAAAAATTGATCATTGGCTTATAGTTATAGGAGTGGTTTATAAAAAGTTTTTATGGTCTTAAATTTTCTTCGGAGCTTTATTTTTAGGATACTAATTAAAAATATTACATAAATTTCCTTTTATTTTTATTTAGAAGTTGAAAAAATGATTTTTATTTGGAAAGCCAGAAAATGATATTGACCATTGGCTTATAGCTATAGGAGTGGTTTATAAAGAGTTTTTATAGTCTTAATTTTTCTTTGGCGCTTTATTCTTAGGATAAGAATTAGAAATATTCTTAATTGCAATGATATTTGAGTACATTCAACTAGGGTTTTATTTTCCCTCTTAGCCACACCATTCTACTAAGAAGTATGTGAAACTATATATTGTTTCTTAATCCTATTGCCCTTGTAATATATGATGAAATTCACTAGTGTATTCTCCTACTTGAGCTAACCTAAGGATCTACTTCTGAACCATGTTTTCAAACACTTTGAAATATTCAATCACATAGTTTTGTTTTCTATGAAATAAATCCATAGAAATTTTGTTTCTTCAGGATTGAAAATAAGAAAATAAGGTGTTCCCCAAATGGTTTCATTTCTATTGGTTTAGTATTTTTCTCTTATATATTCTTATAGAAAAGTAGTTTCTATGTTGTTTTTCTAGTGTAAAGCCATTACATTTAATAAGTTAATTCTTAAAAATAAGAAGACCTTTCTCATCTAATAAATCTTTAAAATTTAAATAATCATATTTTAAGTTTCATAAGTTTTCTATAAATATAATTGTTTATGACAATGATGATGATATTTAAGAATAAAAACAATAATATCATATTAAGTAAAGAAGTAAAACAAATTTATCTTTTTATTTTATTTATTTGTAATTAAAATTTATATTCTCTTTATGACCAAATTTTATGAGAAAAATGCAAATATATCTTTAACTCCACAATCTAATGATTTAATAAAAATATCAATTAAGAAATATCTCATTAACTAAAAAAATTGAAATAAGATATTTATATGGTTGCAAAATGAAAAATGAATATTTGACCAATTAAAAAACATTTATGAGATTAAACAGTGATCGTAACATTCACCACCAACTACTAATCCACTAATTTATATATATAACATTCACCACCAACTACTAATCCACTAATTTATATATATTACTGTACTCAAGATTGAAAAATCAGCGAACAGACAAGGAGCAATTTTGTATATATGACGTGGATTTAAAAACTTTAATAATGGAAAAATGAGCCATTTAACATCTATCCCCTGGATTTAAAGGATGTGAAAATAATAGCAACACAACATTGGTTCGAACACTAAAATCCACTTAATATTTGAACAGTTATCTTTTTATTCATAAATGTAAAATTAATTAAGTTATATTAGAATTAAAATAGTTCTGAAATATTTAAATTTAATTGATTATCATTTTATTCATAAAGGTAAAATCAATTAAGTTATATTAGAATTAAAATTGTTCAATCAAATATTTAAATTTAATCAAATCATAGTTTGTACATATCTAAGGGTAAACATTTGTTTCATTTAATATTAAAACTAACCTCCACTTAAATTCAAGCTAACTAGAGAAAGAGGTCGATCAATTGGACTAAAAGCATAATGTAACTATGTTTTAAGTCACCTACCTCTTTTCCACTTTTGGTGTGCCCGTAGGTTAACTTTACTGGTGGGTACAACTATCAATATCTTTTCCACTTTTGGTCTGCCCTTAAGTTAACTTTCATTGTGGCTCCGTTACCTCCGAAATTACAAAATATGAGAATACTAAAGACGTGAGGATGGACACCTTGTGCCTCGTGCATTTCTTTACCCTATTCAATGCACTTGCAATCTCCTCGTAACTTTTAAATGTGCGTACTTACATTAATCAATTTGTCTTCCCAAATAAAGAAAGGGAATTTGTCTTATTCAATGGCAGTCGCTTTACGAAAGTTAGGTTTGAATGCCCAATAAACACTGTTTGGGGCGATTCTCAGAATCGCCCCGCCACCAGTTGTGGTATGGAATACAATGATAAAAAAGGTGAAAGCAAATTAGAAAAGATAACCCAAATACTGAATGCGTGCATTGACTGATTATAAGAGATTTGATCTAAAAGTAGAACAGATTTGATTTAAGAGCAGAAGCAGCGTCGGTATTTCGTGCCTAATTTCAGCTCATCATATCTCAAATTTCCAAGATCTTTGCAATGAGTCCTTATCAACGTCGGCCCACAAATATGGTGGTCCACTAAATTGGCAGAGGGAATTATCTGCTGGGTATGATTCTGCTCCTGGATAAACATTACTACTTCTCCATGTAGTTTTTTCGAGAAGATGCGCTTCCGGAGGAGGAGATGTAAAAACCTCAGTGAAGCTGTCATTGGTGCGATCAATCCAGAGCTCAGCACAAGAAATTAATTAAGTGGTGGTTGGTGCGGTCAACATCAATAGCACTATCTTGAACATCAAATTGCTCAACAGGATAGTGCTGATTTTCTGTAGAGATAACTGCATTAAAGATGTTATTAATTGACTGCATGTAACCGTCAAGCTTAACGCCCAATGGATTGGCAGAGTGGAACGAAATATAAGGATCACGAGCACTCGCGCACACTGAATTTGTATTGCGTGTATTATCAGATTGCCAAGGGATATTCCATTTTGTGTTGTTGTTACTGTTGGCTTCAGTCGAGGACGAGAGAAGGTCCGGTTTCAAGTTGAGCTTCCTCTTGATGCAAGAGTTCCAATAGTTCTTGATCTCATTGTCTGTACGTCCACGCAAATGGGCGTGGCGGGGCGATTCTCAGAATCGCCCCACCACCCGGCGATTCTCAGAATCGCCCCAAACAGTGTTCACTGGGCATTCAAACCTAACTTTCGTAAAGCGACTGCCATTGAATAAGACAAATTACCTTTCTTTATTTGGGAAGACAAATTGATTAATGTAAGTACGCACATTTAAAGGTGGCGGGGCGATTCTCATAATCGCCCCAAATGGTCGTAGGAGAATCGCCCCAAATGGTCATAGCTACCCTTGCAGAATCTGGCATGAACCTTTCAGATGATGTAGTTGAAACTATCATTGATAAGACATTCAAGGAGGCAGATACAAAACATGATTGGAAGATCGACAAGGATGAGTGGAGGAGTCTCGTTCTGCGACATCCTTCTTTGTTAAAAAACATGACTCTTCCATATCTAAAGGATATCACAACATCGTTCCCAAGCTTTGTGTTTCACTCCCAGGTGGAGGATACATGATTATACTGCAGTGGTCATCTAGTAGCCGTAAATACACAAAAATGTAGCATGCAGTGGTGTGCAGGGGTGTTCATTATCATTGCATATTTATGGCTAAAGGTGCAAGAAAGTTCTGCAAATTCTTAATATTTGTTCTCAGCTCATCCTTATAGAAGAAACTTGTAGAAAACATGTTGACTTTACATTTTAGCTTTTTCTTGTGTAAAACAGATTGGTTTGGGGCAATTCTGAGAATCGCCGTGTGGTGGGGCGATTCTAAGAATCGCCCCGCCACCGCCCCGCCACCACAACTGGTGGCGTGGTGGTGGTGGGACGATTCTCAGAATCGCCCAATATAGTAGTAGCTACCCTTGCAGAATCTAGAATGAACCTTTCAGATGATGTAGTTGAAAGTATCATTGATAAGACATTCGAGGAGGCAGATACAAAACATGATGGGAAAATCGACAAGGATGAGTGGAGGAGTCTCGTTCTGCGGCACCCTTCTCTGTTAAAAAACATGACTCTTCGATATCTAAAGGACATCACAACATCGTTCCCAAGCTTTATGTTTCACTCCCAGGTGGAGGATACATGATCCAATACGACCAATTACTTTCACCACAACTGCCAATTTCACACCGCTATCCATGACTTCCTCGAAGACCATTGCTCACGTTGAAAGCTCTGATATCTGTGCGAACTCCACCGAATCGCCGGAGATGTGTGTATCGGGCGTGTTGAGAGCGAGTACTTTTACTGTTTGTGTGTGAGAGTGAGAATTATCATAATACCCAGAGGAAAATTGGTGGGGCGATTCTGAGAATCATCGGGTGGCAGGGCGATTCTCAGAATCGCCCATGTGCCCATGCCCGCATGTGAGAGTGAGAATTATCATAATACCCAGAGGAAAATTGGTAAATTGGTGGGGCGATTATGAGAATCGCCCTGCCACCCGGTGATTCTCAGAATCACCCCAGCATCAATGAAAATCGCCCCAAACAATAATATGTTAATGGAAATGGTGATGATAGCTCGATTATGAAATTTGAGATGTTGTCTCATAGCTCCTCCCACGAAAAGTTGTTTTCCAACTCGATGCACGCTTTTATCAGTTGTTTCTTATAGATCGATGCAAAATAACTTCTCTGCATAGCAATTGACTTGCAGGTCACTCTCTACATTACAATAATGAGACGTAGAATAATATGACACGATGGAAAAGATAATGTCATGCTGTGAGTTTGGATAAATATTTTAATTTTATATGTATATGATTTGGATTGCTAATTTTCACTATTTTTTTTTCACAGAAAATCTTCCGTACAGTAATTTGAATTTCATTCCAGATGCAAAAATAAACAGTTATTGTTTCGATTCCCCATCAAGTATGACAGGCTTCATACTTTAATTGTAAAATTCTGGATTACATATCACAGATCATTTATAGCCTCACTCATTGATCCCTTTGCATCGAAAACAATAGCAAACACTACACTACCAAATAATGCAGAAACAGAACACATAACAATATAAGTTATTCCCATCTCACTTTAAGTCCAATGTTATATTCTAAACAACATAATTAGTGCAAACTCCTTGCTTCCCTTTCAAATTATAGCAAATGAAGGACATCACCCTCTCTGACAGGTCCTTTTACATTCCTCATGATCAGTCAATTCTGATCATCCAAAAATTTTACTCGGACCTGTGTAACTTGACCTCTTGATCTAGTACGGCCAATTACTTTCACCACAACTGCCAATTTCACACCGGTATCCATGACTTCCTACTTAGATATGTATCAAACTGAGCGATTAATGCTATATGACAATCAAAATAACTTGAAAGAGGTAGTTCACTAAACTACAATAACAATCTTCGATAAAAAATGGAAGAAAAAAAAAGTTTGATTATATTTGCATGCTATAGAAAATAAAGGACTAATGAAGACAACCAAATACATTTCTTGCAAACAATGAATCTTCATATACTCTTTTTTTCACATTATATTTATTTTTAAGACTGCTACACGCAACCTGTCAATATTTTTCTTTTTCGTTTCAAATCGTCTGTCTCTTTACGGAATACGAGCCATAAAAAGGTCACCACTGGTGGGCCAAGTTTTCTAAGGTTGATCTGACATCCATAATCGTTGAGCAGAGATGCTCGCATTCTTCTCAACATTGTAACTTAATATTTCGAACTGCTTTTCAAAGAGACCAAGATCTCCCCCACCTTGTTTTATCAGTACAAAATCATTCAAATGCTCTTCATAGAATATATAATTTTATACATACTTTATGCTTATATTTCTCTTTTTTCTCTCCTGGGATCATCACAAAACTAAGATTCTGCCATTATTTTGCATGGGAGGAATAACGTGGTGTCAAAGCACAGGGTATAACGTGGCTGCAATCATACCAAAGCATTAATCAATCAGAAAATATTTTGACTGGTCTCGACTCTCAAGGGCTGCTTGCGAATAAATGATAAATGATAGCAGTCTCATCAATCCAATCCAACTTGAATCCATGTCAACGACTTTCTAAATACATGCATATTTACTCTTATGGTTTTGTAAGAACCGCACTTAAAAAGTCTATCTCAACAACTCACCCTACAATGCTTTGTAACGTAATACTTTATTTGACTAATGGTGTTTGACTAAAGAGACTGGCGTAACATAATACATCTCTTTTTACCATTCTTACTCGTTTTCCATTAGACCATTCAAGTGTGTTTTCTAATCAATTCATCTTTATCTAAGATATTTACATGAAAATTGATTGAGATTATGGTTTTTACCTTGATTAATAAGACTTTTAAAATAACCATGTTAAGCATAAAGGAATGGAAATAGGAGTAGTTTTTAAAAGCAAAATCCAAGTGTTCTTTCTAGTGAATTCATGGAAAGACAATACATGAGTCTAAAATATTTGAAATGCTTTAACAATAAGGTTATAGTTATGGTATAATAATATATTTTTAGTTAATTTTATTAGGAATTCACAAGAGATTAGATATATTAGTTTAACATTGAAAGCTTTTTATCGAGGATTAAGAAATACTTCTTTATTATATTAATTTATCCATAAAGGTCATTTACTTTTAAAAAAAAAAATTTGTTACTTTCACTTTCGGTTTGGTTTTTGATCCAATGGGTTTGTATAGATCTCGAGGTAATAGACTCCTTAAATATGACTCTAGGATTTCTAAAAGTATTCTTCCAATATTAATGAGTTTCTATGTCTACAATGTAATGACCACAATGAAATAATAGGCATTTACTACCAACTAGATGTTCATAGCACCATAAAAGGTTTTTATATCCCTCGTTACTTCCCCCCATTGGGGTGCTTTTCATTTATTTTATTTCTCCCTTTTCTTTTATTTAGATATGAGGATGGGTAACATCTAATTGATAATACTGGGGAAAGCAACGCATTGAATAACCATCTTAATAGGGGTGTCTCCTTATATTGGGTGTAAATTGTTGACCTAATTGACTTTTTAGAATTGTTTCCAAGGGAGATGTTTTTATGCTGCTGTTAAGATATTCACAGTGAATTTGATAAATGTAATCCTTTCTTAGTGGTAATTGATGTTAATGGAGGTCCAAACTTAGTTTGCTCATTTTGGTTGTGTTTCCCATTGTGGTATTAGTGTCCATGTGCTCCTCATGAGTCACCTGCAACAAAATAAGACAAACACAAAATACCATGTAACTATATTTAAAACGCCATCAAAGTTATTATAGTGGTTCATAAGATGACAGTGATAGTGACCTTCCTTTAAAGGTTTGGAAAGAAATTAAAATAGATTATTATTATGGCCTTAGATACTCTAATCAAAGTAAATCAAGTGGCCGTAGGTAGCTCATCGTATTCTCCCTACATGCGGGGTATGATTTCACTGATGATGCATTATTAGGATTGTGATTGACACTAGAGTTATCTTCTGGGAACTTGCTTGTTTTTTTCCAATTATTTCATTCTTTAGAGAAAATCCTCTGGCATCTAGGTTTGGGATTTATTGATAGCAAATGAAGTTATGCTACCTTCATTTCTCAGGAACACATTTATGAGGGAGTAACAAGGTTCTTGAGGTGTAACTGAGTTGCTTTAGAACAAATGAAACATGATTATGGGATTCCTTGTGAACCTTTTGTGAACATATTTTATAGAGAGGGTGATTAGTTTAGCGAGGTTCATTAGAGGAGATTCACTGTAATCTGAATCCAGATCCTCTTTTTGGTGAAATCCCGACCTCCTATGAATTTGTCATGCTCAAAATTAAAATAAGGATAATCAGGAAAATGTGCTTGATGTGATATGATAAATTTGTCCATCTATGTTTAGGTGAAATAACCATGGCATGTAATGGTTGAAAACATGGTGAATTTATACTTACGAAAGAAAAATGATATTCTACCAAAAACATTAATGTGTTTTTTTCCTCATAAACAACTTTGTTTGGCACATAAAAATTTGGTTTTACTAGCATTTTTTAAAAATTTTGAAAATTGACCCTAAAAAAAAAAATCATCGTTCCAGTATATCACTTTTTCATTTTGAAGCTATATTTTGCACGAAAATTTCGTAGTCACTGCCATTTTTAAAACATGTTTAAAATTGACCCCTAAAAAATAAAATCATCGTTCCAGTATACACACTTTTCGTTTTTAGCACTGTTTTTGATGTTTTTCGGGGTTTTTTGGCCAGAGTTCACGTTTTGAGTTTAAAGTTCCCGTTTTAAAGTTTACATTGTTATATCCATAAGATTCTGTGGGAAAGGGTATTTTACATTTCACTTTGAATCCAAAGAAGACAAGGATTTAATCTTCAGAAACGGACCCTATTTCATGGATTCTAAGGGCTTGTATCTCAACAAATGGACCCCTCATTTTGATCCCAAGCTTGATGTACCCAACGCTGTCCCAGTTTGGGTTCGGATCCCTCACCTCCCCCTCCATTGCTGGGGGGATGACTCGGTTCGAGCCATAAGGAATGCAGTGGGCAAATATGTTGACCGAAGTGAGCCCAAGGACAACATGCAAGCTTGTGCTCGGATTTGTGTGGAAGTGGATTTCGGCAAAGGCCTCCCTGAAGCCATCAAGATAAAAGTGGATGATTGGAGCCATATTCAATAGCTGGACTACGAGCAGATCCCATTCAAATGCAAGGTATGTCACGAGTACAACAACTTTGCAAATCGATGTACTAAGCTTATTAATGTAGAAAATGATTCTCAAGAGGAACAATGGGAAGTTGTTAAAAAAAATAAATAAGCCTCCCTGGTCAAAGCCACCCATGAAGCAGACCCATCGACTTCAGCTAAAGGCCATCCTCCCTCCTCCCCTCAGGCACCCTCCAAATCTTCCCCCAGCTCCCCTATTCTGCCCCCTTCATCTAACCCCTTTTTAATTCTTTCTCTCCCTGAAGGCCATTCCCTTGACCCTCCGTTCCATGAGAGCCACCCCCAAAGTCCTCTTAAATCCTCCCTGCCCCTGATCGCCTCCTCTCAGCCCCTTTAGGATCCTCCTATAAACAGAATCACCAGAAGCTCTTCTAAAGATCATCGAGGATCGAGTGATACTTACAAGAAGCCTGGTCCGGGCAAGAAATCCGCCAAGCAGCATCGGGACGAGAATGCGTAGAAATACATCACTATGGGAACAGAGACACCCATAGAATCCTTTATCCTGAGTCAGCATGACAAAGAAACAGTCAATAAGGAACAAAGGGGGCGAGCACCACCCCGGACATCACACCTGCAATGATAAAAATCCTGTCTTGGAACAGCAGGGGATTCTAGCACCCCTCCAAGATAGTTGCCCTCAGAGATCTCATTCACCAAGAGAAGCCTGGAATTATTTTGCTACAGGAAACCAAACAAGGCCATCGGGAAATGAATGGTATCATTGAAAAACAGAAATAGTTTAAAGGAAGTTTCAGTGAAGTAAGAGGAGCTTCAGGTGGTATAGCCACTATGTGGAATCATAACATATGGAACAGCAAGTCGAAAACCATCAACCAACACTAGATCAAAACAGTCTTAGAAAACAAAGAAGACATGCAAACTGTAATTATTTACAATATATATGTTCCCAATCATTACAGGGAGAAGGATCGCTGCTGGAGCGATTTAAAGTCTAATATTGATGAAGAAGAGTGGTCTAACATCATATTGGGTGGTGATCTCAATCTAATCCTCCACGCCAATGAAATGAGAGGCGGCACTTTCATAGCAAATCACTACAGAACCCGCTTGGAAAACATTATGCAGGAATACGATCTAATGGATATCGTTCCAAAAAATCGGAGATATACATGGAGCAACCGCCGATTTGGAGCGGGAAACATCATGGAACGTTTAGACAAAATATTAATTAACATTTCGTTGCTTTCCAGGTCTTCGGTTGGGTATGCCAACGCTCTATCATTCCCTGTTTCAGATCACTTTCCCATCACGCTCACGCTGGAAAAACACAGCAATTTGGGGCCAATACCCTTCAAGTATAGCTCTCTTTGGAACAACATACCAGCAGTAAATAAAATTGTTCTCAGAACCTGGAGACAGCATGTCGAAGGATCCCCTGGATTCATTTGGGAGTCCAAACTAAAAAGAACCAAACAGGCCATTAAAGAATGGGCTAAAACAAGCTACAAAGAACCTGAAGAGGAGAAAAAGGAGCTTAAAAATAATCTCAATAGCACGCAAAAGGCGATAGAATAGTTTGGACTCACCCAAGAAAGCAAAAAACAAGAAGACAACCTCTATTCACAACTGTGCCGAATTAAAAAATCAGAGGAATTAAAATGGAGGTTAAAATCTAGGCAATTGTGGCTACAGGAAGGAGACAGAAATATAATGTTTTTCCATAAACAAACAACTACTAGAAAGATAAGGAATAGTGTAAGCTACATTATAGATGCTGAAGGAAACAAACAAGAAA
Organism: Pinus tabuliformis; assembly: GCA_031772625.1. NCBI lineage: Eukaryota > Viridiplantae > Streptophyta > Pinopsida > Pinales > Pinaceae > Pinus > Pinus tabuliformis. The sequence continues at coordinate 231,752,779 of CM062815.1, forward strand.
ACCAGGAGGCCATTCGAAGGACAGCAACTGAGCATTTTCGAGACCTTCTAACAGAAACCAAAGATTAGGAGGATTACAATGAGCTTTTACAACATCTGCCTGTGGCGATTAGCAAACAAATAAATGACAGTTTAACCAAGGAGATTGACAAGGAAGAAGTCAGAAGATCGGTTTGGGCTCTTCAACTTGATAAAGCCCCAGGTCCAGATGGCTTCCCGATATGTTTTTACCAAACGTTCTAGGGAATCATTAAAATAGATCTGATAAAAATGTTAAAGTGGACCCAACGAAAGTGAAAAGTAGGGGGATTCACCAACGCCACTCATCTAGCCCTTATTCCCAAAGAAAACAGACCCTCCCCATTTACCAGATTTCGCTCAATAACTCTTTATAATTCTTCCTACAAAATTCTGTCCAAAGTCATCGCCTCCCGCCTCAAACCCCTTCTCCCATCCCTCATCTCTGAAAACCAAGGTGGGTTTATAGCAAACCGCCACATAACAAACTCCATTCTTCTAGTACAAGAAGCCATTAATTCGAGCCAATCCAGGAATGAGAAAAGATTTGTTCTCAAACAAGATTTGGCCAATGCTTTTGATAGAGTGAGGCACTCCTATCTCTTTGCAGTCCTAAAGAAGATGGGATTTGACGTAGGTTTTCTGAACCTCATCAAAGCCTGTATTGCTGGACCTTGGATCACCCCTCTTGTCAATGGCAGACTAGGAGAAGCTTTCCAATCCACCCGTGGCCTTAGACAAGGATTCCCCCTCTCACCCTACCTTTTCATTCTGATGGCTGAATCATTTAGTAAATTGCTGGACTTCCATTGGAGAGTTGGCCTACTAAGAGGAATAAAATTTGGGAATGGAGTCAAGAATATCAATCATTGCAATTTGCTAATGATACCGTGCTAATTGGGGGCGCCTCCATCACAATATCTAGGCGCTTCAAAGTCCTTCTGGACAAATTAATGGATTACTCTAGCGGCCTGGTTAACCAGCAAAAAAGTTGTGCTTATGGCTGGAACACATCAGTGCAGGTCCTCCACAATATAGCAGCAACATTTGGGGTCTCATGCAACTATGTCTGGTCTCATTTTTCATATATGGGCATTCCTGTAAGCGCAGGGCACTTGAGGGCAGATGTTTGGGACACTATAATCGATAAGATAAAAAGGAAAGTCCAGTAGTGGGGCTCAATGTGGCTAAACCTAGCTATCCGCCTCATCCTTCTCAAATCTGGTATATCCTCTCTGCCTCTATACCATTTCACTCTTCTTCAAGCCCCAGCCTCCTTTCACCACAAAATGGAAGGCATCCTTCGACATTTTTTATGGCAAGGAGGGAAGCAAGAAAAAAAATTCAATCTGATCAGATGGACGCAGGTAATTCAGCCCCAGGACCGAGGTGGTCTGGGCATCAGATCCCCTAGATTTCTCAACTTAGCTTTTGGAGGCAAAATTGTTTGGAGACTCATAACTGGTCTCCCTGCTTGGTGGAAAAGGGTCCTGGAAATCAAATATTTAAATTATCCAAGGCATCAGCTCCTCGATCAAGACATCCCCAACAGAGATTCCACCAAAATCTGGCACTTATGTAAGAAAGCAATTCCCATAATCGCCCAAAATACCTCCAAAATTCCTAAGGGAGGAGCCAACATTAACATTGGAGCAGAAAAAATCATGGGGCAGCAATCCATCAATACGCAAGCAGGAGTCAACCCGATCCTCTCATTTTTCGAAAGATCTGGTATCCACCATTCGAATCAGATCTCTTAGTGGGATCCTTCAACCCATCTTTGGCCTGGATGGTCCTTTCCTACTATTCCCAACAATCTCAAAGTCAGCTTGTCAGCATTTCAATCTCACCTGCATAGCATAGCTCCTGTAAAAAAAAATGATTTAGATGGCTTCAGTTGGGACCCTACCAGATCTTCATACACCATTAAGGATTCTCACCATCTCCTCTGCAGCAGCAACCACCCGATGCCTATCTGGAATCATTGGAAGGCTGTTTGGAAGTCCGAGGCCCTTCCAGAAATCAAATTTTTTATGTGGACTCTACTTAAAGGCAAGACTCTTACCGCTAAAAATCTGAAAAGGAGGGGCATCATCAGTCCTTCTCGCTGACCCAATTGTATGGCTGTAGAGGAAACCATTCCAAACCTTTTTATTGGCTACCCCTTTGCTACAAAATGTTGGGGAAACTTATATCAGAACAACCAGATTCCTTGGACCCGCCAAATCACCATAGGTGAAATCTTGCACAAATGGAAAAAGAATTTCCCCTAGCAGAGAAGGAAGAATAGCATAGCGAAGAGGGTATGGGACCTTCTCCCTTATACCATGGTATGGAATCTATGGTTGGCCCGCAACCGAAAATTTTTTAAGGACAAGGGATCGAATGCTAGAAGCCTCTGCAGTAAAGCAAGGGGTCTCGCCTTTGAAATCATATCAGCCAAAAATCAGAGGGGAATAGACATCACCGAGCTCAGTGTGGAAGAACGAAGTTTCACTGGCCCCTTGTTGGACAAACACAACAGCAGGCACACAGGTAGCATAGCTAGCAATAGACAAAATGATGTCCCTTAGAACTGGAAAATATGGCTGAAAGAAAATGAGTTTGCTGCGTGGATTCAACATTCCAAAAGGTACATATTTTTTTTTACGGAGCTTCAAAGTCGAATCCAGGGGCTGCAGGGGCTGGAGGAGTGATCCTCGACGAAAATGGAGAAAATGTTTTATCATATGAATGGGGTTTAGGACATATCTTCAATAACAGGGCAGAAGCCCTGGCACTATGTCAGGGACTTCTTCAGCTTGGGAAGCTAGGCATCAAAGCAGCCTCCATCTTTGGAGATTCAGCAATGGTCATCAGTTCCATGGCCCAGAAGAGAGAACCCCTCAATGTGTACCTTCAGCAGACTTTAATCCACTGTCAAAGCCTAGCTCACCATATGAAAGATCTTCGCTTCCATCATGTTTTACGCAGCTTAAACAAAGATGCAGATAACGAGGCTAATAAGGCATGTGCCAAATCGTAGGGCTACTTAGTTTGGAACAGAGTGGAGACTATCCAATATTTGCCATGATTGTTTACAACATCTCTCTCAACCAGCTTTGCACCAAACCAATAAGGACAAACGCAGCGGAAGGATCGAAGAACCTTAACTCTCTCATCGTGATTAAGATAGACAAAGGATTTAGGAGCGTTCAAAAAATCAAGGGAACGAGATTCTAGCTAGGCAGTCGCCCCACCATATCCCATTGCTTCAGCATTCTCGACGTAGTCCCACCTTTCTCTTACTCTGCTCAAAATAACGCTCGGTATATGCTTGGTGTATGCACCCCTCCCACATGGATTCTCTACTCGGGCAACATCCTTCAATTACAGAGCATCAAGGGCAGAGTTCCCACGACATCGCATCAGGATCAAGCCTCGGTCCACTTAGGAATTGTTCTCTTTTCCAGTTTTGTCAGAGGTCAACCAGAATCTACAATTAAATAATCAGGCTCCTCCTCTTCATTGGTGCAGAGCAGTCAGGCGTATCAGTTTGGCAAATCAGGCTTCTCCTTATCCATCATAGTCAGGCACAACAATCACCTTAATATTAAGTGGAAATTTTCTGCAAATGTCGCTTTTTAGTTTTTCAATTTGTGAGGATATACAGTAGCTTAGCTTTCATCTTAAAGCCTAAGTGGCGGGAATCAGGAGGATGTTGTAAATCTTTCACTCCCAGCACCACTCGACGAATAATCATGTATTACAGGAGAGCAGTCCCATTTTCTCCTCTTTTTTTCGAAATGTAATATAGCAACCGATGATGTTAAAATAAAAACCCAAATATAAATAATATAAACCCTAAAATAAACATGGATGGCCATTTTTTACCAAGGTTGATTTTTATATTGAGACAATCTTTGTAACAATGCGACATTTGACCATGGTTGACTATGATTATAAAACCAATGGACTTATATCAAACATAAATATTAATATTATAAACCCTAAGAATAATTTTATACCCTAGGAATATGAACCCTTAGATCAATAAACCCTAGGAATATTGTCCATGGTTTATTTTCATATTGAGACAATCTTTGTCACAATTTGAATTTGAAACTAATATGGTTGACCATGATTATAAACTAAAGGGATTTAAATTAAACCTTAGGATTAATATTATAAACCCATACGAATAATACTACACCCTAGGAACAAGAACCCTTAGATTAATAAACCCAAGGGATTGCTATTATAAACCCAAAGAATAATAAACCTAAGGGATTAATATTTAAAGCTGAACGTATTATAAAACCAAGGGAATAATACTAAACCAAAGTTATTAATATTATAAACCCCCAAGGTATATGTACACTAAGATAAATATTATAAACCCTAAAATAAACATGGCTGACCATGCTTTACCATGGTTGATTTTCATATTAAGACAATCTTTGTCATAATGTTATGTTGGACCATGGTTAAACATGGTTGACGATAATTAATTTTCGTATCTAGACAATCTTTGTCACAATGTGACATTGGACCATGGTTGTTTTTTATATTGATGTGATCTTTGTCACAATGCGATGTTGGAACATGGTATACCATGGTTTACACAATCAGAAATTGGCCACGAAATAATATTTGTTAGAATGTGACCATTGTTATTAACCATAGTTGAGCATGGTTGACCATGGTTGATTTTCATATTGACACAATCTTTCTCATAATGTGACGTTGAACCATGGTTGATTTTCATATTAAAACACAATATGTCAAAAAGTGTCATTGGATCATCATTGACCATAGTCCAATCTTTCATATCAAAACAATCTTTAAAAAAATAATAATAAAATAATAAAATAAATACATTTCATATTAATTAACTTCATGAGATGAATAAATAAATATTTCATAAATATAAATGGAGTTCATAAATATATAAATAATACTTTATAAATAAATAAATATATTTCACAATTAAGAATGAATCCATGCTTTTATACTAATTCATTAATAATATAAAATATATTAATCTATTTCTTTAAAGATATTGGTTTTCTACAATATATTAATATATTATTTACATCTACATTATCATTAGATTAATATTATGCTATAATAATTAATAATAGCAGATCATCATAGTTGGACATGCAGTCACCACAAGGGGATTGTTGTAAGATATGAGCTATGGACTTTATATGGAGAAAGACATTTAATGTTAATAAGTAATGTTAAATGAATTCTAGGATTTTTTTTTTTTTTAAATTGAGATTTAGTGGAAAAAAATAATAATGGAATGTATATCAATTTAATATATTGAGGACAATAGTTGTGCTTATGCAAAAATCCAAAATAAACCTTGAAATCATTGATTAATTGAGAATGGTTTGAAAACATTTATTATGTAAGGGAAATGCTAAATTAAATATAACATTAAAACTTATTGAATTATTAAAAATAATTTTATATAATCACTGAGACTAATAAAACACCAATAGAACCAAAAATAGTCTTACCCAAAGTAAAAATACGTTTTTAAATAGATATTGTATGGGTTATTTGTGTCCCGGGTCAATTTTCTCTAGTTGTGAAGGCAAGTTTTTTTTAACCCTAAAGTAATATTTTTATTATAAAAATTATATAATTTACAACTTATTCAATTTGTTACACTTTATACTCTTACACTATATTTTAATAACTTATGTATATTGTTTTTTTTTTCCTATCTCTTTTACAAGTAACCTATTAAAATACGAACAAATTAGTTACCGACAAGTTTTTCAATCAATACAACTTTCTCAAAATAACCAAAAACCCATAGAAAACTACTGGATTTGTGATGCTGACTCTGACTCCACATTATAATAAAAATGACCCAATAAAATTGTCAAATCCTCTAATCACCCAAAACAAAATTCTATTATAAAATATACAAATATTATAACATTTAGATTTCATTCTATTTTTATATTATAAAATGATTTTCCCTATTTATATTATAAAAATATTAAATAAATAAATCCTAATATTTTTTTTATAACATAAATCCACCATTATTATAAAACACAATAAAACATTTATCACTAGATACTTCTACAAAAATCAGAAAATACAATAGACCATTAAAATGTGAACATATTTCGGTTAAAACATCGTTACGAAATCAATGGGAATCTAGATGTAAACAATTACGATATGGACATAAGCCTCTCGTGTTTATCGAAATATAGACTTGAACCATTACAGTGAGAACACAAAACTTTTTGGGCAAAGCATCGTTATGAAATTGATCAAAACAAATATATTTTTCTTCCGGTAAGAAAAAATTCGTATGAGTGGTGAATATACATCGCGCGGCAAATAGTATGGAAATCCATATATCATGAAGAGAATGATAAGACCTATAATATCCCTGAAGTATCATGAAGAGAATGATAAGACTTATAATATCCCTGAAGTATGACAATGGGATGAAAAGTTCCCAATAGGACAGTATATGACTGAGTATCGTCTTTTGGCATAAATATTTAAGTAGACTGCAAAAACCCATTAGATTTGGAGAAGATGATAGTAGAAAGATGGAAGCTACAGGATCAGCTACATACCTATTATAGAAATTCATATTGATAGAGCAAAAGGGTGCATTCAAAATGTATCAGAATTGTGAGAAGAAATGTGTATGTTATGTAACAGGCAGACGAAACTCTAAGATGTTATGCTGAATTTCTCCAACAGTGATAGAAGTTGAGAATAATTAATATTATTTTGTTATTAATGGAGAAAATAGTTACGTTGTTGTAGCTTTCTCCCTAGTTTAGGATTAGTTCCTATAATTATGGGGTTTGGGTGCAACTTCCTATTTCCTAGTATTGTATTTAATGATGTAATCTTTGATTGATTCAGATGAATAGAGTGGACGAGAGTGATCTCTCAAGTTTTGTGAGTGTAGTCTCCAGGTGGAGGCCACACCTGAGAGCTACAACTCTTTCTTTTCAATTCTGTTCACATTTTATCTTGGTATCAGAGCTCAAATTGAGTGAGCCTGATCTTTTGTCACCTGTGAGGCTGAAGTGCCTTTAGCTAGCTTGCCTGTGTGGCTGGAATAGCCTGTGTGGCTTGAAGTGCCTTTGTGGCTGTGTGTACACGAGAGCTCTGTGCTCGATTGAGCAGGTGGACTGCAGAACACCTGGCTCGGACTCGAAAATTTTGGCGCGGATTTTGCACTGATTGGCGCGGATTTTGCGTTCACAGTCGCACCAGAAGAGGAATTAGCGCGGATTTTGAGGAATAAACTGCGCCAGAGCGCCAAAAAGCCCGATTACCGCGGGATTTTACCGGGAAAGTCGCGCCAATTAAAATACTCTAAGAGATTTTGAATTAGCGCGGATTTTTCGCTCGGGGTAGTGCCAAGGGGATCTGCGAATAGCGTAAACTTCGTTTGGCATTTTGCAAACAGTGCAGATCGGTGGAGTTGCAGATCCGTCCGGGAGAGACAGATCGGGAGAGCGCCAGAGGAGATCTGCGGGAAACCTCGACTTCGTTTGGCGATCTGCAGGGAGAGCAGGATCGGCGAAGTGGCAGATCAATTCGGGAGAGATGGATCGGATCAATTGTGATCAGATCATTGTTTCGGCTGTGTTGGAAACGCCGAAGTTGCTCATTGGAGCGGGAGTGCGAGACACTGCAGATCGGTGGCAGAGGTGACAGATCGATCTGACAGGTATTGTTTTTTGTTGTTGTTAAGTAGATTCACAATGAGTAATACGATGGAATCTTATCTTAACGAGTCTGGTAAACTCAACGGGTCTAACTTCACGAATTGGAAGTTTAAGATCCAGACCCTGCTCGAAGGTGCGAATGCTTGGACTATAGTGACAGGCGATGAGCAGAAGCTGACTGCGAGCACGCAGAAGGAAGACTGGGAAAAACGAGAAAACAAGGCCAAAGTCCTGTTAAAGATATCTGTGAAAGACAATTTCATTGCACACATCAGAGACTGTAAAACGTCCACAAAGATTTGGACGAAAATCAAGAATTTGTATGAGACCCAGAATACAAACAGAGTTTTGGCTCTGAAAAGCAAGCTATTTTCAATGAGGATGGACGAAAGGGAGTCTGCTACTGCATTTGTCGCGCGAATTAAGGATGTTAAAGACGGATTCGTGGCCATTGGAGTGGCGGTGGCTGATGAAGATCTTGTTGCGATAACAATGAATGGGATGCGTGATGATTTCCAAACCTTCATCACTGGAGTCTCGGCAAGGGAGAAAACACCCACGTTTGATGATTTCACTGCGATCTTGCAGCAAGAGGAAGAGCGACGGCAGAACCTGAATCTGAACCCCCAAAGTGATGATCTCGCGCTGGTGGCTAAACGACGACTATCAAAAGGGAAGCAGTCACAACAACAATCAGTTCAGAAAGGAGGAACAACACAAAAATATCACTGTCATAAAGGTATGCTTGCAAATCATTCTGAAAAGAAATGTTTTTATTGTGGAAAGAAGGGTCATATACAGAGAGATTGTTATTATAAGAAGCAGGCTGATGAGGCAAGGAGGAGACAGGTGAATCCAAAACACAGAGGATATTTTGTTGAAGAATAAGACTTTAGTCACGAATTTCAACTGTTCACAGTCGACTGTGCCCTTTCTGCATCAAATGAAGATGACATCTGGTATGTCGATTCCGGAGCATCCTCTCACATGACAGGTAATAAATAATTTTTCGACAGTCTTGAAGAAATTATAAATGGATCAAAAATATATCTAGGGGATGATAATGGATATCAGGTTAAAGGTCATGGGGTGATTTCAGTTAAGTTACCAAATGGAAAAATTAGTCACGTTTCAAATGTTTTATATATACCTGGAATAAAGAAAAACCTGATATCTGTATCCATGATGGCTGACCAAGATATGAATGTCGAATTCTTCAAGACTCACTGTGTGATAAAGGATTGCAGGAATGAAATTGTTGCAACAGGCATGCGAGTTGGAAGCCTATACAGATTGGATGCAAAAAGTATATCAAAGCAAGCCATGGTTGCAGGAGAGTCGACAGCTGAACAACTCTGGCATCAGAGGTTTGGTCATATGAATCTGCAGGATCTCATGTTGTTACAGAAGAAAGGTATGGTCGAAGGTCTCTCCATCCTTTGTAACATTCATTTAAACTGTGAAGGTTGTGCCTTAGGAAAGATGCACAGAGAACAGTTCCCTGTGCATGATAGGAGGAGGCAAACAGAAATCTTAGAGCTAGTGCACACTGATGTATGTGGTCCCATGCAGACAAGGTCGCTAGGGGGAGCATACTATTTTTTGTTGTTTACTGATGACTGCACTAGGTATTCATGGATTTATTTTTTAAACAAGAAAAGTCAGACTTTCCAATGTTTTATAGATTTCAAAACCCTGGTGGAAAGACAGTTTGGAAAAAGTATTAAAATTCTCCGATCTGATCAAGGAGGAGAATACAAATCAAAGGAATTCATGAAATATTGCAAATCTCACGGGATTGTTCAGTAGTATACAGTTCCGCACACACCACAGCAAAACGGAGTTGCAGAGCATAAAAACAGAACCCTGGTAGAGTGTGCAAGGAGCATGCTGCAAGGTAAGGGTCTATCTAATACTTTTTGGGTAGAAGCGATAAATACTGCTGTATATTTGAAAAATAGAAGCCCTACTAGGTTTCTTGGCTTCAAAACTCCTTTTGAAGCCTTGTATGGATTTAAACCAGCAGTAAATCACTTAAGAGTCTTTGGGTCAAAGGCATTTGTACATGTACCCAAAGCTGATAGAAAGAAACTAGACCCTAAGGCAGTCAAATGCATCTTTGTTGGTTATGGCACAGAGTTTAAAGCATACAAACTGTTCAATCCTGAGTCTCGTAAGACATTTGTAAGTAGAGATGTAGTCTTTCATGAACAGGTACAGGAAAGGAAAGCTGATGTTGGAGATGATTGGCACATTCCATTGTTGTTGGAGGAAAGCAGCGAGGATGAAAGGGAGCAGGAACAGGAGCAGAAAGAAGAGAATGAAGAAGAACATCAAGAAGGTGAAAGAGCAGGCCCAGTTATTGCAGAAGAAAACAAATTTGAGGTAAGTCCCCTACCAAGAAGGTCAGGTAGGAAGACTCAATTACCATTGAAGTTGAGAAACTATGCTTTGATGTCAAAAGTTTTGAACATTATAGAGCCCTCTAATTATAAAGAAGCTAGTCAATTTGAGGAATGGAGAGCTGCAATGAATGAGGAGATGGAATCAATTCTTAGAAATAATACTTGGGAATTAGTAGAGCTGCCTAAAAATAAAACACCTATAGGAAGAAAGTGGCTGTTTAAACCAAAAATGAATGCAGACGGAAGTATAGATAAGTTAAAAGCTAGGTTGGTTGCAAAAGGATATTCACAGAAGGAAGGTATAGATTTTGATGACACTTTTGCACCTGTAGCAAAGCTAAATACAATTAGAATGCTTATTGCTTTAGCTACTAAATGTAATTGGGAATTACACCAGCTTGATGTTAAATCTGCATTTTCAAATGGTGATTTAAAAGAAGAAATTTACTTAGTACAGCCAGAAGGATATGTAAAGCAGGGGCAGGAACATCTTGTTTGCAGATTGAAAAAGGCTTTATATGGTTTAAAGCAAGCACCCAGGTCTTGGTATGAAAAGGTTGATTCTTTCTTTGTAGAGTATGGTTTCCATAGAAGTTTAAATGACCCAAATTTGTATACCAAGTATAATAACCAGAGGCAGATTATTTAGATTTCTCTATATGTGGATGATATGATTTTAACAGGAAATGCATAGGATTTAATTAGAGGAATCAAAAGGCTCATGGCACAAGTTTTTGAGATGAAAAATCTCGGAAGCCTTAACTATTGTCTGGGATTAGAAGTATTCAGAGATACTGGGCAAACTTTCCTTACTCAAGGGAAGTATGCGAGAAATCTGTTGGAAAAGTTTGGTATGGATCAGTGTAGAGCAGCAGCAACACCTTTGCAGCAGAATTTGAAATTGAGCAGTGACGATGGCACTAAGGAGGTAGATGCCACAATGTACAGACAACTGGTTGGCAGCCTTATATATCTTACAACAACCAGACCCGACTTGGCATACTCAGTTAGTGTATTAAGCCAATTCATGTCAAAACCGCATGAAAGTCACTGGACAACAGCAAAAAGCGTGTTGAGGTATCTTTGTGGTACTGTTCATTTTGGTATTTTATACACTGATGTATCTGATGTTACTCTAGCAGGTTTTTCAGACTCAGACTGGGCAGGTAACGTGGATGATCGGAGGTCCATCACAGGTTATGCATTTAACATAGGTTCCGGGGTAATTGCATAGAGCAGCAAGAAACAAAGTACTGTAGCTTTGTCGTCATGTGAAGCTGAATATCAAGCATTGTGTGCAGCAACATGTGAAGCAATCTGGTTGAGGAGACTTCTTAACGATGCAGGAAAAGAACAGAAGCAACCCACTTCTATCAAAAGCGACAACCAGAGCGCTATCAAATTAGCATACAATCCAGTGTTTCATAAAAACACCAAACACATAGACACCCAGTTTCACTTTGTTAGAGAAAAAATACAGTCAAAAGAAATTGTTGTCGAATATTGTAAAACTTGTGACAATGTGGCTGATATTTTTACAAAGCCTCTTGCACGAGTGAAATTTGAATTGTTTAGAAAGATGCTAGGAGTTCAGGAGAACCCTTTCTCCATTAATGGGGAGAGTTGAGAATAATTAATATTATTTTGTTATTAATGGAAAAAATAGTTAGGTTGTTGTAACTTTCTCCCTAGTTTAGGATTAGTTCCTATAATTATGGGGTTTGGGTGCAACTTCCTATTTCCTAGTATTGTATTTAATGATGTAATATTTGATTGATTCAGATGAATAGAGTGGACGAGAGTGATCTCTCAATCTTTGTGAGTGTAGTCTCCAGGTGCAGGCCACACCTGAGAGCTTCAACTCTTTTTTTTCAATTCTGTTCACATTTTATCTATAAATACTTGCGAGGATTGATTTGAAGTGGAAATGCTATTGATAAAGTATGTGCTTCCATGTTGTGAAAACAAATATATATGTTTTCTTGGAAAAAAGAGCTACCAAATTGCATTTGAAAAACTATTTAAATTCAGAAATTACGTGATTGTGTTTTTTTACCGAAATTAATTTGCAATTGCTAAAATCTTGATTGTCCCAACGGCTGGATAACATCTTGTCACTGAGGTTGAATATCATATTATTGACCTTACTAAAAGTCTTGCCATGAAGCCTAGATGTATATGAAAAATTAACAAAAAAAGAGGTTGACAGCCGTTACAAAAATTTCAAATCATCATAATAGGTCGTAACATTGATATATCTTAAAACAATGATGTAACCGACATAATATGGCGACGGAATTATTAGGAGAGTGAGACAGCTTTATTGATCCAGGAAGAGATTTTGCAGTTATGGTAAGCCCAACATAATTGTTTAGTCTGATAATAATTAAAAATAAAAAAGTTCACTAAAAGCAGGGATAAAATCAAAATAAATAGTTGCCCTATTAAATTTTCATTTTTGCAATAATTTTATTTATTTATTTTTTTTTTTTGTCATTTTTTAAATTTGAATATCTCTTATTTTCACAATAATATTTTTTTTTGCCTATTTTTTTAATTTTAATCTCTATCATATAGTGAGTAATGAAATTGGAACTTTTTTAAATTGTAACTTCTTGCACTAGAGCGAGTAATGAAATTGGAGTTATTTATTCATAATGAATTTGTTGTAATTTAGTTTTTTGCTTTTAAGAAATTTGTAAGGAAAATATATTATGTGGCTTCTAAATCATTTGAATAATTAGGAAAACAGCAAGATAGTTCTGATTTGATGATTTTTTATCTATATTTTATTCAGTTAGTAATTAGGAAATTGCCTAAATATTTATCATTAAAAAATACAGCCTTAGTTACTATCTTTTGATTGACCAACTAACAATGTTAAGCGTTCTATTTTTTTTTTTAATGTTAAAGAGTTTGTCCTCCCCATTGTATTTCATTCACTTCCATTGAAGAGCAATTGTTTCTACTAATTTCAATATCTAATTCACTTCCATTTGAACAATTAGGAAAAAAGCAAGAATTCTAATCTTATGATTCTTGATAGTTCTAACTTGATGATTTTTTATCTCTATTTTATTTTAGTACCTAGGAAATTGCCTAAATATTTATCATTAAAAACTACAACATTAGTTACTATCTTTTGATTGACCAACAAACAATTTTAAGGGGTTTTTTTGGTTTTCTTTTTAGTGTTAAAGAGTTTGTTCTCCCCATTGTATCTCATTCACTTCGATTGAAGAGGAGTTGTTTCTACTAATTTCAATATCTCTTTCACTTCCATTGAAGAGGAATTGTTTCTACTAATTTCAATGTATAATTTTATTTGCAATTTCTATAATATAATTCAAAACAATCACTTCCATTGAAGAGCACTTGTTTCTACTAATCTTTTATTTGCAACTTCTATAATATGATTCTAAACAATTTTTTAGGCCTATTCGAGATTTTAAATGTCAAAATTGTTTACTTAGATTATTTAAAATTAAAAAAAAAATATTCTTAATAATAATATAAGATATATATTTCTAAAAATTTACGGTATTGAAGTTTAGAAAGTCCTATTTTTTTAGTATCGAAACAAATTTATATTCGAATTTGAACTTGGTAGCTATAATTATCCATGGATGTGTTTGCTAATATTTAACTGTAATTTTGGTATATGATCCTCCCCATAGCATCGGTGCCACCCTCGCCACACTACGTCTTAGGCATTTTCATTAATGGCCTCAATAATCCCTCTCCAAGAGCGACATGGAGGAAACAAGAATCCATCTATCATTTTAAAGAGTCGATTGTTCATGGCTTTTAAACAATCGATTGTTCATGGCTTGGCATTTCAAATTGCATGTTTTCCATCAAACGAGTGCATGCGCAAATACTTTTTCTATTTCCTCTTCCACCATGTTATACGAGACAAGAGGGATCGGCCCGAATTTCAATTAAACAAATAACATGTAATATCTTCTCCCTTTACTTCATGCTCCCTCACGGCAGAGTCGTAGATATATTTTTCAAACTAAGCATATTCCTATTCGCCCCACATTTAATCTCACCTGTCCAATTATTTTTACGCTGTAAGGCGTTCCCTTTTGAAAACAATTCCCTCAGCTTCCACTCTGTCCTAGTCTGTGGCGTTGAATCTAGCGTTAGATGATTGAAACATCTTGAACCGTTGGATCCCACCGTTGAAATTTCAATTGATTCCTTGGTTTACGCCAATTCCTTCAACCAATCTCCCAAAATTAACACATCTTGAGCCATTGGATCCCACCGTTGAACTTTCAATTGATTCCTTGGTGGTTTACGCTAGTTTCTTCGACCAATCTCCCAAAATTAACTGCATATGCCATAAACTCATTCCCAATCTGAGTAATGCAATTTGAAACGTCTTGAACAGTTGGATTAGACTGTTGAACTTTCAACTGATTCCTTGTTTTACGCCAAATTCTTCAACCGATCTCCCAAAATTGCATGTGCTATAATCTCATTCCCAACCATTCCCAATCTGAGTAATGCAGTTTGTACTTCAGGAATGGTGTAATGAATGCCAACCGATCTCCCAAAATTGCATGTGCTATAATCTCATTCCCAATCATTCCCAATCTGAGTAATGCAGTTTGTACTTTAGGAATGGTGTAACGACCGCAGTGCCGTGTCCAAGTGCAATTCATTCCCAATCTGAGTAACGCAGTTTGTATTTCAAGAATGGTGTAATGACTGCCCTGCAGTATCCAAGCACAATTTATTCCCAATCTGAGTAACGCAGTTTGTATTTCAGGAATGGTGTAACAACTTCCTATGGTGTCCAAGCGGAATCGATTGAGAAGAATTAAGAGAAGTAAAACATGAATTTGATGGCCTGCAGAATTGGACAATTGAACCTTATTTCTTACCAATGTTGGTGCTGCTTGGTATTACATCCTTGAAAGGATGCCCTCAGCTCTAACTGATCAAATTCATTGGACAGTCGAACTTTATTTCTTACCTATTTTGGCACTTCTTGCCACTACCTCCTTGAAAGGGTGGTGTGTCTCTTCTGCAAATTTTTGGTCATCAACATAGCAGATAAGTATGCATAAGTGTGCATGTGATTTATTTTTTTCAACGAGATGTTGGGTAAAGATTTCATTTGAATACTTCTATGTAAATATGAAAATATTTTACGACGAAAAGATTCCTATCTATGCAAGTATGTATTTAGAGAAGTATTTTACATTGTGAATGACCTGTGGAAATTTATTAATGGTCTATGCAGAGAAAGAATTATAGGAGAAATCTGTAATTGCCCTCTGGAAATAATTGGAACATATGGTTTTATTGCTATCGAGAAGAAACCTTAGTGGGTTGATAAACCTAAGATCAAAGAACCATAAGAAGTCTGTAATGGCCAGAAAGAAAGAACTGAACTCAATTAATGAGCATGGGTTAACAACTACCCTGCTGGTGCCTTTTGCTAAAAAAATAAAGGATAATATTAAACGAATAATTGTAGTTGGCATAAAGAGGTCAGGATACGTGTTAATGGGAACCAAAACAAAAAGAAACTATCCTCAGACAATTTTCTAGATTTGTCCTTGGTTGTTCTGGAAATTTTATGTTCAATTAGCAAGTGAGATGAGTAGTCTCATTTAGGAAATGGAGAATGCTCAGTATCTGAGGCAGAGTAAAAGAAAAAAAAATTGTTTCTTTCTCAGAATGGAATATATGCAATTGCAAGTTATAGAGACTTTATTTTAAATAAAACTTAGAAGAACTTAAATTAACTGTATCCTAATACTATCAGTTTCATCTTCTTTGAAGATTTAACCAGAGAAACAAAGATAAGAACTCTGCATCGTGATATCATTAACAAACAAAAAAAAGAAACCAAAGAGTAAATTGCTTGCAAAGCTTATAAGAGGAAGCTTATAAGCTTTAAACCGCTCTTAGATACTCTTAATAGAAAATGGTACATTTGACCCTATTATATTCACAATGACAATAACATATACAATCACGGTTGTTTTAGTTCGCCTTGCATCCCAGGTAGCATGGCAAGAAAGTGTTGTGAAGAGACGGCCTTAAGAATGCAAACACCAGTATTCTTGAAAGAAAGAACAACATGACAATTTATTGGAGAGCCTGGTTCTGGGCAGAGTATTGTGCCACATTTAGTTGAGGAGCTAGGTTGGAGATTGACCGCACCTAACAGGAAAGAAAAGAAGATACCTAAAGTTAGAGTGTCGAACAAGATCTTAACCCGACAAGGACATGGTGGATTTAGTTCAGAACCCACTTGAATCTCAGACAAAAAACTGGAAATATATGTGTCAAGAAAAACCAAGAAGTGGGACAGGAAGTTACTTGAGAAACGAGGTGTTGGCTGCAACAGAGTAGTGTTGGGAAAAAGACCCCTGGTTGTAGGCCAAATAAACTCGTTCCATAGCCTGAACCTTTGAGCTAATCCTGGCGTGAGTCCTCGAGTTAATATGGATCAATTTCTCCCTTTTAAATAGGCTAGATTCCACATGAATACCATGGGTCAATACCATGGGTTTTTAATACCATGGGTCATTTTTATTTTTATTTTTACTTTATTTTAACCAAGTTAAAATACTTACATTACATTAATCTTTTTAGTTATCTATATATCTATATATATATATATATATATATATATATATTATGTAAATTGACTTAGTCACAATGTTAAATATTACATTACAACATCTCTACCATATTGGGCACCTCTTGACTGTTATTAAAAATTTATTTTTTGAAATTAGATAGTGTTGTTTATTAAAAAATAGTTATAATGATGTTTATCTATAATTTCTAGAGATATGGGACATCCATTTTAGGAATTCAATAAAAACAAATTTTATTCCAACAATATTTTTTCTTCTTTAAAATGCCTTTTTCACTACCTATATGGATTTAGCACCCTAAAATATTTGAGTGCATTTACTTACCTTATTTTCAAAAAATTCAACCAAAATTTATACCAAAAAACTACAAAGCTTATCGTAAGTACACTACAAACACCACAACATTTTGAATTTTTAACTATGTCAATCACATAATGCAATTGTCTCATTTTCAACTATGACAATCCAGATAATGCAATTGTCGCTGGCATATATCTCATTTGATTTTTAAGAAAGTTAATTTTATTTGAAGTTGTGCTTATTAAATAGAATATTAAATATTATTTATTTCTTCAATAAATAATATTAAATACTTAAAATATTGTAACATGCAATTTTTAGGTATGTAAGTGGTATTTTATGTGTATGTTGAATCTTTTTACTAAACTATAAGGTATTTTTAAAATTACAAAAAAATTTAGCTTAAATAAATTATACAATTTAACTAGAATTGTAATTTTTTTAATGTTAATATAAAATAATAAACAGACTAGTAAAATATTATTTATTTTATAGTTAAAATTTATTTAAAAATTATAAACTTTTATTTTTTAAACTTTAATTTGTATCTTCATTTATGTTTATATTACTCGGTGAATGCAAGATATAATATGAAATAATAAAAAGGTTTGAAATTGTAATTATGTACATATAGATAATTAACAAAAACTAATAATGATAATATAGATACAATATTTTTTAATAATATATTTTTTCTAGGATAAAGGACCTTTTGTGAATATTAGATTACAACACACTACTCTAGGGCATTTTGTGACCCTATGCCCATTTCCACTTGATTTTTTCTTCAATCTATGTTCGAGTTAGAAAATAATCAAATTAAATAAATAAATAAATAAAATAATATTTATTAATTAATTCAAATATAAATTTTAATTTTAATTTTAGTTCATTTCAATATATTATACCTTTTATCTTTTTTTGAGTTAAAATCAAGTATACAATTCAATTATACTTGTAAATTTTTAATGTTAAAATGAGTTATAGAATTTAGATATTATTGTAAATTAAAATTGTGGATGCTCGGCGACATCGCATAAAAGAACTACTAAGTAGTTTTTTTGCACTCTATCTAGCCTTCAAGTTTTGAATCTTAGTTCTTGTTTGGCATAGCGTTCATTTCCGAGTCAAATGGGAAAGCTCAAGAATCTAAAACAACTAATATTGGATGCATGCTACAGTCTAGATGAGCTTCCAAAAAATATTTCTCAAGTCACTTCATTAAACACTCTCATCTTGCCCTTAATGGAGTCTATTTGTGCAATGAGTGTGGAGTATCTTTCAAACCAATGCAATCTTACATAGTTGACCACAAAAATGGTAAAATCAGAAAGTAAAGTGGATATAGAGGACACTTGATTGGAGATGAGAAATTCAATATTATAATATGATCATGATGCATATGAAGATAGATATTGTGTATCACTTGAGCATGTTATCCTTATCTACTGTTGTTACCAAAGGTATCGTGGTGCATTGAAGACAAGGAGAAGCCTCAAATGGTTGATGTTTGGCCAGGGAGGTCCACTAAGTGTTCCAGTCTACACCTACAGACAAATGGAAATAGCCACAAAAATCTTCTTTAGTGAATTGAGATTGGGTATAGGAGGTTTCGGCACATTCTATGTAGGAAAGCTTCGGGGAAAACATATTGTTGCAGTGAAGAAGATAAGACATAAAGATACTCAGTGAATGGAATAGGTCCTCAATGAAATCAGGCTTATGTCAATTGTACATCACCCAAATCTGGTTAGACTATTTGGTTGTTTCCTTCAAAACAATGAACCCATTCTTGTCTATAAATTTATGCCCAATGACACACTATATCATCGTTTACATAAAGAAATAGGAAAAGGCCTTTCATGGAGGGCAAGAGTATCAGTGGTCACAGAAGCTACTTGTGCTCTTGCTTATTTGGTGGATGTTGGGTGAGATCGCATAAAAGAACTGGTAAATAGGTGCCTACTGGAGTGTGTGGAATATATTGTTGATGATGACTATCATATTGTGGAGTATTTAAAGATTCATGAAGCTCTCTGTGACATGGCGATTCACATTGGTATTGGCCTCTAATGCTAATTTGGAAGAGATTTCAAAGGATTTTTCTCAGACATCAAGTCTCTGAAGGTTTTGGATTTATCATTCACATCCATAGGAACATAGGCAGTCACAGTTCAATTTAGCAACTTAAGTTTCTTAAGTCGGCCAGGTGAACCAAACTTGATGATTTGCCGGAGATTCTTTGCACTCTAGCTATTCTTCTAGTTTTGAATCTTAGTTCTTGTTTGGCATAGCATTCATTTCCCAGTCAAATGGGAAATCTCAAGAATCTAAAGCAACTGAAATTGGATGCATGTTATAGTCTAAATGGGCACCCAAAAAATATTTCTCAAGTCACTTCATTAAACACTCTCATCTTGCCATTAGTGGAGTCTATTTGTGCAATGAGTGTGGAGGATCTTTAAAAGCTCTCCAATCTTACGTAGTTGAGTACAAAAGTGGTAAAATCAGAAAATAAAGTGGATACAGAGTTAACTTGATTGGAGATGAGAAATTCAATATTAGAATTTGATCATGATGCAGATGCAGAGAGAGGTTGTGTAGCACCTGAGCATGTTATCCTTCTCTATTGTTGTTACGAAAGGTATCGTGGTGCATTGAAGATAAGGAGAAGCCACAAACAATTGATGTTTGTCCAGGGAGGTACACTAAATATTCCAGTCTACACCTACCCAAAAATGGAAATAGCCACAAAAATCTTCTCTAGCGAATTGATATTGGGTACAGGAGGTTTCGGCACAATCTATGCAAGAAATATTCAGGGAAAACATATTGTTCAGTGAAGAAGATAAGGCATAGAGATACTCAATGAATGGAATAGGTCCTCATTGAAATTAGGCTTCCATCCACCGTATATCACCCAAATCTGGTTAGAATATTAGGTTGTTGCCTTCAAAACAATGAACCCATTCTTGTCTATAAATTTATGCCCAATGGCACATTCTATCAACAATTACATAAGGAAATAGGAAAAGGCCTTTCATGGAGGGAAAAAGTATCAGTGGCCGTAGAAACTACTCACACTCTTTCTTACCTTCATTGAGGCCTAAATCCTCCAATTTATCACATGGACATAAAATCAAGTAACATTATGCTTAATTATGGTTTCAATGCCAAGGTTGCAGATTTTGGGATGTGCAGGATTGTTCAAACAGAAGCCTCGCACATTTCCAATGCACCTCAGGGTACTTTCGGTTATCTAGATCCCCTATATCATGAGAATTACCACCTCACTGATAAGAGTGATGTTTACAGCTTCGGGGTGGTGTTAAGATGGAGTTTTAATAATCTGTCTGATCCCCACCCAGAAATTTGTTTTCTAAATTGTGCATAATTTCTTGGAGATAAACAAATTCTTGTGGAGACGTTGGTGCAAATGTGGGACACTGGAGAGTTTCTCAACGAGGCAGAGATGCCTTATTTGGTACTTCCTTCCAAAGGAGTAAGACGAACATTGACACAGAGCTTTATCAACCTTTATGATGGATTTTTAATAATTTGTCTGATCCCCACCCAGAGAAATGTTTTCTAAATTGTGCAAGATTTCTTGGAGATAAATAAATTCTTGTACAGACGTTGGTCCAAATGTGTGACACTGAAGAGTTTCTCAACGGGGCATGGATGCCTTATTTAGTGGATGAAGGATGACATCACATAAAAGAACTGGTAAGTAGGTTCTTGCTGGAGTGTGTGGAATATATTGTTGATGATGACTATTAACTGTGGAGTATTTAAAGATTCATGAAGTTCTCTGTGGCATGGCGATTTACATAGTCAACTAGGAGAAATGTTTTTCTTAGTAGGTCAAAAGTTACAGAACTTTCCCGGTGAAAGAGATACAAGGGATTACAACCAGATATCAGTTGGCCATAATTCTATTAAGGATCTTCTAACTGATTTGAAATTTTCGAAGTTTGAGAGCTTGGTATTGGCCTCTAATACTAATTTGGAAGAGATTTCAAAAGGGTTCTTCTCAAACATCAAGTTTTTAAAGGTTTTGGATTTATCATGCACATCCATAGGAACACAGTGAGTCAAAGTGCAACAAATTCAGCAACTTAAGTTTCTTAACTCGACTAGGTGCACCAAACTTGTTGATTTGCCAGAGATTCTTTGCACTCTATCTAGCCTTTAAGTTTTGAATCTTAGTTCTTGTTTGGCATAGCGTTCATCTCCCAGTCAAATGGGAAAGCTCAAGAATCTAAAGCAACTAAAATTGGATACATGCTATAGTATAAATGAGCTTCCAAAAAATATTTCTCAAGTCACTTCATTAAACACTCTCATCTTGCCATTAATGGAGTCTATTTGTGCAATGAGTGTGGAGGATATTTCAAAGCTCTCCAATCTTACATACTTGACCAGAAGAGTGGCAAAATCAGAAAATAAAGTGGATACAGAGGTCACTTGCTTGGAGATGATAAATTAAATATTAGAATATGATCATGATGCAGATGCAGATAGAGGTTTTCTAGTTCCTGAGCATGTTATCCTTCTCTATTGTTATTACCAAAGGTATCGTGGTTGATTGAAGACAAGGAGAAGCCTCAAATGGTTCATGTCTGTCTAGGGAGGTCCACAAAATATTCCAATCTACACATACAGAAAAATGGAAATAGCCACAAAAATATTATTCAGTGAATTGAGATTGGGTACATGAGGCTTTGGCATAGTCTATGCAGGAAAGCTTCAGGGAAAACAAAAGATAAGGCATAAATATACTCAGTGAATGGAATAGGTCCTCAACGAAGTCAGGCTTTTGTCAACTGTACATCACCCAATTTTGGTTAGACCCTTAAGTTGTTTCCTTCAAAACAATGAACCCATTCTTGTCTATAAACTTATACCCAATGGCACACTCTATCGGCGTTTACATAAGGAAATAGGAAAAGGCCTTTCATGGAGGGCAAGAGTATGAGTGGCTGCAGAAACTGCTCATGCTCTTGCTTACCTTCATTCAGGCCTAAATCTTCCAATTTATCACAGGGACATGAAATCAAGCAACATTATGCTTGATTATGGTTTCAATGCTAAGGTTGCAGATTTTGGGTTGTGCAGGATTGTTCAAATAGAAGCCTCACACATTTCCAGTGCCCCTCAGGGAACTTTCATTTATCTATATCCCTTGTATCCTGAGAATTACCACCTCACTGATAAGAGTGATGTTTACAACTTCGGGGTGGTGTTGGTAGAGATCATAACTGCACTGAAAGTAGTGTATTTCTTCTCTAAGGAGAATGAGATCAACTTCCTTATAGTAACAAAAAATTGTAAATTAGTGTATATTACATTTAACATTAGGATTCATTTTTTCATTTCTTTTCTCATTCAAATTTAGCAATAGTTAGATCACCTAACATATCACATTTTTTTTCATTTATGCCCTTCTTCCATATTCACTACCGACTTACAACGTTCTTTGAAGCGTGTGGTGCAAATGCTAGTATAATAAAAAGTCAAAGACAACCATATTGGGGCATATTCGCCCCACATTTGATCTCACCCATCCAATTATTTTAATAATAAAAAGTCAGTGAAGCTAGTTCCACTTAACCCGAAATATATACACCTTCAGTGAATTAATTAATTTATTAACATTTCTGAGGGTGTTGGGTGTTACACCTATCCCTAATTTTTTTACGCATGTCCCTACTTTTTATTTACTCCATAACATTAACACCGCTGTCAACACTACTTCGCATTCTAGAAAGATGGAAGAGTGGGAAATTATAATTTATTATAATATTTTTTAGCTCAGAGGCTCATTCTACAACACTATGAGGGGATGCATAAATTTGTCCATCCATTTGTTCTCTTTAAAATAAAAAATATGTTCTAAATAAAAAAATAATGTCAAATATAATTAAAAAATGAATAGAAATAAATAAATAAATTAAAAAAACAAAATGATTAAGATGTTTAAAACTTATACTTTTCAACAATATTTTAAAAAACTATTTGAAGACTCATGTCAACTAATTTATGTTGATATCAACTTCATATATATGTATATATAGAAAACGAATTGTTAAAATAAAACATTTTAAAGTTGTATATAAAAAATTGTTTTTTCATGGCCCCGATCGGAGTGTGAGCCGATGGATTACCACTTTAATACAAGGTTAATGGTGAGTACTGCAAGGTACACAACCACCACCCCCCACACGCTCGAGGCGATGGGTGCGGTGGCATCTTGCATGTTGGAAGTCACTGCATATAGGAAAGGTGGCAGTGGGAGGAAGAGATGTGATGGGTTTTGTAATTGCTCCAGAGAGACGGCTAGTGATTATCAGAGCGATTGTGGGCAATGAGATTGGTGCGGCGGGCTAGTTCTGTGGCACTATGAGAAGCAGCACTTCCATCGAATGCACCCGAAGGATTACGGGTATGTTATCAGTTATCTCTTTGCTCTCATAAAGTTGACTTGCTTCGAGTTCCATTTGAGGGAGAGGGAAGGAATTTTGGGGAAGGATTGTCAAGTTAAGCGGTGCTAGGGGCGTAGGATTGTGGTGTATGTCTACTTCTGGTTTTGTCTCTGGCACCCGATAACCACCCTCTCCATCTCACTCTGCTACTAGATTCTCCTTTCTCATATGGGAATTTTGATGGCTCTCAGCAGAGAGCATAGTGTTGAAGCATGTAGGTGTGTCGCTAGAGAAGATCGGGGGTTGGACCATGGGGTTAGTGTCGGCCAATTCACATGCACTTTGCGAGATAACCTCTGCATTATGTACATGTGCAGTTGAAGGGGGGTCTCTAGAAACCTGGGAATGAGGGAGAAGGATGAGAATTATCGCGGGATGGAAACCTGGCAGGGAATTGGACTTGGCTATGGAAGGCGGGTTGGCGATGGTGGTGTCATGGGGCTCGGAGATGGGTAGATGCCTGTGTTGGGTCCTCTTGTTGTGAACTAGGCAGATGGCAAAGGGTATGCTAACGAAGTTAGTCCGATAGCCCGTAGGTAGCTGCACCTCTCAACCTCAGACTAGGAGACAAAGCATGTTGGGTTGCTGCCACGAGGGGGCATATGTGGCAAAGTGAAACCTCTGGTGCAGGTCTTGGGCCAGTCCTCTATCGGGAACTCCTCTTTGACCTTGAGGAGCAGTGCATTGCAATTGATAGGGGAGAGTATGATGCCAGTGGGTTGGATCGATGCAATCCTACCACCATGTCACATCCTGCAAAAACCGGAGGCCGCAGCAAGAAACCTCACGCAACCAGGAAAGACACAGAACTGGGACTTTCGGATGGCCAAATACGCAGGAAGTGTCTCGAACGGTTAATTAGTGAAGCGATAGTCGCCTACCGAGAGGGAACCAATGAAGAAATCTACAAGATGTTAGAAGAATGGGAAGAATAAGTGAAGCAAGAGAGTGTGAGATAGATACGGAGCTAGAGGACTGGAGAGTCCTTGTCACGAATCCCGGAAATACAAGAGGTAGTATTACCCAATTCAAGCAAACCCTCTACCCTTATTGGGTAATGAAAAGCGTGCTGGGAAAGGCGATGGAACAGATCTTTGTAGGCATGGCTCTTACTGTTGAAAAAATGTTGTGCAGTGTCTACTACACAAACAAGACATTTGCCTTGGCCGAATTGAGCGGCACTTTCCATGTATCTTGGTCCAGACAGCGCTGCCATGTACGAATGCTAAGGATCCAGCACGAGTGGAATCAACATCAGCTGAACATAACTAGCAGGCCTACTTTATGATGTTTTTGTTTATATATGCGAATAGCTTTTAAGCTTCTTTACGCAATTATATATTTATGTAGATCTCTAGAGTATGGAAGTGGACAAGACTCTTAAACTTATATAGCTTGGATAGAGAGACTTAAGATTTTTTGCTACTGGATGGCATACAATGCTGATAGGTGGCCAACAAACTTGGTTTCCCACTAGGCAAGTTGAGGCCACTTAGCCTATGTGGTGTAAATTTGCTCTATAGTTAATGAAAAAGAAAATCTACCAAACTTACCCGAAAAAAAAAAAAGTGTCTGTGAATCAGATTCCTGTTCTCTCTCACCCATCCACAGATGGTTTCCTTTCTCACTGCGGCTGGAATTCCACACTGGAGAGCATCTCACACGGAGTGCCCATGATCTGTTGGCCTCTCTTTGCGGAGCAGCGATTGAACAGGCTTCTACTGGTTAAAGAGTTTAAGGTGGCAATCGCAGAAAAGATGGAAGACGATGGATTCGTAAAGAGAGGAGAAGTGGAGAGAGCAGTTAGGGAGTTGATGGAAGGAGAAAGTGGGATGAGGGTAAGGGCGAGAGTGAGAGAATTGAAGGAGGCGGCCGTGAACGCGTTCGAAGAAGGGGGCAGTTCATACAAATCCATGGCCGCTGCACTGTCGGAGTGGACAACGATCACAGCAAACTCGGGAGCCATACCGCCCAAAACATGACTTCCATGTGGGACGAACAACCTCTAGATAGGAATTTCGTATGTCGGTGGTTGTCATCAATTAGACTATATTTGAAAAAGAAAGGGAGACGGAAAAAATGTTTTACACCCAATAAAGGCCACCGACGGAGCGAGCTGTGAACACATGGCAAATCAACGGTGCTGTCCTGTTTTTTCGTATTTTCATATTTGATATTATTATTAGTTTTCCATTTTTAATTGATAGTTTCAAGTTTTGTTTCACGTATATATAGTTTGGCATAATACTCAAGTTCGGAAAATATTCTAGTTTCCCTCCATTCTCAGTTTGTTTTAGAATGAGTGCAAAACATGTTAAGAATATATTAGGTATCATTGGTTTCATGTATGACTGTTTTTTGTAAGGTTGGTAAAATATTACATATATTTACAATTTTCATTCATGGAGGATTTAAACACTAAACTTCTACCAAAATCCTCTCCTACACTGTCATAGGCCATCACCGTCACTGGGGTATGATTGTTTCCTTCTAAAATAATGTCCGGATGGCAGATTAATCCACTATAATCCGTATTCGTAAATGTATTTTGGAGTTTGACGAGTTTTACTTCGTATTTTTTGTTGGGACTGTGATTTTTTATGGAGTTGTCTATAATGCGATTTTTTGGAGATTTCGGTGACGGAATCCGGCGGAAGAAATTGAGCCTAAATCTTGATTTGTTATAGTTAAAATGATTTTTTAACTGCATATTTGGATTCAGCACCCTGGAAAACCCCTGGGACGCTTTCATTGTGCAGAAACTAGCTATCAAACTTGGGATTCCAATAAATTCCTGCCGGATTTCGACAGGAAAAACCGGCCGGAAAGGCTTTCAAAAAGTCGCGTTATAGATAACTGCATTTTTTATATGGTAATCCCTGATACAATAATATCACAATATATGTTTCAAGATAATCGATATGTAGCGTTTTAATTAAATTTAATTTTGGAAATCATAAGTAATGACTAAATGTAAGGCGTGCTTATTTGATTTATTTGTGTTTATTGGTTTTCTATTTTTAAGGAAATTATTATTTATCTTAAATCAAATTATTGAAGAATCATCTTTAAAATTATCATCTTTAAATCTTATTGAGTTGCGTTTAGTATTTAAAATCATCTTTAAAGCTAAGAAGAATCATCTTTAAAAGTATTGATTTACGTTAAATCTTCTTGAATTGCATATGCTTCCCAATTTTTAATTTAAAATTAGATTGTTGATGGTGATTTAATTAATTTTTGGTAATTTAATTAATTTTTCTAATTACTGGATTATTTATTTTTATCTCTCGTAAAATGATATAAGTTAAAATATTGTTTTCATATGTTCATTTGCCTTCCAATTACAGAAATTTTCATTTTAGTTATTGTAAACTATTTGGTACATTGATTTAACTGATGCCATTCCCCTTAATATATAAACACTTACAAATTTCAAGTAACAACATTCGAAATTCCTACCATTATATTGGGAATCTCAAATTTACTAGTTTAAAATTCACATGGAAGAGATGATTTAAAGTGAAGATATGAAAAAACCTCCCATTTCAATTAACAAAATTATGAAATTTCTTTAATCTGGCTTTCTTATTTTCTCTCTCAAAATATTGTTGTATCTAGTCATGCATTCTATTAAATAGGTTCTTCTCTAATCGGATTTCTTATCTTTTTCTTTATGTCTCTAATTATTGTTGTATCTAGTCATACCTTCTAATAAATAGGTCTACAGAGGTACCCCATTCAATCATGTACACCAAGAAATAGGTATTTCAAATATTTAAAAGTGTTAGATAACCTCAAATCCCATTCAATTTCATGTTGGTCCAACTTTTAGCTAAGACAATTGGGTTTCTATTTCATCTTCAAGTAATTATGATGTCTTTGAAATATTGATTTTCTTTTTGTATTCAAAACCCATTTGTACTCTTAAACTTCATGAATCTTCTGTGATTTTTAGAATCCCTTCTCTGATGGTGTATCTTCGCTGACAACAAATGGCGACGAGCCTGGAGGGACCCTTCCTCTAAGTGACGAGATTGTGGACTTTCATTCCCTAATAACGAATATTAAAGACCAACACCAAGCCAAAGGAGTTGCAAACTAAATTCGTTAAAAATGCAGAGAATATACCATTAGTAGCACTCCCATTGATCCTTCAAAGGACTTCCTTGACCTTCTTTAACATAGCCTTGGTCGGAAGCTCCTTGGCTTGTGGCCCCTACCCAAATATGTTGACCAATGGGATGATAAAACATGGAAGTCCATGATGAAAGGTAAGTTGGGTGTTTTTGTAGTTAGAAATGGCATTTTTATCGTCTCGTTTTAATGTAAGGAGGATATAGACATTGTTTTTAGGAATGGGCTATATTTTTTTTGGCTCAATGAAATGTATCTGAATGCTTGGTCCCTAGATTTCAACCCAAATGAGGATGTTTTCATAGCGGTGCCAAAATACATTAAACTTTCTCGATTACGCTTGTCCTACTAGAGCATTGAATGTTTGAAATTAATTGGAAACTGAGTAGGAAGGTATCTAGACCGAGCAGAGCCAAAAGACCACTAGCTTGCATGTGCCAAACATTACATAAAAGTGTGTAGTGCCTAATTCTAGTTAATTGACCCTCATATGACACTAGCCTTGATATAGCCTTAGGGCTCATACATTATTCTTTGAGGACCTCGGGTTGAGAATTCATATATTTGACTCTTAATATGACTGGATATGATAATAATTGTTTTCTAGTTTGATGTTATGATGCTAATAATTGTGATCGACATGTTATATGACTATGTCTAATCATATGATGCATTCATTGTGTGTATGCTTCCATTAGTTCTTGCTCTTACTTACTAAGATGTTGATGATTATGTGATGATGATGATTTAACATACAAAATTATATTCGTGACTAAGATTATGAATCAAATATTACTAATGATTATTAACTGTGGAAGGAGACCACCCAGTTGCACTTGGATGTGATGTATCAAGAACCTATGGTTTGATTTGAACATATTATTATCTCAAGAAATTTTAAAGTTCAGATTAAAATTATATTGTAAATTCTAATGACGTGACAATGGTTGCAAGCACAAGTTAGTTGCATGGCCAAATGAATCATACATGAGTGACGAGGTTGTACAAGTAGATAGAACTTCATGGGAAGGGTGGGACACCATTCTTGATTTGACCCACTAGCACTTGCACTATAACTTGGGCTATAAGTTATTCGGATAACTTCATATTGAAGATCACGATGCACTGGGTGTAGACCTCAGATTGGGATGCTCATGAGGATTTCATTGGGGGGCATGCATCAAGGCAGGTTACTTGATTCTCATCACCACTATTCTCACTATAGCGGGTGACATAGGAGAGGATAATGGTCCCCATCATCACACCTAGTTTTCCCCTTGTAGTCACTGGATGCTTGAAGGGCAAGTGACATGGCACCCATGGAACTTCAAGGCAAATTCTTGAAAGGCACAACCAACTTGGAACCCTTGACATTAGGAAGAAACTATTTGGTGTGGCACCTTTGGAACTTTCAAGGGAAGTTCTTGAAGGGCACAACCAGCTTTGCACCCTTGGCATCGAGAAGAAACTAATGAAATAAAATAAGGATATGAGAATCCCACTAATTCACATAAGGTGGTAAATGGGGTTTTAGAACCAAGGTAATTAAAGCAAGAATAAAACTTGGGGTAAAAGGAGAATAGGAATAAATAAAATATTGTACCACTTGAGAACTTTACCTGTTCCCATGTTTGGAAAATATTATGTAGATAATGTGCATAAGTGTTTTAATAATAAAAAGACAGGAGGGAGGGGGGGGGGGGGGGGGGGGGGGGGGGTACATAGAATTATTTAGAAATATTAATCCCAAAATATTCTAACCTCATTAAGAAAAGAGGGTAGTGAATGAAAAAAAGGAATAATAAATTAAATTAGTGAAAATTAAATTCATGAGAGAACCTCCGCAAGGAAAAAGGCAACATAAGGATCTCCATCTAAGAATGAAATTGAGTTAAAGTAGGGTGTAGTTGAGGGACCAAATCATAGACCTACTAGTTGACTTCAATGATGCACAGGAATCAAGGAACATAAAGGGGGAAACAAGAGAAAACTCTGAGAACAAATAGGGAGTCATGTTGGGGTGAGGAAAAATATTATTTTTGAATTAAAATTTAAGTAAATAGATTTTAGAGAGCCTTGATGAGAGGCTAACACATGGTTGGGTGAATAATCAAGATTTTAAATTAATAAAAATAATTAATTATGCATTAAAGGCCAGGTGTCACCTATTAATCCTCCTATAAAAGAAGGGGAAAACTATGGGAGAAGGGACCTTTATGACCATATTGTTGGGTGGATGGGATAATGCTATTATGAATGACTATGAACTATAGTGATTTTGGTGAGGTGGAGGTATGAGAGAGGGGATTCTTGAGCCAAGAGTTCCCACCTTCATCAGCTAGCATTCTTCCTCTATTGTATAGCTACATTGTAGCTCGAGGAAGAAGAGTACCCAAGGAGTAGGCTGGGAGGTCAATCAGTGATTCACTACGTAGGGAAGAAGAGTACCCAAGGAATAGGTTGGGAGGTCAATCAGTGAGTCACTATCATTTGATTGAAACACATAAACACTCATAGGTGGAGATAGATGACAGTTAGGGGGCACATGCAACAGGAAATAAAAAAATGGAACTCTGCTCCTTGGTGAATGATACATTGTGTATTCACAAATTTTGTTATATGATTAATGATGTATTTAAAATGACCAGATTGTAAATGTAAATTTTATGATGGTCGATTTAAAATTTATGGCTATTGACGTATGGATCTCAAATTTATTTATTTTCAGTATTGATGTAATTTTAAGTAGTGCGTGATTTCATAATGGGTGTCTTATAGGTGCAGTCTTTACACTTGGTATGAGAGCCTAGGTTTAGCCTCTAAGACCTATGGACCCTTAAAAGTTGAATAAAGTAAGAAAAATTAATTAAGTAATTAATTAAAAGAGTGAGTGATAAGCATAAAGAGAGGAGGAAGTAATTGTTTATTTCTGAATCGAGCCTCATACGTATGGAAGGAACTTCGTTCAATGGTCAGTTCTGAAATGTTTCATTTTAATGAAGTCTATTAGTAAACCCAATATATCTTAGATATAGTTGGCCCATGGCGAAAATAATGTTGTTGGAAGAGACAAATCCACAACAAAATTGGGGATAGAGTTTGCAAGAAAGCAATAAGCATTACTTCCAAGAAAATAGTCTAATCTTGTATATTTGATTAACATTTTTATGACTTACATCTATTTAAAAACAATGGATATTTCCAATATTGTGGTTGTGTTTCTCATAGCCCCAATGTCAGTTCATTTCTTAAGCCTTCTGGAATCATTTGGGCAATGACCCATTTTCTATTCTCTACCCTTGAAGAAACCTCTCTTTAGAAAACTATTAATACCTGCAGTATGTCCTACCCATAGAGTCAATTGCCTCGAAGTTGTTAAGGAGCTTCCGCCGAAGATTCAGAGCATTTTTTAAAATTTTGGGGCAATTTAAAAACCTTAGGTTGTTGTACATAGTACCTTTCATTGAATTTCTTTGGTGTTTCCAAACAATTTCTTATAAATATGAGCAATATTACGACACTCATTGTAAGGAATATCCAGAGTTGCCATATCTAGTAACCACATGCAAAAAGAGTAAACATCTACATGTTCATCATAATCCTATTCATATAATTCCAGAGCCATGAATTCTGGGAACCAGTGCTAGTGTGCGCAGTGTGATCATTTGTGAAGAGAGCAACAAAACTCATATCTTCGATCTTCCAAACAACATTATTTCCATTCTAAATATTTGGCTGCAATTAAAATCTCTATTAATAATGAAAAGGGTTATGGTTATGAAGATAATTCAATCCTTCTACTATTTGATGCACCCAATTCTTCATTGCCTCCATGGGGACATGCTTTTGCTTCTACCAGTATTGCCTCAAGGTCCCCGAGGTGTGATAGAGTTTAGAGAGAAAAAATACTGATAAAAAACACAACAAAGAATACAATCCATCTCATACATCAACACCATAATTCAAGATAGAAATTAAAAAATAAACAACAACTGGAGAGAAAAATCTTAGACTTCTATTACACACAAGCCTTGGCCTTGCTTGGATTTCTCAAACAGAGCAAGATTGCAAATTTATAGATGAGGGGAGGAGAGTTCTAGATTTTTCCTCATGCAAAGTTCATGGTTACGCATTCAAGGTCGATGGTTGGTGTTGACGGTAACTTTCTTTGTAGGTGGTGGAGTGTCAAAGAGTTGGCATCGATCATTGTTAGAGAGTCAGGGGGAGTCAACATCAACTGTGTTGGCTTCATTTGTATTGACATTTAACATTATCACACTTGAAGCTGAATGAAAATTCATGAATCAAGTCACACTAAGTCCTACTAGGCCTCTACATAACTCATGTTTATTTCTTGATAGAATCTTAGTGATCATATCTGTATGGATCTTTTCAAAGGATAACTGCTCTTCCTCCAACACATGTCAAATCGAATGCTACCTTAAGTAAATGTCCTTGGTTTTTCAGTGAAATGATAGACTTTTCCCCGAGTGAATGACATTATGAATGTCACAATATATCACATACTTGTCCTACTCTATTCTTATCTCTCCTAGGAATGGTTTCAACCATAACATATCTTTACAACACTATGTTGCAACTATGTACTATGCCTCTACTGTAGAGAGAGCTACTATTATTTGTAGCCTTGACACCCAAGATACTGTTGGCCCTACAAATGTACAAATAACATGTAGTGGACTTTTTGGTATCCATATGTCTAGCCATATTTTCATCTGTAAATCCTTCAAGCACAGTCTTATTATGACCAAAACATAAGCAATAATAACTACTACCCTTTAGATACATAAAAAATCCATTTTACTGCTTTCCAATGTTGTTTTCATGGATTGGCATGTGCCATGGACCCTTCCTCGTTTTTTTTTTAAGTGTTCCATAGTCATAGTCTTAATAATTCTTAGAGTCATCCATATAAATTTAGTAAGGTATAGAAGAAGCATTTAGAAATCACTGGTTTTCCTTGTAATGACCATACCCTTAATCGTTCTACTTGTCATTTCTCCTATCAACCTATATACTCATATCCCCTCTTATGGAAGTAAATATCTAAGCCTTTTTGAGTGGAACCTTTTCCCCCAAAAATATCATTACCTAGCTACAATCCACCAAGTTATATATTTATATATGTTCATAGGAAAGGTATTTCCCATATATACCATATGAATTTGATTTCATTTCCATAATTTCAATTTATTTAACCTTTTGTGCTACCCATTCCCACATACATTGAACTAAGTTAAGGGAGAGCCCCTCTCTATCCTTACCCTGTTCTCATTCAATATCATTCATACTCGTCAGTCCTTTGGGTGAATGAAACCCTGCCACGTTACAAAACTCATGTGATCACTTCTCCACATGTATTTGTTATGAAACCAGCTCAAGAAAAGATAGAAAAGATAGATCAATGCCTTAGAATTCAGCCTCTTCGAGGGGGCAACCTCCTTTACATTACATAAATGAACAATTCTTGGATGATTCAAATGACAAAACCCCCTTTCTATATATATGAGTCTAAGGAGTCACAATATAATCCAGTCGACCTAACAATAATAATATAAAGCCACAAAAATAACAATAGAGGGATTCTATGGGGCACAGTAATAACAATATGGGGGCGATAGGGGCACAACAATATTAATAAGGGGTATAACTACAATAGTAATGGGGTAATCACTAGTATTATAGGGACCCAACATGCCCCTCTCCTTCAAAAAAGTGTTGTCCTCAATGCTTGAGTAGTTCTGGATACTTCTGCATAAAATTCTCATCCTCCCATGTGGAATCTTCAGCGGATAAGTTCTTCCACTTGATAAGATACTCTGAAATTGATCGATTTCGTAGCTGTCAAGTTCTTGTTTCTGTGACTGCTTCTGGTTCCAATATAATTTTTCCTTCCTCGTCAAGTTCTGGCAATATTGTTTGAACTGGGAGCTTGTCGCCTATAACCTTCTTTAAACATGAAACATGGAAAACTGGGTGCAATCGAGAAGCTGCAGGAAGCTCCAATTTGTATGCCATAGTACCAATCTTTTGCAACACCTTGTATGGACCATAATACTTTGGTGATAATTTATTATCCTTCTTAGCTTGCTTGAGGGACATTTGCTTATATGGTTGTAGCCGTAGGAATACCCAATCACCTACATCAAAACTTCTTTCACTGCGATGTTGATCTGCCTGTTGTTTCATTCTATTTTGTGCCAACACGAGGTTATCCTTTAGGAGTTGGAGGACTTGTTGTTGATGTTCAATGTGATGTTCCACTGCCTGAACCTTAGAATTTTCTCTTAAATATGATGTGATGGATGGTGGTTGATACCCATAAAGTGCCATAAATGGGGTCATTTTTGTTGCTGTATGGAAGGAAGTGTTATACCACCATTCAGCCAGAGGCAACCATTTGACCCATTGTGTCTGTTTATCAGATACAAAGCAACGAAGATATCCTTCCAAACATTTGTTTACTATCTCAGTTTGCCCATCAGATTGAGGATGATAAGATGAGATATGAGCTAACTGAGTACCAAGACAAGAAAATAATTATGTCCAAAAATTTCCAGTGAAAATGGGATCTCTGTCACTTACAATAATCTTTGGGTTTCCATGTAGCTTTTGAATTGTTTCCATAAATGCAGTAGAAACTGTACTGTCTTTAAATGGATGTGATAATGCACAAAAGTGTGCATACTTGGTAAGTCTGTCAACTACCACCATGATGACACTCTTTCCCTCAGACTTGGGTAAACCTGTGATAAAATCCATTGAAACCTCCTCCCAACGTTGGCTTGGAATGGGTAAAGGTTGTAATAGACCCGGTGTCTTAATTGTTTCAACTTTATTTTGTTGGCAAACCAAACATTCCGCCACAAACTTTTGAATATCTGATTTAAGGCCATCCCAAAAAAATTCCTTCTTAACCCTGTGGTAAGTTTTTAAAAATCCTGAGTGCCCTCCTAAGGGAGAAGTGTGCAATTCCATAAGAATCTTTTGTTTTAGCTGGGAATTCTTACAGAGGTATAAGCGATCTTTGTACCATAACGAATCATTTTTCCAGCTAAATGTATCAGACATACTGGAATCTTGTTGTAACTTTCGAATAAGTGCCCACACTTCTTCGTCATTCTTCCATTCCTCCTTTGCTTCATTTATCCAATCTGGTTGGATAATAGAAATGGCGCACAACAATGCTTCCACATCCTCATCCTTTCTTGAGAGTGCATCTGCCACCACATTTTGCTTCCCTTTTTTGTAGATGATTTCAAAGTCAAAACCCAACATCTTTGTGACCCACTTTTGTTGTTCTTCAGAGGATAATCTTTGTTCTAAAAAGTATTTAAGGCTATCATGATCCGTTTTTACCTTGAAGTGTCTTCCCATTAGGTAGGGTCACCATTTCTTAAGTGCATGGAGTATTGCCAACATTTCCTTCTCATAAATAGCTTTGCTTAAAAACTTTCCCTTGATTGGACGACTTTCAAAAGCAATGGGTCTTTCATCTTGCATTAGAACTTCACCAATACCATTTCCTGAAGCATCACATTCCACAATAAAGGTTTTTTTAAGGTCAGGTGTAGCTAAGACCGGTGCTTGGGACATTGCCTCTTTAAGATGTTCAAAGGCCTTTGTTGCCTTCGGAGTCCATGAAAATGCATCTTTCAATAATGTTGTTAGAGGTGCTGCTATTCTCCCATAATTCTTAACAAACTTGCGATAATACCCTGTCAACCCGAGAAATCCTCGCAGATGCTTTATGGATGTGGGGATTTTCCATTCCTTAATGGCTTTAATTTTGCTAGGGTCTACCTTAACTCCTTCATGAGATACAATATGACCCAGATATTCCACCTCCTGGACTCCAAAGAAACATTTGGATCTTTTTGCATATAATTGTTTCTCCTCCAATAGTTGTAGCACCCTGTCAACATGTTCAACATGATCCTTCCAAGACTTGCTGTAGATTAGTATATCATCAAAAAATACTAACACAAATTTTCTAAGGAATGGTTTGAAAATTGAATTCATCAAACCTTGAAATGTTGAAGGTGCATTGGTAAGGCCAAAAGGCATGACCAAAAATTCATAATGACCCTCATGAGTTCTAAATGTTGTTTTCGGAATGTCTTCAGTCTTCATTCTGATTTGATGATATCCTAAACGAAGATCCAACTTGGTGAAGTAAATTGATCCATGCAATTCATCCAGTAATTCATCAATGACAGGAATGGGGAACTTATCTTTAATAGTGAGCTTGTTGAGCTCCCTATAATCTGGACACATGCGCCATGATCCATCCTTCTTGTGCACCAATACTACTGGAGCAGAGAAAGAACTTTGACTCGGTTGAATTATACCAGCCTCTAGCATTTCTGCAACCATACGTTCAATTTCACTCTTTTGGACATAGGGATATCTGTACGGCCTGATGTTTGGAGGAACACTTCCTGGAATCAGATGAATAGCATGATCATGATCACGCATAGGTGGGAGACCTTTGGGAGTCTCAAATACCTTGGAATGATTGTCCAGGACTTTTTGGAGATCTGGAGAAATAGATGATTCCGATGTGGAAACATCTAGCGAACATAATTGTGCAATTACACCTCTTTGCTTCTTTTTTAGAAGCTTTGTCATACCATTAGAGCTGATTATCTTTCCTGGTTTCCCTGCAATACCCCTTAATTCAACTTCCTTTCCTTCCGTAGAAAATTTGATGAAAAGTTCTTGAAAATTAAAAGCTATTGTACCCAAGGATTGTAGCCATTGGACTCCTAGTACAACATCAGCACCTCCCATTGGAATGGAAAGCATTGGGCTAGTCAATACATATTCTCCCATGGATAGCTTGATATTATGGCACTTTCCAGAGCAATTTATTGTTCCTCCATTTGCAATCATCACTTGACACTCTGGTGCTGGATATAGGAAGCAATTCAATTCTTTTGCTACCTTACAATGAATAAAATTGTGGGTGCTTCCTGAATCAATCAACACTATTACCTTTTTCTTCTTGATTTGTCCTTCTATCTTGATGGTTTGAGGAGTGGTAATTCCCGCCAATGCATTACAAGATATGGTCGGATTTATTTGTTCTTCATCTAGGCTTTGTTCCTGGAGTATATCCTCTTCTTTTGACCTTTCTTGCTCCTTTTCTTCTTCCTCTTCACAATCTATGTAGAATAATTTCTTCTCAGCACACTTATGACCTTTAGTGTATTTGCTATCACAACTGTAACAAAGCCCTTTTGCTCTTTTTTCTTCCAATTGTTGTGGTGTCAACCTTATAGGTTGTGGAAGACTAGGGGCAACAACACTTCCGTCTTTATAGTTGTGAGTGGTATGCTTCCTGGTTGCCATAATTTTGCTTTCCATTTTTCTTGCTAACCTGAATGCCTTCTCTAATGAATCAGGTTCCCAAAGGCGAACATCATGTTGGATATTATCCTTTAAAGACCCTATGAACACATCAATCCTATGCTCCTCTGGAATATCTTTTACCCTTATGTTCAATTTTTGGAACTCCTCAATGTGCTCCATTATTGAACCCTTTTGTTTGAGACTTATCAATTGGCTAAAAAAAGTGTTGCTTTTTGTATCCTCATAATGTGCTATCAATTCTTCCGTAAAAATTGCCCAAGTGATAAATTGTTTACGAGAGCAAAGCCATTGATACCATACAAACTGATTTGGTTCCAAATATAAAGTTGCCATACGTACCTTTTGTGTGTTTTGCACATTATTGAGATCGAAGAATTGCTCCATCTGTAATATCCATGTGGCGGATCCTTGCCATCAAACTTCCTCATATCGATTTTTGGAATATGGTGGGTCTTCGATCCAACATTAGAGTCTATGGAATCATGATTAACATTTCTTTTGTTCTCATCATGAGTTTCCTTTACTACCCTTTCACCATTAGTGACCATTTCTTGTAGCAACTTATTCATATTTATCTTCAATTCGTCCATGTCTGTCTTCAAATCTATCTTCAAATTGTCCATCTTAGCTTCTACGCCTTTCTTTAAACCATCCATCTTAGCTTCTACATCTTTCTTTAAACCATCCATCTTAGATTCTGTTCCTTTTTGTGCAAGTGACAATTGTTGCACTTGGTCTCGTAATTTTGATATATCATGTTGCATTTCTTCCTCTTCTTCATGAGTCATGCTAGAGCTTTCAGGTTGCCTACTAGGTGTTTTCATTTTCTTTCCTCGAGGCATCAATTACCGATAATAATGCTTTACTATGCCCTTTGAATTCCTTCAAACTAATTTTTCAAACCAATCTTATGCAAAAATTTTAAAAAAACTACACACCTTTTTTCACTTTGTAGGAGCCTGATATTGAATCTGATGTATCTCTGTAATTTCGGATCATCCAGTTCTAAATTTGTGACATGCAGTAGCCCTCTATGCTCTCTTTCCAATGCCACAAGTCTGACCCAAATTGAATTCTCCAGGGAAGAGTTATGCAAAATCTCCCACAGTGACTTGATTATAGACTAGTTCAGTAGAGCGAACTTGTACGACATGCCACGAGTCACTATTTTGACCTTTGGATCTGAAAAATGCATACAATAAACTACAGTCCGTCCTCTTTCTGTACCTTCTTACGAAATTTCAATCCGATCCCGAGAGAGAAAGTTATGATGATTTTCCCCTAGTCACCTGTTTGGAATGTAATTCAGGAGTCTGCAAAAATACCAACTTCCTCAGATCATATCTCCGCAAATATAGTGCAAAATTATCTGAAACTTGGATCTGAGGTTCAACGTGATTTCTTCTCAAATGTATATTTTTTGCAACTTCTGAAAGATCGGATAAAAAATGTTATAGCGAAAATTCCACGATGACCTGTTTGGAGCAGCGAAACCCTAGAATCCAAAGCTCTGATACCAAATGTTATGAAACCAGCTCAAGAAAAGATAGAAAAGATAGATCAACACCTTAGAATTCAGCCTCTTTGAGGGGCAACCTCCTTTACATTACATAAATGAACAATTCTTGGATGATTCAAATGACAAAACCTCCTTTCTATATATAGGAGTCTAAGGAGTCACAATATAACCCAGCCAACCTAACAATAATAATATAAAGCCACAAAAATAACAATAGAGGGATTCTATGGGGCACAGTAATAACAATATGGGGGCAATAGGGGCACAATAATATTAATAAGGGGTATAACTACAATAGTAATGGGGTAATCACTAGTATTATAGGGACCCAATAGTATTTGACTAATGGTGGTTGATCGAAAGGACTCTAAGGGTGGATATTACCTAGTGGAAAGCAACGATTGTCAATCCACCTCATAACCCTTGTTTTCATGTATGCCATCGCCACTTGCAGTGGAGAGGGTTGTGACCCATCTACTCTTCTTGTTCCTTCTTGGTATTAGGGTTCTGTCTCCCTAGAACCAGAGTGCTAAAGCTCCAGATTCTATGGGGGTTTTCCATGGTGACATTCGTGGTGCTATAGGGTGGTCTCGCGCAACCTTCATACTTAATCCTTTGGGCTGACCAGATTTCAGCATTTGATGGCTCCTTCTTGGGTAAGGTGACTGGTTTTTTCGTAGATTTACTTTTAAATATGCCTTTACCTTGATGTTATCATTTTAGCCATTCTTTTGACATGATGTTTATTCCTCACTGTAGGCAACTCTTTTGATAGGATGGTCGATCTTATCTTAAGGGTATTCTTGCACCAACAAATTTTTGTAACCACCAGTGCCTCACCCACCAATGCCTTCTTTTTTTTTTATGTAGGGTAAGATGGCTTCGGTTACTGTTGACCCTGTTGCATTTTCCTTATCTCAATTTTTTCTTTCCATTTGTTTTCCCCTTCATGAATTGATATTTAACATGCTAAGTTTACTTTTAGGTCTCCTTCCTAGTGTCTAGTGGTCCGGGAACCCCTCTCAGGATATTTCTAGATTGGCTAAGTTCCTTTACACTAAAGTTATCTTCTTCTTCTTTTTTGAACTTTGAGCATTTAAACTGAGGACTATCACATCCTTTACTTGCATGTAAATGTTCATCCTCGGAGGAGCTTTGTAGCATTGTGGGAGTGTTTTCATCTACAGTCATCAATTAATACGTTGTTTTCCTCCTCTAACAGGTCAGTTTCAAATTCCTTGACTTCTCTAAGGCTTATGTCTAGCTTGGGCTTCCTACCCAGATGACTCCACTACCTTGGTCGTCCATTTTCAAAAGTGG
This sequence comes from Pinus tabuliformis, assembly GCA_031772625.1. NCBI lineage: Eukaryota > Viridiplantae > Streptophyta > Pinopsida > Pinales > Pinaceae > Pinus > Pinus tabuliformis. The sequence continues at coordinate 231,792,699 of CM062815.1, forward strand.
GTCTTTGCTCAGTTTTATTTTTGTTCTGGAAGCCATTGAGTAATATCATTACATACAGTTTGGTTGTCTCTTTAGTTAAAAATTTAATTTGTTGTTAAGGGTATCATCTACTTCTTATAGGGGTATCGCATTTGTAACAGGATTTGGGCATTGGGTCCTTTTCATATGATTTGGAACTGTTAACCCTCACCCAATTGGGTTATGAGGTGGATGCACTGTTGCTATATCTTGTCGGCTATATTTCATACATCAATTGATTTAATTTTTCATACGCTGTCTTTAAATTATTCAAATGTATTGTGTCTGGAGTGCCATCTTGTTATCTACACTATATGACATTATTATATAAATATTTGGTTATTTTCAACTCACTGTGTCATTTAAAATACTTGTTTTGCTTGACTTCTAGTTCCTGTGCATAAATCATATGGTAGCCTATGCCGGTTTGCTATATGACACACTTTTATTCTTTTTCCATGACTACAATAATTCTTTCCTAAACAATTATGGTTTATGGTTAATGGAAGTTTTGTGTCAATATACTAGTTATATTTTTTTTCCTCTTTTCGCTTGTGATTCTACTGTTGGAATTTTTGGGAAAAGACATCAAAGTATTCTACTTTCGCCACATACTGTGAACATGGTCTTCGTTATGCAGCTGTCTAAGTTTCTTCCCTTACGACATTAGTCTTTAGGGCCTTTTTCTTCGTGATGGTCATATGATGTATTCTTAATATCTATTTTGTATATGGTGTACTGAGATATTTTTATAGAAATTTTTTTACTATGGTTTTACTTAACTAATCTAGCTTCTTCAGTTTGGTCTATACCAGTGACTCTCCATAGTCCACTACAGTTATTATTTCGTTCAATACTTAGGCATAATAATCCTGCTCGTAGTGATTTCTATTTTCGTTGCAGCATTTATATCTCCTTGAATCATAAATTTCTAGAATCCCTCAGGTTCCCTCTAATATATGAGGAAGAATACCAGTTACAGGATGATGACTATCTTCCTGGTACATCCAAGTTATCCCTACTTCTTTGAGAAAGATACTTACAGTTTCCTTCCATCATAGTTATTCTTCTCCCCTTTGCCAAGTGTGCCGAGAACCAATATAGGACACGATGGCCTACAACCTTAGGCTGCCTTGGCCAAACCCAGGTTCCTATAGGTTCTCGGTGTAGTCTCAATCCTATACATATACATTTTCCTTCAGGATCTGCTTACGAATAGAGGTTATTATCTAATGAAATTAATTAATATACTTCATTTTCTAAACACAGTAAGAAGAAATAATCATATTTGTATTCATTGCATGAATCGATGATAAGCATAATTAGTTTACTGTATATATTTCCTCAAAATCACCTGCACAGTTAATTCCATAAACAGATTTTGCATTATTTCATATTATCACAGTATAAATATAGTATTCATTTCCATATATTAATAGGTCCCGTACCATCTATGATGAATTTAATTAAGCATAATTTCTTAGAATTTCATATTCCTTCTACTCAGTAAATCTATAGATTTAACCATAATAACAAACACACCATCATGATTTCTACTTAGTAAACATCCAACTTTCGATATGCATGATTATTAAACTCCATTGCAAGGAAAATTTTAAGGATGGAAAATTTTCTTGAAGTTTAAAACATTGGCGAATCTCACTAATCCCTAATATGAAAATTATAAATGTTTATTGCTATATTTGTAAAATTAATCAAATTTATAATTATTTTATATATAGTCTCTATATAATGTTGGCGATTTTTAAGGTAAAATAATTTTATATTCTAAAATTTGGGCGAATCGTCTTTTATAAAATTGGAAATTGGCGAATCTTTTTTGTGGAAAAATCATGGAAAATTAGCCCACTGGGCGAACATTAGCCCCTAAAATTTTCCATGCTCCATTGTAGAACAGATACATAATATAACTTTCAAACAAAATTTATAACATAATCAAAGCAGGCGAATGGGTACGTTGTTACCAGAACTTTACTTTTTGTAACCAAATCACACTGGTCAGAACAATTTTCCTCCCAACCATGAACCTTTTCTGTTGGTTCCCCCTGAGATGAGATCAAACCTTTTCCCTCCAGAATCCACAACCCATGTTCATCTGATATAGGTTTTATTTATATTTTTCTTTCCCTGCAGAATTTCCAAAACAATATCTCGTTTTTTTGGGAATCTTCTTATCCTCATAGCATAGGATTGTTTTTATGATAAAAGGATTATTTTTCCCATTTTTTCTTCCTTTAAATCCTGTCCTTATCTACTACAACACTTTTCCACCCCTTCTAGTGTTGTTTCCCCACTGCATTGGGTGATTTCCCTAGATTCCTTTCTCTACTTATCTAGAAAATGATCTAGTTCTGCTCCAGGAGGATTTTTCTTCAAAGTGACTTGGGAAAGTTCAATGTTTTTTTTTCTTTTCCTAATCTAGTCTCTTCTCCAGGACAAAGAATCAGGGTAATGATCTCATTCTCCTTTTTTTCTTTACGGCTAATTCATTTTGACCATATTAAATATTAATTCCACATAAATAATTACATTATCATAAACATGACTGGACCAACATGTCATTATTACTGATATTTTTACTACTAATTATATTGTCTTAGTCATTATGACTTTACAAAACACAAGAAAAATAGAGATATTACAACAAGAAACCTACTCACTACTCCCACTGAATATGCATTAACTCGTTGTCTGCACACCATGGCATACATCAAGATTCCAACTGCTGAAGCATAAGGAATCTTTCTCATTTCTTCCTTCTCCTTGTCATCATTAGGACATATCTCAATACTCAGCTTGAAGTGTGTTGCAGGGGTGTACCAACTAGCTTAGCATCCATGCATACAGCCCTTGCTTTGTCATGAAATTAGTCTTCCATGCATCTTGTTCTACAACTCTGACATGGTGATAGCCACTACACAACTCTAACTTGGAAAAGTAAACTGCTTCTTTCAAATGATCTTATAGATCATCAATGCGAGGAAGAGGATAAAGATTCTTGATCGTTATTTTATTTGGTGCTCTATAATCAATGCACATCCTCCACAAACCATCTATCTTTCTCACCAGTACAATTGGAGATCCACATGGTCATGTGATTGGTCTTATGAACCCTTTATCGAGAAGTTCTTATACCTGCTTCTTGATCTCTGCATTCTCTAAAGCGGATAACCTTTTATACCTGCGGCTATGACTGTTGTTTCATCACCTGAGTCTGACCCTAATTCTTTCTAAATAGCAGCCGCAGTATTCTTCTTCCTACCAGTGAACTTCTTAGGTTTTAGCTTTAGATGAAAAGAACAACAGTGTGCATCATTGTGTCCATCCTTCTTGTAATGAGTGCATGAAGGTTTGTCTTTCTGTACAACATTTGTCTTCCTCTCCTTCGATTTTAGCTTCTTCTTTTCCTTGTTCTTGCTTGCAGAGGGTTTTGATGATCCCCTAACCTCTGGGTTCACATTCTTGCCTCTAGCTTCTAGATGTGTAGCCTGAACTGATACATCATCTAGGCTAGTGGGATTAAACATGAGAATGGTGTGCATAAAATAGCTCTGCAGACCACCTATATACTTCAACAAAGTTTCAGGTGAGTCTAGAGATATGCCTAGAGTTAAATCTCTTTTTCTAAATTCCTGGGTATAACTTTGTACACTTTGACCCTTAAATTAGTGAAGAGTTTTCCAACCCATCATTGCTTGCTACATATAAGCCAGAGGATAGAATTGTTTTTTTATGGTAGAAACAAATTAATTCCACATAGAAAGAATTTTACCATGTCTCTTCAGATCAGCTTGTGTCTTGCCTTCCCACCACACTAGTGTAGTTCCTCGAAGTCGAAGGGTAGCTAGCTGAATCTTTCTCCTTTCTGAATCAATGTTCTGCACCCTGTAATATACATCAATATGTCTTATCTAGTTATCTAGCTTTTTTGCATTTAGTTCTCCATCATAAATTGGAAAATCAAACTTTACATCTAATTTAATCAAAGATGTTTTCTTCTTTTTCTTATTGGGGCTAGGAGATGAGGATGATGAAGGCAATGGTGGAGGAGACAATGGAGGAGGCTTTCCCTCTTTCCCTTTTCCCTCTGGAGGGTCAACTAGAGAAGGTTCTTCTGCTCCTTTGTCTTATTTGGGTGTTGAAATGCTTTCACCTTGACCCTTCTTAAATTCCCGATACATCTTTTCCACCATGGCTCGCATGGCCATAAATCTGTTCATGAACTGAGATTCTGTTTCCAATGGAGCTTCTTCAGCCATTCCCCTCTAAAGATAGACTCTTCCAATCTCTAGATTAGCCTCAACAAGTTCTCCTTCTCCTAGTTTGAGCTTTGACCTAGTTAGCATTCAAAAATCCAGCATAAGCTTGTCTAACCTTAACAGAACCTAAAGCTCTGATACCACTTGATTCGAAAATGAGATCTTAGATTAATATTAAGGTATTACAGACTCATGTGCAAGATTTTCCTATATTACTTAGTGCAACGGATCGAAAATATTGTGAATAATATAGACAATGAGAAGTTAGAGAAACATAACAGACACACAAACATAACACAACAAATAATCAAGGAGTTCACCCAAAACCCTTGGGCTACGTCTCCTAGTCCGGCTTTCAGTGGTGACCTCTCTACTATGTCTTCAAGAGCAGAGATTTTACAAATGTGAGCTCAAATTGAGTCTTAACACAACAGGAACAACAATAGGGTTTTGCTTGAATCCCTCAAGTATTTCTGAGTACACAGGTTCTCCATCTCGCTCTCTATGTATGTTTTCTCTCTGTGTCAGCACTGCATGTCTCTATCTCTGACACTGAGTGGCTTTCAGGCCTATTGGCACTTGTCTGTTTGTTTTCCCTTTTGGGCTCTCTGGCTCCCAGCCTCTGTCTGCTCAAATCCCCTTTGAGCATTAACCAATCATGGTGTAACGTCCTCAAGTATGGTGGCCACCTATTTTTCAACAGAAGGGACCAGCAGCTTGTTGAAACCCCAAGAAATATCGTTTCTCTGTTTACACAGAGAAATACACAAAAATGCTGTAAAATCCACCAAACTACCATTTATCGGACTTCAAATATTATCAATTCTGCCCTAGACTCCATCAAGTCTGCCTTTGTATCACTATCACAAGTCACAAGTGCCCATGAGCCATGGTTTCCTTTGTATTTGGGTTTATAATGGAAAACCCCAAATACATAGAAAAACCCGACAAATGCATTATATCGGAACTCAAATAATATATAGCTGCATTTATAAACCTTTTGGGTCCGGCTATATCGCTTCAGGCGCATTTCCTTTGTATTTCAGTTTTATAGCGGAAATGCATAAATACATAGAAAATCCCTTTTTATTGGAACTCAAAATTTATCAAGCCGCATCTATAAAACCTATTAGGTCTAGCTTTATCACATGTCGCATGTCGCTTTTGACTTCTGACCACCGATTGCTCCGATTAGCCTTATCTGCTATCGGCGCATCAATGTATCGCATGGTCGTTGGCCTGTAGCATCACCCCTTACATAACTGCGATGTGATATTGTGATGTGATACATCGCAATCGCATATCACCGAACCTCGGGCTGCGAATTAAGTCCTTCGCTTGTGTTTTAGCGATGCGATATTGCGATTTAATCTAGGTCATTGATATGCACGCTTGATCAATGGTCCTCGTTAGATCACGCTGATCGCTATCGTAATTTCCATAAGGCTGCTTCCAATTAACTCCGCTTGCCACCCCGACTACGATATGCCAATTAGATTTGGACCGTTGATCGGCCATAACTGACGGCTCTGGTGCAATGTTGCTTTAGCCTCTGATAGACTCTGTTTTCGCCATTTCTGCATGTGTTTCTGATTCGATAGTGTTTTCCGCCATTCTTCAATGTTTATCCTTGGCGATAGTTCTTAAGTATTGAAGACTTAGAGGGTTTTTAGGATCCATTTTGGATCAAACAATGGTGGAGATTATGATTGAAGGAGGTCTACATTGAATGCTAGGTGCAGACCAAGGAATACTAGAATGATGAACTCGAAGGCATTGCCCCTACAGCCTTGGTGATGGTTGTGGCCCATATCGGAGCAGGCGAAGCTTACAGTGGGGTCCAATGAGGCATGCCTTTTGCAAATGTAGCCAAGCTTTGTTGCCAACCTGGAACATGTGTAGAACCCAATGTTGATCATGGCACTCATTGTAATTAGCATTGGCTCTGTCCAGTATATCATGGACCTACTAGTAGATGTGTTTATTGTGCTCAATAAAGCTTTTAGCCCTGTCGGCTTCGGACTAGACGTGAGTCAGATCTACCTCACTAGCTACAAATGGTATGGCCACATCAATGGGACATAATGGCTGAAATCACAACCCTACCTGAAAGGAGTTATGGCCTGTTGAACTATGGAGAGCTCTGTTTATTTTTATTGGACATAAGGGAGGATTTCATCCTATCTGTATTGATGCTTCAAGTTGTACATGCGTATAATTTGGATGATCATCATTTTGATGACCTTTGTTTGGACATCATATTGGGGGTGGAAATTCATGGACTTTGTAAGTTTGGTATCCAACATCGACTAGAGACTTAACCAAAATGCACTCAAGAATCTGTTGTCTCGATCTGAGAGAATGGACTGTGGGATTCCAAAGTGTACCCAAACTTGCTCAAAGAAGAGATTAGCAATGGCCTCTGCTATGATACTTTTCTTGTAGTCCACCATAATGGCCATGTTAGAGAATCTATCGGCGACCATGAAAACACATTCGTTTTCATGCTTAGTAGAATAATTCCCAACATGTAATCCATGGAGATTAATGTAGGTTTTAGCCCCGTATAGAAATTACCTGCATACGAATTCTAAAACACAAAAAATAAACAATGCGAGTGCATAACACATAAAACATATATACATAGAGATTTCCCCTGGATCCCAAAACCGAGACTACCAGATTGAATTTTCATTATATTCCTTTCAATGTTACAATACATATTTATACATGTCGAGGCATCTAATACCATGGACTAAAAGCCATCGCGTCCCAAAACCATGGACCGAAAACCATCGCGTCTAAAACCATGTGCACAAATCATGCAAAAAACCATATGTAGGTCTGCCCAACCTAACATAGGGTCCAAAACCAAAATTTTCTAGGGTAGCGATAGAGTGGGGTTACCTGGACCCCTCAAACCCCCTGTGACTCCCCCTGCTACATAATTGGCACAACAAAGAGGGGGCTCCACCCCACTCCTAACCCCCCGGGTTAACTACGTGGGCTAGTCATGGAAAGAATGTAACACAAATCAACATTCTCCCACTTGTTGTTTTCTTTCCACAGAGGGCCACAAGAGAGCTTAGTCATTTAACTAGCCCTGCAATGCCCATTTTTTCACTACACCAAGAGAACTTCTCAGAGCTCACAGATTTTGTCAATGCATCTGCAGTATTCTTCAAAGTGTCCACCTTTACCAGCAACACCTTTTTGTCTTCTATCATATCCCTCACAAAGTGATACGGAAGATCAATGTGCTTTGTCTTTGAATGGTAAGAAGGGTTCTTTGCCAAGAAAATTGCACTTTGGCTATCATAGTGTATCCTTATAGCTCCCTGTACTAACCCCATACTTGAACATAATCTCTACAACCAAACTGATTCCTTGCTTGCATGAGTGGTTGTCATGTATTCTGCCTCTGTAGTTGATAGTGCCACTACAGATTGTTTCTTACTCATCCAACTGACTGCACCTCCAAATAGGTTAAACACATACCCACTTGTAGATATTCTCTGATCCAGATCTCCAGCCCAGTCCACATCAACAAAACCATAGATATCCAAAACTTTGTCCAATCCTAGTCTTCCTTGGTAGAACAAACCATAATCACTAGTGCCATGCAAATACCTGAAAACCTGCTTCACTGTTGTCCAATGCTCCTTCCCTAGTTTTGACATAAACCTACTCAACACTCCCACTGCATGTGCAATGTCTGGTCTAGTGCAAACCATCACATACATCAGGCTATCGATTGCACTTGCATATGGAACACGGGACACTGTTCAACATACAACTTTACACCTACAGGAATAGGAACCTTCACCGGTTTACTATCCTACATATTAAACCTCTGCAATATTGTCTCGACATACGTCCTCTGGTTTAACTAGAGCTTCCTCTTTACTTGATCTCTTTTAATTTCCATGCCCAAATATAGTTTGTAGCACCAAGATATTTCATGTAGAATTTGGAGGACAATTGGGTCTTCAAATCCTATATAATTTCTTTGTCATTTCCAACCAGCAACATATCATCCACATAGAAGACTAGATAAATAACGTGGTCGCCAATTAATTTAAAATACACACAGTGATCTTCTTTGCTTCTAGTGAAGTCAAGTACCCATATAAATGTATCAAATTTTTGATACCACATCCTCGGTGACTGTTTTAACCCATGCAAAGACTTCTTTAACTTTCATACCAGTTCCTTCTTACCCTTCACTACAAAGCCTTCAGGTTGTTCATGTAGATATCCTCTTCCAGATCCCCATGAAGAAATGTTGTCTTCACATCCATCCATTCTACCTCAAAATCAAAAGCAGAAGCAACAGATAAAAGTAATCTAATATAAGTTAACTTGGAAACAAGAGAAAAAATATCACCAAAATCAATTCCCGACACCTGGGAATAACCTTTTGCTACCAACCGAGCTTTGTATTTCTCCACCTTTCCTTCTGCATTTGTCTTTTTCTTGAACACCCATTTACTACCAATGGGTTTCCTTCTAGATGGCAACTCCACCAGATCCGAAGCCTCATTTTTGTGCAAAGATGCCATTTCATCAATCATGGCCTCTTTCCAGAGTTTTCCATCCTCTAAATCTACTGCTTCCTTCACAGTTATAGGACCATCATCACCAATAGTTAAAGAATTTTTTAACAGAAAGCAGATGGACTATACCTTTCTGGCTGCCTTCTTTCTCAAACTGATCTTCTCACACCTGGAGTTTGTGGCTCGTCATCTTCTGATTCCTCCTCTGCTGTAGAGTCTGATTATTCCTCCTTTAGCTCAAACTCTATCTTCTCAGGTTCCTTTGGTTGGACTTCATGTTTAATAACATCTTTCACCTCTATGAAAACCACATCTCGGTTGTACACAACCTTCCTCGTTACTGGGTTCCAAAGCTTATAACCCTTTAAACCATCCTTATACCCAATAAAGTTGCACTTTTCAGATTTACTATCCAACTTGGTTCGTTTCTCCTTTGGAACATGTACATATGCATCATATCCAAATACCATCAGATGTGAAAGAGAGGGTTTCTTACCAGTCCATACCTCTTGTGGATTCTTATCCTCCAATGCTGATGAAGATGATCTGTTGACCAGGTAACATGCTGTCTCCACTACCTCTGCCTAGAATTCTTGTCCTAACCTGGCACCACTGAGCGTGCTTCTTTCCCTTTCCATCAACGTCTTTTTCATTTTTCTGCAACTCCATTTTGCTGAGGTGTATATGGAGTAGTCTTCTGCCATGCTATACCACATTTCTTATAGAATTCTTCAAATTCCTTACTGAAAAACGCTCCACCGTTATCTGTCTTCAACACCTTTATCTTCTTCTCTGTTTGGTTTTCCACCAGAGCCTTAAATTATTTAAACTTGTCAAGGATTCAGATTTATTCTTAAGGAAATATATGCATGTATTCCTTGAGAAGTCATCTATAAATGATACACAGTACACAGACTTACCCAGTGATGGAACCTTCACAGGTCCAAACACATCACTGTGCACAAGCTCTAATATCTATTTCGCTCTCTTACCATTAGAGGGGAAACTCACTCGATTCTGCTTTCCATATACACAATTTTCATAGAAATCAAAATCCAGAGTGCTATTACTCATACCTTCTACCATACCTTTACCATGAAGTAGTCGAAGGCCCTTCTCTCCAATATGTCCAAGCCTTTGATGCCACAACATGGTCTTCTCTCCAGAGACCACTAGATTTTTCTGCTCCACTTTTAGGAACCACAGAACTGTTGCACCCATCAACAACAGTGCAACCTTGCAGCTTGTATAGAGTCCCAATTCAAACTCCCCACAACAATACCAGTGCCCCTCGAACCATGATGCAAGATGGTAGAGTGGGGTTACCTGCACCCCTCAAACCCCCTGTGACTCCCCCTTCTACACAATCAATGCAACGAAGGGGGGGCTCCGCCCCCCTCCTAACCCCCTTGTTAACTAAGTGGGCTAGTCGTGGAAAGAATATAACACAACCCAACAATGAATTCTCAAGGTTGACTAGGAGTAGGCAGAGGAGTATATAGGCCTTGTTTCTTGATGTTTGGTTTGGAAATGGTGTAGGATCTATTGTACTTCCCAACATCCCGATGAAGGTTTGACCAATAGAAATATTTCTGTAGTACTGCCACTTTTTTTTTTACTCCGAAATGTCCAGCAACCCCACTGTAATGCACCTCCCAAATCATCTTGGCGTGTTCACTTGAAGGAACATAGATGTGTCTCTGATGGAATAACAATGCATCTTGGAGGTGAAAATTTGGAACTTTCTTAGCTTCTAGGAGTCTCTGGTATGTGTTGTCAAATTCTGGATCACGCTTGTAAAGATGTGGCTACCCTGAAGTCCCGTGCCCATAGGAGTCGAGCACAATGATCAACGCCATGACTTCCTGTCCGTTGAGGCACTTTGTAACTTTATTAGTGTTTCCCTTCTTGTAATTAATGTTCAAATGGAATTGTTGTAGGTATGTGGACCATTTATCATGGCGATCATTCTGCACCTTCGCTTGGGTTTGTATCAATTGCAAGGGTCAGTGGTCTATGTGGATGACCATTTCCTTCCCCATAATGTAATGCTTCCATTGATGACATGCTTGCATAATGGAATACATTTCTTTGTCATAAGTGGGATACTTTTAGACTATGTCGAAAATTTTCTCACTGTGGTAAGCCATTGAATGCCCCTGCAAGTAAGGACTACACCAATGGAATAGTTGGAGGCATCTAACTCAATCTCAAATGGTTATTGTAGGTCTGGTAATGTGAGCACTCGTATGGAATAGAGTCAATGCTTCAACTTGTCAAATTCCTTATGTTGGGTTTCAAACCAAAATAACTTTTCTTTCGCTCTGCCCTTGTGACTTGGCTTAAAGGCCAACTGATATGAGAAAACCCCAACACGAACTTGTAGTGGAAATTGGTAAGGCCGAGGAAGTTGCGAATCTCTGTTATATTAGTTGGGGTTGGCCAATCCTAAATGACTTATATCTTGGTTGGGTCCACATGCACACCCTTCTCGTCAATGATGTACTCCAAATATTGACCTAGGTCATGCCAAAAGTGCATTTCTCTAAATTGGCACACAACCTATGTTGTCGCAAGGTCTGGAGGACCTATCGAATATGGTGGAGGCGCTCTTCCCAACTCTAGCAGAAGATCAAGATGACATCTAAATACACCACCACAAATGCATTGGTGAACGGTCACAAGATGTCGTCCATCATTCTCATGAAGGTTGTGGGGGAATTCTTCAACTCAAAAGGCATGAACAACTATTCAAAAAGGACCTCCTTGGATTTGAAGGCAGTCTTCCACACATCAAAGGGTTCGATAGGACTATAGTGCTAAAATATTCCCCCCCCTTGAGTTGGTCCAGAAGATCATCAATCCATGGATTGGGTACCTATTCTAGACAGTGATCTTGTTCAATGCCTGATATTCAATACAGAGTCTCCAGGTCCCATCCGTCTTCTCTCAATACAATCGGGCTCCCATATGGTGATGAGCTTGGTGTGATGTTACCTTTCTACAACTGCTCCTAAGTCTTCCTCTTGATCTCATCGTTCTCCAGAATAGAGCATCGATAGATCTGTCCATCGTGTAGCGCCGCACCCAAGTTTAGATTGATGGGGTGCTTGACCTAAGAGTGTAGAGGTACCCCCAAAGGTGAGGTGAATATGTCGATGTATTCCTCCATCACCTTGTCCATCTGCTGCTTCTGTGCAGAGCAGCCCTGTCTGGAAGCCCAAAACACAATATTATTGTTGCCCTAAGGGTGAATCATAAGGGATAAAAATTTCTTGGTCTGTGAAATAATCTTATTACACTTCTTGGTAGAGATAAAAAATATTGCGGTAGACGGGGCTACCTCTGGTATCATGTACAACTTATTTCCCAAAGTAATAATTTTAGAGGAAGGTATAGACCCATATACAACATATCTCTTCCACAAATAAGGTTGTCATAACAACACATCACAAACTTCAAGGGGAGCAACATCATATAGCACCTCATCTGAGAAGGGTTTGATGCTGTAGGGAAGCTGACACTGTTGGCTGAAGTAGAGATCTCGTCTTTGGTGAAAACACCCGATGGTGTATGACTGCAAATGTAATGTAGTCACTAGGCCCAACCACTTCACAACCTCTGTTGAAATGAATTCCTTTTGGCTCTGGTTGTCGACAATGAACTACAACGAAGAACCCTTCACTAACATCTATGACTGGAAGAGGTGTTCCCCCTCCTCTGGATCTTCAAGCTCATTTTTCAGGATCTTAGTGGTCGCCATAGTGGCACTGGGCTCCGTCTCAATTATTTTCTTCCCTTTGTCAATCACCTTGTCGTTTTTTGACCCATTGTCATAACATGTGCCTTTAGCTTGGCCACGAGTGACTTCTTTGCTCGACAATCACTTGTGTTGTCAGTGGAGCTCTTATGAAACTCACACCATTTTCCCGTGTCCTTCTTTGTCTTCATGGTGTTGTTATTTTCTTGTAGATTCAATGGGTTTTACTTGGTCGCTATGCCTTAGATTTGTCCTTTGGTCTGTGGTTTGGGGACATCTTTCCTTACTTCGGATTCGTAGATCCAAAGTCTCGCTTATTTTGTTTAAACTTCCTCTCAATCTTGACAGTGTATCAATACGCCGTGTTGAGCGAGGAGATGTTCAAGAACTCCATCTTGCCCTAGATGTTCCTATGTAGACAACTGTGGTAATTGAGTACCAAATGTCACTCGAAATCCTTAATACCTAACTTCATGCGAAGGGTATGAAAAAAATTGGTAAAATCTGACACGTCTTCATCCCTTCCCTACTGCGACATGGTCCACTTTATGTATTTATCCTCATAGCTCTCGAGAGGGTAGTACTGCTCCTTGTTGGCATCCTAGAATGAATCCCAAGTGGGTGCAGTTCAAAGTGAGGGTGAAATTTCGTCCTTCTTCTCACAATAGGTTTCCCACTAGTCCTTAATGTGGGGGGAAGCTTTGAGAAGTGCGAAAGTAATATTTTCCCAGATGGAAAAATCATGAAAAGAAAAATATCCTTGTAACATATTTAACCATTTATCTAAGGCATCCACATCAATCTAACCTTCAAATATAGCAATGTCAAAGTTAACTTGTACCTTAAAGGGTGTGGTGCTTCTAGAGTGGCTGCTGTAAAAAAATGTGTCGCCTTTGGGGGTAGCCCTTGAAGAATCTGTGCAAAGTTGTCTATCATTGCGTCCCTTTTTCACTTGAGGGCTTCTTCAAGCAAGAATTTTAAAAGATCTCCTGCCCCCTCATCTTTCTTCTTTTCTGCCATGGGAGACTGTCAGGATTTGTGAGGCTGGTCTTGCAAAGGTTCGACCAGTTCGAGCCGTAACTCCTTATATCTCGACGTCGTTGAGGACATGCAAATAAAAACAAAAAAAGGGTAGACCACTATGATACCACTGATCCATCCTTAAACATGAATGCAAAAAACTTTAGATATAACCATAAATGTTCAGATGCAACAGACATAACACTCCATTTCATTAATATCAAATATTGAAATATGCTTACAAATAGAATGGAAATAAACTAGCTCGGGTGATGGTAGCTTATCTTTGAGAAGAGATGTGGTGGCTACCTACGTCTGAGCTGTGTTACAATGAGGCTTAAGAACCTATTTATTATTTAACATCAAAAGAAAACCTTAAACAACCAAAACCCTAACCCTGAGAGATGGAACGCCAAGAGTTTGTGTGCCTCGTTGGGGTTACTTGGGTAGCCAACTTTTGAGGGCTATAACATGGTCATATCATCTTCGTTTGGCACGTACGATACCTAGTTGGAAAGATCTCTGCGAGTACTACAAGATTTGTCGCAACCTCGTAATTGTGTCTATGACTATGGGCCTTCTGCGGACCTAAAAAAAACGTCATTTAGGGGGTGAAATTTGCTCTCAAATTTCGCGACTCGAAAACCTGTTAAAAATAGTAAATGCTACAATAAACAAGGAAACATATGAAACTGACTAGAGGTCTATGTGGAATAGGTGATTGGCCACCAATATCCACCTTCATCAACCAACAAATACCTTGGGCTTCACAATGAAACTCTCTACCTTTCTAGTGTCCTAGTCAAGAATAACAACACCATACTTTGAGGGTTCATCAACCTAGTTCAAGAGATTAATTGTTTAGTGTTTACCTTACCAACCATAAAAAAATTGAACTAAGAGAGAATTTACATAATGAAATTATCAAAATCAATTCCCTTGAAATTTGGCTTTTGCAAAGACACGCCTTGCAAAAAACAAAACAAGGAAAATGTTTCCAAGTGAGAAGGGGCTTGAGGTAGGAGAACAAATTGTACCTTGGTCACTATGATGTATGCTTCTCCTCCATGTTTTGTATGGAAATCAACCATGGCTCCCTAGATCCGTTTATCAGTTTGTCCCTTGCAAGAGCTAAAGGCCCAAAAGTGAACATGGGCTCTGTTTCCTAAGAACAAGTAATCTTAATCCCAAGTTTCATTTCAAATGCCTTCAAGAATCTCAACATAACATCAACAACACCAATAGGTTTGAGTGCTTCAATTTGCTCAAAAATTGAAATCCAATAAATTGTTTAATGTTCCATATAAGAAACAGACAATTTTGTTCATCATGCTACTTTTACAAGTTTATTAGCTTTACATGATGAAAAACCATTGGATTATTCTAAAAGTCAACCAAAGGCTTAGGGACACCCAATGTCAAAGGGTGCAGTGTGGTTTCAAAACCACTGACCAATATAAGGGCCTTCATGGTATTTTGTTCCTTCTCCTAGCTTTTTTGACCATTGCCCTCCTTTGCTAATCAACAAGAGGCGAAGATGCCAGAAACAGGTCCTACAACTCCAATGTTGAAGCCTGAGTACATTGTGGTGGTGCATTCAAATACGCCGGGGTGCTATCCATGTGCTAGATTTTAACAGGAAGGAGACAAATGAAAATATGCTTCTGCGATTGGCTAAAGCTGCTTAGCCAAACCTAGCATAGGAACACCTTCCATGTAATTATTTATTTATATGGTTATTTAATTATTGTTTTCTTTGTTTTGTTTTGGTGGACATTAGCAAATATTAATTTTATTATTTTTGAGAACTTGACAGACTTGTACATTGCACTCATAATAAATGCGTAATGTGCCTCTCAACACAAAGAATATGCCTCCCGAAATAATCTCATTACAAATTATTATAAGGAAACAAAAAAAAGTGAAAATAAAAATATGTTGTTTGACTTTTAGAAATTGTTATAATTTTGCAAAAAAAAATTGATTGGTTTCAGAAGTTTTCTTGTTGTTAACTCAATCTTTTTTAAATTTAAAATATATTTTTAATTATATAAATAAATTTAATATTTTGGAAAAAAATTAAAATATATATATGATGTAAATTTCATAATTCAAATTTATAATTTTAATAAATATTTATTGTAATTTTAATAAAATTAAAATAAAAATACATTAAAAAAAAATTTAAAATATACAATAGTCCTAATATAATTGCGTTAAGAGAATAGTAATCATTTTTCTTTATTGTAAGAAAAAGATACACTAACATACTTATAAAGAGTGATAAAGAGTGAGACGCCATTCATGACGAGATTTGATACTGTATACCCTGGTAGCTCATGGTTGCACAGTCTTAGCGGAATTTGACGCGGCTCACGGCAATGCGAAACCATCGCACATCAAATACTGGAGAAAATTCCACGTATCGGGGACAACCACGTCTCTTATTTGCAGGATCGCTATATTTTTCATGTCAAGAGGGCTGATGGATTGACAGTTCTATGTATGGCGGACGATACAGCCGGAAGTAAGTCCTCTTCTTTATCCAGATTCGTTAATTTTAAGACAATTTACAGTAGATTGCCATCTTATGTTAAATTTTATTTGTTATATTAGGTGTGGTCACTTTGTCACAATGTTGGTTGATGACTGTGGCTATTTTATGTAATTTTAAGGTACACTGCTGTAGTATGTCAAATTTTGTTTATACTTCTTATATCTTGCTTTATTATTCGTGGCCACAACAAGGTAATAATGCATTTAGACCGCATTGATTGTGACATTAAATTTAAATCGACTAAAAATTAAAATAGGTTTTCCAATGTAAACATGAGAATTTTTTTTTTTTTTTTTTTTTTCAATTTTGATAGGGTGATTGGCGTGGTCTCTTATTTTGTCATCATTATATTTATGTACTTTGCAGCACACTCAATCGTACTTGTAAATCTCATATTCAAGTAGCGAATCGTGATTGTCTTGCTCGTTAATCACATCGTTGTGGAGGTAAAAGTGTGTAGGTGGAAGGTCATTGAGTTGAACAGAGCAGTGACTCACAAATATATTTGTTTGATGTCATACATATGTATTGCCACTAGAAAGACCCTGTGCGGCTCAACAATCCAGAAAAACATGAATTGACTATATATTTTTTTGTAATTACCAATAAATTAGGCTTCATGGACCATAGATAAATTTAAATAACAATTAACATTTAATAAAATATTTATAAATATTATTAAAAAAAAATAATTAATTATGAAATATCGAAAGTAGTTTTCATTTAACAAGACTTGACTCTTAAAGATAATTTTTTGAAAATATCTAGAAAGTAATTTTCAAGCATTACATTTTAGATTAATACTTTCAAACTATATCTGTGTGATATTATTTTGGAAGATTTATGTATTTGGAACCAAAAGTAATCATGTGTGAAAGAATTTTAGTATTTTACTGAGTTTTGGATGAATACCTCGAATACATCTAATCTCTATGTGACATTTTCAAATTTCAATAATATTCTAAGTATATATATATGTTTTTATAATTTTGTATATTATTTCAATGTATTTTTATTGTTCTTTTATGTTTGTATTTTTGTTTTAATAAAAATACATTTTTTAATTATTAAATTATATTTTTAATATATAAACAAATTTAATATAGTTAATAATAATTAAATTATATTTTTAAATTCTAGGATAATAATAAATACAAATTAATTATATTCTAATATAATAACAAGGAGCCATTGTTGTGGCGCTAGTCCCTGCCGGTTAATAGAACAGTTTGGTCAGTTATTATTATGAGATTTAAATTGCCTTATCATGAGAGCTGGTTTCCATTACTAGTGTGTTGTAGGCATGCTTACTTGTATTAAGATCTAATGAATTGGATGGCCAATTGTTGTATGAACTTTTTGACTTTATGGGAAGAGTGAAATATAATGAACTTTGCCTTTGTTAAGAATTCTCATAAATGTCATTGAAGTGATAAATCCTTGTAATGTTGAGTTTGTATTTCTTAAAATAAGATTAGTTTTAGATATAATTTTCCAATGTCTCATGATTTAAAAAACGCTTAGATTAATAATAAAAATATAATAAAATTTAACAGTGAATCATAGAAAACTTGAGGGAAAAAACTATAAAACCTAATAATAATGCATTAGAGAGTGTTAAAGTAAGTTATGTATTTTAATAACCACGGGGTATAAAATATATTTAAATGCATAATAATGAGTTATAATGTACGAAGAATTGGAAAGTGTTAAAGTGAGTTATGTATTTTAATAACCACGGGGTATAAAATATATTTAAATTCATAATGAATGACTAATAGGAAGGTGTTAAAGTAAGTTATGTATTTTAATAACCATGGTGCACAAAACATATTAAAATAATAGGAAGGTGTTAAAGTAAGTTATGTATTTTAATAAACATGGTGCACAAAACATATTAAAATAAATATGTATCAAAATGTAATAGGTAAATTTTCTTATTTTCTTACATTTGAATATTATGGAAATATTCATAAAATGATAATGACCAAATAAACATTATTATGAATATAAATTTTTTAATTAAATTCGCGGTGGAGAGTGTTCAATATTTACATAGATCATTCTCGAAGGTCAAAGACGAACTTAAGCATTTAAAAATTATAGTTATGGAGTCTTGAACCCATGATTGAAAGATTACATATCTAGTAACATGTTTGGACATAAATGATACCATTCAGGTTAATCTCAATGATTGAGGAATTACTCCATGGTCAAAAGAACAAAAGATATATTTATTTAAAAATATTGTTTATCATAACTTTAGTGTGAACTTTAAATTTGTCCAATTACTAATTAGCAAAGAAAATAAACCCTGCATCTAATTTCTAATTAGTAATTTGTTGCATCTAATTAATAAGTTACGTATTTTAATAACCATGGTGCACAAAACATATTAAAATAAATATGTATCAAAATGTAATAGGTAAATTTTCTTATTTTCTTACATTTGAATATTATGGAAATATTCATAAAATGATACTGACCAAATAAACATTATTATGAATATAAATTTGTTAATTAAATTCGCGGTGGAGAGTGTTCAATATTTACATAGATCATTCTCGAAGGTCAAATAAGAACTTATGCATTTAAAAATTATAGTTATGGAGTCTTGAACCCATGATTGAAAGATTACATATCTAGTAACATGTTTGGACATAAATGATACCATTCAGGTTAATATCAATGATTGAGGAATTATTCCATGGTCAAAAGAACAAAAGATATATTTATTTAAAAATATTGTTTATCATAACTTTAGTGTGAACTTTAAATTTGTCCAATTACTAATTAGCAAAGAAAATAAACCCTGCATCTAATTTCTAATTAGTAATTTGTTGCATCTAATTAATAATTTGTTGTCATACAAAAGGACATGACTTTTGGCCTTTCTTATAGTTTTGGGTTAGTGAATATACCATCTAACTACAATAATAAAATAATTTTGATAAGTTTATTTTATAAATTAAAAATTAAAATAAACAAATTAAAATTAAAAAAACATTTAAACTTTACGAGTTGAAATCTAAATTGATCATGATCTCCAAGAAAAAATTCATTATCTTTTGGTGTTCTATACTCTTCCTTTCTGCAATATCATAATATTCAAATTAAAAAATATAATTTATAATTTAAACCGATAAGCTAATACATTGTTTAATAATATATTGAATATATATAAAAATATATATTTTTTACACAGAGAACATTGGTTTTGGAGCATAAGCAGTGGCAGTAGAATCCAAATTCAAAATATAATCCAGTTCCTGTTTATCAAAATCGTTCTGTCATTTTTGTTGCAAAATACATTTATGTCAAGTCAAAGAAATGGCACTTTATAAGCTGGATAAAGAAGTATTCTATCAGTACAATGTCAAATTTTGTGCCATAACATTTTGTCATTCTGTCAGTACAATGTCATTCTGTCAGCAATCACAACACTTCATTCCAAGTCTCCACGTTTCAAAAATTTCAGTTGAAGGGGATCCCATGGAATTTGCAGAAATTTATGCTTCTTTATACGAGCTTAGCTGCTGAATTTTAACAACACCATTTCCAGACTTTCCTAGAATGGCTGCAACTGTGCGTTCAGGTATTACAACTTCAACTATAGTTTTTGTGATAAGCTCACCAGCTGCTGTGACACTGCCGAAGATGATATACAATGTCAGGGACATTAGTACAGAAATGGTGATCAGCAAAACCCCCATGATAGCAGCAATCAACAAAGTTTTGCAAATCTTGTGTACCTTCCAAATCCGACAGAACTCTCTTGACGAAGAATTGGCTCCTCAAACTCAGAGAAATTGCCAATACTGTTTATATCCCAATTTGACTGAATTTTCAAACAAAGCATATAATTAGTACTACAGGGGTTGCTGTTTGCAGACAGATTTATGCTTAATTATCTTAAATAGAAATTTAATTGCAGCAAAGAATCTGCTTTTATTCTAAGAAATCAAAACCAAAAAGTAGCAACAGAGGGACAGTAGAGGAATTCATGGAGTGCGTAAATTACTAATTGTTCAAGAGTAGAATATATATTGTCCAATCTATACACAACTTGGGAAATGCTGAGGACATTTTCAAAATCTTGGCAAATGTTGGAAAATGTCAAAGGGAAATCAATAACTGCATACAAAATGGGTGCACTTGTTTGCTGTGGAGTGCCTGAAATTTCAACCACTGCTTCAGATGTTCCTGGTCTAACTTCAAGAAGATTAACTTTGGCATGAGAAATCTGACCATACAAAGAAAACATGATCAATAAATAAAGGGTCTTCATAGCAAGGTATCAACAATTGAGCTTGAATCACTAGCCATTTAACACATTGTTATTTCCTTTATCATTGAAGCTAAATTTATCGTTAATCTCATACTGTTGCCATGTTATCTCATTGCGGCAAAATGTGGCAACAGTTTTAAATATACATAACAGGTCCCGTCAAAAATTGATCCAGTACAAAATTTTGAAAACGACAGAAACTCCCATTTGCTAAAATTCTGAAGTTGAAACATGATGCATTGAAGCATACCAGAGCAGAAATAATGTCGAATAGTTGATAACAGTCGTCAAAGACAAAAAACCTTGTTTTAATTAACAGTGGATGAAAATAAATAAAAAGTTTTAAACAACGCTGACCTTTGATGACCATGGGGCTGGTGAAGACTGCATAGTCGGATAGCTTGATGATGAATGGCCAGAATCTTGAAACGGGATGCTAGAAGAGAAAGATGTACGAGGAGAGTGGTGTTCAAACCTTGTTCTAGTACTTGATGGTGCCAGAGACGAAGAAACCATAGCTGCAGTACTGTACTTGTCATGGTTTAAATTTTCTTGCAGTCTTGAAGTTATCTGAACTAAAGGTTCTCGTGCAACCCTTATATCATGTATAATGTGCCAAAAGCTTGTTTAACATTAAAAAGAGTATTTGATTGACTAAAGCTGTATAAGAGTAAGAGACATCCCTAACATGACTTGTCTAACTTCAAGGAGATTAACTTTGGCACGAGAAATCTGAACATACAAAGAAAACATGATCAATAAAGGATCTTCATAGCAAGGTATCAACAATCGAGCTTCAATCACTAGCCATTTAACACATTTTTATTTTCTCTGGCATTGAAGCCAAATTTATCGTTAATCTCATACTGGTGCCATGTTATTTCATTGGGGCAAAAGAATATTCAAAATAGAAAACTCATAAGGTATACAGGAACCAGTATGTGGCAACAGTTTTAAATATACAGAACAGGTCCTGTCAAAAATTGATCCACTACAAAATTCTGAAAATGACAGAAACTCCCATTTGCTAAAATTCTGAAATTGAAACATGATACATTGAAGCATAGTAGAGCAGAAATAATGTTGAATAGTTGATAACAGTCGTCAAAGAGGGAAAAAACCTTGTTTTAATCAACAGTGGATGAAAATAAATAAAAATGTTTAAACAAAGCTGACCTTTGATGACCAAGGGATTATAACCTAAGTCGAACCAAAGTTTTGGGGTGGAAAGGTTTTGGGGTCTTATTGCGGGTTTCGCATTGTTCGAGGTGAATGGCAGGCTTCGGCTCAGTGTTTGACGTTACTGCGGTACACATGGGAGTCCTTTTCAACGCAGACGGATGTACATTCCCACGGCTACATAGGTACATCACTAAGCTGGAGTATGTATGTGCCGCATATTGTGTTTTTAATGGAATGTATTATGGTTTGGAGAAAGGAATAAAGACCTGCAAGTATTTTTCGAGGGCCTTCTGGAGACTTCGTTAACCAATTTCGTCATTTGCACATTTCTTGTTTTTGTTTTTGGGTGGGAGTGTGAGGATTTTTACAGAAGCTGTCCTGTTTCTTCGAAGCCTGAGCGAAGTCTCGCTAGCTTTAGCTGAAGAAACCATTGGTACACCATTGTAGGGTTTCTTTTTTCTTCTTTTCGGGTGAAACTGTGATTCTTGGTACAGATTGAGCGGCAATCTTTTGTAATTTGAACTGTTTTTGCACATGAAGATCTAAATAAATTGGGGTTCATGGGTATTTAGATTGAAGCTGGAGTATGTATGTGCCGCATATTGGCTTTTTAATGGAATGTATTGTGGTTTGGAGAAAGGAATAACTGGACTTTTCATGGTTTAAATTTTCGGGCAGTGTTGAAGTTATCTGAACTAAAGCTTCTCGTGCAACCCTTATATCACGTACAATGTGCCAAAAGCTTGTTTAAGATTAAAAAGAGTATTTGATTGACTAAAGTTGTATAAGAGTAAAACACATCCCTAACATGGCTTGTTGCAGCTTTGCAATCTTGACGAGATCTCTTTTAATTTGCAAAAGCAATTTATTAGAAAGTGAGTATTGTATATACCTGAACCAACTGATCAGTTTCGAAAGCACACCGAGGAAGGTCTTCTCTTTGTAATATTCTAATATTGGCAGCTGTTGTGTGCCTCATTTCAGAAGTCACTGCAACACCCATGGCAATTAGACAACAAAATTTAAAAATAAGATCAAGCTGCTGAAAGGTACTTTATCACATGCAATCCTATTACTGGTTACAGAACTGTATCTGCCATCAAACTTCAGATTCACGCTAACTAGCTAAACATGACAATGCAGAAGGAGAGATCAAAACTGTGAGGCTACAAAGTCATAAACTTCTGGAATAAGGCTTGCAGCGCCTGCTTTTCAATGAGATCTAATACAAACATTGGCTGAAAATATTCCACAGTGCTGAGGATGTAGGCAATTATGAGATTGCCATTGTCTTAGTATACAACAAAGGGGCAAAATGGTGCAAGAAAATGCAAACAACCGACTAGAAATTTTAGGCACGGGTTTCATAAAAACCTTTAAGTCCCCTTGCCAAAGTACTCCAAAGGTAGCTTCTCCATACACGACACTGTGTGTGAAGTGGACTTCAAATCATATAAAAAATGAAATGGGTTGGGGTAAACTTACTGCTTAGCCATTGTGTCCTTTGTCCTTTGTAGATTGGAAACCATGTGACCATTCTTTAGATTGTAAATTGCAAACCATGTCAGCACTCTTCAGATATATGGCATATTCAGATGGTCTGTGGGATAAATTCTTTCCTGGTAGTGTTAGCAGATTTTATGCAAAGCAGTTATCATGTACAATGTGCCAAAACCTTGTTTAACATTAAAAAGAGTATTTGATTGGCTAAAGCTGTATAAGAGTAAAACACATCTCTAACATGGCTTGTTCCAGCTTTCCAATCTTGACGAGATCTCTTTTAATTTGCAAAAACAATTTATTAGAAAGTGAGTATTGTATATACCTGAACCAACTGATCAGTTTCGAAAGCACACCGAGGAAGGTCTTCTCTTTGTAATATTCTAATATTGGCAGCTGTTGTGTGCCTCATTTCAGAAGTCACTGCAGCACCCCTGCCAATTAGACAACAAAATTTCAAAATAAGATCAAGCTGCTCAAAGGTACTTTATCACATGCAATCCTATTACTGGTTACAGAACTGTATGTGTCATCAAACTTCACATTCACGCTAACTAGCTAAACATGACAATGCAGAAGGAGAGATCAAAACCGTGAGGCTACAAAGTCATAAACTTCTGAAATAAGGCTTGCAGTGCCTGGTTTTCAACGAGATCTAATACAAACATTCGTTGAAAATATTCCACAGTGCTGAGGATGTAGGCAATTATGAGATTGCCATTGTCTTAGTATACAACAAAGGGGCAAAACGGTGCAAGAAAATGCAAACAACCGACTAGAAATTCTAGGCACGGGTTTCATAAAAACCTTTAAGTCCCCTTGCCGAAGAACTCCAAAGGTAGCTTCTCCATACACGACACTCTGTGTGAAGTGGACTTCAAATCATATAAAAAATGAAATGGGTTGAGATAAACTTACTGCTTTGAAATTCAGCATTGAGTCCGAGCAAGAATACCAATGGAAGGAGTGGAAGCTACCGGAAATGTATATCAGCCATTGTGTCCTTTGTGCTTTGTAGATTGGAAACCATGTGACCATTCTTCAGATTGTAAATTGCAAATCATGTCAGCACTCTCCAGATATATGGCATATTCAGATGGTCTGTGGGATAAATTCTTTCCTGGTAGTGTTACCAGATTTTATGCAAAGCAGTTACCCTGTAGCATTCGTTTAGAAAATATAACTCTACGTTTGACTTTGAATCATATGTGTTTAGGAACATGGAAAAAATTTAAGCAAATTGTACAGGTAACAGTAAACAGAAACATAGGTAAAATAAAACAAAACCTTTCGAGCCCAAAACTTTCGTTCGACTTAGGTTATAATGCTATTATAATGAAAAATCATGTCGGTCAACCAACGGTCAGCAATTGATCGATTGCATATAGTCCCAGGGAGGGACTAATAATACCAAATGCATTATGCCATAATTCCATTTTCAAACAACATATATTCATTTTAAAGTCCATATAGTTTGGTGCTATTTATAAAGTCTAGCTTCAAGCATGTTGTAGAATGCATTCGATCTCAAATACAGGACAGAAACAGAAACAATACAAACAGACATGTATAAAGACTTTCTAGCCCTCTTTCCTAAATTGTTACTTACACTATGCAAGAAACAAAAACTAACATAGCATTCAGCCATAACATAGGAAGAAACAGAAATGAGTAGCCGATTCAATATACAATTTGTCATTTAACTTGAGTGGATAATAAGTACCATGTTTAATCAATCTATGGAATCTTTGGTGTTTGCATTCAGCAGCTGTAGATACAAAATTATTGTTGATTAGATGTTGCATTTGTCGTATTCAATGATATAATTTAAACCAAACATGGTACTTTTTAAGATGGAGCAAAAATATAAATACAAAAGGTGGCAAGACAATCTCTGCTTGTCAAGCTTGAAGCATGATGCAGAATGCGTTCCATTTGAGATAGAGAACATAAATAGAAACAGTACAAACACAGATGCATAAAGACTTTCTAGCCTTTTTTCATCAACCGTTGCGTTACATATTCTTTGTAAATGAGTCAAAATTGCAACTCAAATACTTGTATTATAGTAAGAGCATAATATGAAGAAACATATTCATATTACTTTTGCATTTGTTGTGGACGTGAAGGCTGCCATGTTCCTGGATTTTGTAATCTGTATAACAAATGGTTAGTTAGAACAAAATGATAACATTGTAAATTGAAGAGAGGACATATTTGAGAGAAAACATGTTAAGGCATATGTTGATGTACCTTCCATTTGTTAGTTGACATGTAATAGTTCACTATCTTCATTGAGTGTGGACTTGCTCTGAATTTTGAAGTCACGTAACATGTAAACAGTGGTAGCTTTCTGTTGCAAATATGTTTCATATGACATTGATTTTAAATTAGGAAGTAAGTCATGTAATAAGGGCTCCCTGATAATGCACTCGACAAAGTTATTTGTAATGGATTCTATTACAGCATTTATACAATGCTTGTAGAGGAAAGGGCAATTATCATTTCATTGTGAACAGAAAATTGTTGCATTGGCTATTGCTATGGATGAATTCACTGGGGAGTTACAAATTGCACAAACAGGTTCGAAAGGAGTTGAATATGGATTTGTTGCGATCAGAATAACTTCGACTTGTTTATAAAAAATTCAAACGTTAATTTACATTATTACATGGCAAATGCAAAGGCAGCAAAAACATTATTATTGCTATACTTACAGCATAGGTAGATGTAGTTAGTTTTCTGAGATTGTTCAGTGCATCTGTGTTAAGTTCAGTCATGAACGTTGACATTGATGCTCTGAATATTGTTTCTTTTGTGTTTACCTTTTTTGTTAAATTTTTGAAAAGGATGAGCGGAAAGTGTCCTTTTTGCAGTTGTTTTTCCATTGAAAGGAAAAATTGTTCATATGTGTCAAAGAGTTGCAACTGCAAAACAGAAATTGTTATCTATTGAAAAATACAAAAAGTAATATGCAAATACATTGTTCGTATGCATTGAAAAATTGCAATTGCAGCAGACAAATTACAAAAACTATAGACAAATTACAACAACTATATATTGAAGTGATGCATGTTATCTACTGAAAATTAGCAATAAGTAACATGTGAATACATACAGTTGCATTATCGTTTTCAGAATCTCCATCTTTGATATGGAGTATGTAATGCAATCCAACTCGTTTGGCAAGTGTAACGGCGGCAGCGATTGTGCCAATTGGGTACATTTCTTTTTTGTTTGCAAATTGCCTAATGGTTGTATTGGGAATGAAGCAATATTCTTTGCAAACTTTAGGTACAGTTTCTATGATACTTGATTCATTAAGCAAAATTATTTTGTCACAGTCACCGCGATCATAAACAGTTTTAGGCAATATCCTGAAATTTGTAATTGAGATGCTGTTGCCTTGCAAAATTTTCTGTTCATGTCACTCCACCAAATGTGCAGGTACACTCAACGTTATAGTCATCATTCCTTGAGCATCTGTCAAATCAGCTCGTAATACTTGACGTGATTTGTTTGCTTTATCAAGGAATGCAGTATAGACAACCATTATGTCTCCAACAAATAGCTGCCCAATTTTACGACTATTGAGATCTTCAATTGATACTTTAATTGGCAGTATCTGTTTTTGACTATTAAAATTGCTTAGTTAGAAATTGCTACAAACATTTGTAGAATAGTATGTTTCTCCTAAAAACTGAATAAGTAGAAATAGATTAGAGTGTTGTGTTTCATATGCATACCTTTTTGATGTATCATTTTGTACATTTGTTGAATGAAGTTTGGCTGCGATTGTTTCAGTTGGACTAACACAGGCAAACGCACGGTTCAATATGATGTGGATATTATCACATGTATTTTGTGATAAGAAATCAATAAAGAAATTGTGATATGTAACCTGTACATGTCTTCTTGCTGCATTGTTTGGGGGGACTTACTACTAGTGCTTTCTTCACTCGTCCAAGATTTTCTAATTTATATACATTTAAATATAGATATGTAAAAAGAGAAGATATATATAGTAAACATTAATATTTTAAATAGAAAATATCATATTTGTATAGTTGTCATACATACCTTTTCAAAGCAAGTGGTTGGTTTGCCTTTTCTAATTGAGTTATGCGCTCTATTTCTTCAATTTTTTGTTTTCCTTTTTCAGGATTTATGCTATGTTATAGAATAGCAACATATATTTAGTTCAATTTGAAAGAGCATATAGAAGTAAACAGTTAACAAGGAACATTAAAACCATAGAACCATACATATGTAAAGATAGAATGCATATATAGTAAACATTAATATTCTAAATACAAATTGGCATATTTGTATAGTTGCCATAGACATACCTTAGTGAACATTATTATTCTAAATACAAATTAGCATATTTGTATAGTTGTCATAGACATACCTTTGCAAAACAAGTGGTTGGCTTGCCCTTTCTAATTGGGTTATGCATTCTATTTCTTCAATTGTTTCTTTTCGTCTTTGAAGATTTAGGCTATGTTATAGAATAGTAACATATATTTAGTGCAAATTAGAAGTAAAAAGTGAACAAGAACATTAAAACCATAGAACCATACATATGTAAAAATAGAATGCATATATAGTAAACATTAATATTCTAAATACAAATTAGCATATTTGTGTAGTTCTCATAGACATACCTTTGCAAAACAAGTGGTTGGCTTGCGCTTTCTAATTGGCTTATGCATTCTATTTCTTCAATTGTTTCATTTTCCTTTTTCAAGATTTATGCTATGTTATAGAATAGTAAGACATATTTAGTGCAAGTCAAAAGAACGTATAAAATTAAAAGTTGAACAAGAACAGAAGATCCATAGGAAAGGAAAGGCAAAAAGAATATACTCTGTTTGTTTATGTTGCATGTTGTTGTTCTTTTTTCTTGGTCGTTTTGTTCAATTGAAAAGGGTTTTACTAGCAGAATCTGCATCCATAAATAGATGAGGCCATATCTACAAATTTATGATAGGATACTTGTGTTGGTTAATTGAAAAGGCTGTCTTTGGCATAACTTGCATTGATCAATATAGAACGCCATATATGTAAATGTACAATAGAATGAATAGTATGTATGATGTTATCATTTCGTTTAGTACAAAAAGAATATTGTAGTATGCTTTAGTAAAATAGAAATGGTAAAACCAATCAGGTATTGCAAAAATGTCAAAATTTGCAATTTTGTAAACTGTTTCATGTGTATATCATAGCTGAAGGACAAGAGATATTGTATCATGGTCAGACCAATATGTATCCAATATGAAAATTCTATATTTTATATTAGCTAGATTTGCCCAAACATGGTCAATCAATGATTTATGCATGCTATTAGTTTTGTCAACTAGGAAATGAAGATTGTAGTTTTGCATGTAGGTTTCTAGCTGCTTTGTTTTTTGATTGCAATGTACCATATCAATATTGAAGTCCCCTAATATAACTATGATATTGTTTAGATCTAAGTGGTATAAAGCTTTTGCAATGACATTGAGGATATTGTTTAGGGTTTCATGTGGCGATGCATATATATTGAGTATTGCAATTTGTAATGTGTGAAATTTTATTTTTGCGAGCAATGCTTCTACAAAGCAGTCTTCAAAATGGGTATGTTCAAGGATAATAATATTTTTCTTTATCAATATCATTACTCCATGCTTAATGCAACTTGAGATGCAATTGAAATTTTTGAAATATTCAGTTTCCATACACAACGACATATGTGTTTCTTGTAAGCACAAGATATCAGATTGCATTGTGTCATAATCATTGCATACGTCAGTAAGATGCGCATGAAGATTGCGAGTGTTCAATGAAAGAATAAAGATGGATCGTAATGATTTAATTGATAAAGAGTCATATTCTAATTTCCATTTTGCAGTGGTTTGCAAACATTGCATTTCACAATTTACTTTTTGCTTGACCTTGAAATTATTGTGTTTAAGAGGATTAAGCAAATACAATGATTCTATGTTTCTGACACGTGATAGTGTTGTGTATACTAGGCCATGCACTTGTACTCCAGTAGGGTCGAATGCAAGCCTATCCAAGGTTAAGCCTTGTGATCTATGTATTGTGCGTGCACATGCAAGTTGAATTGGAAATTGTTTTCATATTTTAAATGGGGCCATCTTTGATGTCATAGGCATTGCTTTTGATATTCGCAATATTGGTGTCCAATCATGTGCTATCTCTGAAGTATACAAATGAGCTAGTTTTCTAGATTGTCGGTGACCAATATTAGGGTCATGGAACTTAATCCATATAACATCGACCTTATCTGTATGGGTATATGCTTTAACTATTCCATCTGCACCATTCACTAGCCCGTCTGGTGCATCATAATTGCAAGCATACATTTCAACTAACATGTTCAACTTTATCAGAAGGTGCGGAGGCAAAATAGGCGTATGTTGATGGGTTGGGAAATTGTCGTTATTCTCCTCATTTTCATCAATTGCATTAATTAAAATTTCTTTGCCAGGCATCAGCATCAACATTTTCTTGTTATGCATTGCAACATCTTTTTTTTTGTATAATAAATAGGGAAATGTTGGATCATTTGGTACAGGGCGCATGCAACTTGTATTCATATATGTTATATCGTCAGATGTTTGACAATTTGTTCGCATTCTATTTAACACTGATATGAATCTCTTATTTGTTTGTCGCATAGTCATATGCAATTGGAAGCACTTGACATTATCCTTCCAAAAATCATGTGTTATTGTTTGATTGTTGATTCTTGGTTGTTCAAAAATAAGAGAGTCTTGAATAGGTTGTGCTTGATAGAAGTCACCACAAAATATGATGTCAATGTTCCCAAAGTATTTCATTTGGACATGTTTTATTTTTCTGAATCTATTGTCAATAGAATATAAGAACCGACTTCCAATCATCGAGATCTCATCTATGAAAGCTAGTTGCAATTCTTGATATAGCTTTGATAAGTTGTCCAATACTTCTTTGCTCAGTGAGAACAGTTGAGACTTGTTAAAAGGCATTAGCAATGCAGAATGGATTGTTGTTCCACCTGCATTATATGCAGCTTTTCCTGTGTATGCTAATATTAGACCTTTTGGTTTCATAGGATCAGTTGTGTTTTGTGAATCATAAATTC